>CM060441.1:122552184-123220946 GCA_030545235.1 Helianthus tuberosus | reverse complement strand
CTTTATTTTGAATACAACTCCGTTTCCAATAAAATTTATATATGAATTTTGATAAAAGAATAAACATAAAAACATACTTAGATTTTTTTTATTTAACAAACAGAAATTATTAAAGAAAATCAAATTGAATGATAAATAAATTATCAAATATTTAACAAACATAAATTATTAAAAAAAACATGTAGCACCCAATATGAATAAAGCTATTTTTTTTTTTTTGAACGACTGATTTTATTAAAAAACCAGACTAGCAAGCAGTTAGACTAAAGAGAAGAAATTACAAAATATTGAAGCTACACCAATCTGAAAAATCTAAGTAGTACATTTTTGCTCTATTTTTTTACCCAAAGGAAGCTAGCGGATTTGATTTCTGCTAAGATTCTGGAGATATCTACTCGAGTACCGGAAAAAATGGTGTTATTGGTTGTTTCCAAAGGCTCCGGCATGCTGTTAAAACAATTGCTTGAACCATTTTCTTCAATGTAGCTGATCCCGCGAGGTTCTGATGGACACGAAGTAGGTCTTCCGTTGTAAAAGCATAGATAGGAGGGATTTTGAGCCAGCTGGATACCATCTCCCATACGACTGAGCTAACATAACATTCTGCGAAGAGGTGAAAACTAGATTCATCTTTGTCTCCACAGAGCGGACAGCCAATGGATGCCATGTTGATGTTTCGACGTGCAAGTGCCACCCTGGTAGGGAGTCTGTAAAGAGCCAAACGCCACCCAAATATGTTAACTTTGCGTGGAACCCATTTGTTCCAAATAAAGCTAATTTGTTGCCTAACAGATGTGAAACAAATTTAACAGGTATGTTGGTATTATACTGTTTTAAGTTAATTTTGTAATATAAAAGATATGATAAGAACTGTTTAAAAAAAATATTAAGTAGACCAAGTTGATAATAAAAGATATGATAAGAATTGTTTTAAAAAAAATATTAAGTAGACCAAGTTGATATTAATGTAGACTTAAATTCTAGTCAAACTTTTTTTTTTTAACGACAAATTAGGATCACTGACGGACCACTGGAGTATCATCGTGCCACCTAGTCAAACTTATTAAGTATGGGTGAACTCTTATTGGTGACGGTAGTCATACGTGGATGATGGGTGGTGTGAAATGTTGAGTGGTGGTGGTGTTATGATTGTTCAATAACTAGAATTTTGACCCGTCGCGTACTGCGGCGGGTCAAAATCTAAAATAACTCGAATTTTATCGTCAAATATCTGATCGAACTCGTTTTCAAACAAAACTTAGGGGAGGAGGGGTGGTCACTAGTGATACATTTCTATCACTACCAAGCACCAATCAACTCATGTCACGTCATCACCCAATATTCTATCACTAGTGATAGAAATGTAGTGGGGGTGGTATCACTAGTGATGGAATTCTATCACTCCCAAATTTTTTTAATTTTCATTTTAAAATTAGAAATTAAACACTAAATTATAAATTTCACTAATTTTTTTATTTTAAATTATGATGACCGAGTCACACTAAAATTATAAATTTCAATTAATTTCAATTAACCGAACCCAAAAGCCCAAATTGATGAACGAACCCAAAAGCCCAATTAAAGGTTCGTCAAGTAAAGGGTTCGTCGAAAGGTTCGTCACAGAAAAGAAGGGTTCGTCACAGTAATTGAGGGTTCGTCACAGTAATTGAAGGTTCGTCAAGCAATAAAGAAGCCAAACATTTCAAACTTTTAATGCGTTATAGTTTCAACGCGTTTTGTTTTTCACGCGTTATAGGAGGGGCGGCGGCGGTGTTCGTGGTGGGATCACGCGTTATGGGGAGTCCATAACGGACCACCCCGCCTGCTCTTATGTCAAAACATAGACCAACTAAAACATACATAAAATAAGCACGAAAACTTATTATATTTGGCCTGATTCATTTCCGAAAAAAAAGTACGTCAAAATGTAAACTAACTTGGATTTATATCAAAACATATTTAAAAAAAAAGCATATTGAAACATATTTTGAAAATAGTATTTTTTTTTTTTTAAGTTAAAGAATGGTACCGTGCGTCATGGCAACGTTGAAACATAAAGTAACTCGAACTTACATACAGCCTAGTGAAAATGTATTATATTTGACTCAACTCATTTTGAACAAAATTTATAGCAAAACGTAGACTATTTACATAAAAACATAAAACAACTTGGATCTATACCAAAATATACTTAAAAAGAAGAAAACCAAAAAAAAAGCTGATTTTGCTTTTGAGAATTGTTATATATAGAATTAGATCAACATTAAGGGTATGTTTGGCAAAAGTAGCTGGTGGCTGAAAGCTGGTAGCTGATAGCTGTAGCTGATAGCTGTAGCTGATAGCTGGAGCTGGTAGCTAGTAGCTGTAGCTTTTTAGATATATTTGTTGTTTGGCAGAGTAGCTACAGCTTTTAATAAAATGTATAAAATGACCAAAATGGACATAACTAAAAATTTAAAAAGCTTATACATTAAAAAGTTTATTATTTTTAGAGGTTAAAATAATCATTTTTTTCTCTAAAAGCTTGTAGCTCCTTCTAAACGCTACTAGTAGGAGCGTTCAACCAAAAGCTTCAAGCTCCTAACCTAAAAGCTTCAAACTCCTTCAACCAAACAAGACTTTTTATTGAGTAGGAGCTTTTTCTTGAAAGCTTTAAGCTAGAAGCTTCTAAAAGCTCCTAAAAGCTCCATGCCAAACATACCCTAAGTGGATATGAATATCCTTAAATACAAACGAATATAGGGGGAGGTTCATTTGAGAAAAATATTCTTAAAAGAAAAAAAAATTAAGATAAACCCTATATTTTTTATCAATGGTTGTGAATTAATATATATTTTTTGTCCACTTTTAATTAATGTTTTAATTACTAATGGTAGTATAGACAATTTGATGTAAAATATTAATAAATATTTTAAAAAGTTACTCAAGTCTCATTAATGCAACCATAATTTCCCACTTCACCGCCATTAATGTGTTGGCTCTTACACCAATTTTATTAGAAGTGAAAAAATTGTTTAAAAATGTTGTGTGCTACATATATTTATTATGAGTCGCAAAGTTATTTAAAAGTGTTTGAGTCCTACACGTTATGTATCTTACACCAAAATATTGTTTTAATAGTGTAGGAAACGTTGAATATGTAAGATCATGTGCGGGATTGTTTTTATTGTGTAAGGTGCACAACTATTTTATAAGATAGACTCATTAAGTGATTATAGTTCATTAATTTGATTAGCAAAAATAAATAATAGACTCATTAAATGATTTGTTCAAATTACATTTGTATCCTTTATTCTTTTTGTTCTTAATATGTAATTTCTTCTCATTTGAACTCTCCACAATATAAACCTAAGAAAATGATAATCAAGGATTTAAGGTTATACAAATTTGATTAGCATCTATTGATCATTTAAGCAAATGTTAACCACATTTTATTATTATTATTATTATTTATGTGGTTGTTGTTGTTGTTATGCTTTTAGTTTTAAATTTATGTGGTTAGTTTTATTTTTCTTTGCTAAAATACATACTCTAATCTATACATATAATAAAAAAAACCACTTTGAGGACACTTGTCATCATATTAGGCCATGTCTTATGGATAATTATAATTTTAGTTTAATCTCTTCTAACTAATTATAGATAATTCTCCTACTAAATATTTATTTAGTTTAATTATTACTTACATATTTATCTATTTACTTCAAATTCAAACTTAGTTATCTAATTTGATATTAGAGTAAATTACAATTTTTGCCCCTGTGGTTATATAACTTTTACCCTTTTAGCCCCAAAAAGAATTTTTTTAACATCTGAGCCCTCAACGTCTTTTTTTCTAACCCTTTTGGACCCCAACGTCTTTTTTTTCTAACCCTTTTGGTAGGGGCCAACATTTTGAGACTTCGTTACATTTACAAGTTTTAAATAAAGGGTTAAATTTATTGAGACTTTGTTAACAAATTTTTCTACAACATAATAATCTATTTATATCAATATAAATATATATTTATATTATACTATATAATAAAACATTAATGTGTAACACCTATCATTCATTGTAAGCGTTTATTTTATGATTTTTTCGCCTCACTTCCAAACTTATCTTATAATAAATAAATAAATGAATAATGAGCTAATATTAAATTTCATCCTACTTTAAATTTTGAATACCATTCTTCTATTTTTCTAATAAAATATTATTCTAAAATTTAAATTGTTAATTTAAGATATTTTTAAATAAAACAAATTATTTATCACGAAAACCAAACTTTGTAACACTATATGAAATATTTTTATTTTCATTACTAAAAAAATTATTTTATCAATTTTATTACATAATTTATAAATCAATTTGTCGGAATTGGTACCAACATTTTATCACTCAAATAGATGTTGATTTGCTTCTTGAATAACATATCTTCTTTTCAAGAACCATCTTCAAAATCACTATATCCATCGCGTATCGAGTATTATCCATTAGTAAATTAAAAGATACGACTTTTTTTATTATTGGTATATAAAATCAGATTTATTAAACCCGTGTAATACACGTGATTTTTTTATAGATATACTTTTTTTATTATTTACTATACAAAATTACATTTATTCGACCCGTTTAATAGATGAGGTTTTTTAAAATATAACTTTTTATTATTTGAAATATAAAATTAGATTTATTCAATTAGTATACACAAGGTTTTTTTAAGGATTTATATTTTTTATTATTTAGTAAAGAAATTACATTTATTCAACCCGTGTAATACACATATTTTTAAAGATGCAACTTTTTTATTATTTGGTATATAAAATTACATTTATTCAACCCGTGTAATAAATGAGGTTTCTTAAAGATGTATTATTTTATTATTTTTGTAAACAATATTACATTTATTCAACTCGTGTAAAACAAACGGTTTTAAAGATATAACTTTTTTATTTGGTTTATAAAATTATATTTATTCAACCCGTACAATATGGTTCTTATAGATATAAATTTTTATTATTTAATATATAAAATTATATTTATTCAACCCGTGCAATAAGAGAGGTTTCTAAAGATATATTGTTTTATTATTTAGTATATAAAATTCATTTAGTCGACCCGTGTAATACACAGGGTTATAACCTAGTTCTATTTATAAATAAAAGCCTTTTGATTCATATTTTCCATACACAACTGACACCACTAAGCTAAACGCATTTTAAAAGTTAGTTATACTTGTTTTTAAAATCTTTCTTACTTAGAAACACCGTATTAAATAAGTAAGGATTAGAAAATATTAAAGCTTTCTTACTTATCGAAACTCATTTTTCCATACACAACTGAAATTTATAACTTGTTGTTTAAAGTTTGAGGCATTGTCATTTTAAGTTGCATTCGTTTAATAATCAACCACATCTTTCATTCTTTGTATAAGTAGAAAGTTTCGTATAGGTTGACTTTTATCAATTAGACTGACTTTCATGGGCATATTATCAACCAATATGGACGTTAATGGGCTATGTTAGCATGCTAGGTCTTAATGAACCAAGATTGACTTTCATTGACCGATTAACTCTCCTTGACTAAAAAGTAATATTAAATTATATAGAGTTAAATGCTTGGTTGGTCCCTGTGGTTTGCAAAAATTTAAAACTTGGTCCTAGTTATTTACTAATTACACGTGTGGTCCCAAAAGTTGTCAAAAATGAACTCGGTTGGTCCCCTGACCTAACCTCGGATAAATTTCTCGGTTAACTATAGGTGAAATGACTATATTACCCTTGAACAATTAAAAGAAATAAAAGAACCAATAAAAAGGACTCATATTCTTCAACCTCCCATCCCCTGTTCTTCCCCCTCTCTTTAAAACCCACCAGGCCACCTTCTCCACCTTCAATCCATCACCACAACCACTGTCTGTAAATCGATGTTGTAACAGAATTAGATTCACAATTTCAACAAACAGTTAACGATTTCATGAAATGATTAAAAATTTCATCACGAACAGTTGAAAAACGTAAATTTGTTACAAAATTAGGTTAACAAATTCATCACAAACAACCGAAAACGTGAACGATTTCATGAGCGATGAATTGATCGATCTCCAACTGTTGTTGCTGAATCTGCATAGAGATATCTTCTCCGAGAAACGTATACGTTCCGGTTGCGTTTCCGTGATTTTGATTTTGATTCTGATTCATGTTCTGACTGTTAACGAACGAAAGCGGAGTATTCAGATCTGAACAATCTCTAGGTTGTTTTCTAGAAACAGGAAGGCTACAAGTGAGGCCGCTTTCAACCTTGATCGGAGCAGTATTCGCCGGAAAACCGTCGGTGAAACCGTACATCGCTGTTAGAGGATTGGTAAGTCCGTAAGCTAGAGGTGTGTTACCGGTGGTTTGATTGTCAATGGCGGCCTGGGGTGGGCTGGGTTGGAGTGCGATTGTTAATTGAAGGGTGGGGGTTGGCTAGGTTGAAGGTGACGGTGGAGGTGGAGGTGATGGATTGAAGGTGGAGAGGGTGGCCTGGTGGGTTTTAAAGAGAGGGGAAGAACAGGGGATGAGAGGTTGAAGAAGATGAGTCTTCTTTATTGGTTTTTTATTTCTTTTAATTGTTCAAGGGTAATATAGTCATTTCACATATAGTTAACTGTGAAATTTAACAGAAGTTGGGTCAGGGGACCAACCGAGTTCATTTTTGACAACTTTTGGGACCACGCATGTAATTAGTAAACCACTAGGACCAATTTTGAATTTTTTGCAAAACACAGGGACCAACCAAGCATTTAACTCAATTATATATTAAAAAATTGTATGATTGAAGGGGTATGGTCCCAAAAAGCCGCGTAGACCATTTCAGGTCGCGCGCTGGACCATACTCCTTACTCAGCAAGCTAATCAATCTTTAGACCCGGGTGGGTTGCTCAAGCAGAACCTGGCCTCGCGCGAGGTCCAAGTACGAGATAACATCAGTTTTCACACTTGTGTTCTGAATAAGAGCCTTCATCTCCTACAACCCTGCTCGGGCTAGTTACGTGCACAACAAGGGTCGCGCAGGATTTACGGCGCAAGGCCACTTCAGAGAGTACAAAAGGTACAAGTGGCAGAAGAGTGAGCCAATCAGCGTCCACCAGGCTGTGCTCTATCGTGCTCCATGATCGTCTGACGTGCAGGAGACAGAGAGTACACAAGGACGCCTACGTGGCACCAATCAGGGGGCGGCGACATCTGCCCCATGATCTCCACTTGCCTGTTGATGGCAGAGGGACAACGAGGCCGACAACTGGGACACGTGGCTCCAATCATGGTGCGCCAGCACCGGAGATCTTCTAGAAGGCACTAACGGTCGATACCAGTGAGACAAGGAGGATATTCCCAGGTTGTCGCCTTCCGGCCCAAGGTCCATCAGCCCATCTCCTCTTACACCTCTCTGGCTATTAATAGAGACCTTCAAGCACAGGTTAAACATTCCATTCTCTCTACTCTCACTCTTAACACACACTTATTTCCTCAAAGCAGTTACTTATTCTCACGCCGAAGTCTGGTTAAGAGGGAAACCCCCATATTCCCCTCTTAACGAGCTAACGGTGTTGCTGTTTTGTAGGAAGAAAGGATCACATCAGAGCTCAGGAAAGTTTAAGAAGATTAACCCTCATGATTTAAACATAAACCAAACTAATTAATCCTAAAATTAGTTCCGTTTTTCTTCATTGGCGCCCACCGATTTTTCCAATCACTTCATCTTCTTTTTTCTAACTTTTATGTTCTCTTGATCATGGCTGGTCAAGGGATTATTCCTGATTTCGGTTTCGGCACAAACTCTAACGTAGGATTGGGGGAAGACAATCCGAATGTCCAAGTCCAGCCTGCTGAGGAGATAGGCGAAATCTAAGCAACAAACACTGGGGGACCCCGCGCGAGCATCACTCGCATCACTCAAACGGGAACCCTAGTAAGTCATGTCGCTGGTCCTTCAAACCCAGCTCCAAACCTGAACATTTTGGCGCTACTAGGGCTACAAGAAGGCGAAACTTTAGCTTCCTGGTACGCCAAACAGATTGCTACTATAAATGTTGTGTATCAGTCTCTGAGCGCACAACAAGCAATTCTGCAAGCGGAACCATCCTTGGTTACTCCTCCGGGTCCAAGTCAGGGGACGCGCCAGACACCCCCGCAGCAAAACATCCAAGGGAGAATCAACAGACCTCCTCCCCAAATAAAGCCAAGTGTGCACGACACGCGCGACACACGTGGGTAGACAGGAAGTTATTATGACCACCCGTCAAATGTGAAAAGGGGTCCAGTTCACAGCCGGCTGGGGCCGCGCAACATGAACGAATGGGACGAAACGGACCCAGATGATTATACTTGGCAGGAGGATAAAGGTTCCTCAGTTTTCAACCGTTTGCAGAAGAATCATGAGTCTTACAGACCAAGACAGCGCATCCCATACAGCGAAGAAGCAGAACGTGATTTCAGCCTCGTCTATAGACCAGCTGAAGCTGCCGAACACTCGAAGTTCATTCCAAATATTGCTCTAGCCCCGATATTAAAAGAGAAATTGCCTCCAACAGTGGGAAAGTTCAATGGTCTCACTGACCCTGACGATCATGTTCGAGTATTTACAAGCGTTGGTGTTATGGGAGGATGGAACATGCCAAAGTGGTGCCATCTGTTTATCCAGACTTTCACAGGGGCTACTCGCGCCTGGTTCGACAGCCTTACGCCTGGAAAAATCACATCATAGGTCGACTTTAGAACCCAATTTGTAAACCATTTCAGCCAGCAAAGACGTTATCAACGCGATACGTCTGAAGTAACAGACATCTGGCGCAGAGACAACGAGCGGTTAGAAGATTTTATCACTCGCTTCAACAAGGAGTGTTTGGAGATCGGTGATGTAAACGAACAACTGATGCGCGCTCACTTCAAGAAAGCCATTCGATGTGATAGTCTAATCAGAACTATCACAGGAAAGGACGGTATGCCCAAAGAGTGGGACAAACTCATGGCAGCCGCAAAGATAGTAGCGTAAACTGAAGAATCATTGGCTGGAACCATAAACTCTTACACCGAAGATCGTTTTTCCAAGGGAAGCCCGCGCGACAACAATAGGCGAATGAAAAATAGAAACCCTGGATGGAAAGCAAACCAGTCCAGCGGTTATGAAGACAGGCCTCGCTTTAAAGAAGACGCGCGAGACACAATTGATCGCATCGGTTATCGAAAGGCAGTCAGGAACGAGAATCGAGAAAAACACTAGACTCCGCTCATTAAGACACCGAAAGAGGTGCTCAAGACGGAAAACCATGACTTCAAAGCACCAAAACCAATGACAAACAAGAAAGGCCAAGACCCGAACCTGTACTACGACTTTCACAAGGATACAGGTCACCTGACGGATGACTGTATCAGTCTAAGGCAAGAAATCGAGAAAGCGCTGAAAAGCGGAAAGTTAAGCCATTTGGTCAAGAATGTGCGCAAGGAGACGTGCCAGGTTCAAAGGAATGACGATGGAAACCACAAGAAGGTTAGGCGCCTAGAAACTCACATGGTTAACGGACCAAGGTACAGCGCAAGAAGCAAAGGCAAGCGCCCGTTCGAACCAGCATGGCAGGAACAACAAGTCATCTTTCCGGTCGTGCGTGGGGTCCACGTGCAACGCGCCCCGTTGTCATTACCGGCATCATTGGCCACTATGAAACAGAGTACATCTTCATTGATCCAGGTAGCACAGCTGATATCATTTATGAACAATGTTTCAACCAGTTTGATGATGAAGATAAAGCGCGCCTCGAACCTGTTGATTATCCTCTATCAGGATTCTGCAATGAGACGGTCTTCCCACTAGGCCAGATCAGTTTCCCCATCACGTTGTCTGATGGGAAACATTCAAGAACAACAAACGTCAACTTCATGGTGATGCCAGTCAAGTTAAGGCATGACGTTTTAATCGGGAGAGAAACTCAAGGAGAAATGAACATGGTAACCTCCACGCTCCACTCAGCCATCGGCTTTCCAACTGAAACGGGGGTGGCGATTATCTTTGCAAAGAAAGAGGTGATGGCAGCAGAGGATGCGCGCCCAGTCAAGGCAACAAAAATTTCAACAACCGAGCCAGAAAAATGGGTCTTGAACCGCAAGTACCCAGAACAGACGGTGACGATAGGCCACGCAATCTCACCAAGTATCAGGACGCACCTCAAGCAACTATTGTTCAGGAACATGTACATCTTCGCCTGGACCCCATCCGATATGACGGGTGTCCCGCGCGACGTCACTGAACATTGTTTGAACACTTATCCTTCCGTCGAGCCAAAGGTACAAAGAAGGCGCAGCTTAGGAGCGGATAAGACTAAAGCCATGAATGAGCAAGTTTGTGAACTGCTAAAGGCAGGTATACTGAGGGAGGTGCGCTATCAAAGTTGGGTCGCAAACCCTGTTATGGTCGAGAAGTCTACCGGACGATGGCGCATGTGTGTTGATTACACAGATCTCAATAAGGCATGTCCCAAAGATTGTTATTCGTTGCCCGAGATCGACAAGAGGATAGACTCGCTAGCGCCATACAGGAGGAAATGTTTTTTAGATTGCTACAAGGGGTATCATCAAGTCCAGATGGCGCTGGAGGATGAAGATAAGACAGCTTTCCGCACTGACATCGGAATTTTCTGTTACACAAAAATGCCTTTCGGGCTTAAGAATGCTGGCGCAACCTACCAGCGACTGATGGACACGATATATGCTGAAGATATCGGGAAGCATATCGAAGTATACATTGACGATCTTGTGATCAAAAGTCCCGAGGAGGACCAGATGTTAAAAGACATAGAGAAGACATTCAATTCTCTAAGGAGCGTGAACTTGAAGCTGAATCCAGCGAAATGTTCTTTTGGTATGGAGGAAGGCAAATTTCTAGGCTTTGTGGTTACAAACGGCGGTTTCAAAGTAAACCCCGAGAAGGTTCAAGCCATTGAGTGGATGCCTTCACCACGCACGATCAAAGAAATGCAAAGATTGGCCGGCCGCCTAGCCGCGCTTAATCGGTTTTTATCAAACCACGCCGCAAAGTCTTACCCTTTCATCAGCACCCTCCGCAACTGTGTGAAAAAGCAAGAGTTAAAATGGACGCCAGAAGCGAAAGCAGCCTTCCAACAAATGAAGGAGTGTTTGATCAAGCTCCCTACCCTAATCGCGCCGTTCGAGAAAGAACCACTCATTTTGTACTTGTCCTCTTCGGACAAGGCAGTTGGGTTGGTATTGTTGGTGGAAAGAGACGGAGTTCAGACTCCAATTTACTATGTTAGTAGGGTGCTTACAGATCCAGAAACATGATACACAACCATGGAAAAGTTAGTGCTCGCGCTGCTACACGCCTCCAGGAGGTTGCGCAGGTATTTCACTGGGCATGTAATCACTGTACTCACTAACTTCCATATTGGCACAATCTTGCAAAAACCAGAGACGTCAGGACGCTTGGCAAAATAGGCAATTGAACTGGGGGGCCACAGCATTCTGTACAGGCTGCGCCCAACCATTAAAGGCCAAGTATTAGCGGACTTCATCACCGAAGTCCCAGAAGATAAGATCAAAGAGTGTGAAGTTGTTGATACTCCCATCAAAGACACATCAGATGAATTATGGTTGCTATACACTGATGGAGCCTCGAATGAAGACGATGCAGGAGCTGGCTTGCGCCTTGTTAGCCCAGAGAAGCATGAGTTCACATATGCCATCAAGTTGGATTTCAAAAATACCAACAACGAGGCAGAATATGAAGCATTCTTGGCAGGCCTATGCCTGGCCATCAAGATGGGAGCACAAAACCTACAAGCGCATGTCGACTCTCGCCTGATCGCGAGTCAAATTAATGGGTTGTATGATGCAAAGGGCGAAGTTATGGCCTTGTATTTAGAGCAAGCAAAAGAGTTGCTTCAACAGTTTAAATCATACAAGGTTGTTCATATCAATCGGTCAGAGAGCAAACCAGCAGACGCGCTAAGCAAGCTTGCTTCAACAGCTTTCCAACATCTCGCCAAAGATGTAAGAATCAAGGTCTTAAAAAACCCATCTGTTTTGTTACGTCAAGTCAATGTAATTGAGATAGGGCCACCATCGTGGATGACCCCTATCATTCAATATCTTCAAGAAGGAATTCTCCCTGAAAGTAAGGCTGAGGCCAGAAAGATACCAAATAAAGCGTTGTTCTATGAGATGAATGGAGGAATCCTGTACTGAAGATTCTTCTTGGGGCCACTACTATGTTGTGTGGACCCTCAAGATGCAAGTTACCTGATCAGGGAGATACATGAAGGCATCTGCGGCATTCATGTGGGCCCGCGCATGGTCGTAGCAAAGATAATGAACGCTGGTTACTATTGGCCAGGAATACACGTTGACGCTCTGAAAGAGTTGCGCAAATGCGACTCCTTTCAAAGGCACGCTCCAAAAACCCTACGCCCAAAGAATGATCTAATCCCTATGTCCACAGCCTGGCCCTTCCAGCAGTGGGGGATTGATATGGTGGGACCTTTCCCTGAAGCTACTGGAGCAGTGAAGTTCATAATTGTTGCCGTTGATTATTTCACTAAGTGGGCGGAGGCCAAAGCCCTCGCTTCAACTTCTGCAATGATGGTGTGCAAATTCATATGGGAACACATCATTTGCAGATTTGGTCTCCCGCTCAAGATCGTAACCGATAATGGCACCAATTTTGCTTCTGAAGACCTTCAAGAATGGAGGAAATAGCTGAATATCGAGCACACTTTCTCTTCTGTTGCGCACCCTCAGGGCAACGGTCAAGTAGAAAGTGTCAACAAAAGTATCGTCGAAGGGATAAAGGCCCGCCTGGGCACCAAAAGAAGAGGCTGGGTAGATGAGCTCCCTAGCATCCTGTGGGCTCATCGAACCATGCCAAAAACAAGCACTGGCGAAACCCCTTTTAGCCTGGTCTACATCTCAGAGGTGGTTATCCCAGCTGAGATAGGCCTCCCCTCGCCGCGCTTATTAGCAGTCAACAAGATTGATAACGAGGCGGAGCGCCGTCTAGACTTGGACCTGCTCAAAGAGAGGCGCGAAATAGCGCCAATCAAAGAGGCCAAGTATAAGACGCAGCTGGAGAGGTACTACAATGCAAGAGTGCGCATTTGTACCTACACTCCAGGTGAATACCTTTTCAGAGACAATGAAGCCTCCAATGCTGAACGCCCCGGGAAACTAGCACCTAAGTGGGAAGCCCATAGTTAATAAATGAGGTGCTAGGAAAAGGGCCAGACAAGCTGCGCACCCTGGATGGACACATCTGTCAACTCCACAGTTTCTGGAGGGTTGAGGATAGTCTTTAGCCGCGCGCACCAGTCATCGTGATTTAACGCTTCGGTGACCAAATCCATAACAGGCAGTGAAAGATGGTCATAGACTTCTTCAGCATGGGCTAGCATAGCCTCAGCCTGATCTGTCACCGAGCAATGATTGGTATCGAACCCCTGACCAAAGGCCTCTTCCACATGATGAGCGCATTCTAGATAACCCCCGTGATGCCCAACAGCGCGTGAAGCATCTATGAGCGCGGCAACACTCGTATCCATCTCAGAAGCGTTCAGAATAGCGTTAGCAATCTACAAAAAAGGCAACGGATGAGAACAAAACAACAATAAATAAAACCTAAGGTAGAAGAGGAGGAACTCACCGCAACTACTCCTCTATTGCGCATCCATTCAGAGTCGGAGACTAGCGTGTCCATGATTGATTGAGCTTCGGCATAGTTGTTCTGAGCTACGTTAAGGGCGGAAGTGCTAATATCTCGCGCCTCGTCGACCCTCTGTTTGGCCTCCTCGGCGGTAGCAGCTTTCACCCTTTTAGCTTCAAGGTCTATCTCCAAGGACTCATTCTTGTCATAAGCCTCATGCAATCGACGCTTTAACTCCACAATCTCCACATCCTTGGCAGTTAAGTCTTTATCCTTGCTCACAACCTGCGCCTTCAACTCAGCCTGCAAAGGATGAAACAACGACTTAACAATATTTTGGCAAATACAAAACATAAAAAAGGAAAAGGTTAAGACTGTTGAACCTCAACATGCCCTTTGTCCACTTCAGTGGCCTCAAACTTTCCTTTTAATGTGGCAATCTGAGCCTCAAGGTCGGTAATCTTGGAGCGAGCAGCATACATGCGCTGATTATCTTTCTTGCATACCTCTTTCCATTCAGCCCGCTCCTTCGACAAGAGCTCTTCAGCGGCACGCAATTTGATCTTTAAGCCCTCGCGGCCCCATTCTTCAGATTTTTTCTCCGCATCGAAGGCGGCCTTCTCCTCAGCAAAGGCACTTTTCATCTTCTCAAAATCTTTAACCTGTCTCAACAATCGCTCATGGTATTTCTCCCAATCCCCCCGCTCTCTAACCATTGTGCGCCACTCGCGCACAATCTGCTGGTTAGCAGCGCGAGTGTTGGCCTCCCCAACAATGTAAGCATGATATAACCCATCATGGGTTCACGCTCTCTGCCTGTTAACTTCACCGGGAGGGAAAGAGTTCAAGTATTAGTCACAACAAGGAGCAAACTCCATGAACGTGTCCTTCTGCTTTAAGCCCCAAACAGGTTGGTGGGGAGCGTCACCGTGAGCCTCCTCAGTGTATGTCTTATAATAAATATCTCCTAAGGTATCCTTAGGACCAATTGGAGCTTGCGGCATCGAACTTTGGCCCCCCGCACCAGCCTGACCAGCCGCGAAAGCACCTGCGGCGCTACCGGAACCTCCAGCACCTACTCCACCCGCAGCAGTAGTAGCGTATTTAGGCGACGTTGGCTCGGGTACAGTAGCAGCTGACCCCCCAGCAGTAGTTGTAACTTGATTAGTTTGGAGGGGGACATCAGGCTGCGCAAGTTCCGCTAGCTTAACAACCTCGAGCCCTTTTCCCCGAGTAGTTTCCTTCTCCTTTTCATGAAAGGGCTGATCAAGCCATGTGATATGCGTGACCTCCAGACCCCGCGCCACATCATGTTGGGTGGCAACAGCAGCCTCAGTGTTTTCTTTCTCCTTTTCTTTTTCTTTTTCTTTCTCCTTCTCAACCACCTTCTCAACCTCCGGCTCAATAGTTCTAAGAGGCTTGATTATAAATTTGGTTTTCTTTGGCGCCGGCTCCTATGGGTCCTTCAGCTCAACACCTTTAGTTTTCTCAGGGGTCTTCTTTAAAGCCTCTATAGAAATCAAGCTTTAGGAAATTTTACTAAGGAAGTATGGAGGGCATCATAACACTAACCTGGAGAGAACTTGTAAAGGGAGCGCAACTTGCTCTGTTTCCCTATTACTGGGGCTCCCCCAGCCTTCTGCGCCACTTTAACTCCAGCAGCAGCCTCATCTCTACTTCTTTTCCTGCTCACCAACTGAGCAACAGGTTCTTCATGTTCTTCTTCTTCGTCCTCTTCTTCATCAAGTTCGATCGAAGAGGGGGTAGCGCCAGCCTCAGGGATCCTTGACCCCGCGCTTCCAGAACTTTTTGAGCCAGTAGTGGTGGCCTTCTTCTCACCTATACGGGACAAACCCTCAAGTGAGTCACTCGCAACAACGTAATCTTCCAGGTTACTCTACCGAAATTGAAGAGTACCTTTATCAGAGGCTCCAGCAGTCGCGCGGCTACTCCCGCCCTTCTTGCTGGTCGCTTCAGCATCAATGGTTATCACCTTCTTCTTCTTCTTGCTCGGTTTGTTCTTCTTCTCCTCAGGATCTATGCCAAGGTCGTGCATCACACCTGCAAAGATGTTAGACCAGGAACTTAGCTCCCCTTTTGAAGACCCTACAGACTCCTCACTGGAAAGATAAAGAATCTCTTTCCCAGCGGAAGTCACAGCACGCAAGGGCATGGGGTTGGGTAGATGCGCACCTTCGGTTGCAGTGGGAGGATTGGCAAAGACTCCAGCAGGGGGATAAAGAAAATGGCCTTTGATTTGCTCGTACCAATAAGGCTCCCCTGATTGTAGCGGGCGCACACCCATAGACCCACCAAATGTGGGGAAAGCAGCTTGATAAAGGTGCACCTCTGCAATCAAATTCAACAGTTAAGCACAGATAAATTACAAAGGAAGATAAAACCAAAGAAACAACATACCTCTATCTTCAAACTTCAGAATGGGTACTTCATTGCTAGTCTCCGGCCATTTGTCGATCATCTGCGCCACAACCAGTACGTTTTCTCCAAAAATCTGATTTGGCGTCGCAGTAAGCTTCAAATACCAATCGGCTCCCATGGGGATAGCAAGTTCCTTTTTCTCAATCACTTCCGGCTCGCGGAATATCATTGCGATCGGAATGACTTATTATCTGATGAAGAAGAACTTCATCTTCCATTCATGAAAACTCTTTGGAGGATTTAGAAGAACCTTCTTGGCAGAACCCCGGTTGCCGAAGGAATAAAACCCGATATTCCGGATCAACTGGTAAAACACCTGGAACTTCTCGACTGTGGGCTCTATCCCATGAGATCGGTAGAGGCACTCGAAGTGTCTCGTCCTCACTATGCCGGGTGGACTCATCTAGGATATGTGAAAACCATAATAATGAAGTATATGTGTCATGAACTCCGTGGCTGGAAGCCGGAAATTACCTTGTAAGAAGAAGTCTTCAAAAAGGGTTATATACCCCGGTGGTGCGTCGGCGACAGTCTGACCCTGCCGGGGATATCGGGCATCCCATTCCGATGGGAACCGGAATCCTCTGGTTATCTGCTAGAACAACCCTTGATCCCATTTGAGAACAGGGAGAGGACCTTCTTCAAATTGAGTTTCTTCTTCAGCCATGGGAATACTTGAATATGAAGATCTTACTACTCTGAGAAACTTGAATGTTCAAGAAAAACTTGAAGATCAGCTGTGAAATCGTTGAAGATTTGAAGAAGTTTTGAATACTCGAGAGAGAAAAGAGAAAACAGAAGAAAGATTTGTGAAATCCTTTCTCCTCTCATCGACTATATATACCCATCGCATTTAATGCGACGGGTAAACCTGTCGGATTCACCGCGCGTGTAACCAATCAGGAGCTGCCACGTAAGGTGGGATTCTCGGAGTGACGGTTACCACGCGCGCATGGGCCTCACTCGCCTGACAGAAAGCCGAACCGTCAGTGACAGCATGATGTTGGCCGTGTCAGCAGTCAACTCAAACGTCGCCGTCAGAATTCAAAATTCGAGGTTTTTCCCGCTCAAAGTTACTGCAAACTTCATGCAGAAGTTACCAAGGCCGCACAGCATTCATGATTATCCAATGAGCCTGCGCGCTTATACTCAAAAGCAAAAACTACCAACAGGCTAATCTGATAGTCGAACCGTAGTAAGTGACAAACACTTACACGCGCACCGCCTACCAAGAACTTGCAAGCATTTCTCAAAGCTAACATTTTCTTTTTTCTAAGTCCAGAGCTCCAACCATTTACTTTGCGCATGGAGCAGCACTGGACTGGGGGGACTTGAAGGGGTATGGTCCCAAAAAGCCGCGCAGACCATTTTAGGTCGCGCGTTGGACCATTGTACAACCCGCACTTTCGTGCGTTGTTACTACTCGCTACACTCGTTACGCCTAGCACCAGAGATTCGGATCATAATGTAACTATATCGCATAAATCGCTAAATCGCAGTATTCTCGCATATTACGCATACTTTATCGCTATCACATCACATTGCACTTGCTGACAACCACGAAGATGTCAAGTGGGGACCCATTCTACCCTCCTTGATAGCCGTGATGTGTCGCAGTGCAACTCCTTACTCAAAACGCACCATAACGTTCACGATGACATAGAGAGAGGACCTACTCTACCCTCCTCAATGACCGTGAAGCGTCGCAAGGTAATCGCATACTCGAAACAAACCCCGGTTATTGTATCGCAACTTTGAATAATTAAATATATGAATACGTACATACGGCCCTTACGAATAAGTAAATATAGTAATAATAAATATAGGAAACGCGTACCCAAAACTATCGCAACGCTCGAAAAGATGAAATTCTCCGCATCGAAGACCCAACAGGAATGGCCATCCGAACGGATGAGCCATCCGACCCTACACACCAAACCTCCTCTACCATTCGCTCTTGCCTATAAATAGCCTGTCACATCACTAGAACAGTGATGTGACGGCTCCCATTCGACTAGCACGCGCTTGGACCCTCTTTCTCTCGATTTATCGCGATTCCGGTAAGTTCTCAAGCAAAATCTTGTACTTCTACGATCTACACTCAATTCTACACCCTTCTATCTTTTAAGACTCAACTTTTAACCGTGAAATCTACTGATTTGAGGTGTTCTAGGATGATGTCATCAAGAGTTCATATGAACTTCAAAGTGTGACCTCATTTCACCATGAACAGCTCAAATCTGGGTGATTTCCATATGTTTTATAACAATCTCACCTAAAAATCTATGTATCTAATAAAAGTATGGAGTGATTCGGGTTAAACATGGAGAAACCGTCAAGAACGGCCAGATCCGATGGAACGGGGATGTTCCCGGCCGTTAGAACGGGTCAGAACTGACGGAATTTCATTTGTTTAGCACGATGTCACAACATTTCGGTAAAAACCACCTGTATTCTTTCCAAAAGCCGTCAGGAACTGACGGAATTTCATTTGTTAGGAACGGACTATTGTCAACCAACCGGATAGGACAGACCATGCGACCGGACAGTCCCATCCGACCGGAGAGTCCCATCCGACCGGACAGTCCCAACCGACCGGACAGTCCCATCCGACCGGATAGCTCATCTGAGCGGATAGATCCATTCGACCAAACAAGCTCATCCGACCGGATAGCTCATCCGAGCGGATAGAGCCATTCGACCAGACAAGCTCATCCGACCGGATAGCTCATCCGAGCGGATATGGTCATCCGACCCAGCAAGCTCATCCGACCAGGCGTGGTCATCCGACCGGATAAGCCCATCCGATCGGATTGTACTTGGCCGTTTACTCGACTCCTCGCGTTTAACACGCATCGCTTACAATACCATTCCATGATCAGGCTAACTCAGACGCACTCTCAACCGATCCCAATCAAGTGGTGTCCTCGTTAAATACGCACAGTGAGTATAATCGAACCCCTTTTAATCGCATTTTTGGGTGTAACATACGTTCCTAATAAATCGAACTTATCAAACGAATTATTCAATCAATCTATTTATCACTTGGGAATAACTGTTATGCTTATTTATATGTGATGCTAGTTACATATGCGTTAGGACTTATACCCGCGAGGTCCCGCCTTAACTAGTATAGTACTATAGCACCCGACGGGGTCTAGTTATGATGAATAGCAATCGCAGCTCGAGTAACTTAGTGGGTAGTATCTGTCTTTTTGCATGTATGTTGTTGTATCCCATTTAATTATCTGGTAATTCGCAGCACTTTTAACTATTTTATGCTACACTATCAAAACTTGTATACTCGCCAATACTTTTGTATTCACGTTGTTTTAACGTATGTTGCAGGTTAGATCGCTCTCAACATCAAATCAAGCTAGGAAGTCTAGAAACTCGCTTAAAATCTAGGTTGTCGGATTTGTATTGTTCGAGAGGACAAGAAATCTGTGATAACTTATGTGATTGTATTATTTGTTATTATGGGATAACGAATGCAATAAATATTATCGCAATATAGTTGTTATGGATTCTCTTGAGCAATCTGATTCGCCTAGTGCCGCGCCCCGATGATTCCGCCATCGGTTGGGGTGTGACAGATTGTTATCAGAGCCATAACTATAGGGAATTAGGCAAGACTCAACCTAGTCCGGGTCGACGTCTTAGAAATTGACCTAGTCTATAGTCTATGTACCAACAGGCCGACTCGTACGAACCCAGTAGGGTTTGTATTGGGCCTACTTGATACTCTCGATCGAAATTGCTAAAAGCTACAACTTTGTGTGAACACCACGTACTACAGCTTCACACAAAGAAGCCTTTCCTAAGGCTGAAATACTACTTAGCCTTTCCTAAGGCTGACCCAATGCACACGTTTTCGAAAATACTCGCATAACGAAACTGAGTGATCCAGTCGAGACCAGGTGTGAAAACCAAGAACTCTCGATGAGATCGCTCACTCAGCGCGTTTTTTCTAGCACGAGAACTCTTCGTTGAGTTAGGAGTGACATCCATATCTCGACGAAAGTCTCCATTTCAAAATCTAGTGGGACTCCTGAATTTATTCGAAGAGCACAACCACAGCTAGGAGCGAAGTTATTAAGTCAGGGGTGAAACCCATACCTTAATAAACCGTTCCACTCTCTATAAGAAGGTTTTCAAAAGCTCTCACCAAGGACTCGACCATAACGATAACTCGAGCCACACGATGACTAGGAGGACGAATGCCGTGAGCTGCATCCCAGTGGAAGCATAAGTCTTCTAGGTCAACGCGCGTGCACGAACTTGTTGGGTATATTTGGGTTACCTTGGATAGTCGACGCCTAAACACCCAAGGCACACCGATTATTTTACTAAGCCTACGACTCGCCGGTTTTACGCTTTGATGAACTTAGTTACGCTTTATGTGTTTATATTATGATTTATCAATTTTCACTCCCTGTTTTACAAAACGCACAACTCGCACAGTCATCGCAATCTAAAACGAAGACCGAATGTTCGCAACGAAACTAATGTCTAATTACTCGCTTATACTCTCGCTCTCTCTCCCTCTCATCGCGTCCTCGCGTATTCTACACCGATATGTATGTGTGTAAGTATAAACTACAACTATCTATATCTAAATACAAACAAAGCATTATGTGAGAACCTTGGGATTTCGCATCAACTCTCGCAACCCTACTGGTGGATTAATTTCGGGACGGAATTTCCTAAAACAGGGGAGACTGTAGCAACCCGCACTTTCATGCGTTGTTACTACTCGCTATACTCGTTACGCCTAGCACCAGAGATTCGGATCAAAATGTAACTATATCGCATAAATCGCTAAATCGCAGTATTCTCGCATATTACGCATACTTTATCGCTATCACATCACATTGCACTTGCTGACAACCACGAAGATGTCAAGTGAGGACCCATTCTACCCTCCTTGATAGCCGTGATGTGTCGCAGGGCAACTCGTTACTCAAAACGGACCATAACGTTCACGATGACATAGAGAGAGGACCTACTCTACCCTCCTCAATGACCGTGAAGCGTCGCAAGGTAATCGCATACTCGAAACAAAACCCGGTTATTGTATCGCAACTTTGAATAATTAAATATAATAAATATAGTAATAATAAATATAGGAAACGCGTACCCAAAACTATCGCAACGCTCGAAAAGATGAAATTCTCCGCACCGAAGACCCAACCAGAATGGCCATCCGAACGGATGGGCCATCCGAACGGATGGGCCATCCGAACGGATGGGCCATCCGACCCTACACACCAAACCTCCTCTACCCTTCGCTATTGCCTATAAATAGCCTGTCACATCACTAGAACAGTGATGTGACGGCTCCCACTCGACCAGCACGCGCTTGGACCCTCTTTCTCTCGATTTCTCGCGATTCCGGTAAGTTCTCAACCAAAATCTTGTACTTCTACGATCTACACTCAATTCTACACCCTTCTATCTTTTAAGACTCAACTTTTAACCGTGAAATCTACTGATTTGAGGTGTTCTAGGATGATGTCATCAAGAGTTCATATGAACTTCAAAGTGTGACCTCATTTCACCATGAACAACTGAAATCTGGGTGATTTCCACATGTTTTATAACAATCTCACCTAAAAATCTAAGTATCTAATCAAAGTATGGAGTGATTCGGGTTAAACAAGGAGAAACCGCCAAGAACGGCCAGATCCGATGGAACGGGGTGGTTCCCGGCCGTTAGAACGGGTCAGAACTGACGGAATTTCATTTGTTTAGCACAATGTCACAACGTTTCGGTAAAAACCACCTGTATTCTTTCCAAAAGCCGTCAGGAACTGACGAAATTTCATTTGTTTGGAACGGACTATTGTCAACCAATCGGACAGGACAGACCATCCGACCGGACAGTCCCATCCGACCGGATAGCTCATCCGAGCGGATAGATCCATTTGACCAGACAAGCTCATCCGACCAGATAGCTCATCCGAGCGGATAGAGCCATTCGACCAGACAAGCTCATCCGACCGGATAGCTCATCCGACCGGATATGGTCATCCGACCCAGCAAGCTCATCCGACCAGGCGTGGTCATCCGACCGGATAAGCCCATCCGATCTGATTGACACTTAGCCGTTTACTCGACTCCTCGCATTTAACACGCATCGCTTACAATACCATTCCATGATCAGGCTAACTCAGACGTACTCTCAACCGATCCCAATCAAGTGGTGTCCTCGTTAAATACGCACAGTGAGTATACTCGAACCCCTTTTAATCGCATTTTTGGGTATAACATACGTTCCTAATAAATCGAACTTATCAAACGAATTATTCAATCAATCTATTTATCACTTGCGAATAACTGTTATGCATATTTATACGTGATGCTAGTTACATATGCGTTAGGACTTATACCCGCGAGGTCCCGCCTTAACTAGTATAGTACTATAGCACCCGACGGGGTCTAGTTAGGATGAATAGCAATTGCAGTCGCAGCTCGAGTGACTTAGCGGGTAGTATCTGTCTTTTTGCATGTATGTTGTGGTATCCCGTTTATGTATCTGGTAATTCGCAGAACTTTTAACTATTTTACGCTACACTATCAAAACTTGTATACTCGCCAATACTTGTGTATTGAGATTGTTTTAACGTATGTTGCAGGTTAGATCGCTCTCAACATCAAATCAAGCTAGGAAGTCTAGAAACTCGCTTAAAATCTAGGTTGTCGGATTTGTATTGTTCGAGAGGACAAGAAATCTGTGATAACTTATGTGATTGTATTATTTGTTATTATGGGATAACGAATGTAATAAATATTATCGCAATATAGTTGTTATGGATTCTCTTGAGCAATCTGATTCGCCTAGTGCCGCGCCCCGATGATTCCGCCATCGGTTGGGGTGTGACAGATTGTTATCGGAGCCATAACTATAGGGAATTAGGCAAGACTCAACCTAGTCCGGGTTGACGTCTTAGAAATTGACCTAGTCTATAGTCTAAGTACCAACAGGCTGACTCGTACGAACCCAGTAGGGTTTGTATTGGGCCTACTTGATACTCTCGATCGAAATTCCTAAAAGCTACAACTTTGTGTGAACACCGCGTACTACTGCTTCACACAAAGAAGCCTTTCCTAAGGCTGAAATACTACTTAGCCTTTCCTAAGTCTGACACAATGCAAATGTTTTTGAAAATACTCGCATAACGAAACCGAGTGATCCAGTCGAGACCAGGTGTGAAAACCAAGAACTCTCGATGAGATCGCTCACTCAGCGCATTTTTCTAGCACGAGAACTCTTCGTTGAGTTAGGAGTGACATCCATATCTCGACGAAAGTCTCCATTTCAAAATCTAGTGGGACTCCCGAATTTATTCGAAGAGCACAACCACAGCTAGGAACGAAGTTATTAAGTCAGGGGTGAAACCCGTACCTTAATAAACCGTTCCACTCTCTATAAGAAGGTTTTCAAAAGCTCTCACCAAGGACTCGACCATAACAATAACTCGAGCCACGCGATGACTAGGAGGACGAATGCTGTGAGCTGCATCCCAGTGGAAGCATAAGTCTTCTAGGTCAACGCGCGTGCACGAACGTGTTGGATATAGTTGGGTTACCTTGGATAGTCGACGCCTAAACACCCAAGGCACACCGATTATTTTACTAAGCCTACGACTCGCCGGTTTTACGCTTTGATGAACTTAGTTACGCTTTATGTGTTTATTTTACGATTTATCAATTTTCACTCCCTGTTTTACAAAACGCACAACTCGCACAGCCATCGCATTCTAAAACGAAGACCGAATGTTTGCAACGAAACTAATGTCTAATTACTCGCTTATACTCTCGCTCTCTCTCCCTCTCATCGCGTCCTCGCGTATTCAACACCGATATGTATGTGTGTAAGTATAAACTACAACTATCTATATCTAAATACAAACAAAGCATTATGTGAGAACCTAGGGATTTCGTGTCTCCTATGTGAGATCTAATATATTACACGCTAAAAGTTTTGATCGCGCTCAATCGCATCACAAACTCAAAAATCATTATGAATCGAATCTCATTCCAAATCTCTCTCTGTCTAGATGCCTTCCAAAAACTCTACCTCGAGACGAACAACTAGGAGAAGAGCCAAACGAAGCGCCGATAAGAGGATTGCCTCGCTTGTGGCCAAGGAAGTGGCCAAAGTCCTTCCTCAAATTGTAGCTCAAGTGCACTCTCTCAGCCACTCTCGAACCACGGAAGACGTCAAGACGGAAGCGCCGCAATCTGCTTTTCTCTACAAACACTTCAAAGCCTGTGATCCGATGGAATTCACGGGTGAAGGAGGTGTGACTCAACTACTCCAGTGGTTCGATTCTATCGAAGTTACCCTTCGTCAAAGTGGGTGTCCCGATGGTTTTCGTACTACTTGCGCAACCGGAGTATTTCAATCGCAAGCACTCGACTGGTTGACCGCCGAACGTAACAAACGTGGAATAAGAGCCTTCATCTCCTACAACCCTGCGCGGGCTAGTTACGTGCACAACAAGGGTCGCACAGGATTTACGGTGCAAGGCCACTTCAGAAAGTACAAAAGGTACAAGTGGCAGAAGAGTGAGCCAAACAGCGTCCACGAGGCTGTGCTCTATTGTGCTCCACGATCGTCTGACGTGCAGAAGACAGAGAGTACACAAGGACGCCTACGTGGCACCAATCACGGGGCGGCGACATCTGCCCCATGATCTCCACTTACCTGCTGATGGCAGAGGGATAACGAGGCCGACAACTGGGAGACGTGGCTCCAATCATCGTGCGCCAGCACCGGAGATCTTCTAGAAGGCACGAACGGTCGATACCAGTGAGACAAGGAGGATATTCCCTGGTTGTTGCCTTCCGACCCAAGGCCCATCTCCTCTTACACCTCTCCGGCTATAAATAGAGACCTTCATGCACTGGTTAAACATTCCATTCTCTCTACTCTCACTCTTAACACACACTTATTTCCTCAAAGCAGTTACTTATTCTCACGCCGGAGTCTGGTTAAGAGGGAAACCCCCATATTCCCCTCTTAACGAGCTAACGGTGTTGATGTTTTGCAGGAAGAAAGGATCACATCGGAGCTCAGGAAAGTTTAGGAAGATTAACCCTCATGATTGAAACATAAACAAAACTGATTAATATTAGTTCCGTTTTTCTTCAACGATAAAAGTAAACTATGAATATTGGAAACTAAAATTAGCGAAATCTCAAAAAACAAATATTTTTGTACTTGCAGTATAAGTTAAATACAATATATATTTTACTTACGGACTAGTGACACCAAGTCTAAGACTGTATAGAATCCTGTTAGCTTTATTTCTAAAAACATAATCATAATTTTGGATAAAACACAACTTTGCATCTCATTGGAATTAGTGACTACTAGATGTAAAAGAATTCAAATTAAATTGGTTGCTTTACTTTAACAGCTAACTCCATAACGATAATTAGGGGTGTTGAAAAAAATCCGGATCCGAAACCGGATCCGAAATATCCTAAAATCCATATCCGAAATATCCGAAAACCGGATAATCCGAATTTTCGGATACGGATTCGGATAAATTTCAAAAATTTCTGATAATTCGATTATCCGATATCCGAAAACTAATTATTTTTTATAAATATATATAGTATATGAGCATTATATTTAGTTTGAAGTATTGTAAAAATTAGTAAAAAAGTAGTAAATAATTGTATTCGTGTGAATTTATGATTGTTTTTAGTTTTAAATGTTGGAAATTTAGAAAATCGAATATAAGTTTAGTTTTAATCTATACACGAAATGGATTTTTTTATTTTTTTATAAATTTGAATATCCGTTTGGATATCCAAAAATCAGATATCCGAAATTTTGGATACGGATTCGGATATCAATATTCACTATCCGAAATTTTCGGATATCCGGTTTTTGGATATCCGAAAACCAGATAATACGATCTTGAACACCCCAGACGATAATGAACTTCGATCCTTCAACTATCTTCTCTAATACAACCATCCCTTCTTGGAGTTAATGACTACTAGACGTAAAGAATTCAAATTCAATAATCCCATATTGTTTGACATATTGCTTGACGTGGACAACACATACAATACAACATTAACACAACCACACCCAAATAGCGATCTGCCATGTATTAGTTTCACATTTGATACCACTAAGCTAAACGTATTTTAAAAGTTAATTGGTTATAATTACCAACACTTCACCGTTGTACTAAATAAATATTAGAAAATATTAAAGCTTTCTTACTTATCAAAACTTCTTTTTCTCGATTGATGAATCTAGCATGCGCTTATATATAGATTGAATCAACCACATCTTTCATTATCTGTAGTAGAACGTTTCATATACGTTGATTCGAATCAATCAATTAATCCATCCAATTCCTCTCGTTGTTCAAATAATGGTAACTTGATGACGTTTTCTTTTTGAACAATTTGTTTTTACTTAACAGTTTTTACTCGTGATAATTTAACATTTCTTTTTGTTTCAGGGTATCGAAGTTGCCTCCAATGAGCGTGCAACAAATATGTACAAAATAGCAGTAGTAGCTGCATTGACTATTTTCTTTCTATTTATGATTAGTTTAATTACCTACATATATTTAGCTGCTGGTCAAGGTGTGACAATATATCAAGGGTGTGAAAAAATACAAATCTGAATCCGAATTATCCGAAATTCCTAATCTGAAATGTCTGAAATTTTGGATATCCGAAAACCGGATAATCCGAATTTTCGGATTCGGATATAAATATCAAAAATTTCGGATAATCCGATTATCCGATATCCGAAAACTAATTATTTTTTTATAAATATATATAGTATATGAGCATTATATTTAGTTTGAAGTATTGCAAAAATTAGTAACAAAAGTAGTAAATAATTGTATTCGTGTGAATTTATGATTGTTTTTAGTTTTAAATGTTGGAAATTTAGAAAATCGAATATAAGTTTAGTTTTAATCTATACACGAAATGGATTTTTTGTTTTTTTATAAATTCGGATATCCGTTTGGATATCCGAATCCGTATCCGAAATTTCGGATTCGGATATCCGGTTTTTGGATATCCAAAAACCGGATAATCCGATCTTGAACACCCCTAACGATAATGAACTCCGTTCCTTCAACTATCTTCTCTAATACAACCATCCCTTCTTGGAATTAATGACTACTAGACATAAAGAATTCAAATTCAATAATCCCATATTGTTTGACATATTGCTTGACGTGGACAACACATACAATACAATACAATACAATACAACATTAACACAACCACACCCAAATAGCAATCTGCCATGTATTAGTTTCACATTTGATACCACTAAGCTAAACGTCTTTTAAAATTAAATTGGTTATAATTACCAACACTTCACCGTTGTACTAAATAAAGATTAGAAAATATTAAAGCTTTCTTACTTATCAAAACTTCTTTTTCTCGATTGATGAATCTAGTATGCACTTATATATAGATTGAATCAACCATATCTTTCATTATCTGTAGTAGAACGTTTCATATACGTTGATTCGAATCAATCAATTAATCCATCCAAGTCCTCTCGTTGTTCAAATAATGGTAACTTGATGACGTTTTCTTTTTAAACAATTTGTTTTTACTTAACAGTTTTTACTCGTGATAATTTAACATTTCTTTTTGTTTCAGGGTATCGAAGTTGTCTCCAATGAGCGTGCAACAAAGATGTACGAAATAGCAGTAGTAGCTGCATTGACTATTCTCTTTCTATTTATGATTAGTTTAATTACCTACATATATTTAGCTGCTGGTCAGGGTATGACAATATATCAAGGGTGTGAAAAAAATACAAATCTGAAACCGATTCCGCATTATCCGAAATTCCTAATCTGAAATGTCTGAAATTTTGGATATCCGAAAACCGGATAATCCGAATTTTCGGATTCGGATATAAATATCAAAATTTTTGGATAATCCGATTATCCGATATCCGAAAACTTATTATTTTTTTATAAATATATATAGTATATGGGCATTATATTTAGTTTGAAGTATTGCAAAAATTAGTAACAAAAGTAGTAAATAATTGTATTCGTGTGAATTTATGATTGTTTTTAGTTTTAAATGTTGGAAATTTAGAAAATCGAATATAAGTTTAGTTTTAATCTATACACGAAATGGATTTTTTGGTTTTTTTTATAAATTCGGATATCCGTTTGGATATCCGAATCCGTATCCGAAATTTCGGATTCGAAATTTCCGGATATCCGGTTTTTGGATATCCAAAAACTGGATAATCCGACCTTGAACACCCCTAACGATAATGAACTCCGTTCCTTCAACTATCTTCTCTAATACAACCATCTCTTCTTGGAATTAATGACTACTAGACGTAAAGAATTCAAATTCAATAATCCCATATTGTTTGACATATTGCTTGACGTGGACAACACATACAATACAATACAACATTAACACAACCACACCCAAATAGCGATCTGCCATGTATTAGTTTCACATTTGATACCACTAAGCTAAACATCTTTTAAAAGTTAATTGGTTATAATTACCAACACTTCACCGTTGTACTAAATAAAGATTAGAAAATATTAAAGCTTTCTTACTTATCAAAACTTCTTTTTCTCGATTGATGAATCTAGCATGCACTTATATATAGATTGAATCAACCACATCTTTCATTATCTGTAGTAGAACGTTTCATATACGTTGATTCGAATCAATCAATTAATCCATCCAACTCCTCTCGTTGTTCAAATAATGGTAACTTGATGACGTTTTCTTTTTGAACAATTTGTTTTTACTTAACAGTTTTTACTCGTGATAATTTAACATTTCTTTTTGTTTCAGGGTATCGAAGTTGTCTCCAATGAGCGTGCAACAAAGATGTACAAAATAGCAGTAGTAGCTGCATTGATTATTCTCTTTCTATTTATGATTAGTTTAATTACCTACATATATTTAGCGGCTGGTCAGGGTGTGACAATATATCAAGGGTGTGAAAAAAATACAAATCTGAAACCGAATCCGCATTATCCGAAATTCCTAATCTGAAATGTCTGAAATTTTGGATATCCAAAAACCGGATAATCCGAATTTTCGGTTTCGGATATAAATATCAAAAATTTCGGATAATCCGATTATCCGATATCCGAAAACTAATTATTTCTTTATAAATATATATAGTATACGAGCATAATATTTAGTTTGAAGTATGGCAAAAATTAGTAACAAAAGTAGTAAATAATTGTATTCGTGTGAATTTATGATTGTTTTTAGTTTTAAATGTTGGAAATTTAGAAAATCAAATATAAGTTTAGTTTTAATCTATACACGAAATGGATTTTTTGTTTTTTTTATAAATTCGGATATCCGTTTGGATATCCGAATCCGTATCCAAAATTTCGGATTCGGATATCCGAAATTTTTGGATATCCGGTTTTTGGATATCCAAAAACCGGATAATCCGATCTTGAACACCCCTAACGATAATGAACTCCGTTCCTTCAACTATCTTCTCTAATACAACCATCCCTTCTTGGAATTAATGACTACTAGACATAAAGAATTCAAATTCAATAATCCCATATTGTTTGACATATTGCTTGACGTGGACAACACATACAATACAATACAACATTAACACAACCACACCCAAATAGCGATCTGCCATGTATTAGTTTCACATTTGATACCACTAAGCTAAACGTCTTTTAGAAGTTAATTGGTTATAATTACCAACACTTCACCGTTGTACTAAATAAATATTAGAAAATATTAAAGCTTTCTTACTTATCAAAACTTCTTTTTCTCGATTGATGAATCTAGCATGCACTTATATATAGATTGAATCAACCACATCTTTCATTATCTGTAGTAGAACGTTTCATATACGTTGATTCGAATCAATCAATTAATCCATCCAACTCCTCTCGTTGTTCAAATAATGGTAACTTGATGACGTTTTCTTTTTGAACAATTTGTTTTTACTTAACAGTTTTTACTCGTGATAATTTAACATTTCTTTTTGTTTCAGGGTATCGAAGTTGTCTCCAATGAGCGTGCAACAAAGATGTACAAAATAGCAGTAGTAGCTGCATTGACTATTCTCTTTCTATTTATGATTAGTTTAATTACCTACATATATTTAGCTGCTGGTCAGGGTGTGACAATATATCAAGGGTGTGAAAAAAATACAAATCTGAAACCGAATCCGCATTATCCGAAATTCCTAATCTGAAATGTCTGAAATTTTGGATATCGGAAAACCGGATAATCCGAATTTTCGGTTTCGGATATAAATATCAAAAATTTCGGATAATCCGATTATCCGATATCCGAAAACTAATTATTTTTTTATAAATATATATAGTATATGAGCATTATATTTAGTTTGAAGTATTGCAAAAATTAGTAACAAAAGTTGTAAATAATTGTATTCGTGTGAATTTATGATTGTTTTTAGTTTTAAATGTTGGAAATTTAGAAAATCGAATATAAGTTTAGTTTTAATCTATACACGAAATGGATTTTTTGTTTTTTTATAAATTCGGATATCCGAATCCGTCTCCGAAATTTCGGATTCGGATATCCGAAATTTTCGGATATCCGGTTTTTGGATATCCAAAAACCGGATAATCCGATCTTGAACACCCCTAACAATAATGAACTCCGTTCCTTTAACTATCTTCTCTAATACAACCATCCCTTCTTGGAATTAATGACTACTAGACGTAAAGAATTCAAATTCAATAATCCCATATTGTTTGACATATTGCTTGACAGGGACAACACATACAATACAATACAATACAATACAATACAATACAATACAATACAATACAACATTAACACAACCACACCCAAATAGCTATCTACCATGTATTAGTTTCACAATTGATACCACTAAGCTAAACGTCTTTTAAAAGTTAATTGGTTATAATTACCAACACTTCACTGTTGTACTAAATAAAGATTAGAAAATATTAAAGCTTTCTTACTCATCAAAACTTCTTTTTCTCGATTGATGAATCTAGCATGCACTTATATATAGATTGAATCAACCACATCTTTCATTATCTGTAGTAGAACGTTTCATATACGTTGATTCGAATCAATCAATTAATCCATCCAACTCCTCTCGTTGTTCAAATAATGTCAGATGTATGTGGCCAGGAACCCGCAACAATGGTAACTTGATGATGTTTTCTTTTTGAACAATTTGTTTTTACTTAACAGTTTTTACTCGTGATAATTTAACTACACATGTATGTAGCTACAAATATCTTGGAAACCGAGCATCTTAATCTTAAAACTGCCAATATACAAAATATGTCAATTTAATGTTTATGAGAAAAACCCCTTTGTCGGTTGAAGCCAAAGTGGGGCTTCAAGTAAGTTTCATTGTGCCTAAAATCGTATCCTAAACTAAGGACTTTTGTCCTTGGTGCAACGGTAAACAATGTCACTCTTAGTACCTTCTCGACTTGCCAACACAAGATCTCAAACTCCGATCAATGCATATTGATGAACTTCTAATTGACGATGTTAGAGAAGAAGTTACAAGATGATCAAACGATATGGATAAGGCTGCCCAGGAACTTTTAACATGCTTGTCAAGTTGGCTCGGTTTTCGGACTTTCTCAAAACTCTTTTTTTTGTGAGAGTGCATTATTTAGGGGTGTCCAACTTAAGAAAAAGTATTATAAAAATGTCATATATCTAAAGTACCGTTCAACTTGATAAAATATATATCAGGGGAGTGAAAAAAATCCGAATCCGAAACCGAACCCGCATTATTTGACATTCCTAATCTGAAATGTTTGAAAGTTTAGATATCCGAAAATTTGGATATCCGAAATCTAGGTTTATGGATTGTAATTTTTAAAAAAAAATCCGGATAATTCGGATCTTCCATATATTTTTTTAATCTATCAAATAATAAATATAAAATAGAAATTTCGGATATTTCGTATATTTCAAATGTTTATGTTTAAAAGTTTTCGAATTACGGATAATTCGGGTATTTCAAATAATTTTTTTTAAACTATTAAATATTTTTTTAAAAAATCTTAAATTATAAATATTTTTTCTTCATATTTTCGAATTTTCGTTTCACTATCCGAATTCCTATCCAAAGTTTCGTATATCCGAAATTTCGTTCGGAGGATAAAATGAGCTATCTGAATTGTCTTCAATTAGCTGCTTTTATAAAAAGTATGGAAATGAACAGAAAAAGCTTCCTGGGCTAAAGCAAAAGCAGCAACAATAATCAAAGTGGTTCCATATTTCTCGAGTACTAGATAAAAAGAGGTGTACTTCTCAAACGGTGTCAACGACAACTAAAAGAGTCTTCTATTCGTAATTAGTCCCCGTGCCGATGCTTTCTTTGTGGGTTTAGCAAAAGCCCTCCTAGATTGTCAAGTAGGACATCATCTACTACTTGAATCATATTCCTCATTGAACACTTTATCTATTTGAATCTCTAATTTAATAAGATCATGTTCGAATCAAAAGTGGTAGGTACCCCCGGGGCATGGATTCCCGTAGGGCCAACTATCGGACTGAGTCAAGGCCTACTAGCTACCTCCCGCCTTCTTTTACTTCTTTATAAGGTAAGCTTATCAATGAATCTGATTCGTAGTTCTCCCAACATTACAAGAAAAAGACTAATAGAAAGCGTGGAATCGGATATCCTAGTTTGAACACCCTAGCATATAAAGGGTCATAATATTTGAACACCCTAAAAAATTTTGGGGACACCCCTAAACACCATTTATAGCGCTATTAATAACCCATCAGTTTCAGACCTATACGGAAGGATGTACTATACTATACTACCTAGCATAGGGTTATAGTGCACATAAAATCAGGCATAAAATTGGGTTATACTATACTATAAGGCTATTGTACACATAAAATGAGTCATGTTATTTAGATTTGTAATCTTTGTTTATTATGTTTAGTTTGTTTGGTTGGTTACATATCATACAATAGTTTAGTTTCGATTAATTCACAAAGTTATTATTTTATAAAATGTTAATTTAACCATTTTGTGTTTAATATAAAAATAACTTTTATACTTAAAACTTGCTAAAACGATAAATATGGCATATTTTTTTTTCGTAAAAAAATTAGACGTATACGATAATATTTCTCAAAATAGAAAAAGCTATTTGACATATCAGGGAATTCTTAATATTTTTTTCTAAACTGCAGTCTATGAAGTCTATAAGAGCATTCACAATGGAACCTTTATTTTTATGTGAGTGTAACCTCTATATTTGTGAAAGTGGTTGTAAATTGTTGCGAGTGGATGAGAGAGAAAAAAACTTCTGTTCATCAAGTAAACACCTTACTTCATACTTTGATACTGCTAGGCTGGTGATTTAATCAAGACATGATCATGGATGAGATATGATTGATTATATACATTTAGAAGCAAGATCTCCATGAAAAGATTAAGCTTTCACAAGTCCAATTTCATTGGTCCGCTGCACAATGCAAACTAGCCTACCACCTGTTTGATGAAATGCTGCAATGAGACTTAATGTAATTAGTTGAGCTTGGCTTCATCTGGTTCGTTTGCTGTCTTACATAATCAGATTCATAAATGACTATTAGTTTGCATTGCAAGGTGGTACAGACAACCATTCGAACCAATAACTGATATTAGATAGATTATTATGCTCCAATGGGGACCCTGGCTGGCTTTTGATCAAGCTCATGGGGTCCTGCTGGCTTGAGTTTGTGCCCATCATTAATCCCCAATGGGGTCTCTAACTGACTTTAGTCACTTTAGTTACCTATACTTTACCAGACCTTAACACTAAAATGTAGTTGGCCTATTGCTCAATGATGATATACATTTACGATAAGGTACGATGTACACATTTTATATACCTTAGATGGTTACCGTTGTTTATGGTGTTGTTTGTGCTAACCAATGGGATCTAGTAAAACGCAGCTTGCGTTGGGCAGGCGGAAGGTAGTTCGAACTTGAGACCCGTGCTTACCACTGCGCCACCGGTTTGAAGTTTATTTTAATATCATTGATCATCGTAAATGACCAATCTGTTACCTTAAACACCAAAAACGCTTCTAAAACTCACATAAATATCCTGACTTAGTTTACACTTACCATTAGATTTGAAAGACACTTTACAAGGATTCGATAACAATAACAGTTTCCTGTCTGATTGCACCTACTGTGGTTGCCTCGGTTTTATCTAGACGGGCGGATCAGGTCAGGCAAAGTAACAGGTCAAAGTGGGTTTGGGTCAGGACAGTCATGTTGAAAAAGTAGTCATTTTGGTTCAGGTCAAAACGGGTTTTGACAAAAATGGGTACTGGTCAAAATGGGTCATTCTAAAAAATGATCAAGTTGGTCACAAACACTTCTAATTATTTTCCTGGTCAGATTAAGGCTGAATTCAACTTATACAGCAAAAGCAAACATCACAAACACAAATTGAGACCAAAAAACAGAAACTTGCAGAAATCATTTAAAGTTTAAGCTATCCATTGGAGCCTGCAAAACGTCCAGGTTGTCGGCTTTGTTGACGTGCGGTGTAATTGACAGTAGTCAACATAGGTGAATGAGCTACCAATAACTGACTAGAAGAGATTCTAGGAAGTGAATAAGATACCCTTTGATTATACAATAATAACTGAAAAACTAAATCAAAGACTAAATTAATTATTTGAATCCTTGAGTCGTTATACAACCTTGCCACCTGCTGATTTGATCCGAAAAACATGCTCTTCGCCTGTGCATTTATCAACTTTAACCACCCAATGTCTCCGCCTCCCACCACTGTTTTCACACTTTCCGGGAACTCTCATCATCAGCAACCCTTCTCCAATTGGCAGCAAATGACCGTTTGATCTGCTCCACACCCGTGAATCCTTCCAATATGCATTACACCCCAACACAATCGTTCTCTTTTCTCTGTTGCTTTGTATGGCCCCAAGAATCCCTTTGTGATTCTCTAGGTTACAGTCGATGACCACAAAATCGGTGGATTTGTATTCATTTGACAACAGAGATTCAGCATTTCCGACTACGAATTCAACCTGGTTGGTGTCTGAGTTAAGGACTTGCTTGGAGGACTCAAGTTCTTCAATCCCCTTCACAATGCAAACAAGCCTACCACCTGTTAGATGAGATGAATCAGCCGCGTTCGCACATGCAACCACCATGAGTTGAGCATTGTTTCCTGCTGCTATCGCTGAGATGAACTCGGCTACATCTGGTTCGTTTGCTCTCTTACCCTGCATAATCAGATTCATAATTGAGTATTAGTTTGCATTACAAAGTACTATCAAACCATTGTACCGAATAGTTCAAATCTTGCATTGACTTACCATTTTCATGGTTTTGATGTATGCTTCAGTAGCATTTGCAGCTGACCAGTAGCCCATTTTTGTTTGAGATTTTATTGAGTTCAGTTATTTATGCATTGGACTTGTTGAATGATATATGGAATAAGAAGAAGAGTTTATATAGAGTGTGGATGAATGTACGATTTCGCCATGTGGGCAGTGGCTGTATAAATAGACCATTCGAAGCAATAAATGATATAGATATTATATAGTTATATAGATTAAACTCAAATGGGGTCCCTTCCTGGCTTTTGGTATGCCCTTCTTAAGCCGATGGGGTCCTGCTGGCTTGAGTCATATGCCCATTATTAAGCCCATGGGGTCCTGGTTTGAGTCACTTGCCCATCATTAAGACCCAGTGAGTTCCCTAGCTGGCTTGAGTGTCAGCCCATCATTATACCCCAACGGGGTCTCTAACTGGCTTTAGTCGCTTTAGTTACCTATACTTTAGCAGACCTTAACAGTAAAATGTAGTTGGCTATACTTTAGGATAAGGCACATGGTACACATTATATAATACCTTCATAGGGAAATGTAGTCAGTCTAGAATCAACGAATGTAGGCGTTTCGGATAAGGTGTCGTGAAGTCCCGACAACGCCTAAATGAACGAATTGATGCACTGAACATGAAAAAATATCTTAAAAATCAAACACGGTACTAACCATAAGAACTTGTTTAGTTATTTACCTCTGGTTATCATCTTGGGCTCCTAGGACCCTTAACTTTGTTTTACAGTTATCGTTAGATTTAAGGGATACCAACCTCATAATCAAACTACAAGGGTTCCTTAACGATTAGTCAAACAGTTTCGTTGGTGTTTGCTGTCTGATTGCACCTACTGTGGTTGCCTCAGTTTTCTGTCAATAATACATATAAGAGTTAATTAAATGGACAGTCCCTATGGTTTGGCTTTATAATGGATTTGGTCCTTAACTTTCATTAGTTACTAGTTTAGACCCCCTTGTTTGCTCGAGCATGACACCTGGGGTGGATGTCTGATAAGTTTTCTGACATATTTTCAAACACCCATTAATATTAAAAAACTTAATGGGCGTCCACTTTAGAGACTATCCGTATCATGTCCCACAAACATTGGGGACTAAACCTGTAATTAATGGAAGTTTGGACCAAAATCCATCATATGGCAAAACGACATGGACCATCCGTGTAATTTAACTATACATATAATGAATTTTATTTGATAAATAATCTCAAAACACCTAAAAAGGTTTTTTTATAATCAATATAGAAATAAATCAATAATCTAACACCTCAATTAGTGCATTCACATCTGTTCTCCTACCCCCATTCTTATAATTTAACTAAAAGTCACATTTTTAAAAAATTATCTCTAACGTTTGTTCATCTTTTAAAAACTTCCTATATAGTCTTAGCTCAAACACACAGATACTAATTTGATTAAGAAGAAACAGGTACTGATTTTGGTATTGACTACAACATAAAAACATTGAAACCAAGAAACTACAAGTTCAGAATCTTATTGGGGCTTCAAACTTCAAACTAAAACAACACAAGCTTAAGAGACCATTATAGAATCTGGAATTGATTTACTGGAATTACAAACAATAATCGGCCCGATTCAGGAGGGGCTAGTCTCCGATTACAAGGATCTAGAACCCTATTTTTTATAATAAAAAACATCGACATCCTCTAAACAAAACGAACACACGTATTTAACCTAACGCTACGAACAGTTGTAAAACTGTTACCCTTCTGCGAACTGTTTTGGGCAAGAGGATTTAGGTGGGAATAGGGTACCGGGTACGTATCAGACCAACATCAAATCAGGAACACAAACATGGGATGTAGTGATGAATGAAATGATTTTCAAATTATTCCAAGTATTTCAGGTTTAGGGAATTATTTGACATAAATCTAAATAAACAATATTTGTTAATATAAATGTGTATGAAATATAAAAGAGAAATGCAATAATAAGAGTTACACATCTTGAATTTTGATTTGACTTTATACTTGATGAAGCTTCCATCAAACTTTTTAACTATCATAATATATCATTAGTATCTCTTATTTTTTATAAGAAAATTCTACAACAAAAATCATTTATACTTTATCAGTAGCACGTTCATCGTATCATTGTCTGAGTTCTAAACATATTTATATAACCGTATATATGTGTCTAGAGTCGGTGAATGTGTTAAACATTGTGGTATTAACAATTCAACACGACCTTTAAGTGATCATACAAACAGAAAGTCAATAATGTTACACATAACACAGGAAAGAGTCTTAGCTGATTATAATATTAATGATACCAATTACCAAGCTGTAAGATTTAGAAACATCCCATATTGATGTTGAGTAAAATCACTAATCTTTCTGATGATTTAACCAACACATGATCATGGATGAGATATGATTATATACATTTACAAGCAAACAGCCTACAAAACAACAGGAACGTAGAAAGCTTAAGCTTTCACAGCCCTACCACCTGGTAATTTGATCCGAAAAACATGTTCTTCGCCTGTGCATTTATCAACTTTAACCACCCAACGGCTCCGCCTTTCACCACCGCTGCCGTAATTCCTCCCACCACCGTTTTCAGACTTTCCGGGAACTCTCATCATCAGCAACCCCTCTCCAATTGGCAGCAAATGACTGTTTGATCTGCTCCACACCCATGAGTCCTTCCAAAATGCATTGCACCCCAACACAATCGTACTCTTTTGCCTGTTGTTTTGTATGGCCCCAAGAATCCCTTCGTGATTCTCTAGGTTACAGTCGATGACCACAAAATCTGCGGATTTGTATTCATTTGACAACAGAGATTCAGCATTTCCGACGACAAATTCAACATGATTTGTGTCTGGGTTGAGGGATTGCTTGGAGGACTCAAGTTCTTCAATCCCTTTGACAATGCAGACCAACCTACCACCTGTTTGATGAGATGCCGCAATGAGACCTAAGGTGGTTGAACCAGCCGTGGCCGCACATGCAACCACCATGAATTGAGCATTGTTTCCCGCTGCAATCGCTGAGATGAATTCCGCTACATCTGGTTCATTTGCTCTCTTACCCTGCATAATCGGATTCATGAATGAGTATGAGTTTACATTACAAAGTACCAACAAACCATTAAACTGAATAGTTTCATAAACTTACCATTTTCATGGTTTTGATGTATGCTTCAGTGGCATTTGTAGCTGACCAGTAACCCATTTGTGTTTCAGGTTTTATTGAGTTCAGTTATTTATGTATTGACTTGTTGAGTGATATATGGAATAAGAAGAAGACATTATATAGAGTGTAGATGAATGTATGCTTTGGTCATATCGGCAGTGCCAGTGGCTATATAAATAGACCATTCTAAGCAATAAATGATATAGATATTATATAGATTAAACCCAAATGGGGTCGGTGCCTGGCTTTTGGTCTGCCCCTATTAAGCCCATGGGGTCCTGCTGGCTTGAGTCATATGCCCATTATTAAGCCCATGGGGTCCTGCTGGCTTGAGTCATTTGCCCATCATTAAGCCCAGTGAGGTCTCTTGCTGGCTTGAGTCACATGCCCATCATTATACCCCAACGGGGTCTCTTAACTGGCTTTAGTCGCTTTAGTTACCTATACTTTAGCAGACCTTAACAGTAAAATGTAGTTGGCTATACTTTAGGATAAGGTACATCGTACACATTATATAATACCTTAACAGGGAAATATAGTCAGTCTAGAATCAACGAATTTAGGCGTTTAGGATAAGGTGTCGTGAAGTCCAGACAACGTGTAAATGAACGAATTGATGCACTGAACATGAAAAAATATCTTAAAAATCAAACACAGTGCTAACGGCTAACCATAAGAACTTTTTTAGTTATTTACCTATGGCTATCAATCTTGGGCTCCTAAGATCCTTAACTTTGTTTTATAACTAGGAGTGGTTCCCTCAGTTTAATCTTTCAACTGTCAATAATACATATAAGAGTTAACGAAATGGACAGTCCCTATGGTTTGGCCTTATTATGGATTTGGTCCCTAACTTTCATTAGTTACTAGCTTAGGCCCCCTTGTTTGCTCGAACGTGACACGGGTAGTCCCTGGAGTGGATGTCTGATAAGTTTTCTGTCATATTTTCAAAAACCAACCAAAATACCCCTTAATATTATAAAAACATAACAGGCATCCACTTCAGGGACTGCCTGTGTTACGTCCGAGCAAACATTGGGGGACTAAACCTGTAACTAATGGAAGTTAGGGACCAAAATCCATTATATGGCAAAACGACATGGACCATCCATTATATCAGAGTAGCCTATCTTGTAGATCAGAAACCGTGTCAATGTAACATTCCAAATCTGGTTTTTAACTCCATATCTATGATCAGTGGAATTTATTGAGTATGTTTGTTTGTTATGTATGATCAGATCTGCAAAACATAGACGCGTATCAACGCTGCAAGTTTGATCAAATCATACATAAAAGTGAGTCAGAAACAAAATGCACTTAATAGAAAGAAGGTAAAAGAAACACATGAGTTATTCAAGGTAAAAGTAACAAGTACCCTAGCCTAATGACTTATACATGTAATAACCAATTAAGAACTATAAACTAGATATCATACACAAAACCCAAAAAAGAAAATAAGTTCTGCCGCAGTGATCATTTAACATAATCAAAAGGAAAGTCATATAAGCATAATGATGGAAGTGTTTTAACTTTATTTTTAAATTATCACATGTGAAATCTAGTCTTAGCTCAAACACAATATAAACACACAGGTACTAATTTGATTAAGAAGAAACAGGTACTGATTTCGGTAAGAATCTTATTAGGGCTTCAAAGTTCAAACCTGGGATGTATAGAGATGGGGTATGCAGGAGAATGGGTTGGGAATGCTTGAAAGAAATTATTCCAAGTATTTCAGGTTTAGGAAATTATTTAATATAAGATTAAACAAAAAATATTAGTTAATATAAAATGTGTATAAAATATAAAAGCGGAAATACAATAATAATAGTTACACATCTTGAATTTTAATTTGAGTTTATACTTAATGAGTTTCCACCAAATTTTTAACCATCATATATCATTAACATCTCTTATTTTTTATAAGAAAATCATACAACAAAAATTATTTATACTTTATCCGTAGCATGCTCATCGTATCAGTCTGAGTTCCAAACATATTTATACAACTGTATATATATGTCTAGAGACGGTGAATGTGTTAAACATGGAAGTATCAACAATTTAACATCAAATTTAAATGGTCATATAAACAGAAAGATCAACTGTATTACACATAACTCAAAAAGAGTCTTAGCTGATTATAATATTAATGATACCAAGTTGTAAGATTAAGAAACATCCCATGATCGATGGTGATTTAATCAACACATGATCATGGATGAGATATGATTATATACATTTACAAGCAAACAGCTTCAACAAAACAACAGGAACGTAGAAAGCTTAAGCTTTCACAGCCCTACCACCTGGTAATTTGATCCGAAAAACATGTTCTTCTCCTGTGCATTTATCAACTTTAACCACCCAACGGCTCCGCCTTTCACCACCGCTGCCGCCATTCCTCCCACCACTGTTCTGAGACTTTCCGGGAACTCTCATCAACAGCAACCCTTCTCCAATTGGAAACAAATGACTGTTTGATCTGCTCCACACCCATGAGTCCTTCCAATATGCATTGCACCCCAACACAATCGTACTCTTTTCCCTGTTGTTTTGTATGGCTCCAAGAATCCCTTCATGATTCTCTAGGTTACAGTCAATGACCACAAAATCTGCGGATTTGTATTCATTTGACAACAGAGATTCAGCATTTCCTACAACGAATTCAACCTGATCGGCGTCTGAGTTAAGGGCGTGCTTGGAGGACTCGAGTTCTTCAATCCCTTTGACAATGCAAACCAACCTACCACCTGTCTGATGAGATGCCGCTATGAGACCTAATGTGGTCGAACCAGCCATGGCCGCACATGCAACCACCATAAGTTGAGCATTGTTTCCAGCTGCAATTGCTGAGATGAACTCGGCTACATCTGGTTCGTTTGCTCTCTTACCCTGCATAATCAAATTCATAAATGAATATAAGTTTGCATTACAAAGAGTGAAGTATAAACATTTTTTGAGCCGAGAGTCTCATTGGGAGCAACCTCACCCTCCCCAGACCCTACTCTATGAGTGGGATTTTACCGGGTACGTTTGTTTATTTGTTTTTTTATTACAAAGTACAACACAAACAATCATCCTGAATTGTTCAAATCTTGCATAAACTTACCATATTCATGGTTTTGATGTATGCTTCAGTGGCATTTGCAGCTGACCAGTAGCCCATTTTTATTTGAGATTTTCTTGACTTCTGTTACTTCTGTATTGACTTGTTGAATGATTTAGGAAGAAGAAGAAGAGGACTTTATATAGGGTGTAGATGAATGTATGCTTTGACCATGTGGGCAGTGGCTATATAAATAGACCATTCGAAGCAATAAATGATATATAGATAGATAGATATTAGACAGATTAAGCCCCAAGGGGTCCCAGACTGGCTTGGGTCACTGCCCTTTATTAGGCCCTAACGAGGTCCCTGGCTGGCTTCCTTCATTAAGCCAGGGACCTCGTTATGCTTCAGACTGCCCTTTATTAGGCCCAGACTGGCAGAAGACGTTTTGACTGGGCCCTTTTAACCCGTTACCCAATCCATCGACTCACTCGCCTGCTTTACGAAGCTTAATTGCATTTTTCTGTGACACTGACATATATATGGGTTACCCATGACTTGTCTCATCTTTCATGTGACAAACTAAAGTAAAAGAAAAATGGTCCATATTCATCTCATACTTCCTTGGCAATGTCAACAATCATTTATACAAAATCTAAAGAAAATATTTTGCATAGATAATAGATTTTCAAATCATTCTACTTTCATTTTTATGTGTGTTAAAACCTATTACATATTTAAAAAAATGTTGCAACGTACGACAATAGGTGAATGTAGACTTGTAAGTCCGCTCAATAGTAAGTTACTTATTATTCATGTCATATATTTTTTTTATCAGTTTTTCCGGCATATAATCATATTATCATATATACCATAATGGGACAGAATTTAAACATAGGACGACATTTATGTAAACTTGGTATCAATGAGTATATCTATCACCTTAAAACAAAGGTTCAAATAAGTTGTCTTATTGTAATTAATCATTAGTAGTCAAACAGACATAGCCAAAGTCAAAACTGTAATAAAAAACTTGTGTATTTATTTGATGGAATTGATCAATGAAGCAAATATGGAAAATGGGGGATGAATGATCAAAGAACATGCAAACAAGTTGTGGGCTAAAGAGTTTTGAATTGAATGGTGACAAGGGAACAGTTATACCGGATCATGTATTCATGTCCACCTTGTATAAAAAAATAATAATAATAATATCAAAGTTGGTTTTCTTATTTCTGGAAAACTTTTAAGATTTTTTTTTAGAAAATAAGAAATGGCCTTTTGTGGAAGTTTTAGAAACTTTTGGAAATTAGAAGAGGATGCTAAAAGCAACATATACAAAAATAAAACTAAAATATAAAGAGGTAAACGGGTATGTGTTTGCAGCAATCAGGCTAAGCATCCCTTAAAACCATAGATTTTCATGTCCACAAATTTGTTAAAATTAATTATATACCTGATCATATGCCAAAATACTTGTCTCAGATGTTTTTAGTTTCAAATCTCTCGTCATATTCGGGTTTGAGTTTGTTTGTTATCTCATAATCGAGGATGATTTATTTGAGAGGGACATGAGTTTTGAGTTTCAAAACTCTCGTCATATTCGGGTTTGAGTTTGTTTGTTATCTCATAATCGAGGATGATTTATTTGAGTGGGACATGATTTTATCGAGGTACATGTATTGGATGGTGACATGTGTTGGCACATAGAGTGTTAAATCTTAGATTCATATCATAACTATGCTTTAATCAATAACTAAGCCTCAGACACCCAATATTGACATCTTTCTTATATTTTAATGTTTCAGATTATTAATGATTTACGATATTGTATGTAAGACTTTTAACATTAAGAAATATTCATAGATGAAAACAATAAGAATATAAGTTGACTTGTAAAAGATATTTTTCCCTATCATGTTATCGACTTTTAAAAAGATCACACACCCTTACCTTTAGTTTACGAATTAATTAAAGTAAAAAATACATTTATAAATAGTCTATGTATGTTCCACCAATGATTTTGTCCATGTTTCTTTAGAGTATTAAATTATTATTAGTAAGTGAAATACGGATTATTCCGCTTAGTCGTCTATGTGTTTTTTAATAAATTTTATGCATTAGAATTTTTTTTGAGAATACATTTTTCATTATAATTATAATTAAAATTATAATTATAATTATATTATATTATAAATTATAATTATTATAAATTTACATTCTATAATATAACAAAAGTTGAAGCTTCTTAGGAACAGTATAACTATTAGACAATAATTGGATGCTAATTACAATTCTACTCTCTTTTGTATTGTTTGTGCTCCATCTCCTCGTATTTATCAAACTAAGTGAAGTGAAGTGAAGATGTACTACACTTTATTTTATCTAAATCTCAAAATTACTAATATTTTTTCTATTCAAATCTAAATAAAGCCAATGATTTCTACATCAAGTGGTGGAAGACTTGAATTTCTCTTGGTAGATACATTTTCAACTCTCATTTGGTGCATAACAGGCAATGGTGGGCAATGATAGGAGACCCGGGGAAACTTGGGTTCGATCCTTGAGTCAAACGGGTTTTACCGGTAATTTCACTGTTGTGCCTACGGGGTATGGGTTATCGGGTTTTTCTCGGAATTGGTGGTGGACTCGGGTTACTCTCGGGGTACTCCGCTTGGTCAAGTGGGTGGCCCGAGAGTGCTTGGGATTAATTTTGTTGGCCATTCAAAAAAAATCTTAGGAACAGTAGAACTATTAGACCATAATAATTGGATGCTAATTACAATTCTACCCTTTTTGTATTGTGCTCCATCTCCTCATATTTACCAAACTAAATGAAGTGAAGTGAAGATGCACTACACTTTATTTTATCTAAATCTCAAAGTTACTAATATTTTTTCTATTCAAATCTAGATAAAGCCAATAATTTCTACATCAAATGGTGGAAGACTTGAATTTCTCTTGGGAGATACATGTTCAACTCTCATTTGGTGCATAACAAGACAATGGTGGGCAATGATAGGAGACCCGGGGAAACTTGGGTTCGATCTTTGAGTCAAACGGGTTTTACCGGTAATTTCACTGTTGTGCCTACGGGGTATGGGTTATCGGGTTTTTCTCGGAATTGGAGGTGGACTCGGGTTACTCTCGGAGTACTCCGCTTGGTCCTGTGGGTGGCCCGAGAGTGCTTGGGATTAATTTTGTTGGCCATTCAAAAAAAATCTTAGGAACAGTAGAACTATTAGACAATAAATGATGCTAATTACAATTCTACCCTCTTTTGTATTGTTTGTGCTCCATCTCCTCATATTTACAAAACTAAATGAAGTGAAGTGAAGATGTACTACACTTAATTTTATCTAAATCTCAAAGTTACTAATATTTTTTCTATTCAAATCTAGATAAAGCCAATGATTTCTACATCAAGTGTTGGAAGACTTGAATTTCTCTTGGAAGATACATGTTCAACTCTCATTTGGTGCATAACAAGGCAATGGTGGGCAATGATAGGAGAACGGGGAAACTTGGGTTCGATCCTTGAGTCAAACGGGTTTTACCGGTAATTTCACTATTATGCCTACGGGGTATGGGTTATCGGGTTTTTCTCGGAATTGGTGGTGGACTCGAGTTACTCTCGGAGTACTCCGCTTGGTCCAGTGGATGGCCCAAGAGTGCTTGGGATTTATTTTGTTGGCCATTCAAAAAAAATCTTAGGAATAGTAGAACTATTAGACAATAATTGGATGCTAATTACAATTCTACCCTCTTTTGTATTGTTTGTGTTCCATCTCCTCATATTTACCAAACTAAATGAAGTGAAGTGAAGATGTACTATTTATTTTATCTAAATATCAAAGTTACTAATATTTTTTCTATTCAAATCTAGATAAAGCCAATGATTTCTACATCAAGTGGTGGAAGACTTGAATTTCTCTTGGGAGATACATGTTCAACTCTCATTTGGTGCATAACAAGGCAATGGTCGGCAATGATAGGAGATCCGGGGAAACTTGGGTTCGATCCTTGAGTCAAACGGGTTTTACCGGTAATTTCACTGTTGTGCCTACGGGGTAAGGGTTATCGGGGTTTTCTCGGAATTGGTGGTGGACTCGGGTTACTCTCGGAGTACTCCGCTTGGTCCAATGGGTGGCCCGAGAGCGTTTGGGTTTTTTATTAGGAAAGGTTTATATTTAGTTATAAGAATGTGTTTTTGATTTATTTGTTTATTTTTTAGTCTTTTAATTTAAAAATACCCTAGCTTTAGGTTTTTTTCCGATTGTTATACTGAGTGTCGGTGCCTTAAAAAAAGCGAAAGGTTACCAATCAACTTTTTGCCGCGAAGCGCGGAGTACCCCAACTAGTTAAAAACAACTTAGGTTAGTGTAGTCGTCACAACTAGCTATAGTACTTTTTTTTTTTTGGATTTTGTTTTTTTTTTACTTTGATACCTTAATTTTTAGTTTTTACACTTATACCCCCTTAATTTTATAAAAAATTATTAAAATGTCATTTTGACCTCCCCGAGTTTTAAGTGCTTATTTGTCTGTATAAAATGTCATAATGTATATATTACGTGTCGGTATAAATTCAAGTTGGTTTATGTTTTGCCGTAAGTTTTGTCGGGTCAAATATAATACGTTTTCGCACATATTTTTATGTACGTTTTCAGTTGATCTACGTTTTTACGTAAATGTTGTTCGGAAACACTACTAGAAAAGAGGGTTTTTGTCATGAAACTTTTGGTCACAAAACGGTAGCAATTTCCTTGTTGTCACCAATGTTGTCACCATTTTGCCATTGAAAACTTGGTGACAAAAACACTCGTGTCAATTGCCCTAATGCCACCAAATAGCCACCATTTTTATATTTTGCTACCAGATTTTTGCCACAACAAAATTGGTCAAAATTATTTGTCACCGTTTCTTGTTTGCTACCGTCTGCCTTATTTGCTACCGAGTTGTGACGGATTTTTTGCCACTTTTTTGCCACCGTTTGATATTGCCATCATTTAGCTACCAACCATTTGCCACCCATTTGCCACCGTTTTTCATTGAAAATCGGTGGCATTTAGCACACTTGTTGAATTATTTGCTACCATTATTTGCTACCATTTTGCAATTGCTTGATTTTTTTTCATAAAAGTTACATATCAATAAAATTACAAAATTATATAAAAAAAAGTCTAATAAGTTCACAAAAACCCAAAATTATATAAAACATCTATGTTTGAAAAGCATATAAAACATTCGAATAGAAATGTCTACTAAAACATCAAATAACTAAAATTATCCAAATAAGATAAACATCGAATCATTCGAAACCAAGTGTTTATAGCCTATTTTCGAATTGTACTTGTTAACATAGCTTCAATTTGTGACATCCTATCGAGCATAGCATCTTTATCAACCTTATCTTTTTCTTTTTCAACCAACAACCTCGCAATAATTCCATTTAATCTTTCTTTTTCTTCATCCTTTTCCTTAACGAGCCCCACGATAACTAAGTTCAACTTTTCAATCTACAAAACAACCAATGTATTGAATCAAGAAGTCAGAATTGATGAAAACTAATAACGGGTCAAGTTAGTTTCAAAGATAACAATATCCAACTAGTTTAATAGCCGGGCCGAGTAATGACACTACCTACTTCTATATCTCCTGAAAGCATTGCCACCACTCGCGACATTGGCGGTCTTTGCATCGGTGAGGTTTGTGTGCATAAAACGGCGATTCTCGTCACTCTTTTTACTTCATTCTAATCAAAGTCAGACAATTCTTCATCCACCAGCTCAATTTCACTATTAGGTTCATGTAGGTTCCATGCCTAAAAAACACACCAATGGAACCAACCAGATAGAAGTAATTGTATACTAATAATACATAACTTAAGAGATTATATCAAATTACACTGCTATTAATAAGAAAAAGGTATGAAAAAATGAAAAACTTACCCGTAAGCATACATTACGTGAATAATTATCCACATTCTGAACTGAATCATATATAGTTTTGTATTCTGTCATGTAGAAGGTGTTACTAATAATATATCATTAAAGCAATGGAGCATAACTAGAGATTTGGAGGGTAAATCTGTGAGGCACATTTGCACTGACCTTTCATTATGGAATTAAAATTATATGATTCTTGTTCTTTGAATTCCAACCTCCTCATGCAAACCATTATATAAAGCTCCAAAATTGAGCAATCTACAAAAGAAAAATCATGTCGTTTCTCTCTCAAAATAGACAAAAAGGAATGAACAGATACTTAAAAGAGATGAATCCGTTTTAAGTCTTAATGTCAATAAAAACCGTTTTTGTGATTAACAAAATTTTATAAATACTTTTATTAAGAGTTAACTGCCATTTTCATCCATGTGGTTTGTCCAATTTCAAATTTGTACCATTTTCATCCCTAACATTCTTGAAACATGCCAGTTTCGTCCAAAAACTTAACGTCTGCTAAAACCTTCCGTTTAATGAAGGGTAAAAACGTCATTTTCCTTTTTTATTTTATGTTTTTTACACCATTTTCCCTTTTTTATTTTCCGTTTTATCGGTTTTAAAAAAAGAAAGTTTAGTAACAATCACCTCTATAAATCATCCTTTTGTGGAGGAAGAAACAGCAGTTTCCTGTGTGAGAACCGAGATCGTACTCGTTTTTCCAACAGCTGATCAGCATCCTGCTTGGCAAAATCGAGTCTCATAATGTATAAAACTTATAACGAATTAAAAACTTACGATCAAATAATGAAGTAAAAATTTTGACACACCGGTCGACAACTAATACTGATGACAACAGCTTGTGATGATACAGACTGCATTGCATCCAACAAGCTATACAGTAATCTTTGCTTACCCTGCAATGATATGTCGGTCTTAAATAAATAAAAATAGCCATAGCACAATCGTATATATCAAATTGTGAAAATAAAAGAAAAGAATCCATTATCACAACGTGTATGTTGACTTCACCTGAGCAAAAAGGTCAAACTCGTCCAATACAAAAACTACTGTCTTGTGTGCTAATCCGCATTCTCTGGTCATAAAGATCATAATGAATAAATCAGCAAAACCACTTTAAAAAAAAAAACCTTGTGAAAAAATGAAATATTGCAATCTAAATGTAACAGCTTAAAGTGTTGTAGCTTTTATTGAATGTTGAGAGTATATATTTAGAGAAAATAAAAACAAAAACGAATAGATGCTGACCGTAACATGGCTATCATGAACAGAGAATTATCATCAGATGACGCCTGCAACAAATTTACAACGTAATGAACTGCAAGTTAACTTTGTTCATATGTATCATTTAGTAACGGGTGGATTTGAGATAGTACCATCTTAGAGAACATCAGTTCATGTTCAATACATAATTGTCTAGCAATTTCCTGTAACGAACTTGAAACAATCAATCTAAGAAATAAATATTAAAAAGAGAAAAAAAGACCAAGATACATTTTTCACATTTGCAAAGCAATTTCTTCTGATCATCTAAGACCAAAATTAATATTAATCAAAACACAAAACCAACAATAGTAAAAATAAAATTCACAAAACTAGGGGTGTAAACAAGCCCATAGGCTCGAGAGCTACTCGTTATCGGCTCGGTTAAAAACTCGAACGAGCCGAGCTTAGACGAGCCCGAGCCCGAGCCTGAATTAGAGCTCGTATAGTTATCGTGCCCGAGCTCGAGCCTGAAATACAAAGCTCGTTTAGGCTCGCGAGCCTAAACGAGCCCAAACAAAAATTTATTTATTTTTTATATAATATAATAATAATGATGATAACATTGGCGAGCTGAGCTCGAGCCGAGCTTTGGCTTATTGAAGCAATATTGAACCAGGAGTCAATATTAACGACTATGTTTGTCAATCACATCTCAATAAAAAAAAGTCGGCTACATCTGGTTCGTTTGCTCTCTTACCCTGCATAATCAAATTCATAAATGAATATACGTTTGCATTACAAAGAGTGAAGTATAAACATTTTTTGAGCCAAGAGTCTCATTGGGAGCAAACTCACCCCCCCCCCCCCCCCCCAGATCCTACTCTATGAGTGAGATTTTACTGGCCGTACGTTTGTTTATTTGTTTTTTTATTACAAAGTACAACACAAACAATCATCCTGGATTGTTCAAATCTTGCATAAACTTACCATTTTCATGGTTTTGATGTATGCTTCAGTGGCATTTGCAGCTGACCAGTAGCCCATTTTTGTTTGAGATTTTCTTGACTTCTGTTACTTCTGTATTGACTTGTTGAATGATTTAGGAAGAAGAAGAGGACTTTATATAGGGTGTAGATGAATGTATGCTTTGGCCATGTGGGCAGTGGGTATATAAATAGACCATTCGAAGCAATAGATGATATATAGATAGATAGATATTAGACAGATTAAGCCCCAATGGGGTCCCAGACTGGCTTTATGTCTGCCCTTATCAAGCCCATGGGGTCCTGGCTGGCTTGGGTCACTGCACTTTATTAAGCCCCAACGAGGTCCCTGGCTGGCTTCCTTCATTAATTAAGCCCAAATGGGGTCCTGGCTAGCTTTAGTCACTTCCCTACATTAACCCCCAATGGGGTCTCTAGCTAAGCTTTAGTCACTTTAGTAACCCATACTTTAGCTGAACAGTGAAATGTAGTTGGCCTATTACTCAGTGAATATAGTTAGTCTAGAATCAACGAACGCAGGCGTTTAGGATAAGGTGTCATGAAGTGGAGTTATATGCTGAGAACATGTAAGTGAACGAATAAATGCATTGAACATGGATGCCTTAAATCATTTATCGCTTGCCTTTGGTTATCAATCTTAAGGCCACCGGGAGGGATGGGGTGGTGGTGTTCATGATAAATTTTGTCTTGTAAACACTGTACATGAGTCCTTTGCTCAAGGCACACATCCCGAAGTTGGTTCCTTGAATGCAAAAAATAACAACAACACGCGCACTTTTATATATGTTTAGGAACAAATTTAGTTACTAGAAACATCATTCGGGATGCCTTTTTAAGTCGTTGACATGTCCTTGAGGCCAAATATCTCAGATGGGTACCCTTGTTTAGGCCTTATGGTATAATATAATTGATCATCATCAATGACTAATTTGGTACCTTAAAAAACCAAAAACGCTTCTAAAAATCACAGAAATTCCTAAACACAAGTACCCTTTTAAAGATCCATTTTATAGGACATCTTAAATCTTTACAAACACATTCAATGACCATATCCTGACTAAATTCATCCTCATTAGATTTCAAGGAAAATAGCTTCATAATCAATTTACCAAATTTGCTTATTAACAATTAATCCGACCATTTCCTTGGTGTTTCCTGTCTGTGTATATAGCCTCAGTTTAATCTGTTAGCTGTCAGGCTGTCATGTTCTTTAGCAGAGGGACAGCTGAAAACTTCCATGAATGAATCTCAGTTTGATTTTATATGTTTATAAAATCTGCTACACCGATTCAGAAACAAGACCCATGCTGATACTGACAAAATTCCGCAAAATCTTTTAAATATCTATCAGGATAAACATGAGAATAAACATTTGATCAAATGTGTTTGCCAAAATACCCATTAACTTCCATTTTTCTATATCAACAGTTTGACCGTCATACGTATTTCAGTTACAGGGAAAACCAATATAAACAAGGCACATGCAACATTTGCGCCAAGTGGTACTATTTCTGTGCCAAGTGGCACAAAAGCGATGATATTTTTGCGCATATGTCTAAATGGCGCGCAAGTGTTAGTACTTTCGTGCGGAAATGACTAGGTTTTTTTATAAAATTATGGTACACGTGTCTAGTATTTATTGGATTCCCTTTTGTTTGGACGAGTGGATACATACATCCAAATTTTCAGAAATCTATATATGAAATCTTGGCAACTCTAAATTATATGAATACAATATCATGGTTATTCTTTTGATGATATAAATAAATAAAAAATTAACATTTATGTAATCATGACCCATTTTGACGCAAACTCATTTTGGCAGAAGACGTTTTGACTGGGCCCTTTTAACCCGTTACCCAATCCATCGACTCACTCGCCTGCTTTTAGAAGCTTAATTGCATTTTTCTGTGACACTGACATATATATGAGTTACCCATGACTTGTCTCATCTTTCATGTGACAAACTAAAGTAAAAAAAATGGTCCATATTCATCTCATACTTCCTTGGCAATGTCAACAATCATTTATACAAAATCTAAAGAAAATATTTTGCATAGATAATAGATTTTCAAATCATTCTACCTTCATTTTTATGTGTGTTATAACCTATTACATATTTAAAAAATGTTGCAACGTACGACAATAGGTGAATGTAGACTTGTTTCTTTGACGGTCAGTCCGCTCAATAGTAAGTTACTTATTATTCATGTCATATAATATTTTTATCAGTTTTTCCGGCATATAATCATTATCATATATACCATAACTAGGTTATCACTCGGGACTGCTTCCCGGGTAGTTTAATTTTATTAGTTAAAAAACTTGTATTTTTATTAAAATGTAACATATTATTTCATTAATTTTTATGACAAAAATGTTGAAATACTAAAACCCGAACAACCCGACCCGAAAAACCCGAAACCCGAAAAAATAACCCGAAGAACACCCCTACCCGCGTGTAGTAATGCGTAAATTAGATAGCTTTTATCATCTTTGAATTCCTAGTTAATTTCCGGTTACAGGAAATGAGATACTTCTTTAGATCTTTCCTACTACAGATGTAGCACACAATGTATGCATGCCACCATGTTATTAGCACATGATGAAAACAGATGAAAAGATCAAATATAGAAATATAGAAACAACAACGGATAACTGAAGTTTGAATTCATAACAGTTTCTTCTTGTATAGACATACAACATACTGTTGTATAATTTGAATTTACAATGAAGAGTTGATTACTAATGATCTACATTTGTTGCTAAACTAACAATTGTGGCTGATTCTCTGAAGGAGATATCTTAAAGTTTTCTTATAATTAGAAAATAAAAATACATGTTTTCAAACATTATAAGTGTTTAAATAGATAAATTAAACTTCAGTGTCTATAATATGCAACTATGGGATACCAATGGTGAACCCAGTATTTTAATCATTGTGGAGACGATCAAGTGGGTGCCTACCTCCTTTTCTTTACATGTGGGTCCACCCCTGTGCGATACGGTACCGGTTAAGTCAAACCACTTATGAAAAACGGGTTGAAATTGCTTCCTACCATAATCCGTGAACTTCACGAGCTAAAAAATTAATTTAAAATCATAAGTGTTATAACAATAATGTTTATTACATATAATAGTGAAAAATGAAATTACAATTATAATTCGTAAAAGGGGACATGTGTCCCAAATATGTAGTTCACATAAGTGAGTGTCATATATATCAATTGATGAACTAAATTTGCAAGTTGCATTGTATTTGATGATTGTCATATTGGGGCATTTTAGTGAATCGACATTAATAAGAAAAGATCCACTGGGTGAACAAAAATAGAAGCAATCCATATGTATTAAAGGCACATGCAACCTCAGAAAACACTATACATAAAAGCTTTCATTAATACAGTAGCCCACCGAGAAGTTGAACCAAAAAAACATACTGACACTACACAAAAACAAAAACAAAAATAATACAACCACCAACACAGGAAACAATTACAATTTTTTTGAAATGGCAACGGAAGCTTTTATTAAAAACGGAAACAATACAACCACCAACACAGGAAACAATTACAATTTTCTTGGGCATTACAAATAAAGAGGAAAGTGAAGGAAACATAAACAGAACTACAATCTTGAAATGTCATATTACTCCTCTAGTCTAAAGCTTCGCCATTTGTTCCAGTTTATGCCAAATCATTTTGATCTATGTTTGATCTTATCAAACGCCATCTCCTTTATCTCCTCTACCAGGTTGTAAACGGATCCACTGTTGCCTCCAAAGATTTTCCCATTCCTCAAATTATTTTTTGGGTACCCAATATACCGAGCCCATTAACACTCTACACAACTTCCTCCACAGTTTTGGTACCTGGTTTCAACAGTAGCTTTTCACCCACGAGAATATTTATGTCACACCCCGAAATATCAGAGCATTGGCGTGACTGGACTGGTATCTTCATTGCACAGCGGAAGTAAATAAGCAAAGACTTCTAGAAACTGAACGCCTCCTAAGTACTCGAATTCTCGAATGGTTCTCATATTCCAACCGTGCCTTGTCTTAGAAAAGTAACCTGAGAAAGAACATGCGAGAAAAATCAACATAATGTTGAGCGAGTTCATAGTTTGTTTGTAAAAGATTTGAAATAAATCTTTTGAGTTGTGAAAGGTTTGAAATAAATCTTTGGAATAACCGGTTTTTGAAATAGTATTGAGAAAATGAGTTTAAAAATCATTTTCAACGTTGTGTTTGCAACACGTTATGTTCATAAAACCATGTATTTGTAAAGCCTTGTATTTGTAATGTTCGCATACCGTCAATGCCCACCCTGACTTTGACTACTTACCCGTAAAATCATGTGCTTTGAATTTTATATAAAACATGGTAATTTAATTTGTATGAACAAGTAGTTTCGTAAATATATATGTCCCTGGTATGTAGCAAATAAGGGAATTGAGATCACCAATGGTTTGCAAGGCCATTGATATGTGTGAAGTGCAAGTAGGGAGACTCAAACCTAACAGATTTCGCCACGGCATTAGTATGTGGACAAAGTCACCCCGAGGTCCGTTTCTAGTTTGGCCTGGGGCTGGGCTCGCTACACCCAGATAGATCTATCGCTCCTGTCCCTCGGTCCTACCATGAGGACTAATGGCCTCATATTGCTCCTACCCACTCACATGATCTAAGTAGTAAACCTCCTCACGCTAACCATACCATGTATAAAATAAACCCCTGGTCACCCTGACCAGATTCCTGGTCACCCTGACCAGATTTCCTGGTTACCCTGGCCGAATATCATTCACATTTCGAAAATAAGTATTTGTTTTTGTAAAAACCGGTATGTTTAGTATAAACCTTTCGTAAATCATTTGTGTTCCTCGAAATCCCTTCGTAATATGATTTAGAAATACGAGTTTTGCGTTAGTTCAAAACTTTGTATGTTTTTGCAAAATGTGCATGTCTTTCCACCCCAAAAACATTTACAAAAATGTAAAACAGTAAAAAGTGGGGGTTATGAACTCACCTGAATATTCCTGTGCAAATCTAGCTAAATACGACTTCGTGATGTCGTTTCCAAGACGAGACTTGCTAGCGTGCATTCTACAATATTCCTAACACGGAATATCTAATAAGTTTCTAATATAAACGTAGTAACTAACTACGTGTCACCGAGCTCTACCGAATCGTTAATCGAACGATTTAACTGTAAGTTGTCAACTTAAAGAAGCGAAGAAGTTATACTTGTTAGCTCGTTTTAAGAAGTCGTATGTTGATATAAAGGAATATTCGTATGAAAGTAATATATAATAAATTTGTATTATATATTACGTCTTGTATATATACTTGCCATAATATAGGTATACGCCGTTTCGGCGTTCGTAATAAATATAAAATATTATATTTATTTTATAAGAACTTCATCGAGTCGTTGAATAGATAAACTGTATCTATTTTGTAAAAGAATTCGTGTGTTTGAAATAAATATATATCTATATTTATTTTATAAAACAAGATCGTGTTGTTTGAAATTCGAAATAAATATATAAGCTATATTTATTTTGTAAAAGGTTACGAGTTAACGACGTTCGAAATAAATATAACATTATATTTATTTGTAAAAGCGTTAGGAAATATCAAGGTTTGAAATATTAAAAACTCGAATTCCGTTAAACGTCGTTATTGAAAAATAATACGTGTCGTGTCATTAATATTTGAAATAAATATAAACTATATTTATTTTGATGAAACGAATTCGTGTTACGCGATGCTTGAAATAAATATATATACTATATTTATTTATAAAAAGATTCGAGTTCGTTTGAAATAAATATAATAATAACTATATTTATTTTTGTTGTCAAAATAATTTCCGTATCGTTGTTCTCGTAAGTTGTAAGTTGTGGTCGAAGGAAACTTTATATCCGTATCTCGTTTTATAAAAGTCGCTCAAAAAGCACGTTTTGTTTTATAATAAAACTTTGATTTTCTCGAAAAACGGGCAGAGTTTCCTCTGTTTTTGGACGCCCCGGACAACCAAGTTGTCGTTATATTTTCAAAAATTCAACACAATTTAATCAAGATTCAACTATATGTAAACTTTGTCAAATATATAACAAATGCAATTTATAATTAGTCGGTTCGAGCTCGTTCACGAAATAAATAAAATTATGAGAATAACGGAATGTATTGCGCCGTAAAATCTTTACCACTCTGCGTGTCGAAACGTTAACTGAGCTGACCGAGTCAACCGGGTTGGCTGTGTTGAGACTCAAACTCGCCATGAAGCTGCTGTTGACCGGACCCGGACTGAGTTGACTGTTTGACCACGTTTGACCGGCTTTGACTGTCGAACCGAAACCCGAACCGTGTGAACCGATAACCGAGCAGAGCTCCGAAATAAAAACCCGAATCATAACGGTAACACTACCAACACCAACTTCCATTCTAACAAAGAATTTAACATCAGACATGGAAATGGGAATGAAATGCTCAAAACAAGACGAAGTTGAACCAAACGGAACCGAAGGGGAAACTGACCTGGACCGAACATCCTGACTTATTGTACTGCACCGAGAACCGAAATGAAGCTGAACCAGTCCCGAACCCAACTCGAACCAGGACCCGTCGTGAACCCGAACTCGAACCCAACGACGAAACCCGACGGTCAATAACAAAGACCGTCGGTCCTTGACATGAACCACCGGTCTGAGACTCGAACCACCCGTAACCGACTTGAACTTGACCTGGGTCGAACCCGTAACCGGTGAACTCACCGGGTAATGGCAATGTCCGGCGGTCAATGGTACCGACCGCCGGTTTCTTCACTCTTCTCGGCTCTCTCTCTCTCTCTCTTCTCAGCCTCTCTCTCTCTCTCTCCTCTTCTCAGCTTACAGCCGCCGCCCGCCACCTCCTTCGCACCGGAAAACATCGACGCCGGCTTCGCCGGTCGTCGGACCTGAATCAGAGAGGGTGTGAGAACAGGGGGGTGGGTGTGAGGGTTTACCGGAGCTCCGAACGGAGCCGGTTCGTCGCCGGAATAAGCACCGGAGAGGGGAGAAGGGACCGAGTGGTAGGGGAGTGTTGTTATTGTCTGTGTTATGGTTTTTTTTGTTTGTGAGGAAATTGTTTTCTCCTTGATTGTATATGTAGCAGTAGAGATCGAGAGAGAGGGTGAGGGTAGGAGATGAATTCTCTGTGTTTTAATTCTTGTGGGTGTGAGGAGAGATGGAGGGGTCTCCATTTATAGAACAAAGTGTCTCCTATGACCATTGAGCAAACAAATGACATTCAGGTCATTTGCTTTATTTTTAGGATTAAAATCTTGACAAAATTGCAGAAAACAACCTTTATGTATGCCCAAAACTGCACTTTATACCTTTCACTATGAAATCCGTCAAAACCAACCTTTACGTTCATGTTTTGCTACAAGTTCAACCTTTACACCAAACCTAGTTAAAAAAGTCAGTTAACTTACCTCACATGCTTTGCATGTGAGGGTATTTTAGTCTTTTCCCTTTCTAATTTTAATATTCATTTAAACTAACCTACTGCACCCCACCCCCACCCATTTTCTTTATCTTCTTCACATAACATTTTTCAGATCCATACTTCATTGCAACAAAAAATCAATTAATAATCACAGAACTCAATTTCTAAAACAAATGAGAAAAAAGCCAAAGAAAAACTTAAAATAACAAGATACCAGAAACCCTTTTTCTAAAACCCACAAAACATGATGAATCAACATAAAATTCACCGAAACAGAGTGCAGAAACTGTCAAGGACGTATGAAACTTTGTACTACCAAATCAGGAAAGCAAGAATAATACAAACATTCACAGAAGCATTTACACAAACAGTTGGTGTGCAGTTAACAAACTAAATGCACAAAACCCAAAATTCAACTATTCAAGATCAAGAAAGAGAGAGAATGGAGTCACGGGATCGGAGAATTGAGATGAAAATGGAAGAAATTTGCAATTTTGACACAGACCCACCTCTACTCTCTCTCATGGGTATGTCTAATTTGGTAATTTTACATTGGTTTCTGAGAAAGAATGGGATTGGGGAAACAGGGGAGAAAGAAAACAGAGGAAAAGCCAAGAGGGTGATTTAAGAGTTTATGTTTGGACCACTTCTAGTTTTGTTGCAGTACAAGCTCCAATGAATTGACCAACATTCTTGTGTCTAATCTTCCTGCCAAGAAATGAAAACACAGGTGAAACATAGCCAAAGGTCAAAGAACTGAAAAATCTTTTACCACCATATCTCCGCCTCGCAACCCTATACGGCTATACCCTCCGCCTTTCACCACCGTATCTCCGACCCTTAATCTAGCCCAATCTTCTTTGATTCCTCCTATACCCCACCCTCATGTTCTTCACCAGACCAGTGATGCCGGAGACACCTGGAAAAATCAAGAATATATTGGGCAAAATGCCCAAAGAAAACTTATTTTGGGCAAAATCAAGAATATATTGGTGGTGACGGTGGCTGAATTTCCAGATGTCGGATTCGTCGAGCTCGAAGATGGAGTCGGTTATGATAGGAGTTGTTTGATCGCCGGAAAGGTACCGGTGATTTGATCTCCGGTAGTAGGGTTTTGGTGAAGCCATTGAAGCTATTCTTTCTACTCTGTGTTTTGGGGTGGTTGATGATGAATTTAGTCTGGTTAATATATAAGGTTTTGAAATGGGTTAAGTGGATAAGGTTTTATTTCTCATTTATTTAATCTTTATTAAAGTATATAAATGTAGATGTAGATGTAGATATAGATATAAATATATTAGTTTTTAAAATCTGATTTAATTATTTATTTAAATATATTATTCAAAAGAAAAGACTAAAATACCCTCACATGCAAAGCATGTGAGGTAAGTTAACTGACTTTTTTAACTAGGTTTGGTGTAAAGGTTGAACTTGTAGCAAAACATGAACGTAAAGGTTGGTTTTGGCGGATTTCATAGTGAAAGGTATAAAGTGCAGTTTTGGGCATACATAAAGGTTGTTTTCTGCAATTTTGTCTAAAATCTTTGGTATAGATTTTGAATACTTTGCAAAGATTTAGTAAGGATTTTGCCTATTGTGTGTAGGTTTAGGCCTGTGGGTTTCGGGCTTGGGCCCAGGGCCCACAAGCCCGTCTCATGTGTAAGTGGTCCGTAATTTCTACGGGACCCGCTATCGCAACCCATACTCCGTAAGCATAAAATATTCTTAGAAATCCGTATTTGTCGGTGTCGTCAGTATTTTGCACGGTATCAGTCCGTTGTCGCGTAATATTCAGCAGCTTTTCTGTAAATTACCACACGCGCACTGTAAAGTCGGATAAACGTTCCTGGGCTCTCCAAAGGCCTATTTAAGCTAATTTGCGCTGTCAACACTATTTATTATCGCGTTAATTACTTGTTAATCACATAATTAAGAGCCGTAAATCACGGGTTGTCACATTCTCCCCCTGTTACAGAAATTTCGTCCTCGAAATTTAGACTATGTTATCCCCTCAGAATTGTGTTATTCGCAGGTAAGTCCGAATAATAACCAAGTGAATGACCGCGTAATCGAAACAAGACTTATTCGAATCATGTGAATTCAAGGACATTCCTTCACAATAGGAATCCCAACGGTTTAAAAGAAATGTGTCTCAGTAATCGATGTCAAAGGAAACGAGACGTATAGGTACAGTCACTAATGTGACTAAGTTAACAGGGATTCAACAATGAACAGGAACTTCGACCAATCGAATTCCATATGAACGTTTACAACGTGTAAATGAGTTCTAGAAGCAATAACATCCACTGGATGAACTTAGAATCAACAAATCTCAATCTGTAATAGTTTGCATGAAACGTTCGATCGTGATCAGCGCAAGCTGCAAGTCATACCGACGCCACAAGGTGTCGCAATGAATGAAACAATTCAATAATAGAGGTGATCGAACAAGTATCACCTGTGTTTTGCATGAAACGCTCAATCATAATTGGCCCAAGCTACAAGTTTATACTGACACCACAAGGTGTCGTAGGTGATTCAAATAATTCAATAATAGCGGTGATCAAACAAATCCACCGTGTTCGAAGTCAAATGAAAGCGTAATAAAGTGAATCCGAAAGTTTGTTTCAAATGACATCATAGAATTTCCAATTGAATATGGAACATCAAATAAATAATGTTTTCGATCGAAGGTGAAGAAGCAATGAATGTCGCAAAGCATTCGATCGATGTTGAAAGAACCGTTATGAGGTACACCGGAATATGAAATGAATTTGTGTACCATTGTCTTAACACACGATTGTGTTCAGACTGCTTTAATATGATAGTTCAAAGCGGATTTAAAACAAATTAATAAAGAAATAATTAAATCCATGCATGAGACGCGTAAACGAGTTTAGCGCAAGCTTCAAGTTAATGAATACACCACCACAAGGTGTCGAAATCAACAAATGACTTATTGGAGTCGTAGACCAAACAAGTCCACTACGACTCGGAACAAATGAAACTCTTGTTAAAACGAATTTGAATATGATGTCTTCAATACATCGTATGGTATCTTGAATTGAGTATGTGCAATGCAGAAGTTCAAACAATCGAACTTGGTTTTAGCGCAATCCGACAATAAATATATGTATTGACAAGAAAACTTTAGGCATGGTTACAACGAAAAACCATGTATGTAACTTGTAAAGAAATGATCGTGATACAATGACCATTAAGAGGAGTAGAGATACGAAAATCTACTCAGTAAGTGTGAAATTCGAAATTTCAATAAAAGAAATTTGAGGACTTTACCTGGGGTTTCGTGTGACGACCAATTGTTAGGTGACATTACCATGGAATGTCGAACATAGCGTATTCGTCGTTAGTTAGGTAGGGGGGAATGCGGAGACAATCGTCTTCTTCCTGGCGTGATTCGTGTCGTTGCAGGATCGCGTGACAAGTTGTCGTTTCCTGATTGTTAGTTCTCATGCTGACAGGAATCTAGCGTCGTCGTTAGATTGCGTCATCGTTCCTTCTCAAAGGCCTCGCCTCGATAGTCGTGTATGTGTCGTACTTCAACCTCCGTTGACGTACATATTGAGTTTCGCGTATACCTGTGCACTAGCGTCGTGTGCCGCGTAGAAGGTGATGTACCCCGACATCTGTTGGCGTAAAATTTGAGTTCCATGTATTCATGTGAACTAGCGTTTCGTTATGCGTAGGCTGTCTGCTCGGGAAGTTAAAATATCATAGACAATATGGATAATAGTGTGTACCCGAGTTAATATTCGCGGTTCCTACGTGATGACCCTTAATAAACACACACATGCACAAATAATCAATCATATAATCAAATAGTCCTCCTAGTCCCACTAGCCTCCCAGACTGAATCTCCTAGTCCCACTAGCCTCCCAGCCTCCCAGACTGAATCTCCGAGTCCCACTAGACTATCCTCCCAGCCTCTCAGACTGAATCTCCTAGTCCCACTAGCCTCCCAGCCTCCCAGACTGAATCTCCTAGTCCCACTAGACTATCCTCCCAGCCTCTCAGACTGAATCTCCTAGTCCCACTAGCCTCCCAGCCTCCCAGACTGAATCTCCTAGTCCCACTAGACTATCCTCCCAGCCTCTCAGACTGAATCTCCTAGTCCCACTAGCCTCCCAGCCTCCCAGACTGAATCCCCTAGTCCCACTAGACTATCCTCCCAGCCTCTCAGACTGAATCTCCTAGTCCCACTAGCCTCCCAGCCTCTCAGACTGAATCTCCTAGTCCCACTAGCCTCCCAGCCTCCCAGACTGAATCCCTGTTCCGAGTCAACCGGGTTGGCTGTGTTGAGACTCAAACTCGCCATGAAGCTGCTGTTGACCGGACCCGGACTGAGTTGACTGTTTGACCACGTTTGACCGGCTTTGACTGTCGAACCGAAACCCGAACCGTGTGAACCGATAACCGAGCAGAGCTCCGAAATAAAAACCCGAATCATAACGGTAACACTACCAACACCAACTTCCATTCTAACAAAGAATTTAACATCAGACATGGGAATGAAATGATCAAAACAAGACGAAGTTGAACCAAACGGAACCGAAGGGGAAACTGACCTGGACCGAACATCCTGACTTATTGTACTGCACCGAGAACCGAAATGAAGCTGAACCAGTCCCGAACCCAACTCGAACCAGGACCCGTCGTGAACCCGAACTCGAACCCAACGACGAAACCCGACGGTCAATAACAAAGACCGTCGATCCTTGACATGAACCACCGGTCTGAGACTCGAACCACCCGTAACTGACTTGAACTTGACCTGGGTCGAACCCGTAACCGGTGAACTCACCGGGTAATGGCAATGTCCGGCGGTCAATGGTACCGACCGCCGGTTTCTTCACTCTTCTCGGCTCTCTCTCTCTCTCTCTTCTCAGCCTCTCTCTCTCTCTCCTCTTCTCAGCTTACAGCCGCCGCCCGCCACCTCCTTCACGCCGGAAAACATCGACGCCGGCTTCGCCGGTCGTCGGACCTGAATCAGAGAGGGTGTGAGAACAGGGGGGTGGGTGTGAGGGTTTACCGGAGCTCCGAACGGAGCCGGTTCGTCGCCGGAATAAGCACCGGAGAGGGAGAAGGGACCGAGTGGTAGGGGAGTGTTGTTATTGTCTGTGTTATGGTTTTTTTTGTTTGTGAGGAAATTGTTTTCTCCTTGATTGTATATGTAGCAGTAGAGATCGAGAGAGAGGGTGAGGGTAGGAGATGAATTCTCTGTGTTTTAATTCTTGTGGGTGTGAGGAGAGATGGAGGGGTCTCCATTTATAGAACAAAGTGTCTCCTATGACCATTGAGCAAACAAATGACATTCAGGTCATTTGCTTTATTTTTAGGATTAAAATCTTTGGTATAGATTTTGAATACTTTGCAAAGATTTTGTAGGGATTTTGCCTATTGTGTGTAGGTTTAGGCCTGTGGGTTTCGGGCTTGGGCCTAGGGCCCACAAGCCCGTCTCATGTGTAAGTGGTCCGTAATTTCTACGGGACCCGCTATCGCAACCCATACTCCGTAAGCATAAAATATTCTTAGAAATCCGTATTTGTCGGTGTCGTCAGTATTTTGCACGGTATCAGTCCGTTGTCGCGTAATATTCAGCAGCTTTTCTGTAAATTACCACACGCGCACTGTAAAGTCGGATAAACGTTCCTGGGCTCTCCAAAGGCCTATTTAAGCTAATTCGCGCTGTCAACACTATTTATTATCGCGTTAATTACTTGTTAATCACATAATTAAGAGCCGTAAATCACGGGTTGTCACAATTTAGTGCGATATGATATCTAAAACACTGCATCGAACCAGTATGTGGTCAGACGTCTCCTCTGCAGACCCAAACAAAGCACATGCCTTACTTTGTAACGTCATCCCCCTACTGACCAGGGCCGAATGCGTTAGAATTTTACCTTCTATCGCTCTCCACACAAAGTGGTTTACTTTTGGTGGTGCGATTTCATTCCACTTGTGTTGGTTTGCTATTGTGTTGTATCCAAGTGCCATGAAAGTATGAAAGTACTTGTCTGACCTCGTGTACTGAATAACCCATCTCCATACTATGTTTCCACTTCCACAAATCTTCACCTTCTGTTATACTTTAAATAGATAATAATGAATTTAGTGTACCATTTCTTTTCTTTCCTCTACACTTGCTGGTGATCTGACCCAACCCCAATCCTGCATTAATCCACCCAAACACTTATTATAACACTCCACCACTTTTGCCCTTTTATTTTTTGCAAGATGGTACATTAACGGAAATCGTTCTTTTAGCGGTTCGATTTAGAAATGTTTCGTTCCCACTTTTACAATTGGCCTACGTTGAACATGAACCTAAACAATAGCTCCAAAAAATAGGCTTGTAGTGAAAAACAAAGAGCAATCATTAAAATCTAAAATCTCGTAGATGACTCTACTTCATGTCTACAAACTAAAACTGATAAAGAGTTCCTATCGGGTCCAAACATAACCGTAACTGGAAAATACAGATAATGGGAGCCGATTACCTGACCAATTAGAAATTGTTCAGTTTCGTTCGGCATCCAATTTAGAACTGTTTCGTTCCCAAACCTTCGAAAAGATCTTAAATTTGAAGTACACACTAAAATACATGAAGCCAAAAATAAAAATACCTACATTTTTTTATCAGCAATTGAGAAAATCGATCCGATTTGGGTTTACTTCTCATTCGTGATTGGTCCTTTTGTTTGCGTTTTTCATAAACATGTGCTATTATCACGAATTCTGGTAACATGTGTAACAAACAGACAATCAAAAGAGACATTATGTTGATATCAACAAATCAAGATAAAATAAAAAACCCTAATTTCAACAACCAAAAAACTAATAATCGGAAATACACAGTGGTTAAATACAATCGAAAAACATCAGAATCTATCACATGATGAACACCGCAAACCCTAATTTCAACCAAAAATATTACCTTTAACGTGGTTAAATACAATCGAAAACATCAGAATCTATCATACGATGAAAACCGCAAACCCTAATTTCGACCAAAAAGATTATCTTTAGTGGTGGTTAAATACAATCGAAAACATCAGAATGTATTATATGAAGAACACCTGCAAACCCTAGTTTCGACCAAAAAGATTACCTTTATGCTATCGGATCTTCACTTGAAATATCACCGTTGATGATAACATTAAAGTGCTTGGCAGAGGCAGATCTTGAAAAGAACAAATAGAAGATGATTCATTGAGGATGATAAGGATTTGAAGAGGAGGAGGCGGATGCGTATGTAAGAAGAGAGAAAACACAGTCTAATGAAATGAAAGGTTAGGCATAGAATAATTTTATTGTAAGAATATATATGGATCCGAATACTGAATCCAAATACAAACGGATCATATTGATATGCTAAAAAAACCCATCCCATTTCCCGCCTAAACCAAATAATGGAGGCCCTAATCAAGTGACACGTGTCTCATATTTTCTTTGTTTATTATATATAATAGATGGGACAGAATTTAAACATAGGACGACATTTATGTAACAACTTGGTATCAATGAGTATATCTATCACCTTAAAACAAAGGTTCAAATAAGTTGTCTTATTGTAATTAATCATCAGTAGTCAAACAGACATAGCCAAAGTCAAAACTGTAATAAAAAAACTTGTGTATTTATTTGATGGAATTGATCAATGAAGCAAATATGGAAAATGGGGGATGAATGATCAAAGATGTTGATACATATTGTGTGGATACGGCTCGGTTCGACTCGGCTACGAAGTGAAGGCCGTAGTCAATATATCCTCATATCTTGACTCGGTATGTTATTTGCTTTGTAACGTACAATGTAAATGCTACTGCGTGTGTGCGGTATGCATATTGTTTATGTGTTGTGTTGTCTGTTTGTTTGAAGCCCAACATTGAAGAAGCCCAAGCCTAAGTGACGAAATCCCAGGCCCAACAAGTGACGAAGTCACATGTGACGAAATCACATGTGACGAAGACTCCATATTGGCGAAATCCCTTGATTTCGTCGAAGATATTGGGAGTTCGTCGAGACCTTGGATGTTCGTCGATGAGTTTTCGTCCAGAACAGGTTTTCATCTACATGTTAGTATAAATACACAGACAGTAGACAGAAACAAAGAGAGAGAAGTCTGAATAGATTTCAAAGCGAACACACTGTAAACACACACACACCAAGAGTTTATAAGGATATATTGTAAACACCGCATTGTAACCGTTTCATAACATTAATACATTGAGTGTTAATCGTTGAATCTTGTGTCTTACGTGTTCGTAACTTGGTTTAACTTACCCGTTTGGATTCCGCACTCTCGGGTTCGTCGGAAAACAGGAATAAAGGTTGACTCGATCCTCCGGGTGGACCTACAAAAGAACATGCAAACAAGTTGTGGGCTAAAGAGCTTTGAATTGAACGGTGACAAGGGAACAGTTATACCGGATCATGTATTCATGTCCACCTTGTATAAAAAAAAATAATAATATCAAAGTTGGTTTTCTTATTTCTGGAAAACTTTTAAGAATGTTTTTTTAGAAAATAAGAAATGGCCTTTTGTGGAAGTTTTAGAAACTTTTGGAAATTAGAAACTTTATATGAGAAATTGAGGATGCTAAAAGCAACATATACAAAAGTAAAACTTAAATATATTGAGGTAAACGGGTATGTGTTTGTGGTAATTAGGCTAAGCATCCCTTAAGATGTTCATGTCCACAAATTTGTTAAAATTAATTATATACCTGATAATATACCAAAATACTTGTCTCAAATGTTTTGAGTTTCAAAACTCTCGTCATATTCGGGTTTGAGTTTGTTTGTCATCTCATAATCGAGGGTGATTTATTTGAGTGGGACATGATTTTATCGAGGTACATGTATTGGATGGTGACATGTGTTGGCACATAGAGTGTTAGATCTTAGATTCATATCATAACTATGCTTGATAGACAATATAATTAGTTATTTACCATATCTTTATATTGTTCATTCTTGTGGTATTTAACTGTAATATCTTGTTCTATATATAGGACCCATATGTAATCTCTTATCATTCAATCAATAACATAATAATCTTTGAGAGTTAATACGGTATCAGAGCCATCTCTCAAATCCCTCAACCTCCTCTGTCGGCCCTAACCCTACAGCCAACCCTATTTTCTTCTTCTTCCTTTTCTGATAATCCCTTACAGCGCATCTTGCCCTGCTTTTTTTTCTAATGGCAATGATTTCTTCATTTACAATTGCTGAGAGACAGCACACAACTCACACAAGTTTGCCTTCAAACTTACTCCTACAAACTATGGTTTTTGGAAGGCCATGATTCATCCCTTCCTAATAACCAACAACTTATACGGTTATGTTGATGGTACAATCCCCTGTCCACCACCCAAAACCGCTGCCACCACAGACACAACCTCCATGGACAACCCGAGTTATCTGCACCGGATCGGAAATGATGCCCATGTGCGCATGGTCATCATCTCCACGATTTCAGAATCTTCTTTTCAACATGTTCAAGGTGACACTTCTCGGGAACTTTGGCTTTCCCTGGAACGTGCTTATGCACCAAACAACTCATCAAGGGAATACGCTTTAAAAACACAGCTTTTAAAACTGAAGATGAAGGTTGCCGAAACCTCAGCAGCATATCTAACCCGTGCACAGGAATACGCTACAGCCCTAGCCAACATTGGTGAGCCATTTAAAGATAAAGACTTAACCATGCTGAGCATCTCCGGGCTGTGTAGTGAATACGATGGGATGAAAGCCAATCTTATTGCTCGTCAGCCACCCATTACCTTCAATGAATTGCATGGTCTCCTTAGTGACCATGAGTTCATGCTTCACCAAAACCTTCCCACCACACCTCAGGCCTTCATGGCCTCCTCAACACTTCCAAACACGGCTGGCCCACTGCCTATTCCCCAACCTAACCCCTCTTCTGCTGCCATACTCACCCCCCTGCAACAGCGGGCTGCCCAACTTGGTTACCAGCTTAACCCCATAATCTCCCAAAACAGCACCAACCTCAGGCCTATTATTCTGCTCGTTCACAGGATTATTCCCAAGGCAGGGGTCGTGGTAACTTCAGTAACACTTCATGTGGTGCACATACTAGGGGTCGTGATGACTCCCGTTGGAACAGTGGACAGAATCAGAACCGCACCCAACAATTTGCCTGGGCATCGACACAAAACATGGTTTATGGTCACTGCAACCGATGTGGTATAGGACACATCCCTGCGCAATGCCCCAATGCTTCTTCATTCTGTGAATCTTCACAGGCGAACTATGCAGCCTTCTCTGACACCGGGTCTATAGCAGGCTCCCTTTGGAAACCAGACACAGGAGCTAACAGTCATGCTACCCAAGACCTGACGAGTTTGGACAGCTCTGAGGCTTATCTTGGTAATCATTCCCTTCATGTTGGTGACGGTAATCATCTCCCTATTTGTCATATTGGTTCTTCCAAATTTTATTCTCCTAACAAAACTTTTACCCTAAACAATATCCTTCATGTTCCTCAACTTAAAAAGAATCTTTTATCTGTACAAAAATTATGCTTAGACAATAACGTTTTCTTTGAGTTTCACTCCTCTTATCTTGTTGTGAAGGACGAGTCTACACATACCATCCTACTCACTGGCCTAAGTGATCAAGGTCTCTACTCACTTCATCTTCCAAATCTGAAGTCCCTACCACATGTTTCCTTCACAACAATCAAGGCATCCTCCACTATTTTGCATCAACGTCTCGGGCATCCTCATGCTCGAGTTTTTCAATCTATTGTTTCTCATAGTAATTTACCTGTTTCAAATAAACTGTTTTCATCTTTGTGTGCTTCTTTCCAAATGGGAAAATCCACCAAATTATCATTGAACCTTTCAAATTTTCAAAGTAATAATATATTAGATTTGGTTTATTGTGATGTGTGGGGACCAGCCCCTTCTATTTCTTTTAATGGCTGTCGATTTTTCTTGTTATGTGTTGATCATCACACCCGATATATGTGGTTTTATCCTTTAGCAAACAAATCTGATGTCTTTTCTACTTTTAAATTATTTGTACAAATGATTGAAAGACAATTCAACACTAAACTTAAACACGTACAATCTGATTGTGTGTGGGGGGTGAATTTTGCAACATTTCAACATTTTTCTCCTCCCTTGGCATCATTCACCAGCGCTTGTGCCCTCACACGAGTGAACAAAATGGTGTTGTTGAACGACGACATTGACATATTGTTGAAACTGGTTTGGCTCTCCTCGCCCAATCTAACGCTCCCCAACGTTTTTGGGAGTTTGCGTTTGAGACAGCCGTTTATTTAATAAATCGGTTGCCTTCTCAAACCTGTTCTAACATCTCTCCTTTTGAACGCATATTTCACAGACCACCTGACTATTCTTTCCTTCGAGTTTTCGGATGTGAATGCTTTCCTTACCTGCGTCCCTATAACCGTCATAAAATGGATTTTCGATCCACTCCTTGTGTCTTCTTTGGATACAGCTCCATCCATCATGGGTATCGTTTTCTGGACATAAAAATTGATCGCGTATACATTGCACGCCATGTCCGTTTTAAAGAACACATTTTTCCCTTTTTACCATATCCTACACCTAATCCTCATAACCATGAACCTACCTATTACTCTTCCTACCCGGCTCACTTCATTATACCAGCTCAACAATCAACACCCACTACCACCTCCACGGTACCCAACCCACCAACACCTCCCTCACCTCGGGCTCCCAATCACCCACCACCTTCAACACCACCCACAGTCACCCCTCAACCCACCCAAGAACCTATTGTCCCATCCTCAAACAATTCTCCCTCATCATCCAACACTACAACTCCCTCTCCACCACCTCGTGCTCGTCCGTCTAGCCTTCGCCAACATCTTAAGCCCACCATTCGTTTTGACCCTTCTGCTTATACTACCTCTTCTAGTCCTTCTAATCTTACTGAACCTACCTCGTTTACCATAGCTAACAGATATCCGGCATGGCGCCAAGCCATGGCCGAAGAGTTTGAAGCTCTCGTTCAAAATGGGAGATGGTCTTTTGTTCCTCGTGTTGAAAATACTAATGTTATTGATTCTAAGTGGGTTTACAGGATCAAAAAGGATACTAACGGTGTGGTCACCCGGTACAAGGCTCGATTTGTTGCTAAAGGTTTCAATCAGAAACCTGGTATGATTTCCAGGAAACTTTTAGTCTCGTTGTCAAAGCCACAACAATACGAGTTCTTTTATCTCTTGTAGTGACAAATCAATGGAATCTTCGCCAGCTAGATGTTCAAAACGCCTTTCTTCATGGTGACTTGAAAGAAACAGTTTACTTACGTTAACCACCAGGGTTTGTTGACCAATCCAACCCCGATCATGTTTGCTTGCTGCACAAGTCACTTTATGGTCTAAAACAGACACCACAGGCATGGTTTGAAAGTCTCAACAAAACTTTGCAAAATCTCGGGTTTCTTGGCTCAAAAACAGATCCATCCTTGTTCATCCTACAAGACCGTGGTACTTTACTTTATCTTTTGGTCTATGTGGATGATATAATTGTTGCAGGTAATAATGCTGATGCCACTGATCATGTCATTGCACAATTGGGCACTTCTTTTGCCGTCAAAGATCTGGGAACTTTGCACTATTTTTTGGGTATTGAAGTTATTCAACATGGCAAGAACCTGATTCTCTCTCAGCGCAAATACATCTCTGATCTGATTGATAGCGCAAGTTTATCTGAATACAAAACTGTTCTCTCTCCCATGAGCACCTCCTAGATTCTCACACTTGGTGACAGCCCACTCATTACCGACCCTACGAAATATCGTCAAGTAGTGGGTGCCCTTCAATATGCATCTTTATCCAGACCCGACATTACTTTTGCAGTTAACAAGGTGTGTCAGTTTATGCAAAATCCCACTGAAAATCATTGGTCCGCTGTAAAACGTATCATGCGTTATCTCAAAGGTACTTCTCATTTTGGTCTCTTCATCCGTCATGATTCAGGTTCTACACTTCATGATTTTACTGATGTTAGCTGGAGCACTACGTTACGAGCATACTCATACTCTGATGCAGATTGGGCCGGTTGTCCAGATGACCGCCGGTCCACGGGGGGGGGGGGGGTTGCAATATACTTAGGCTCAAATCTTATTTCATGGAATGCTCGGAAACAACGTACAGTATCTCGTTCGTCCACTGAATCTGAATATAAAGCACTGGCAGATACTGTTGCCAAACTAACATGGATGGAGGCACTGTTATTTGAACTCAGCATTAAACCAAAAATCAAACCGACACTTTGGTGTGATAATTTAGGTGCTACGTATCTCTCTGTGAATCTTGTTTTCCATGCTCGCACAAAGCACGTTGAGTGTGATTATCATTTTGTTCGTGAGAAAGTTGCTCAAGGGAGATTACAAGTTCAGTTTATTTCAACACATGACCAAATAACCGATGTGTTTACCAAACCTCTACTGTCTCAAAGATTTCTTATGCTAAGGTCCAAGTTGTAGGTCGTTCTCCGCCCTCTACCGTCTCAAATATATATTTTTTTAAATCTTAAATTATAAATATTTTTTCTTCATATTTTCGAATTTTCGTTTCACTATCTGAATTCCTATCCAAAGTTTCGTATATCCGAAATTTCGTTCGGAGGGTAAAATGAACTATTTGAATTGTCTTCAATTAGCTTCTTTTATAAAAAGTATGGAAATGAACAGAAAAAGCTTCTTGGGCTAAAGCAAAAGCAGCGACAATAATCAAAGTGGTTCCATATTTCTCGAGTACTAGATAAAAAGAGGTGTACTTCTCAAACGGTGTCAACGGCAACTAAAACAGTCTTCTATTCGTAATTAGTCCCCGTGCCGATGCTTTCTTTGTGGGTTTAGAAAAAAGCCCTCCTAAATTATCAAGTAGGACATCATCTACTACTTGAATCACATTTCTTACGGAACACTTTATCTATTTGAATCTCTAACTTAATAAGATCGAGTTCGAATCAAAAGCGGTAGGTACCCCCGGGGCATGGATTCCCATAGGGCCAACTATCGGACCGAGTCAAGGCCTACTAGTTACCTCTCGCCTTCTTTTACTTTTTTATAAGGTAAGCTTATTCATGAGTCTGATTTGTAGTTCTCCTAACATTACAAGAAAAAGACTAATAGAAAGCGTGGAATCAGATATCCTAGTTTGAACACCGCTAGCATATAAAGGGTCATAATATTTGAACACCCTAAAAAATGTTTGGGGACACCCCTAAACGCCATTTATAGCGCTATTAATAACCCATCATTCTCAAACCTATACGTAAGGATGTACTATACTATACGACCTAGCATAGGGCTGTAGTGCACATAAAATCAGGCATAACATTGGATTATACTAATAGTACACATAAAATGAGTCATGTTATTTAGATTTGTAATCTTTGTTTACTATGTTTAGTTTGTTTGGTTGGTAACAAATCATACAATAGTTTAGTTTCGATTAATTCACAAAGTTATTATTTTATAAAATGTTAGTTTAACCATTTTGTGTTTAATATAAAAATAACTTTTATACTTAAAACTTGCTAAAACGATAAATATTGCATAATTTTTTTTGTAGAAAGATAATAAAAAAATTAGACCTATACGACGCATATGGACCTATACGCTACATATAGATAGGTTGGCATATATGTCACAACCTATGATATGACAACAATAATATTTATAAAAAGTTATACGACATGTTAGGGAATTCTTAATGTTTCTTCTAAACTGCAGTCTATGAAGTCTATAAGAGCATTCACAATGGAACCTCTATTTTTATGTGAGCATAACATCTATATTTGTGAAAGCGGATGTAAATTGTTGTGAGTGGAGGAGAGAGACTGTTCATCAAATAAATTTGGAGGAGATACTGTTCATCTCTATAATTTTTTAATAATAATATTTTTTGAAAGTGGTTGTGAGTGGAGAAGAGAGAAAAAGTAATGATAAAAGTATAAAAAAATATTATTTAATTGGAAAAGAGAGAGAAAAGACTATTTTTTAGTGTAATTAATTATAGAGATGGAGTTATTGGGAATGCTCTAAACGGTAGCTCTATCATATCTCTTTAGGCTAAAGGGTATGGTGATGGTCCTCCCTTGGATGATGATCCGCCACGTAGGCGTCACATCATAGTCCTCCCAAGGATGGTCCATCCTACAAAACTATAGGGTATGGGAGGATGGTTCTAGATGATCCTACCCCACCACTTTTATGTTTTTTTATTTTTTTAATCTTCTACTTTTTTTTAACATTTAAGAAATAAATTAACAAAATATTTTCATTAATTTTCATTATTGTTCATTTTACTTCATTTTTCCTATAGAAAGAATATTCGAATATATAATTGAATAATTCCACAAAGTCTAAGGACCACACAAACCTTTATTCATCTTCAACTGTTCTTTCATGGAGGAAACCAAAATGGCAGAAGAAGAAGAAAACCCCCAATTTTTTTTTATTTTAAACGGCCACTTTTTAGAGGGGGCCCCACCAAAATTGGATCGTCGCCAACGTCTTGAGCAAGCCGGTGAGGACGGGATGGGAGGGGGGCGGGATGGTGTTTCGCCGGCGCCGAACCTCGACGGGGATGGGGACGGACCCCATACCCTACAGTCTTATATTAATTCGCTGTTAATATAAGACTGTAGGGACGGACACCATACCCTACAGTCTTATATTAACAGCTTATTGGAAAAGTTAGTATGGAGTGACTTTTTGAAAAAGTCACTTTTCCTCTTGCATATAACCTGATTGCCAAACATCATATACGTTGTTTCAAAAAGCTTAGCCAAACATGCCCTTAACCTCCGAATATGAAGATGACAAATTAATCACTCGCTCGCTCAAATGCAAGAAATCATGCTTCTAGTCTTTGATCAGTTGTCTGTCTGTTTTGGTACTCGTCTAAGACTAAAGGGTATGGGGGCCGGCTAGCCCCGGCTAGGACCGGCGCCGGTCCCCCACACCGCCCCTCTCCGGCCCAAACGGCTCCCCACAGCCGATTCAGCCGTGCCTCTCTCCTCTCTCCTAACACACATACATCTATACATACATACATATATATATATATAAAGGGGTTCATCCCCCACCCCCTAGGTTCATCCCCTTCAAGCCGAGCCTACGTGGCGCCTACGTGGCGGCTCATCCCCTCCAAGCCCATCCTCTCCATACCCTTTAGTCTAACTAGAACAATCATTCTACTAATCTTGTTTCATATGACTGAATACATTTAGTTGGATTCTTCTTCTTGTAATTTGTGATCAATTCAACAAAATCTTGACATAAACACCTTACTTCATACTTTGATACTGCTAGGCTGGTGATTTAATCAAGACATGATCATGGATGAGATACATTTAGAAGCCATGAAAAGATTAAGCTTTCACAAGTCCAATTTCATTGCTCCGTTGCACAATGCAAACTAGCCTACCACCTGTTTGATGAAATGCTGCAATGAGACTTAATGTGATCATGCAACCACAATTAGTTGAGCTTGGCTTCATCTGGTTCGTTTGCTGTCTTACATAATCAGATTCATAAATGACTATTAGTTTGCATTGCAAGGTGGTACAGACAACCATTCGAACCAATAACTGATATTAGATAGATTATTATGCTCCAATGGGGACCCCAACTGGACTGCCACATGGCAGAGAAAACGCCACATGGGGCATTATTCACAAATTAATGCAAGATCTCCACGAGTCTAATTACAGAGATATAGGAGTTAGAGATTTGAATATGAAGATCACAAATTAATCACTCGCTCGGTCAAATTCAAGATCTCCATGAAAAGATTAAGCTTTCACAATTGGTCCGCTGCACAATGCAAACTAGCCTACCACCTGTTTGATGAAATGCTGCAATGAGACTTAATGTGATCGAACCACAATTAGTTGAGCTTGGCTTCATCTGGTTCGTTTGCTGTCTTACATAATCAGATTCATAAATGACTATTAGTTTGCATTGCAAGGTGGTACAGACAACCATTCGAACCAATAACTGATATATTATAGATATTATATAGATTATTATGCCCCAATGGGGACCCTGGCTGGCTTTTGATCAAGCTCATGGGGTCCTGCTGGCTTGAGTTTGTGCCCATCATTAATCCCCAATGGGGTCTCTAGTCGCTTTAGTTACCTATACTTTAGCAGACCTTAACAGTAAAATGTAGTTGGCCTATTGCTCAATGATGATATACATTTACGATAAGGTACGATGTACACATTTTATATACCTTAATAGGGGAAATATACTTAGTCTCCTAAACATGTATTTGGTTTGTAGAATTGTTTAGGATACCTTTTTAGGTCATCAACTTGTCCTTGAAGCCCATCAACCCTCTTAGATAGTTAGATGGTTACCGTTGTTTATGGTGTTGTTTGTGCTAACCAATGGGATCTAGTAAAACGCATCTTGCGTTAGGCAGGCGGAAGGTAGTTCGAACTTGAGACCCGTGCTTACCACTGCGCCACCGGTTTGAAGTTTATTTTAACATCATTGATCATCGTAAATGACCAATCTGTTACCTTAAACACCAAAAATGCTTCTAAAACTCACATAAATATCCTGACTTAGTTTACACTTACCATTAGATTTGAAAGACACTTTACAAGGATTCGATAACAATAACAGTTTCCTGTCTGATTGCACCTACTGTGGTTGCCTCGGTTTTATCTAGACGGGCGGATCAGGTCAGGCACAGTAACAGGTCAAAGTGGGTTTGGGTCAGGACAGTCGTGTTGAAAAACTAGTCGTTTTGGTTCAGGTCAAAACGGGTTTTGACAAAAATGGGTACTGGTCAAAATGGGTCATTCTAAAAAATGATCAAGTTGGTCACAAACACTTCTAATTATTTTCCTGGTCAAATTAAGGCTGAATTCAACTTATACAGCAAAAGCAAACATCACAAACACAAATTGAGACCAAAAAACAGAAACTTGCAGAAATCATTTAAAGTTTAAGCTATCCATCGGAGCCTGCAAAATGTCCAGGTTGTCGGCTTTGTTGACGTGCGGTGTAATTGACAATAGTCAACATAGGTGAATGAGCTACCAATAACTGACTAGAAGAGATTCTAGGAAGTGAATAAGATACCCTTTGATTATACAATAATAACTGAAAAAACTAAATCAAAGACTAAATTAATTATTTGAATCCTTGAGTCGTTATACAACCTTGCCACCTGCTGATTTGATCCGAAAAACATGCTCTTCGCCTGTGCATTTATCAACTTTAACCACCCAATGTCTCCGCCTCCCACCACTGTTTTCACACTTTCCGGGAACTCTCATCATCAGCAACCCTTCTCCAATTGGCAGCAAATGACCGTTTGATCTGCTCCACACCCGTGAATCCTTCCAATATGCATTACACCCCAACACAATCGTTCTCTTTTCTCTGTTGCTTTGTATGGCCCCAAGAATCCCTTTGTGATTCTCTAGGTTACAGTCGATGACCACAAAATCGGTGGATTTGTATTCATTTGACAACAGAGATTCAGCATTTCCGACTACGAATTCAACCTGGTTGGCGTCTGAGTTAAGGACTTGCTTGGAGGACTCAAGTTCTCCAATCCCCTTCACAATGCAAACAAGCCTACCACCTGTTTGATGAGATGCCGCAATGAGACCTAAGGTGGTGGAACCAGCCATGGCTGCACATGCAACCAACATGAATTGAGCGTTGTTTCCCGCTGCAATTGCTGAGATGAACTCAGCTCCATCCGGTTCGTTTGCTCTCTTACCCTGCATAAACAGATTCATAGATGAGTATTAGTTTGCATTAGAAAGTACAAAGAAACCATTGTACTGAATAGTTGCATAAACTTACCATTTTCATGGTTTTGATGTATGCTTCAGTGGCATTTGGAGCTGACCAGTAACCCATTTTTGTTTGTGATTTTATTGACTTATGTTATTTCTGTATTGACTTGTTGAGTGATTATGGAAGAAGAAGAAGAAGGAGGAGGGGGAGGGGAGGGGGGGGGGGGGGGGAGGAGGGGAGGGGGGAGGGGGAGGAGGGGAGGAGGGGGACTTTATATAGGGTGTAGATGAGTGTATGCTTTAGCCATGTGGGCAGTGGCTGTATAAATAGACCATTCGAAGTAATAGGACGACAACTTTATATAGGGTGTAGATGAGTGTATGCTTTCGCCATGTGGGCAGTGACTGTATAAATAGACCATTCGAAGTAATAGATGATATATAGATAGATATTAGACAGATTAAGGCCGAATGGGGTCCCTGGCTGGCTTTTGGTCTGCGCTTTTTAAGCCCGTGGGGTCCTTCTGGCTTGAGTCACTTGCCCATCACTAAGCCCAATAAGGTCCCTGGCTGGCTTGAGTCTATCTGGCTTCAGCCGCTTTAGTCACCTATACTTTAGCGGACCTGAATCGTGAAATGTAGTTGGCCTTTTACTCAATGAAGGTACACTTTTAAGATAAGGTACACATTATATGTACCTTGATAGTTAGAATATAGTTGGTCTAGAATCAACGGATGTACAAGTTTAGGGTAAGATGTCATGAAGTGCCGACAACATACAGATGAACAAATAGATGCATTGAACATGAAAAACAATCTTAAAGATCAAAGATGTTCCTAAACCAAAAGAGCCTATATCCTTGATGTTCACAGCACCAGTTAAGTGAACATATCCTGACTTAGCTTACATTTATCATCAGATTGAAGGACATTAACTTCATAACTAAATTACAAGTATCCATTAACAGTTAATCCCACAGTTTCCTGTCTGATTGTTCCTACTGTGGTTGCCTCAGTTTAATCTATTAACAGTCAGGCTGTCTGTCATGGTCTTTAGCAGAGTGGCAGCTGAAAATACCAAATGAATACATAACAGTATAACACTACACCATTTATTTATACTACACTCAATTGACTCTTGACTTATACAACACCCGAGTACCCGACTCCTACATACTAGGAGATACTCACAAAGCTGATACTGGTATACTTATCCTTTTCCTTTTGTTTGGGGCAGAATTGTCGCCAATATGAATCAATTCCGTTGGCCCCTGTGAATTTACTTCATATCCATGCTTATTGCTGAATTACATGATCTAGACTTATAGTATAAGTTTATTATTTTTGTCTAAAGTTTAACATAAGTCACTGTGGTTAGTTGAATGGATCAGACAGTTAAGATTTCCAGCCACCTCCTCTACAATTGCAATGGGTTTGAGGTGCTGATTGATATGTGTATATATATACAGGGGAAGGTTAAAAAAACCCGTGAAAACCAATTGTAACATTCATTTTTTGCTAGTTTTTTTATCATATGTAATATATGTTATTTACAGGTAATACGCAAAAAAAAAAAAAAAAAAAAAAAAAAAACTAAAGTTTGTTGGCCCTTGAAAACCCCGTGTAAGTGAGTGTAACATATTTTTGTTACGAATGTACAAATTGTGTTGTTTAGTGTTACACCCCTGTTACGTTAAAAAATAATTTAAAAAGAAATAACTTAGCTCTTTTTGTAGTTTTTTTGTCTCATAACGTTAGAAAATATGTATAATACATAGCCTTTTTTTTATAAAAATAAGCGATTTGTTACATATGGTTGTTTCACGGGTTTCCTCAACTCAAGTGGGTTTTCATTTTTTATCCTTTGTGTGTGTGTGCGCGCGCGCGCGTGCGTGCGTGCACAATATAGTTCCTGCAACATTCAGACAAAACAAAAACAATAAAATGCAGATCGTTCCTTCATTTTATTCTGTTATTAAATAAGATTTATCCCCAACACTTGGATCAAAATATTCATATCCAATGCTATTAAGTTACACATTAGATAAAACTAAAACCATTTTCAACCTGACCTGACCCAACCCAACCCAACCTCAGTCTCTACGTATATAGTCGTCCCATCCGACCCTCCAACAGGGCAAGGAGGATAACCACTCAGTCTTTTTCTTTTTCCTTATGTTTTCATTGATGGTATAAACAGTGCATAACTGAACTTGGAGAATAGCTTGGTGGCATTTATAGTTGTTATATCCATTTAAGAATGTAATTAACCTTAAATAAATAATTTGGAGAAAGAGACAAACAACCATCTACAATTAACCAAATATAGTGTATCTTTGGTATGTTATATATATCTCATATGTAATGTAGACTAATATTGTGTAGACAAAATTGCATAAATCAACCTTTATGTTTCACCTAAACTGCAGACTATACCTTTCATTTTGAAATCGGCCAAAAATGTTCATAGTTTGATACAGGGGTCAACCTTTAACACTAACACCGTTAGATTTCTTGGTTAACACCCCTCACATGCAAAGAAATTGTAGTAAAGAAAGTATAAATCAACACATGAATACATGATTATGGATGAGATATGATTACATACATTTAGAAGCAAGATCTCGATGAAAAGATTAAGCTTTGACAACCCTACTACCTGGTGATTTGATCCGAAAAATATGCTCTTCGCCTGTGCATTTATCAACTTTAACCACCCAACGACTCCGCCTTCCACCACCCTTCTCAGACTTTCCAGGAACTCTCATCAACAGCAACCCTTCTCCAATTGGCAGCAAATGACCGTTTGATCTGCTCCACACCCATGAATCCTTCCAAAATGCATTACACCCCAACACAGCCGTACTCTTTTCCCTGTTGCTTTGTATGGCTTCAAGAATACCCTCGTGATTCTCTAGGTTACAGTCAATGACCACAAAATCGGCGGATTTGTATTCATTTGACAACAGAGATTCAGCATTTCCGACTACCAATTCAACCTGGTTGGTGTCTGAGTTAAGGACTTGCTTGGAGGACTCAAGTTCTTCAATCCCCTTCACAATGCAAACAAGCCTACCACCTGTTAGATGAGATGCCGCAATCAGACCTAATGTGGTCAAATCAGCCGCGTTCGCACATGCAACCACCATGAGTTGAGCATTGTTGCCTGCTGCTATCGCTGAGATGAACTCGGCTACATCTGGTCCGTTTGCTCTCTTACCCTGCATAATCAGATTCATAATTGAGTATTAGTTTGCATTACAAAGTACTATCAAACCATTGTACCGAATAGTTCAAATCTTGCATTGACTTACCATTTTCATGGTTTTGATGTATGCTTCAGTAGCATTTGCAGCTGACCAGTAGCCCATTTTTGTTTGAGATTTTATTGAGTTCAGTTATTTATGCATTGGACTTGTTGAATGATATATGGAATAAGAAGAAGAGTTTATATAGAGTGTGGATGAATGTACGATTTCGCCATGTGGGCAGTGGCTGTATAAATAGACCATTCGAAGCAATAAATGATATAGATATTATATAGTTATATAGATTAAACTCAAATGGGGTCCCTTCCTGGCTTTTGGTATGCCCTTCTTAAGCCGATGGGGTCCTGCTGGCTTGAGTCATATGCCCATTATTAAGCCCATGGGGTCCTGGTTTGAGTCACTTGCCCATCATTAAGACCCAGTGAGTTCCCTAGCTGGCTTGAGTGTCAGCCCATCATTATACCCCAACGGGGTCTCTAACTGGCTTTAGTCGCTTTAGTTACCTATACTTTAGCAGACCTTAACAGTAAAATGTAGTTGGCTATACTTTAGGATAAGGCACATGGTACACATTATATAATACCTTCATAGGGAAATGTAGTCAGTCTAGAATCAACGAATGTAGGCGTTTCGGATAAGGTGTCGTGAAGTCCCGACAACGCCTAAATGAACGAATTGATGCACTGAACATGAAAAAATATCTTAAAAATCAAACACGGTACTAACCATAAGAACTTGTTTAGTTATTTACCTCTGGTTATCATCTTGGGCTCCTAGGACCCTTAACTTTGTTTTACAGTTATCGTTAGATTTAAGGGATACCAACTTCATAATCAAACTACAAGGGTTCCTTAACGATTAGTCAAACAGTTTCGTTGGTGTTTGCTGTCTGATTGCACCTACTGTGGTTGCCTCAGTTTTCTGTCAATAATACATATAAGAGTTAATTAAATGGACAGTCCCTATGGTTTGGCTTTATAATGGATTTGGTCCTTAACTTTCATTAGTTACTAGTTTAGACCCCCTTGTTTGCTCGAGCATGACACCTGGGGTGGATGTCTGATAAGTTTTCTGACATATTTTCAAACACCCATTAATATTAAAAAACTTAATGGGCGTCCACTTTAGAGACTATCCGTATCATGTCCCACAAACATTGGGGACTAAACCTGTAATTAATGGAAGTTTGGACCAAAATCCATCATATGGCAAAACGACATGGACCATCCGTGTAATTTAACTATACATATAATGAATTTTATTTGATAAATAATCTCAAAACACCTAAAAAGGTTTTTTTATAATCAATATAGAAATAAATCAATAATCTAACACCTCAATTAGTGCATTCACATCTGTTCTCCTACCCCCATTCTTATAATTTAACTAAAAGTCACATTTTTAAAAAATTATCTCTAACGTTTGTTCATCTTTTAAAAACTTCCTATATAGTCTTAGCTCAAACACACAGATACTAATTTGATTAAGAAGAAACAGGTACTGATTTTGGTATTGACTACAACATAAAAACATTGAAACCAAGAAACTACAAGTTCAGAATCTTATTGGGGCTTCAAACTTCAAACTAAAACAACACAAGCTTAAGAGACCATTATAGAATCTGGAATTGATTTACTGGAATTACAAACAATAATCGGCCCGATTCAGGAGGGGCTAGTCTCCGATTACAAGGATCTAGAACCCTATTTTTTATAATAAAAAACATCGACATCCTCTAAACAAAACGAACACACGTATTTAACCTAACGCTACGAACAGTTGTAAAACTGTTACCCTTCTGCGAACTGTTTTGGGCAAGAGGATTTAGGTGGGAATAGGGTACCGGGTACGTATCAGACCAACATCAAATCAGGAACACAAACATGGGATGTAGTGATGAATGAAATGATTTTCAAATTATTCCAAGTATTTCAGGTTTAGGGAATTATTTGACATAAATCTAAATAAACAATATTTGTTAATATAAATGTGTATGAAATATAAAAGAGAAATGCAATAATAAGAGTTACACATCTTGAATTGGCAGCAAATGACTGTTTGATCTGCTCCACACCCATGAGTCCTTCCAAAATGCATTGCACCCCAACACAATCGTACTCTTTTGCCTGTTGTTTTGTATGGCCCCAAGAATCCCTTCGTGATTCTCTAGGTTACAGTCGATGACCACAAAATCTGCGGATTTGTATTCATTTGACAACAGAGATTCAGCATTTCCGACGACAAATTCAACATGATTTGTGTCTGGGTTGAGGGATTGCTTGGAGGACTCAAGTTCTTCAATCCCTTTGACAATGCAGACCAACCTACCACCTGTTTGATGAGATGCCGCAATGAGACCTAAGGTGGTCGAACCAGCCGTGGCCGCACATGCAACCACCATGAATTGAGCATTGTTTCCCGCTGCAATCGCTGAGATGAATTCCGCTACATCTGGTTCATTTGCTCTCTTACCCTGCATAATCGGATTCATGAATGAGTATGAGTTTACATTACAAAGTACCAACAAACCATTAAACTGAATAGTTTCATAAACTTACCATTTTCATGGTTTTGATGTATGCTTCAGTGGCATTTGCAGCTGACCAGTAACCCATTTGTGTTTCAGGTTTTATTGAGTTCAGTTATTTATGTATTGACTTGTTGAGTGATATATGGAATAAGAAGAAGACATTATATAGAGTGTAGATGAATGTATGCTTTGGTCATATCGGCAGTGCCAGTGGCTATATAAATAGACCATTCTAAGCAATAAATGATATAGACATTATATAGATTAAACCCAAATGGGGTCGGTGCCTGGCTTTTGGTCTGCCCCTATTAAGCCCATGGGGTCCTGCTGGCTTGAGTCATATGCCCATTATTAAGCCCATGGGGTCCTGCTGGCTTGAGTCATTTGCCCATCATTAAGCCCAGTGAGGTCTCTTGCTGGCTTGAGTCACATCCCCATCATTATACCCCAACGGGGTCTCTAACTGGCTTTAGTCGCTTTAGTTACCTATACTTTAGCAGACCTTAACAGTAAAATGTAGTTGGCTATACTTTAGGATAAGGTACATCGTACACATTATATAATACCTTAACAGGGAAATATAGTCAGTCTAGAATCAACGAATGTAGGCGTTTAGGATAAGGTGTCGTGAAGTCCAGACAATGTGTAAATGAACGAATTGATGCACTGAACATGAAAAAATACCTTAAAAATCAAACACAGTGCTAACGGCTAACCATAAGAACTTTTTTAGTTATTTACCTATGGCTATCAATCTTGGGCTCCTAAGATCCTTAACTTTGTTTTATAACTAGGAGTGGTTCCCTCAGTTTAATCTTTCAACTGTCAATAATACATATAAGAGTTAACGAAATGGACAGTCCCTATGGTTTGGCCTTATTATGGATTTGGTCCCTAACTTTCATTAGTTACTAGCTTAGGCCCCCTTGTTTGCTCGAACGTGACACGGGTAGTCCCTGGAGTGGATGTCTGATAAGTTTTCTGTCATATTTTCAAAAACCAACCAAAATACCCCTTAATATTATAAAAACATAACAGGCATCCACTTCAGCGACTGCCTGTGTTACGTCCGAGCAAACATTGGGGGACTAAACCTGTAACTAATGGAAGTTAGGGACCAAAATCCATTATATGGCAAAACGACATGGACCATCCATTATATCAGAGTAGCCTTTCTTGTAGATCAGAAACCGTGTCAATGTAAAATTCCAAATCTGGTTTTTAACTCCATATCTATGATCAGTGGAATTTATTGAGTATGTTTGTTTGTTATGTATGATCAGATCTGCAAAACATAGACGCGTATCAACGCTGCAAGTTTGATCAAATCATACATAAAAGTGAGTCAGAAACAAAATGCACTTAATAGAAAGAAGGTAAAAGAAACACATGAGTTATTCAAGGTAAAAGTAACAAGTACCCTAGCCTAATGACTTATACATGTAATAACCAATTAAGAACTATAAACTAGATATCATACACAAAACCCAAAAAAGAAAATAAGTTCTGCCGCAGTGATCATTTAACATAATCAAAAGGAAAGTCATATAAGCATAATGATGGAAGTGTTTTAACTTTATTTTTAAATTATCACATGTGAAATCTAGTCTTAGCTCAAACACAATATAAACACACAGGTACTAATTTGATTAAGAAGAAACAGGTACTGATTTCGGTAAGAATCTTATTAGGGCTTCAAAGTTCAAACCTGGGATGTATAGAGATGGGGTATGCAGGAGAATGGGTTGGGAATGCTTGAAAGAAATTATTCCAAGTATTTCAGGTTTAGGAAATTATTTAATATAAGATTAAACAAAAAATATTAGTTAATATAAAATGTGTATAAAATATAAAAGCGGAAATACAATAATAATAGTTACACATCTTGAATTTTAATTTGAGTTTATACTTAATGAGTTTCCACCAAATTTTTAACCATCATACATCATTAACATCTCTTATTTTTTATAAGAAAATCATACAACAAAAATTATTTATACTTTATCCGTAGCATGCTCATCGTATAAGTCTGAGTTCCAAACATATTTATACAACTGTATATATATGTCTAGAGTCGGTGAATGTGTTAAACATGGAAGTATCAGCAATTTAACATCAACTTTAAATGGTCATATTAACAGAAAGATCAACTGTATTACACATAACACAAAAAGAGTCTTAGCTGATTATAATATTAATGATACCAAGTTGTAAGATTAAGAAACATCCCATGATCAATGGTGATTTAATCAACACATGATCATGGATGAGATATGATTATATACATTTACAAGCAAACAGCTTCAACAAAACAACAGGAACGTAGAAAGCTTAAGCTTTCACAGCCCTACCACCTGGTAATTTGATCCGAAAAACATGTTCTTCGCCTGTGCATTTATCAACTTTAACCACCCAACGGCTCCGCCTTTCACCACCGCTGCCGCCATTCCTCCCACCACTGTTCTGAGACTTTCCGGGAACTCTCATCAACAGCAACCCTTCTCCAATTGGAAACAAATGACTGTTTGATCTGCTCCACACCCATGAGTCCTTCCAATATGCATTACACCCCAACACAATTGTACTCTTTTCCCTGTTGTTTTGTATGGCTCCAAGAATCCCTTCATGATTCTCTAGGTTACAGTCAATGACCACAAAATCTGCGGATTTGTATTCATTTGACAACAGAGATTCAGCATTTCCTACAACGAATTCAACCTGATCGGCATCTGAGTTAAGGGCATGCTTGGAGGACTCGAGTTCTTCAATCCCTTTGACAATGCAAACCAACCTACCACCTGTCTGATGAGATGCCGCTATGAGACCTAATGTGGTCGAACCAGCCATGGCCGCACATGCAACCACCATAAGTTGAGCATTGTTTCCAGCTGCAATTGCTGAGATGAACTCGGCTACATCTGGTTCGTTTGCTCTCTTACCCTGCATAATCAAATTCATAAATGAATATAAGTTTGCATTACAAAGAGTGAAGTATAAACATTTTTTGAGCCGAGAGTCTCATTGGGAGCAAACTCACCCTCCCCAGACCCTACTCTATGAGTGGGAATTTACTGGGTACGTTTGTTTATTTGTTTTTTTTATTACAAAGTACAACACAAACAATCATCCTGAATTGTTCAAATCTTGCATAAACTTACCATTTTCATGGTTTTGATGTATGCTTCAGTGGCATTTGCAGCTGACCAGTAACCCATTTTTGTTAGATTTTCTTGACTTCTGTTACTTCTGTATTGACTTGTTGAATGATTTAGGAAGAAGAAGAGGACTTTATATAGGGTGTAGATGAATGTATGCTTTGGCCATGTGGGTAGTGGGTATTTAAATAGACCATTCGAAGCAATAAATGATATATAGATAGATAGATATTAGACAGATTAAGCCCCAATGGGGTCCCTGACTGGCTTTATGTCTGCCCTTATCAAGCCCATGGGGTCCTGGCTGGCTTGGGTCACTGCCCTTTATTAGGCCCTAACGAGGTCCCTGGCTGGCTTCCTTCATTAAGCCCCAATGGGGTCTCTAACTAAGCTTTAGTCACTTCAGTAACCCATACTTTAGCTGAACAGTGAAATGTAGTTGGCCTATTACTCAGTGAATATAGTTAGTCTAGAATCAACGAACGCAAGCGTCTAGGATAAGGTGTCGTGAAGTGGAATTATATGCTGAGAACTTGTAAATGAACGAATAAATGCACTGAACATGAAAAACAATCTTAAAGATCAAAGATTCTCGTCTTATGGTCCTAAAGCAAAAGAACTTTCTTTAGGTAGTCACATGGATACCCTAAATCATTTCTCGCCTGCCTCTGGTTATCAATCTTAAGGCCACCGGGAGGATGGGGTGGTGGTGTTCATGATAAATTCTGTCTTGTAAACCCTGTACATGAGTCCTTTTCTCAAGGCACACATCCCAAAGTTGGTTCCCTGAATGCAAAATATAATAGTAATAACACGCTCGCTTTTAAATATGTTTAGGAAGAAATTTAGTTACTAAAAACATCATTTGATGTTTAGGGTGCCTTTTTAAGTCGTCGACTTGTCCGTGAGGCCTAATATCTCAGATGGGTACCCTTGTTTAGGCCTTATGGTATAATATTCTAACATAATTGATCATCATCAATGACTAATTCGGTACCTTAAAAACCAAAAGCGCTTCTACAAATCACAGAAATTTCTAAACACAAGTACCCTTTTAAAAATCTTTACAAGGCACATTCCTGACTTAATATAGTTGTCATTAGATTTGAAGAACATTAGCTTCATAATTAAATTACAAAATTTGCTGAAAATCCAATAGTTTCCTTGGTGTTTCTTGTCTGTGATAGACTCGGTTTAATCTGTTAGCTGTCAGGCTGTCATGTTTTTTAGCAGAGGGACAGCTGAAAACTTCCATGAATGAATCTCAGTTTGATTTTATATGTTTATAAAATCTGTTACATCGATTCAGTAACAAGACCCATGCTGATTCTGACAAAATTCTGCAAAATCTTTTAAATATCTATCTGGATAGTCATGAGAATAAACATTTGACCAAATGTGTTGCCAAAATACACATTAACTTCCATTTTTCTATATTAACAGTTTGAACGTTATACATATTTCAGTTACAGGGAAAACCATTATAAACAAGGCACATGCAACATTTGCGTCAAGTGGCCCAATAGTGGTACGGTACTATTTCTATGCCAAGTGGCACAAAAGCGATTATATTTTTGCGCATATGTCTAAATGGCGCGCAATGCGGAAATGACTAGGTTTTTTTGAAAATTATGGTACACGTGTCTAGTATTTATTGGTTCCCTTTTATTTGGACGACTGAATACATACATCAAGTTTTTTTAGAAATGTATTGGCATCTCAACATTATTTGAATACAAACCATATAATATCATGGTTATTCTTTTGATGATACAAATAAATAAATAATTAACATTTATGTAATCATGACCCATTTTGACGCAAACTCATTTTGACAGAAGACGTTTTGACTGAGCCCTTTTAACCCGTTACCCAATCCATCGACTCACTTGCCTGCTTTACGAAGCTTAATTGCATTTTTCTGTGACACTGACATATATATGAGTTACCCATGACTTGTCTCATCTTTCATGTGACAAACTAAAGTAAAAAAAATGGTCCATATTCATCTCATACTTCCTTGGCAATGTCAACAATCATTTATACAAAATCTAAAGAAAATATTTTGCATCGATAATAGATTTTCAAATCATTCTACTTTCATTTTTATGTGTGTTATAACCTATTACTTATTTAAAAGATGTTGCAACGTACGACAATAGGTAAATGTAGACTTGTTATCTTTGATGATAAGTCCGCTTAATAGTAAGTTACTTATTATTCGTGTCATATAATATTTTTATCAGTTTTTCCGACATATAATCATATCATATATACCATAATGGGACAGAATTTAAACATAGGACGGAATTTAAACATTTATGTAACAACTTGGTATCAATGAGTATATCTATCACCTTAAAACAAAGGTTCAAATTAATAAGTTGTTTTATTGTAATTAATCATCAGTAGTCAAACAGACATAGCCAAAGTCAAAACTGTAATAGAAAACTTGTGTATTTATTTGATGGAATTGATCAATGAAGCAAATATGGAAAATGGGGGATGAATGATCAAAGAACATGCAAACAAGTTGTGGGCTAAAGAGTTTTGAATTGAATGGTGACAAGGGAACAGTTATACCGGATCATGTATTCATGTCCACCTTGTATAAAAAAATAATAATAATATCAAAGTTGGTTTTCTTATTTCTGGAAAACTTTTAAGAATTTTTTTTAGAAAATAAGAAATGGCCTTTTGTGGAAGTTTTAGAAACTTTTGGAAATTAGAAGAGGATGCTAAAAGCAACATATACAAAAATAAAACTAAAATATAAAGAGGTAAACGGGTATGTGTTTGCGGCAATCAGGCTAAGCATCCCTTAAAACCATAGATTTTCATGTCTACAAATTTGTTAAAATTAATTATATACCTGATCATATGCCAAAATACTTGTCTCAGATGTTTTTAGTTTCAAATCTCTCGTCATATTCGGGTTTGAGTTTGTTTGTTATCTCATAATCGAGGATGATTTATTTGAGAGGGACATGAGTTTTGAGTTTCAAAACTCTCGTCATATTCGGGTTTGAGTTTGTTTGTTATCTCATAATCGAGGATGATTTATTTGAGTGGGACATGATTTTATCGAGGTACATGTATTGGATGGTGACATGTGTTGGCACATAGAGTGTTAAATCTTAGATTCATATCATAACTATGCTTTAATCAATAACTAAGCCTCAGACACCCAATATTGACATCTTTCTTATATTTTAATGTTTCAGATTATTAATGATTTACGATATTGTATGTAAGACTTTTAACATTAAGAAATATTCATAGATGAAAACAATAAGAATATAAGTTGACTTGTAAAAGATATTTTTCCCTATCATGTTATCGACTTTTAAAAAGATCACACACCCTTACCTTTAGTTTACGAATTAATTAAAGTAAAAAATACATTTATAAATAGTCTATGTATGTTCCACCAATGATTTTGTCCATGTTTCTTTAGAGTATTAAATTATTATTAGTAAGTGAAATACGGATTATTCCGCTTAGTCGTCTATGTGTTTTTTAATAAATTTTATGCATTAGAATTTTTTTTTTGAGAATACATTTTTCATTATAATTATAATTATATTCAGGGCCGGCTCAACCATTTTGGTGGCCTTAAGCGAAGTACAAAATTGAGGCCTTAAATAAAAAAAAAAAAAAAAAAAAAAAAAAACTGATTGTGCAGTTAAGAATGAAAAACATACCTGTTGTACCTTAGAAATTGGAATTGGCAGAAACCAACAGGAATCAAATCTCTGCAACTTTGAAATTGGCAGACTCCAAAGTCCAAAACAACATCCAACAATCGAACAACGGCTCCCTCAATCGCCTATATTTTATATTACGAATTTGATTGTCAGAAGAACTCAGAACAAATTTTTTTTTTGCAAAATCAACTATATCACTTGATTCAGTTTAGAAGAACAAATCTAGGATTAATGAATATATATATATTGTAAACTGAAGAACTAAGAAACCTGAATAAAAAAGACGTTATACATCGATTAAATCTTGCCTGTGGAGTGTTAACCGGCGCTACAATCTAGCATCTATCAGACCATCATTCGAAATCCATCAGGCTTCGTTTCCCAAACGTCAGCGCCGATTACATCTTGATTCTTGCCTGTGATTGGGCGTCCGTGCGGTGTGCGGCCTTTCCAAGTTTACAAGTTTCCAGTACGTTCTAAATGATTACATCAATTCACGCTTGTTTTGTTAGTTGTTAGCTATACAAGCGGCCCAATACCAATACTGATTTGTTTAAAGGCCCAATTCATAAATAGGCTGTATAATAAAAAAATTATTGGAGGCCCTATAAATTTTGTGGCCTAAAGCCCTAGCTTGAGTACACTGGCCCATGGGCCGGCCCTGATTATATTATATTATAAATTATAATTAACACCTTATAACTTTGTAACTTTTTTGTGCATCATCAGTAGTACTATGTGCTTTGGGAGTGTTTCAAAAAAAAACTCCACATCTTCCCTTTTATCCACCAACATGTCCCACTCTTTCTCCCCAACACTGCATTCAGAATTTAGAGAGAGAAAGTCAAGGTTTGAGAGAGCATCTTCTCCCAGATCCACGTTTTCCTGCCTCTACATCTCCCTCCGCTGGCTATGACTGATGTCATCACTCTCACTCCGGCGAGAAGAAGCGTAACAACGACAGATCTGGATTCGATTGGGACCTCATGACCTTCACAGATAACAGGATGCAGCAGAATCGCCAGTCGTCGTTTCCGCCGTCAATCGGCGGTTTGCAGCGGCAGTCGAGCGGTAGTGGCTACGGAGAGAGCTCGATTTCCGGTGATTACTTTGTTCCGTCGCTGTCGGCGACGGTTAACGGTGTTGGCGGTGATTCTGAGGGTTTTGCGACGGTGATGGATGGCGGAGGCGGCGGTCGTGGTGAGGTGCGGCGCGGGTACATCGTAAACATTGAATGGATTACAGGGAGATTATTATACAAACCAGGTATGTGATCTCACATGGAAAATAGTGTTTTGTTAGCAATTATATTTAAAATTGAAGTTGCAGAAGTTAATTAGTATGAGTTATTGAGTTTTACTTGAGTTCTTTTTAGTTTGATATTTGTTTAGAGGGTTGAATTTGTGGGTGTTGTAAACTGGAAGGAAAGCAGCTTGGAATATCTTTCACTCGCGCTTGCAGCGGTTATTCCTTCGGTTCTTGCGGCTTACAGGAAACTGCGACCTGATGCTAGTGAGAGGTACTGAAATCTTATGGTATTTTTAAGATTATTGTTTTGGGTTATGATTATTGTGGTTCTATTGTATAATAGTTATAATAATGTGGTTAAGTTAGAAATGAAGCAGTTGGAAGCTTCTATTCTGTGTACTGTTTATTCTTGTGGTATGAACAATATGAGATTAAATTTTGAGGGAATACAGTGAATCTACTTTTGTTTAAAGTTGTTGGTTCTGTTGTTTTGTGCATCTTGGATTGTTGAATCTTGCATGAAATATGATATGTGTTTTGTAACACCCATTCTTATAATTTAAGGTTTAACGTATTATTTACGAAAAACAGTCATGTAATTAAGATTATATATGCATTGGAAATTACGGGTTTATTAAAAACTTTTTACAATTTAAAAAGTATACAACATATCATGTGTACGTTCGTCGTTTAACATAATAACGATACATAGTGCGGAAACTTATTCTTGGTCGTGTTCGGTTCTTCAATGAACTTGATCTTCATCCGGGACATTCCCAACATTACCTAAAGTCAAAACCACTTAAAATGTTAGTTTTGACATTGATATATCGCGTATAAACGAGTTCTAGCATCGATTCAAAAAAATTAAAATAAAATTTCAAAACTAATCCTGTCGCGTGTCGCGGCAGGATCCATCCGTTTTGTCGCGTGGCGCGGGAGCCCCCGCGTGTCGCGCCATATTCTATGTCTTCCTCTGCGTGGCGCGGAAGAACACGATTTCCAGCAAGTGCAGGTTTAAATCCTGCATTTGTGCCCAGCTCCGAAAATTATCAAAATTCTAACTTTAAAAGGGCATAACTTTTTACTCGCTAGTCCGTTTTAACCGATTCTTTTTCCTACGCATCCATAATTTAATTCTCCAACTCATGGAGTTAAGATCCAACATCCGGGTTAACATAATTTCAGACTTTTAAGTCTTCGGCTTACTACCCTTTTTACCAAACATTGACCCGTTGCATGATTTTATCATCAAACATGTTTACTTAATCTTTAAACTTATGAAATTCATAGTTTCAATGTCTCCTATCTTGTTAATCTCAAATCACGGGTTTCTTACATAATAAAAACCCGTTTACGCTTAAATGCTTGTTTTGACCCGTTAAGGGTAATTATGTACTTTTAAGCTTAATTTAGGCTCGTTCCTTGTATGCAACATAAGTCCACCCATTTATATTGAATAGTCTTCCGCCACAATTATAATTGTGGTGGATTTATCGTACTTAATACTTATTCCAAATTTTATCCCTCGGATATGTCATTTTACGGCAAGACGCATTTTAAGGCGTTTAACCCTAGAAAGTTTATTCCTACAACTTTTATGCGCATTCGAAGGTTGAATGGTCATAATATAAGTTTCTAAACAACCTCTAAGGGTCGTTTGCCCGGTTGACCCATCAAGGGCTTTTTGGTCGATTTTAGTCCTTCAACTTGCGATGAAGGACTTTCACTACATACTTGACCAATCTTTGCACTTTTAACTATAAGACTATATATGCGTACCTGGCCCGGGTCAACAAATAGACCCGACTTATACCTTGCTTTAATTAACCAATATTCTATGGCGTCGTGATTATCCAAATTGCTAATCGCTCCTAATAACATAAGACTTAACAATCACATTAGTCGATATTGTCAAATGGTGTTATCATCACCATTTGACCCGTTTGAACTATATGCCCAACATTAATTATTTAATCAAAAACATTGTTTTTGATTTCCAACTCATACATCCATCCCGTCCCGGATTCTATTATCATACCCTTTTCTTTTAAACTCTTTTCTTACAAATTCAACCAATTTCGGCTTACGCCATGGGTATTCTTTTAACTTCGATTTACATTAGTCAACACTTGGCCAATTTCCATTTTATCCTTTTTATCATTATTAGATTACACTACAAGGTAATCTTAACGGGAATTCATAATATTTAATCATTACATGATTTATTTACCGTTTTGCCCCTTTTTGCCATAAACCAAGGTTTTTATCATCCTTATATGTTCCGACTCGTATCGATCACGTCGGAAATTCATACTTTCTATATTATCGTTATCGCATTTATATCGTATAGAATAAACAAGTATTCTACATAATTGTGTAAGTTTCACTTACCTTGCATCCCGAATACGCTTTTCCTTTATGCTTGACTCGTTCGACCCGCTTTCTCCCCAAGCTTCACCTAGCTTGTTAAGCGCCAACTATCATTCATCATTCACAAGGTTGTTAGATTAGTCATTCTAAATCATGACTTTCACACCTTATGAATCTTTGACTACTTTTCTTATTGAACTAAATCATAAATCACGAGTTTAATTCTTGTGTCAAGACCCACTTCAAATCAAGTATGAACTCTTAACAATTCCCCATTTTGTTCAAGTAGTTCATTCATACAAGTTAGTATGGTGTTTATAAACACCAATACAACATCAATTTCATTAAATCATCTAAAACCCATTTTTCAAGTCATGTATGATCAACACTCAAACTTGGAAATTGTTCAAGTATCTTGCATTAACTATCAACTATGATGATTTCTAGCATAAACATATCATCATCTTCACTACAAAATCAAAACCCACTTAGCACATAGTAGGGTAATTATCAAATCCCTAGTTTTGACAACAATTCATCAAGTTTTCTACTAGGGTTTGTTTCTAAACTAAGATATAATCACAATAACACTCATAGATTCAACATTCATTCTAGAATTTCGATTTTGATTGTTCATCATAATCTCAAAGTATCACCAAATCGTAAAATTCGACATACCTTGTAATCTCCATGACTAGGTGATCATGAATTCGTGTTCATGCATCTGATTTGAGCTAGTTCCGCCCTTCAATTTGGTGAGATTGAGATGAGTTAGGGTTTGAGCCCCTGGCTCTTCTCCTGATCGATTTCACACACACAGACACTAGTGTGTGTGTAGTGTTTTAATTAAATAAAATCAAGTTTTAATTCCTCATCTTTTAGCCCCTCTAGTTTGTAACCTTATAATAAGGGTTATTATCCAAGTTTCCTTCTTTATTTTAGGGCATGTATTTAACTAGGTTATTATTCCTAGTTACTTGGTATGTCCGGGGAAGTTATGACCCGTTTTATTTTTAAGTCCCGTTAATTCGGGTCTTTCATAACTTTATTTTCTCAAGCATTTATTCCCCTATTTTTTATTAATATTAGGTTTATTTATTTAAGTCCCAATATTTACCGGGTTAAATTTTACCACTAACGGCATTTTGCCCGTCCATCACTATTAACGAGGTTTGATTTTCAAACCCGTTTTCGGGGTGTTACAAGTCTACCCCCCTTAAAGAGGTTTCGTCCTCGAAACCTTTCTTATGTACCTTATTGGTTTAGATCATCTGAACCTTAGTTTTTGGTGATCGCTTGAGTATTGCTCGTATATAACAATCTTACCAGAAAAGTATCGTAATGTGTTTTCGGTTTTAAGGCGTATGCGCCTTTTACGTGTATGACCTCAAAGGCCTATACTTTCATCTTGTATTTCTTATTCTGGTCACTTATTTGACCGAGTTGTCATCTGATCACTCGATCATATTTATTCTTCAATATGTTTACTTCAAGCTAATCTTATATTGACAAACGCTTTGTATAAGTCGTAACGCTATCTTGACTTTGAAAGGGTTTTACCGGCTAGACTGATTAGTCGCCGTCACTTTATACCCCGTCATTCGGGTATATCTTATTGCCAACCCGGGCCTTTGCGTGTTTTCTGATGTCAAATCTCGTAACTCACGTTACGGCGTGGTTATACTATGTATCACTTTCTGTGACCGTGATCACATCACGTCTTATTTAAGTTTATGTCGACTTTTCATTACCGAAAATCTTTCTTTCGAATGTATCGCCTTGCACCTATCGGTGCTAAGATCTATATTCTTTGATATTAATCATTTTTCCGAATTCATCTTATAATATTCGTATTTATTAAAACGTTGTCCCTTACTAAAACTGAATTTTAGTTTAACGTTTTTTTTTCTTTTTTTAACTATGTCAATTACTCATATTAAGGAAATTGACAACCCATAATTTATTGTTTTCCGTTCTCATTTTACGCGGGGAATCGTAACCAGTTCCTTTGCTTTACACTATTGACCTGTAGGTTCTTTCACTTAGTCTCATAGGCTATTTCTTTAGATTTTTCACCCTTTTAAGGTGAGACCTCAACTGTTCGTTTCTTTCATTTATGACCCAAGGGTCTTATTGGTCCCGTAGACCTTGACGTTACGTTTAATCCCGTAGGTTATGATGATCCCATAGATCATCTTTTATTCGTGTCTGAATTTCAAATGTATATATAGTTTTAAGGCACCCCTTGTTATGTTTGGAATCATTTATTTTCGCTTTTGAACTTTAGTTGACCTTGACCGTAGTCTAAGGCTTCATTTGTTTACTTTCGGACTATTCTTCCGACTTTATGACTCCTTACGTCATTTACACGTCAGTTTGTTCTACGCTTACCATTTCACGGTTCATACTTATACTTCTTTACAACCCATTACCCGGGTTCTTTTATCTTAACGTTCTTAACGCTTACAACCCTATACATAGGTTTGTTAACATTTCACACTTTTATTTATTCAGTTCGCGCTTACTTACATTAGCAAGCGTCATCATTTATTTAATTCGTTTGACTTGTTCGTGTGAAGTTTCATCACTTGTGAACGTCAAATTTCATCCTTTGTTCGACCCGTTCACTTTAAACTAGTCGAACGTAATTTTATCAAAATTTCTATTTACAGTATCTCATCATCTTTTAGTCGTGACTCGAAACCCGAGTCTTTTGACTTTCCATCCGCGTTCCCGTTTATCGGTCTACGCATGTGTTTAAATCCTTACCCATCAACCGGGTGTTTTACCGAAGTCATTATCATTGCAACCCTTCCGGTATGCATTAAGACTTCGTTTTGATTTATTTAGTCGTCTTAGCGAAATTCCGTCGCTTTTATTCAACCATTTCTTTTATTCTTTACGCGACCATCCTTGACGGCCTTATTGATTACGAGTGACGATTATCATCTTTTTCCTTTCTTTACTACGACTAAAGTTAACAACCTTGATTACCTTTTTCGTATGGGCAATACCTTTGTTTTTTTTTTTATGATCCGACGGATCATCTATACTTTGGTTTTACTTGCCCATTTTGTCAACCATGGCTCTTCATCCAAAATGACTTATTTTCGAGGATTTTCCTTAGGTCATTTATTTATATCATCATTTACATTAATCCTTGTCCCTTCTCTCGGGCTCATTATCCTAATGTAATACGCTTCCGTCACCCGGCTGTGCGTTTACATTATTATCAACTATTTTGTTCATTTGTTTCATTTATGTACTTTTTAATTTGTCCCATTCAGCCCGTCCTTACTACATCAGATGTAAATGTGTCCGCTATAAGAAGTTCATGGTGTCATATGCCACTACTTACTTGGCCAGAGTAAGCGATTCACACATGACACACATGACCTTTTTATAGTTTTCACATCACGCCCTATGTAAGTAATGCCTCTATTTGTTTCTCTTGGAAACAATATCCCGAATACATTTTCTATTCGGGTTTTTCCAAGTTTTTAATCTACATATGCAACTTTCAATTTCTACTTATTTGTTGCATATTACTATTTGTGCGATTATTTAAAATGTGCACCTGGTAATGTTTTCCCCGACGGGCGTTCCTTGCTATTAACCTTGTTCGCGATCGTTACGCGATTTAGTCCTCGGTGAGCATGCTCCTCTTGTCATACTTCGGACCGTTCCATCATCATATCCACAATTCGTTTGACTTTCGTCGTCTTCAAATGCGAGTGTCCTTCAATTAAAACATTCACAAAAGTTAGTAACGTCAACTTCAATAATCGCCCGTATTATAATACAAGGCTTTTTCTACTATACGCGTCAACGCGCGTATTTTCGTCAACTATGTCAATCATTTTAATTGGGGTAACGTGTATCACACGATAGCCCTATGTGTTGTTTACAACACTTTAGCATGCTAAACGATTAATATACATGCACTTACCGGATTTGCGATCAAGCCTTGAACCGAACACCAATCTTTATTAAGAGCATAAGGTTTAAGTCCAAGCATAGTTTTCCCACCATACTTGAATCTCTTAAACCAAGGCTCTGATACCAACTTGTAACACCCATTCTTATAATTTAAGGTTTAACGTATTATTTACGAAAAACAGTCATGTAATTAAGATTACATATGCATTGGAAATTACGGGTTTATTAAAAACTTTTTACAATTTAAAAAGTATACAACATATCATGTGTACGTTCGTCGTTTAACATAATAACGATACATAGTGCGGAAGCTTATTCTTGGTCGTGTTCGGTTCTTCAATGAGCTTGATCTTCATCCGGGACATTCCCAACATTACCTAAAGTCAAAACCACTTAAAATGTTAGTTGTGACATTGATATATCGCGTATAAACGAGTTCTAGCATCGATTCAAAAAAATTAAAATAAAATTTCAAAACTAATCCTGTCGTGTGTCGCGGCAGGATCCATCCGTTTTGTCGCGTGGCGCGGGAGCCCCCGTGTGTCACGCCATATTCTATGTCTTCCTCCGCGTGGCGCGGAAGAACACGATTTCCAGCAAGTGCAGGTTTAAATCCTGCATTTGTGCCCAGCTTCGAAAATTATCAAAATTCTAACTTTAAAAGGGCATAACTTTTTACTCGCTAGTCCGTTTTAACCGATTCTTTTTCCTACGCGTCCGTAATTTAATTCTCCAACTCATGGAGTTAAGATCCGACATCCGGATTAACATAATTTCAGACTTTTAAGTCTTCGGCTTACTACCCTTTTTACCAAACATTGACCCGTTTCATGATTTTATCATCAAACATGTTTACTTAATCTTTAAACTTATGAAATTCATAGTTTCAATGTCTCCTATCTTGTTAATCTCAAATCACGGGTTTCTTACATAATAAAAACCCGTTTACGCTTAAATGCTTGTTTTGACCCGTTAAGGGTAATTATGTACTTTTAAGCTTAATTTAGGCTCGTTCCTTGTATGCAACATAAGTCCACCCATTTATATTGAATAGTCTTCCGCCACAATTATAATTGTGGTGGATTTATCGTACTTAATACTTATTCCAAATTTTATCCCTCGGATATGTCATTTTACGGCAAGACGCATTTTAAGGCGTTTAACCCTAGAAAGTTTATTCCTACAACTTTTATGCGCATTCGAAGGTTGAATGGTCATAATATAAGTTTCTAAACAACCTCTAAGGGTCGTTTGCCCGGTTGACCCATCAAGGGCTTTTTGGTCGATTTTAGTCCTTCAACTTGCGATGAAGGACTTTCACTACATACTTGACCAATCTTTGCACTTTTAACTATAAGACTATATATGCGTACCTGGCCCGGGTCAACAAATAGACCCGACTTATACCTTGATTTAATTAACCAATATTCTATGGCGTCGTGATTATCCAAATTGCTAATCGCTCCTAATAACATAAGACTTAACAATCACATTAGTCGATATTGTCAAATGGTGTTATCATCACCATTTGACCCGTTTGAACTATATGCCCAACATTAATTATTTAATCAAAAACATTGTTTTTGATTTCCAACTCATACATCCATCCCGTCCCGGATTCTATTATCATACCCTTTTCTTTTAAACTCTTTTCTTACAAATTCAACCAATTTCGGCTTACGCCATGGGTATTCTTTTAACTTCGATTTACATTAGTCAACACTTGGCCAATTTCCATTTTATCCTTTTTATCATTATTAGATTACACTACAAGGTAATCTTAACGGGAATTCATAATATTTAATCATTACATGATTTATTTACCGTTTTGCCCCTTTTTGCCATAAACCAAGGTTTTTATCATCCTTATATGTTCCGACTCGTATCGATCACGTCGGAAATTCATACTTTCTATATTATCGTTATCGCATTTATATCGTATAGAATAAACAAGTATTCTACATAATTGTGTAAGTTTCACTTACCTTGCATCCCGAATACGCTTTTCCTTTATGCTTGACTCGTTCGACCCGCTTTCTCCCCAAGCTTCACCTAGCTTGTTAAGCGCCAACTATCATTCATCATTCACAAGGTTGTTAGATTAGTCATTCTAAATCATGACTTTCACACCTTATGAATCTTTGACTACTTTTCTTATTGAACTAAATCATAAATCACGAGTTTAATTCTTGTGTCAAGACCCACTTCAAATCAAGTATGAACTCTTAACAATTCCCCATTTTGTTCAAGTAGTTCATTCATACAAGTTAGTATGGTGTTTATAAACACCAATACAACATCAATTTCATTAAATCATCTAAAACCCATTTTTCAAGTCATGTATGATCAACACTCAAACTTGGAAATTGTTCAAGTATCTTGCATTAACTATCAACTATGATGATTTCTAGCATAAACATATCATCATCTTCACTACAAAATCAAAACCCACTTAGCACATAGTAGGGTAATTATCAAATCCCTAGTTTTGACAACAATTCATCAAGTTTTCTACTAGGGTTTATTTCTAAACTAAGATATAATCACAATAACACTCATAGATTCAACATTCATTCCAGAATTTCGATTTTGATTGTTCATCATAATCTCAAAGTATCACCAAATCGTAAAATTCGACATACCTTGTAATCTCCATGACTAGGTGATCATGAATTCGTGTTCATGCATCTGATTTGAGCTAGTTCTGCCCTTCAATTTGGTGAGATTGAGATGAGTTAGGGTTTGAGCCCCTGGCTCTTCTCCTGATAGATTTCACACACACAGACACTAGTGTGTGTGTAGTGTTTTAATTAAATAAAATCAAGTTTTAATTCCTCCTCTTTTAGCCCCTCTAGTTTGTAACCTTATAATAAGGGTTATTATCCAAGTTTCCTTCTTTATTTTAGGGCATGTATTTAACTAGGTTATTATTCCTAGTTACTTGGTAGGTCCGGGGAAGTTATGACCCGTTTTATTTTTAAGTCCCGTTAATTCGGGCCTTTCATACCTTTTTTTCTCAAGCATTTATTCCCCTTTTTTATTAATATTAGGTTTATTTATTTAAGTCCCAATATTTACCGGGTTAAATTTTACCACTAACGGCATTTTACCCGTCCATCACTATTAACGAGGTTTGATTACCAAACCCATTTTCGGGGTGTTACATGTTTATGAATTGTTGATTGAGGTGTAGTTGCTAGCGTTTCGAGGTAAATGGTTTAGTGCAAAGTAAGTCGCGCGACGGACTTTGTCATGTGTTTTGAAATTGAATATTGGAATTTTGGAGAGAGATTCAGATTATACTGTTTTTACTCATTCCTGTAACAGCCAACTTTTATCCGTTTTTGAGGTAAATTGACCCGTTTACAAGTTTGTTCATTTAACTTTAACCAAACACGAACATGAACACGGACATATAAGCGAACACAATTTTTTTGTTCGTGTTCGTCACTGAAGAAGGCTGGCAAAGAGAGCGAAGAGGGGGTAGCAATCCGTTCTGGTAGGGACGACATTGCCAACGTGTACACACACATAAATTTAATGAATATTGTATAGAGAACTCGGACCAAAAGCATCGCTTTTGATGTTTCTTTCCAATACATTTTGTTTTTTCATTAAGAGTATTTGTTTTGACGTCCATTGGATTAATTTTTTTTCCATCAAACTTGCTTTTGCAGAGACCTTTTGATATCTTTTAAGACTTCAATTGGACAAACCTCACCGTATTATTCTTCACAGGTATGACGAGTAACTTTTTAGGAGTCTCGATCATGGTGTTTAGAATGGCCATAGGTGTGTTTCAGTTGTGATGGTCTGTAATCCTATTTTTCATATGTGATTCGACCAAGGTTTTACGTAATGTTATGTGCCGCAAAATCCATAGGTGTGTTGCAGCTGCTTTATCAACAATTGGCTATGAAACTGAGGTAATTTTATTGTTTATAAGAATTATATTTAGAAGTTTTTGCATAATGTTCAAGTAAGGCTCTTAGTAATAGTTACATAATGCATACAGTAATATGGGTGAACTTTATGCATTGTGTTACAAAATTTGTGTGTGGAATCTCATCATGTAGGTTGTAGTAAATGGTTAACATAATGCCCGGATAACGATACTTCCTTAGCTTAAAACCCTCCCCATGTTGCAGAATTTGTATATGTATACTGGGCATGCTGATCTACTATTCAGTTACTTACTAGCTGATTAATTCTGATAGATACTAGAAAATAAAGGGTTCACAAGTTTTTTTATGAATGGGTCAATTTGGTTATGTAGATTAGATATTTAGATTATAAGGAATCTAATAAGACGAGTCGAGTAACAATTAATGTTTGATTTAACTTTACAACTCACTTTTGGTGTCATTTAGATCCGGCTTTTTTTTCGGTACGATGAGATAACTATGAGTCGGAAGGTTGGAGAAGAAGACAAGGACGGATGGCGGGTACTAATTCCTGGTTATTATAAATTTACATTAAAAACAACTTAGGTTAGTGTAGCCGTCACAACTAGCTATAGTACTTTTTTTGGGATTTTGTTTTTTTTTTACTTTGATACCTTAATTTTTAGTTTTTACACTTATACCCCCTTAATTTTCTAAAAATTTAATAAAATGTCATTTTGACCTCCACGAGTTTTAAGTGCTTATTTGTCTGTATAAAATGTCATAATGTATATATTACGTGTCGGTATAAATTTAAGTTGGTTTATGTTTTGACGTAAGTTTTGTCGGGTCAAATATAATACGTTTTCGCACATATTTTTATGTACGTTTTCAGTTGATCTACGTTTTTTACGTAAATGCTGTTCGGAAACGAGTCGGGTAAAATATAATACGTTTTCATTAGACAGTATAAATTTGAGTTACTTTACGTTTCGACGCCGCCGCAATGCGGTACCATTCTTTGACTTAGAAAAACACTATTTTCTTAAGTTTCGACGTAATTTTATTAGATAATAACTCGGGTCAAATATAAAACGTTTTTTTGCTAATTTTTATGTATGTTTTAAGTTGGTCTACGTTCTGACGTAAATTTTGTTCGGAAACGAGTGAGGTCAAGTATAATATGTTTTTATTAGACAGTATAAATTGGCGTTACTTGGATGATTTGAGATAAACACATACTAGTATGTATAGATTCACAACCCATTTCAATCTAAAATATTATTCTTAGCATACTTGGATGATTTGAGATAAACACATACCAGAGCAACCAAGTCGTATGTAAATATAAACCAAAATTCTCACCTCTCCTGACAAAATACCAATTTATGGGATTGTCTTTTACGTATTACAATATGCATACTTATAACTTATAAGCATTATATAAGACAGCTTTTTTTAACCAGCCCTCCTTTCTATCACTACACATGATTGATTATCTTTCTTGTATGAGTAAACTGTCATTTTGGTCCTGTGGTTTGGGCACTTTTGCCATTTTAGTCCAAATCTCAAACTTTTTACATCTGGGTCCCTGTGGTTTGCATTTTGTTGCCATTTTAGTCCAAAATCCAAAAACCTTCTACTTTGACTGTTGAAAACTGATTATTTTGTCCTTTAGTGCAGGGGCATTTTGGTCATTTAAGTTTAGTTTTTTTTAGCAATAAAACCCAAATAAATCATCATCATCCCCAACATAATCAGCTCTCTCTCTCTCTCTCTCTCTCTCTCTATTCTCTCTCTCTCTATAGCACCACCACCACCTCCTCCCTCTCTCTCTCTTCTCTCTCTCTATAGCACCACCACCACTGCCGCCACCTCCTCCCTCTCTCTCTCTCTATAGCACCACCACCGCCGCCACCTCCTCCCCCTTCTCACCACCGCCACTCCGGCGTCGTCCCATCCAACAGTCACACCCACTCCGGCGTCGTCCCCCCTCTCACCACCGACACTCCGATTTCAGGCCAACACACACGTATGTTCAGGAGATCAGAGAGAGAGAGGAGAGAGAAAGGAACTCCGATGATGGCGGCTCCGCGACTGATTCTACTGATGAAGGTGTCGATGATGAAGATGAATCGCTGAAGTTGTCGATGATGAAGATGAACAGCTGATTGATTGATGCTGATGAAGGAGGTTCGAAGTTTCCCCAAATAAATCATCATCATCCCTAAATAAAACCCTAACTAGAAAGAAACTCAGCAGCAGACTGATTCTGCTCTTCCGGCGACTGATTCTGCTCTTCCGGTAATGTTTCAGGCGACTGATTCTGGCGACTGATTCTGCTCTTCCGGTAATGTTTCAGGCGACTGATTCTGGCGACTGATTATGCTCTTCCGGTAATGTTTGTGGTTAATATGATGTGTTTTGATTGAATTTTTGTTGGATAAAATAGGAATTAGACTCTATACTTGTTGAATTCGGTGTATACAAGTCAATTTAGGGATGTAAACGAGCTGAGTCGGGCTGGGGTGGGCTCTGGCAGTTTGTGGTGGTGGTGGTGGACGTGGTGGAGTTCACGGTGGTGGTGGTGGTGTTCGATAGAGAGGAGAGAGAGAAGAGAGAGATGGGTGTTTGGAGAGAGAAAGAGAGAGTGTGTGTGTGTGCAGGTTTTAGAGTGGGAGTTCACGGGGATGGTGGTGTTGGCGGCAGTGGGATGGTGGTGGTGGGGATGATGCGGTGGTGGTGTGGTGGTAGTTCAGAGCATTCACAAACTGCTAGTCAAAAAAGAACCATATGGTTCAGAGCATTCTGGTGACAGCCTAAATTCCACAAAAATGATGGAATGGATGTTAAATGAAAAGAAAAATGACTAAAATGCCCCTGAACTAAAAGACAAAATAGGAGGTTGCAACAGTCAAAAAATATGGTTTTTAAATTTTGGACTAAAATGGCAACAAAATGCAAACCACAGGGACCCAGATGTAAAAAGTTTGAGATTTGGACTAAAATGGCAAAAGTGCCCAAACCACAGGGACCAAAATGGCAGTTTACTCTTCTTGTATTATATACAATCGTTTATGTTTTTTTTTTTTAATGGCAAACCTTATATAACTACACCAAATAAGTACTAATCTACTCCTTGCTTAGGATTGAACCCAAGACCTCCTTCTAAGAGGCAAGAGCCTCTACCAAGTGGGCTACTCCCACATTGCCACAAGCGTTTATGTGGTTCTTACAATGCTGTACAAAAAAAAAAATCGATTTTGTATTAAATGCACCTACATACAGACATAGTGATATAGACACGCATGCATATAAATATGTACACATGCATGTATATGTATGCATAGACAAGCCAATGAACCATTAAGGTTCTGACTAAACTACTATATGCATATGGTTAATGGACCACATGTGTCAGCCTTGTAAAGAGATATAGATAAAGTCGGATGGAGATATATGAGAGTTTCATGTCATCATGTGCACATCCATTCTTATGTAATGAGTGTGGTGGGTGGCCCTGTTAAGTTAAATGGATCAAATGTGACATGTTTGGATAGGTCTAAGGTGTGTAACCCATGCTCTTCCCTCCATCCCATTGGCCCCATGAATTCACTTCATTTCCATGCTTATACCAGAAATGGAATCCAAAGAAGCAAAAAAATTCATATCCAATACTATTCAGTTACACACTAAATAAAAATAAAACGATCTTTGACCCGACCCGACCCCACCTCAATCTTTACATCTATGGTCATCCCAACCAACCTGTCAGTCAGTCAAGGAGGATAACTAATGCTTCTTTTTATTTGATGTAATGAATGGTGCTTGACCGAATCTTTAGGAATTTTTTGGTGGTTTGCATAGTTGTTATATTCCATTTAAGAATGTTGATTCACATAAACAAACCATTTGGAGAAAGAGAAAATAACCATGTACAAATCTACAATCAACATGTGTCTCGTGTAATATGTATCTCAAATGCGTTATAGGATTATATTGTATAAGATATGTTGTAACTAATATTTTCAATACTTTTATTTGTATTTTATTTTAGTAGCAAGATTTTGGAATACTAGTTTTATTTTATTTTATTTCAGTATAATTAGGGATCATAGTTCAGGGTTTATGTACCTTTAATTTTAATCAAAGAGTTTCTTGTTAAATCCATTGTTTGATTGTATTGAAGAATGCATGATTTCCAATAATTGGTATCATAGCGGTTTATCAATTTAGGAGGCTTGAAGGTGCAAGGGGGTTTGTTGATTAACCGACAACAGTAGGTTGTAGTGATCAAGGTTATGATTAACAACAACAAAACTGTAACAATCAAGGAGCAATGATTGCAGACTTGATCAAAGGAGAAAACCCAGGGGTAGTGCGATGTTAGATCGAATTAACAACAGACTCAAATGTGGCGAAGTAGCGGGTTTGATCAATGTGGAAGAGAAAAAATGTTGCCTTGTTTGTGGTTGATGGTTCAAGTGTTTGGACAAGTTTTGAGTGTGACGCCAAATGAGTTAGAAAACACAGGGTGCGGTGTTGTGTCGGCTGCAACAGAGGTGTTGATACAAAACGAACACGACCGAGTATTAAGGTGGAAGAACTTCGGGTCTTACTTGTTATTCAAGACCTAGGAGGAACTTGACAAGATTAGGGGGTGATTGTTGGAACTAATATTGCCAAAACTCAAAAGTTGGAGAATTTAAGTTGTTTATTTTATTTTAGTAGGAAGATTTAGGAAATACTAATTTTATTTTATTTGATCTCATTATAAGAGTAGGTTACTTGTTCTCCAATGGGTTGTTTAGTATAAATAGGGATTATAGTTTAGAGTTTATGCACCTTCAATTTAATCAAAAAAAAATTTCTTGTTGAATCCATTGTTTGATTATATTGAAGAAGGTATGATTTCCAACGAGATAGTGGCAATATTATGTGTTTTTTACCAGCTAAATCAAACTCTTACTTCTATGTTTACACTTTTGTCTACCATTGGACTTGAACCCTCAACGTCATGACACATTTCCATCACACGTTAAATCTCTAGGTCACAAGCCCTTTGGTTTCACTATTCAACATGCATCGGTTTCACTATGACCGGATCTTGGTTTCAATTACAAACAATTGATCTTTATGGTTTCTAGAGGTGCGCAAATTAGGTATTTTTCATACCTGTTTCAGGAATGGAACCAGGTTTGGGTATGATTGAGTATTGCAAAATCGAGTATTGAAAGAAACTAGTTAGGGCTAGGGTATGGGTATTAAGGAGAAAACCCCAACCTAGTGGACTAAAATGGCAACAATGAAATTTTTTTGTATCCATAGGCGAAAAATGAAACCTTTGGACTAAATTGGAAAAATAGCCCAAATCAAAAGGACTAAAATGGCATTTAACCCGTTTAAAATTTTATCTTACTTTGTACTTTGTACAAATAATTGAAATAAATTACAATAACATAATTTACTTATAGTATGAATTATGTACCATATAATATGCATTTTAAAAATTTTTAAATATAAAAGTTATAAAGTAAAAAAAAAAAATACATTTTAAAAATTTGAGTATTCCGTCGAATCTAAAAAGAAACTTATATTGGGTATAGAGTATAACCGAGTTTAGGCTTCAGTTTCAAATTTTGAGATCAAAATGTGTACCTTATCTATACCCTACACTATGTTCCCGAGTCTTATTTAACAGGGAGAAGGGAAGGAAATTTTTCTCTTCTAATCTCTCCAATTTGGGAGGATGAATATATGATCATGTTTGGTCATATTTTCTTCCTTTTTCCCTCATTTTCTCTCCCCTCCCCTGTTAAATGAAACTCGAGAACATGGTTTTTTATATTTTCATCTCTTTTCTCTCCTCTCCGCTGTTAAATGAGACTCGGGAACAACAAGTAGATTCGTGTCAGATATAGATATGAAAAGATCCGGTTCGGGCTTCCTCTTTTCCAACCTTTAATTGGAGAAGAAGATGGGGTTGTTTTAGGAGCTTATGGGCTTGTTATTGAGAGAGACATGGGCCTAACGTAAACAATTTCAAATCCAATCCAAGGGTTTATATAAACAACCATTTGAATATTATCATTTCTGTTCTAGGGTTTAAGCTAGGGTTTACAATAAAACAAACTTTCGATCTCACCTGAATCTGAAACAATGGCGTTTTGGGGTACGTTTCGATCACAAAAACTTCAGTTTCGACTCTGTGTCTGTCATTCAAACGTCTGTAAATGGTGTTGTGCTGTTGTTAACGTTGTTCGTGTGTTGTTAATGTGCAGGAATTGAAATAAAGCCTGGCGAACCCTACGTTCATCAATACGATGATGAAAAAGGAAGACTTCATCTGTCACAGGTTTCTTTTTGTTGATCAAAGAATTTCATATGATGATGTTTGCTAATTGCTACAAAATTATGTGAAGTTTGTGTGCAGATGTGTGTATAATTTAGGCGTCTGCACACTTCTGTTATTTGCATTAACCGAAACCGAAGTTATCGATTAATTTATTTTATTAACCAAAATAGGTGTTCGGTTAATTTATTCGGTTAATTTGTCGGTTTTTGGTTCGGTTTGGTTAATTTCGGTAAATAACCAAAACCAAACTTGGGCTAAATTTTTTGCTTAGAAATACATGTGATGGAGGTATAAATACATGAAATAGATGTATAAATACATGAAATGGAGGTCTAAATGCATGAAATGGAGGTCTAAATACATGAAATGGAGGTATAAACCAAAAAATATATGAAAATATAAATGGTTCGGTACGGTTAACGGTACAAAAAAAACGATAAAAACGATTATCGGTTAATCGGTTTTTGGTTCGGTTTCAATTAACAGTTCTGTTATTGCTCACCCTATATATTGGCTGTAGTTTTGTCAAGTAGAAACAAGTTTGAGAAATGGTTCATATATTTCAAGAATGGAATCTGAGTTTTGAACTAAAACTGGACCTAGGGTTTGTTAATCTGAAGCCCTAATATGAATATTATAGAACCAGCTTTAGGTAGTTCAGAAGAGATCTAAAGTTTAAGATTGAAACAAAAATTTGTGATACAGAAGTTAGGTATTTGGGATTGCTTATTTCAACTGCCCAATTGTTTATTTGTGAGTGAATTAAGCTGTTTTAAATCAGCAATCTTATGTTTGGTGCAAAACCAATCTCACGCGAGAAAAGAAGAAAGTATATGCTTATATATAGTGTAAGGATCAAATACAAATGGAAGTGAAGGAAGCTTTTTTTTTTTTTTCCATCTACTTAAGTATGATGTTTAGTTGCAAATTGTAAAAAAAAATCGTGATTTTACATTAGTAGAGTAGTTATGTAATTTTTGTAGAGTAATTATAATTACTCTATGCTACTAGTGTAAAATCACTCTACCTTTTCTCTATGATGCTATATTTACCTTCACTCTACTGTTTTTTGCTTTCATCACTTCTTTTGTCTTGGATAGTTTTCTGGTACTCTTTTAATGCTTGTTGTTATAGAGTTGGGGGTCTCTCTGGAAGCAGCCTCTCTATCCTCAACGATTGGGGTAAGGTTTGCCTACATCCCGCCCTCCCCAGACCCTACCATTAGCTTTGCTAATTGCGGGATTTACTGGGTATGGTTGTTGTTGTTGTTGTACTAGTGTAAAATCACGATTTTTTTTTTACAATTTGCAACTAAACATCATACTTAAGTAGCTGAGAAAAATAAATAAATAAAATTCCCTCCACTTCTCATGTTAAGCCAATTTGTATGTTAAGACTTAAGACCCATTTGTACAATAACCTTACTCCTTATATATAAGCATGTGGTTTTCTCACTTTATTGCTCATTGCTCATTGGCTTTGTTGTTAGTCTGTAAATGCTATTTCAAGCTCAGAACTCAGATGTCCACGTGGCAGATTCAACCAAATTAAAAGTGAATAATGCTTCTAGTTTCTTTGATATTAGTGTTTCGTGACTACTTTCTATACATTCTGGTATTTCTAAGTGACAACATGTGTTTGCTGTGTGATGGGTGTTTTCATACATGTCTTTAAGGTTCCTAAATATTCACCAATAGTATAATGTGAATTTGTAACTTTGTGAATTCTCACATATGGAAGACAATTGAACTGTTGAAGCTCACATTATATCTTTTATGTTGATATAGGCAACACTAGGTAGTGGTAAATCTAAAGAGAAGGCTGTTGTTGTGTGTAATGTTGGTGATAAAAAGCCGATATACTTATGCTCACTACTCCCAAGAAAAATGGAAACATGCTCATTGAACATCGAGTTCGAAGAATACGATGAGGTCACATTCTCAGTGGAGGGGCCGCACAGCATTCATCTATCTGGATTCTTCTATGGAGAAGAGCCAAATTCTGATGGAGATGACCACGAATCGTATCCTTTCAACTTTTAACAGTTCTGTTCAGTACTTTTGAGTAAAATATGCCATCTTCGTCCCTGAGGTTTGGCTACTTTTGCGACTTACGTCCAAAGATTTGTTTTTCCGCATCTGGATCCAAAGGGTTTGAAATCTTGCCATTTTCATCCAACTCATTAACTCCAGTGTTGCAAAAATCGCGACTAGTCGGCGATTAATCGGCGACTAGTCGCTAGTCGGCCTAGTCGGCCCTAGTCGGCCTAGTCGGCCCTAATCGGCCCTAGTCGGCCCTAATCGCGACTAGTCGGTCGGGAAAAATCGGAAAAAATCGGGAAAAAACAAAAAAAATCGGAAAAAAATCAGAAAAAATCGGAAAAAACACATATTCCGGCCAAAACCTCCCAGATTCCGGTCAAAACTTGTCCACTTAAAAAAATTACGTATAAAAATATATGTATATATGTATAAAAACTTAAAATTATACATAAAAAGTCCGATCCGATTAATCCCGAGTAGTCGCTAGTCCCTACCTCACCGACCCGCTAGCGACTAGCGAGTTCTCCAACCTTGATTAACTCTATCCATTTTTTCCGGTAAATGAGGGGCATTTCCGTCTTTTTAGACATTTTTCATTAAAATAAAAACACTATAAGAAATAAAGATCCATGTCTGTTGACTTTTCCTCCACCCAAACCCTTTAATCATCACAAAAAAATCTCTAAAAAGACTAAAATACCCCTGACTTAACTTTAGAAAATGGATGGAGTTAACTAGTTGGATGAAAATGGCAAGATTTCAAACCTTTTGGATCCAAATGCAGAAAAACAAACCTTTGGACGAAAGTCGCAAAAGTAGCCAAACCTCAGGGACGAAGATGGTATTTTACTTAATACTTTTTCTAAACCTTTTGTCACAATTCAAGTTTACTTTCACGAATGTTATTAGCATTGATGAATAGCTATGTTGTACGGCATACTATTTTGTTGTGACTGTTTTCTTAACAAGATTTTAAAGTGGTTCTGATGAGGATGGTAGCTTTGAGGGAGTAGAGATCGACTCCGGAGAAGATAGTGATTTTGATGACCTCACTGATGATGAAATGGATATGTTCCCTTCTTCAAATTTACCAAACGGTGGAGGTATGTATCATCTAATGGTTTTGCACTCTTTTATTACATTTTAGTTACGTTAGAGTGCCTTATTTATATTAAAAAGTTGTTTTCTATTAGTGAGAATTGAGGAGATTGTTGATGATGAGAAACCGGACGAGAGCGCTGTTTCTGAACAAGCAAAGAAGAAGAATAAACAAGCGTCCAATAATGCTGACGATCGTCAGAAACAAATTGTTTTAAAAAGTTCTAGCAATGTTCCGGTATTGGAGAGTGAAGATGAAGATGGTTTTCCGATTTCTTCTGGTGCTAATGACAAAGACGACATTCCAAGTGGGAAAAAAGTTACGGAAGAATCAAGTAAAAAGGGTGAAAAAGGGAAAGCCAAGAGGAAAAACAAATTGGATGATTCTGAAAATAACGCAAAACGAAAGAAAGATGATTCTGTTGAAGTTCCAACGCCGGAATCGGATGTCAAGAAATCAAAGAAGAAGAGCAAGAAAGCGAAAGATACACGAGAAGATGCTAATGTTAACAACGGAGTTCAGCAGGAGGAAACCAATAAAAAGCAAACACCTGAAAAGTAAGTATCTTCTGTATTTTTTTATCATTCAGTGATCAATGCGTTATAAATAAATAAAAGAGTAAAGTACACGGATGGTCCTTGTGGTTTATCAATATTTTGGATTTACTCTCTACCTTTCTAAGAGTACATGGATGGTCCCTGTGGTTTTGCACTTTGTAACGCATTTAGTGCCTAACTTGGACTTGCTAAAGACCTTCAGATTTGTTTGCTGGGGACTAAATGTGTTACAAAGTGCAAACCACAGGGACCATCCATGTACTTTTGGAAAGCTAGGGACCAAATCCAAAATTTTGGTAAACCACAGGAAGTTGCATATTTAGGAGCGTGATCAAGTATTATAAAACAAAATCTTAAATTACACTAATTATTTATTGAATGTATTAAAAAGGGCTGCATCTTTGGTAAAAGACAAGAAGAAGAAGAACAAACAGCAGGAGAATAATACACCTGCTGCTAAAGTAAACACATCAGCTACTAAGGCTAATTCATCGCAAGTTAGAACTTTTCCAAACGGATTAGTAATTGAGGAAATTCAAATGGGTAAACCAAATGGAAAGCGAGCAGATAATGGGAAAAAGGTGAGTTGCAATAATCAGATCTTATGTGCACGTTGCAAGTATCATAATATTGACCGATTTGGTTTTATTCTATCTCAAACAAGTATGTTAATTTGAAATTATTTCTTTCTTAACAGATTAGTATGCGTTACATAGGCAAGCTGAAGAAGAATGGGAAAATATTTGACTCAAATATCAGAAAGGCACCTTTCAAATTTCGCCTAGGTACCCTTTTGTAATAAGCTGGCATTCTTAAATAAAAATGTGACATTATTTTATGTTTATAAATTATTATCTTTTTTATCATTTTCTAGGTGCTGGTCAAGTGATAGCAGGATGGGATGTTGGTATTAAAGGTAGCCGGTCTTCGTTTTATTTGTTATTTTTTCTGTTTTTTTAATGATTTATCAGTTTGCAGTCTGTTAATTATGTGTAAATGTTGTTTAATGCAGGCATGTGTGTCGGGGAGAAAAGAAGACTAACGATTCCTCCGTCGATGGGGTATTCTCTTATTCTGATGTTTTCCATGTTCCTGCTGTTTGGGTGGTTACTGATTATCTGATTATTGTCGCTTGAAATCATAACAATCAGTATTTTTTGTGTTGTGTATTCAGGTATGGTGCTAAAGGTGCTGGTTCGGCTATACCACCCAATTCATGGCTGGTTTTTGATGTTGAACTGGTGGATGTGAATTAGCTTTTTAGCTGCAAGACAAGAACTGTCATATGCACCTTTTTATTCAGGATCGATGCCAGTTTTGGAACACAAATGTTAAATCTTGCCGGTTGAGACGGAATATGATGAGGTTTTGTTTTCATTTGACTTTTTTGTTACGTATTCAGCTTCAAGATCACTGGCGTGTAATACTTTGGTTATAAAGTTCAAATATTATTGTGTTGTATACATTTGATTATGCACTTTTGTCTAGGAAGAAACGAGAAGTACATCTGAGTTTTGATTTGTTTCTATGACTAGTTTGTGGATTTTTCTACTTTTTATGTTAACTTCTGAGTTTTAATTAAAAATATGGGCTAGTATGGATGAAATCGTAGGTGTAATTCGGTTGCTCATAAACCCGTAGTGGGGCGTTATTTTTAAAAAAAAATTGAAAAAAAACGCCCCAAAACGCCCCCTCCCCCACTACACTAGGCGTTTTGGGGCGTTACTTTTGGAAAAAATTGTTTTTGGCGTTATGTTTAAAACGCCGAATTGCAAAAATTGTTTCTGACACATGTGATGTTGGTAGCTTGGACCACTAAGACCCACCAATCAAATTACCCATGCTCTGACACACCCACATGCTTTTTTTTTCATTAAAAATAATATGGGGGTTATTGGAATAATGCCCTACTACACCACTTTATGCTATAAGACCATGTGTAGTGGTAATGTGTTATAATGCCCCCACCATGGGGCATTATCCGACACGTGGCGTCCTAGTCAGTGATGGGGCATTATAGCAAAAGTGGCGTAGTGGGGCATTATGCCAATAACCCCATGCAATCATTTCACTTTTTTTTTTTTAATTTAAAACATATGATATTAAATTAAAAAGTGCCATATGAAGACAAACTCACATGTGCTAGCTCAGATGTTGTCAGACATGGGGCATTAGTGATTGGTGGGTCAAAATGGTCAAGATGTACAAAGCGCGTTTTAATTAAAACGCCAATATCATTTTTTTTCCAAAAAAACGCTGGATAACGCCCCATGTAATGGGGGTGGTGGCGTTTTGGGGCGTTATTTTGCAATTTTTTTTAAAAAAAACGCCCCACTACGGGGGGACTAATGTCTCATGCTGACTGGGATGACACGTGTCGGATAATGCCCCATGGTGGGGGCATTATATTTCTTCACCACCACACATAGTCTAAATGTTGTAAACTTGTTATAGTGAAGAAAGTGCGATGGGTCAACGCCAGCATGTACCAATCCGCAATGGCCGTTACAGCTTTTCCGCCACTGTTTTTTCCACTACCACCTGTTGGCACTGAAGTTTCCATTACCTTTGTCATCTATGCACAGCCACCACCGAGTAACCTATGTAGGAGAAGAAATGCTAATGAAGATCCTTGTTGATCCAAATTCATTAAAACTCGAACATGTTTCAATTGGGTACACGGCCTGACCTAACATAGACAGGTCTGGGTTGAAAAGTATCTAGATGTCATATGTTTATCGCATTAGCTAACTCCAACATTTGGGTTGGTGTCAAGTTCAATCCGAAAACCAAACACAACCCGTTCGATACTGTAAGTGATGAATGCTAATGTAAGCCACAACCAATCTTGGCATCAGACACCGCTACGGGTGTGCCAAAATGGGGCCCACTAAGACGTTCACCAAGGAGGGTATCATGAGGGATGTAGTCCACACAAGTTATCAACCGATCACTTACATTTTTGTTTTAGTTCACTTTTATTTTTAGTTAAACCACTACTCACTCACTTTGGTTTAGCTGGTTAAAGCCACACTCCCCACATGACATGAACTCATAGTCTAAATATAAGTAAATGGAAGGTAATGAATTAATCTCTCATTCGTATACAAGTAGATATTTAAACCATTATGCCCTTTGTTAAACATATCATGTAATATTTAATGCATACCACAAACTAGTTTAACTTTGACCTGTATAGTAAAATAAGCTACCGGTATTTAAAGACACGCCCAAAACGATAGATTTCAACATAGAAGTGTAAACAGTGTACCACAAATCAACAAGTCTCCTAGTTCATACATGCCTTTGTCTCTCACAGTACCTAGTAAGGTTCAACAGGTGCACGGAATTTGGATCCTGCATATACGGCAGCTGATCCCAATTCTTCTTCAATCCTCAGAAGCTGCAGTTTAATTAAACAAAATCAGCATTAATTAATAGTTGAAAATACTAAAAATTGGAGAATCAAGATGACATCATTAACGAAAGATAATCAAGTTTACCTGGTTGTACTTCGCAAGGCGTTCTGAACGACAAGGAGCTCCCGTCTTGATCTGACCCTGTTTTAGTTTGTCAAATCGTATTGTAAGAAACAGTGATCTGACTGGGTTTTGTTTATATTGTTTGTTTAAAACTTACAGTGGCTAATCCAACAGAAAGATCAGCAATGAAGGTATCCTCAGTTTCACCACTGCCAAAAATTCAAGGCATCCATCAGTTGAGTCATTTAGCATATAATAATACATTTTTTTTATCAAAGGTCAAACACGCCGGGTTGTGTTAGGTAAACAGTGAAAAACATTCAAACGCGCCGGGTTGTGTTAGGTTGGCCTAAAACACTACTTTGTCCATTTTTTAAAAAGACGAAGTTACTGTTGTGACATAAACCATGCACTAGGTTGTCCACAATACAAACTAAGATTGTGGTCAACTTTCAACCCCTTTGACCAACTTGAGACAAAAGACAACCCAAATCAACCCATTTGTAAAGGTAACTCATCTCTAATCCTCTATAAAAGTAAAAACGTAAATAACCTTCTGTGGCTAGCCATGACTCCCCAACCAGCACGTTTCGACATTTTCACAGCTTCTATGCTTTCTGTAACCGAACCAATTTGGTTCACCTGAGGCGAAGTAAAGCGGGTAATTAAACCACAAATATAAGATACCAATGAACTTCCTGATGACTAAGAATACCCATGGAAAAGAAATCAAAGCAATTAAACAAACCTTCAGAAGAAGAGCATTGCAAGTCTTCTCATTGATTGCTTTCTCAACACGCTGAACAAAACAGATTAGCAAACTGAGAGCCGCATAGAATACGTATTATATATGTGTATATATATATATATATATATATATATATATATATATATATATATATGATATTATTAAATTAAAAAATAATAAACAAGGAGAGCTCGATATTGACTACTTACGAGCCTTGAGTTTATAAAACTACTGATATTACCTTGGGGTTTGTCACAAGAAGATCATCACCAACGATTTGAACCTGCTCACCAATTTCTGCTGTCATCTTTGCATAATGCTCCCAATCATCTTGATCAAAGGGGTCCTCTATGGATACAATTGGGTAGTCGGCGACAAATGATTTGTAAACATTTTTTAAACTGTCACCTGATATCTTCTGAGACCCATCATTGTTCTGCAACATACAAGGTTCTTTATGTTTAGTTTTATTTTTTACTTTTTTCCATTACCAACATATAAAAATTGAGTTAGCTTTGAAGTTATACCTCTTCCTTGAAATTCAGATCATAGGTCTTATCTTTATTTTCATAAAATTCAGATGCAGCAACATCCATTCCAATAACAACCTGCAATAATTTTACCAACAAGAATCAAAAGTTAACTCAAATTTACATTCAGATTGGGTTGACAGAACATTTTTTTGTTCAAAATTTTGAAAAACTATAAACTAGTGTGTCAAATATGATTACAAACGTAGGATTCAGAAGGTTTCTTATCATGTCTTAAAAAAAATACATATTGGCCTATGGGACCACTTTGTCCGGTTCGACTCACTTTCGTTCAAGCTAAAATAATTTTACCCAATGTTTTAATTATCGATATGAATCAGCAGGTAATGCAGGTTTTACCATATACCGGACACTGTCCCGGCACATTTAAGGCCAGTAAAACGAGGAGACAGCATAAGGTCTAAACCAAGGGTTATACCGGTTTAAGCCGTTAAACCGGTTTACAAAATCTTCAAAATTGATTTTTAAAATTTAAAAAATCTGATATTATGGTACACTCCAATGACATAAACTTATTGTACACTTTTATTTAAAATAAGTTTCGACGGAAAACTTGAAAATTTTGGATTATTTTTTATTACGGATTAACTTTTGCATTGTTTTTTTAATCATGGAATCGTGTAATTTTGGATTATTTTTTGAGTTGAAGTTACATTTTATAGAATTATAGGGTTAAGTAGTTAGCCTGGTTGAACCGCCCGGTACAACCAGATTCAACCGGTTGAACCGTTTCTGAGTCCAATCCGGTATGGTTTAAAAACCGGTTTTTAAAACATTGATTTTACCCATTTTGACATAATGCATTACTGAAAATACGCATAGTCACCTCTGAATCAACTCGTTCATAAATGATGGGAACAAATTTGCCACCTATAAAAAAATACCTTTCCGCTGTATCCAGCTTTTGATATTGCAGTCTTCAAAAGCTCAAGACCTTCTTTGTTTTCCTGTGTAACAATTGCCATACAATGATTTAAATAAAAAAACAGATGTGTATTTTATCACCGCTTGACATAGAAATAGTCTTTTAAGGGAACTTTAGTTTAAAAAAGTCACATAATAAGAGATTTTTTAAATTCTGATCTGCCCAGATCTTGAAAAATCAACTGACCTGGATGTTAGGAGCAAATCCACCTTCATCACCAACATTAGTGGCATCTTGACCATATTTCTTTTTAATTACAGACTGAAAACCAAAAATATTAAATACAATTACGCAAATTAGAACACAACTACGAAAAGTTTACAGTGGCATGATTGTAATTACCTTCAAGGTGTGATATACTTCAACACCCATCTTCATGGCTTCCTTGAATGAAGAAGCTCCAACAGGAAGAATCATAAACTCTTGCATGGCAAGTTTGTTGCCTGCATGCGAACCGCCATTGATGACATTAAATGCTGGTACCGGCAGCACCAACGTCTTGTTTCCAGCTAGGTTTGCAATGTGCTGAAATTGAAGAGGTAACAAAAAAATAAATTAGAATAAAGATAAAATAAAAGGTCCAATTAAATGATAAGCTTGTTTGCATACCTTGTATAGAGGTATTTTCTTAACAGATGCTCCAGCTTTACATACAGCAAGTGACACTGCCAATATGGCATTAGCACCAAGCTGGCCAATAGAAAAATAAACTTTTACGCATGAATACATGACATATTCATAAGTTGATGATATGTATGTGATTAATAATAGAGGGTAACAATTCCTGATACAACAGAAAAATAATCAGGTTTTCGGTTGCTGATCGACCTTAATTAGATAGGTCGACCCACCAACCCGCTTGTGACCCATTTAACACATTTACAACCCGAATAGAAACCATATACAACCCAATTGACTCGTTTAAAAAAAGGGTTAAACGGGTCGTGCTCGATTGACTTTGAGCGTCTGTGCATGCTTGGGTTTAAGTCTTCGACACGAATAAATATATCGGTTGTGTTTGGATTCAACTTTAATAAGTAGATGGTTGCATATTAAATAGTCTAAAAAAATTGATACCTTCTGTTTGCACCAACCCCATTCATTTACTGTTCCATCAAGCTCTTGAACCATGAAGTTATCAATTTTAGTCTGTTCTGTTGGATTCTGTAAGTAAATAAGATAATATAATCAATACCACCAACTAAAACTGAGCTTGTATTTTAAATTAAAATGAAAAAAGATGGCAAAAAGAGTGCAGATGACAAACCTTGCCAATCAAGGCAGGACCAATAATTGAGTTGACATTCTCCACAGCCTTCACATTCAGTTAAAAATTGTTAGTTTGTTTGTTACCACTGATTAGATTAAAAAAAACTCAATAAACTATATACGTGATTAACAAATGTTCATTTGCAATTCCATCCCCCGAAGCAGCTCTCTAGCTTCCGGGATAGAGGAAAGGTATGCCCCATTTCACCCTCCCCAAAGCTTACTCTCGGGTGAGATTCTACTGGTTTGTTCGTTTGTATCATATGCGGACTTATCTTGTGAGGTAAAAACACTGGAGTCTAATTTAACCGTACTTTTTTACATATAGCATCTTTACTAAGTACTTTAAAAAATTAATATTTGACAAAATTTAAATTATTATGTGTATCTACAAATCTTAATTCAATTTAATTCACATGACACCAGTCATGCAATTCCACTTGTATGATAGCATTCACATCCATGGCATCAAATTCTGTGTGTGGTGTTTTTAAAATATAAAGTATAAAAAGTGGTTGTGAGTGAAGGAGAGAGAAAGTGTTACTATTCATCTGTATATATGGGAGACATTGTTCACCCCCTATAATTTTTAATATATTTTGAAAGTAGTTGTGAGTCGAGGAGAGAGAAAAAGTAATAATAAAGGTATAAAAAAATATTATTTAATTGAAAAGGAGAGAGAAAATGTAGTGTTTTTTAGTGTAATTTAGAGTGAAAATATGGTGGGATGGATGTGAATGCTCGCATGTGGACACAAATGGACATATGCATGGATATGATATGGCCACACACTTCAGCCATCGGCAGGATTACATGTACCAGTGCAAATGAAACTTTTCAAGAGGTTTTTCAACCCAAAATAGAGAGATGACACCCAATGGAGAGATGACGAAGGACAGAGCAATTTTTATATTTAAGACCTGAAAAGCACCGACAGCGAGATTTTAGGTGACTTTTCAGCCCAAAACCTTGCCAATGGCGATATATATGTCCATGTACGATCTTTTAATTAGGTTATACTTTAATGTAGTTATTTGTAAAGTTCAAGTGGTTATATTTAAAAAAAATCAAATTCAAATTTAGATAAAACATTTAGTTAAAAACCCTTCTAATACGTGTTTTCAACTAAAAAAAATGGAAAGAATTTTAGATTACAAAAGGTGACCCTAGTTAAGTATGACATTAAATAGAATATGATATTAAACTTAGTTCATCAGGATATTAAAATCAAAGCAACACGAGGTCTCTGCAACTCAAGGATCAAGTTTCAAAACACTTAAAAGTTACAAGCACTCAAGGTTAATGAACCACCTAATTCCATTTGTATATGAAATCCGATCTCATTTATTATTCTATTCACTCATGATTTTAAAATGTGAGCAAAACATGGAAAATCAAGAGTAACACACACCTTCAAGACACCTTTACCGAGATAATCTGAACCTCCATCTCTTAATTCCAAAGCTTCATATATACCTATAAACCATTTTTTTAGAAATAGTTTTAAAAAAATTCTAGTGAACCGATACCACACTTGGATAAAAAACACACATAAATACTAAAACACCAAACCTGTAGAAGCACCGCTAGGTACGGCAGCTCTGGCCAAAGTTCCATCGGAAAGAGTAACATCAACCTGAAATCAATCACTTAATCATCAACAGCAACAATCACATTATACCACATTCCGATTTACTCGTATACACTCCGTAAATTCATCATAAGACACTTTATAACCAAACATCTAAACAACCATAACCTAATACGATGCTTCAAGCCAAACTGAAATCAATCAACCATCAACAGCAACAATCACACCATAAGTCATAACACATTCCAATTACTCATTTACACTTCGTAAAATCATAACATACTTTGAAACAAAAACATCCAGATAATCATAACCTAATCGATGCTTCAAGCCAGCCTGAAATCAATCAATCATCAACAACATCATAACACGTTTCGATATACTCATTTACACGCCGTAAAATCACCATAACATACTTTAAAACATATATACACAAACATATTATCATAACCTAATCCGATACTTCAAGTCAACCTGAAATCAATCATTCAACAACAGTAACATCATCAGTTCATAACACATTCCGATTTACTCATTTACACTCCGTACAATCATCATAACACACTTTGAAACAAACACGTCTAAACAATCATAACCTAATCCGATAATTCAATCCACATTAACATCATTCAACCGAATCTAGCAGAGACACTAACATTTCAAACGAATAGACAACCAAAACTTCTTCCGATTAACTCATCTACACTACGTAAAATCATCATAACACACTTTGATACAAAGCATCTAAACAATCATAACCTAATACGCTACTTCAATCTACAATCATATCGTTCAAAAAACACTAGCAATTACAACAACACTTACTTCCGATTTACTCATTCACACTCCGTAAAATCATCATAACATACTTCGATACATATATATATATATATATATATATATACACAAACATATTATCATAACCTAATATCATACTTCAATCCACACTCACATCGTTCAAACAAATCGAGCAAATACAACAATATTTCAACTGAACAGACGTGAAAACTTACTTCAACCGTCGGATTACCACGGCTATCGAAGATCTGACGAGCTTTAACGGCCTTGATCGTCGCCATTGTTCGTTTTTCTAGAGCTTTTGTGTTACTTTTGAGAGAGAGAGAGAACACGAGAAATGTAGTGTTGTAACGATGACTTGGAAGTTAAGCAGAATGTGTATATGTAAGGGTGCTTGGTTTGATCTGGAGCGTTAAACGTTGAGACTGTGGGTGGGAATCGACGGTCGAGATTAAGCTATTTGGGGAAAGTAGTCAAACGATGTCGTTTGTGGTTTTTTCTTTTTCTTTCTGGTTTCGGTGGGCCAGCTTCAGTGGTTTTTTTTTTTCGAATGGTCTGTAAGAATATTCTTCGGTATATTATGGAAAATATTTATTTACTAAAATTTAGATGGTAAAAAAAAAAAATTAAAAATGCCGCATACACACATTTACATGAGGCGTAAAAAAATATTTTTGTTCGTACAAAATTTACACCAGCGCGTAAAAAAACTTGCATCAGTCAAAACTACCGACTCAGACAATTTTTTTTTACTTTTTTTACAGATGTTTTTATAATATTTTCATCTACGTTTGTGCAAAAAAAAAAAAAGCCCAACTTACGCGGGAAGAAGGAGTTCTCACGATTCTCACAACTCATGGTGGTTTTTATTTTGAACCGAGCCCTATCGATCTAAATATAAATAAATTGCATAGAGATTTTCAAGTCCAACCTAAGTAAGAAGAACCGAACATTACAACACACATCTTTTTCCTTTGGGGAGAAGCGTTTCGCTAACTCGAAGCGTCTAGTTATGAGAATCTAGCTTTGCTAACATTCAGCTAAGTCTTGAACCTTCACGCTGATCGTTCACTTTCTCAGTAGTTATATTTAAACTAGAATTGTTTCCTCGCGTTGCAGGGTCGGTTTCTATTAACGTGATTTGAGTGTATTGAATTTACGTATAATTCCTTATCGATTAAAACGTAGATCAACTAAAAACGCCACAAAAATAAGCACGAAAACGTTTTATATTTAACATGACTAATGAAAAGCAAGTAACTCGAATTTGTACGATCTAATGAAAACGTATTTGAAGGGGTATGGTCCCAAACATCGCGTCAGCACGACCGCGAATGACCATTACCCTCATTAAAAACCCCCAACAGCAATTAACTCTCCAGTGTCCGCGTAGACACACGCGAACACTGCGTTCCAATCTGTCCATTGATGAGTAGACTTACCTTAAGGACGGAAACTAATGTTACGCATAGCGATGCGGCCTCGCACCGCATCCTATGAACATTTTCGTCACGACAAGGGATCTGGACAACAGTAACAGTCACTCAACAGGCGATGCGGCACAACACCGCATCCCGCGCAAATCATGGATGGAACAACCAATGCGGGAACAACGTCGATGACCGCAAGCAGCGATGCGGCCTGGCACTGCATCCTTGCCTACAAGGCAAGTGGGTCTGACACCACAGTGCAAGTGGCACTGGGAACAGTCGCCTACTAGCCCACGTATGAACAACAGTCTGACACCACAGCAGGACGTGGCATCACCACAGCATCCGACAGGCCTGACACGCCTGCAAATAGCTGTGCGATGTCAGACTAGCTACTCAACTACCCTCCTTCACTCCTCGGCTATAAATACTCACCCCAAACCAGGTTTGAGGTATCACTTTCCAACTCTCTCAATACTATTACTATCATACTTTGCTTCCCAAGCAACTTACTGATTCTCACGCCGGAGAGTGGTAACAAGGAGCACCCCCCACCCCATCCTCCTTGTTACGAGTCACGGTTTGTTTCCTTTTGCAGGAAACCCACCACCAGACGATCCAGCCAGCAATCCTCGGAAAGAAGGGATTAACCCTCTTGACGAGACCAGTGAGTTAACCCTGCCCGGTTAACCATTGTTTCATCATTGGCGCCCACCGCTACTCTTAGCACTTTTTTCCAATCATCCTTTTCTTTCCAAAGATGTCTGATCGTCAAAACAACACCACCGGGGATAACCTAAACCCCGCAAACCAAGGGCCTGCGGTAACCATTCCACTAGCCGCAAATGCCCAACACATTGGCACGTCAACGCAAGGGGGCGCATCCCTTACGTTCGGACACGATCTGTCACAATACGCTGCCGTCATACCTCCAGGCATGAGTCCTCATACCTGGTATGACCAACAAGCAGCCCTTCTAGCCGCAACGTACAACAGAGCTTGCGCCGACGAACAAGGAGGTATCGGACCTACCCCGATACCACGTACACCTGCCGGTCGTATTTTACGATACGACGACAGGGCACCCACACATCCAGCCTCCAGAAGCAGGCAAGAGGACCGCGGCTCCTCCTATTGTGATGTCCGCACAATCAATGAGGAAGATTCCTCATACGGGTCCCGCCGCAGGGACTCCGTACATAGCCGTTTAGGCTCTCAAGATGAAAGAAGGCGGCAGTCTACAATGCGCCGCAACACAAACATTCAGAGTCGTTTGGGACCACAGTCCCACCATGAAGGGTATGGCCATACTGACCCAGATGATAGTACATACCGCGGGGAGTCCCATTCCACCAACAGTAGACCGGGCGGACGCAACTATGTTCCTCCCAGTCAACCCCGCAACACATACCTCCGCGCTGCAAAGCGCAACCAGGGCAAACCTTACAGGCCGAAGTCTGCGGCCGAAAACTCTAAGTTTGTCCCAGAGATCGCCAACGCCGATGTCACCACTACAAAATTCCCATTAAACATTGGGAAATACAACGGCTCGACCGACCCAGATGATCACAATAACATCTTCGTCGGTGCTGGGTGCAACGGTAGGTGGGACGAACCTACCTGGTGCCATTTTTTCCCACAGACCCTAACAGGTCTGGCCAGGGCATGGTTCGATTCTCTGCCACCAGGGTCACTGACCTCGTTCGAGGACTTACAACAAAAGTTCCTCGCGCACTTTAGCCAGCAACGACGCCATGAACGCGATTCAATGGACGTCATGAACATCTGGCGCAGAGACAACGAATCGCTTGACGCATTCGTTATCCGTTACAATAAAGAGATCCTAGAGATAGGCGACGTTGACAACCAGATGGCGCGTAACCATTTCATTGTTGCAGTCAAAGACGAACAAATGGTTATGAATATTTCCGGCGGCAACGGCTTGCCTAAAAAGTGGGAAGATGTCATGGCTAAGGTCAAAACATATGCCCAAACTCAGCGGTCCCTCAGACCGCACATGGCAAAGGCACAACCCCTAGTGGAAGGCCAGTCTTCCCGCCAAGAGCCCAAGCGCGGCAATAAGCGCAACAGGGACACGTGGAATCGCGGCAGCGATCCCAAGCCATATGTCCCCCGGAACAACCAGCCCGACGCAAGGGCTACAATCAATGCCCAACGAGAAAACCGGGCGTCAAAGAAAGAGTCTCGGGACCGCAACTGGACCGAGATCAACCAGTCGCCAAGCGACGTTCTCCTCACGGATGCACAATTCCTGAGACCGGCCCAACCAATGAAGTCCAAAAAGAATCAGGATCCCGCACTCTGGTGCGAGTATCACAAGGACTCGGGCCACACCACGAACAGCTGCATCAGTCTCCGACTGGAGATTGAGCGAGCCCTAAAGGAGGGGAAACTGCAACACCTTTTGACAGGCGCACAAAAAGCCACAAAGCGCATCACCCCCCACAACGAGGGCACCTCCACGGGAAAAAGGGCCATGTACGTGGCCTCTACCCACATGATCAATGGAGGGAAAGGAAGACCGCGTAAGGCGGCGAGAAGACCGGACAACGACTGGAAGGACGAGCAAGTCGTCTTTCCAAAAGTCCGAGGCGGACCGCGCGATAGGCGCGCCGTGGTTATCACTGGGCACCTAGCTCACTACTGCACCGAGCGATTGTTCATCGACCCGGGCAGTACGTCCGATATTATATACGAGCAGTGCTTCAACCAGTTCGATCAAGAAGACAAAGATCGACTGCAGCCAGCGGACTACCCGTTGGCTGGATTTTCAGGGGAAACCGTGTTCCCCCTGGGACAAATTACCTTCCCTGTGCGCCTCACCAACGGAAGGCACACAAGGACGGAGGAGGTAAACTTCATGGTTTTACCTCACACCTCAAAGTATGACGTAATTCTCGGGAGGGAGTCCCAAGGCGACTTCAACATGATAACATCCGTCCCCCACTCTGCCATCGGTTTTCCAACCGAAACGGGGATCGCGATAATATACGCCCAAAGAGAAGTCATGTCTACGGACGAACTGCGTCCGACAAAGGTAGCAAGGCCTACCCCCAACACCCAACCAGAAAAATGGGTTCTTAATGCAAGACACCCAGAACAAACAGTCACGTTGGGCCATGCCTTGACACCTAACATCAGAGCGCGCCTGAAGCAACTCCTCTTCAGAAACCAAGATATTTTCGCGTGGACACCCGCAGATATGACAGGGGTACCACGCGAAATTGCGCAACACTTCTTGAATACCATGCCAGGTATCAAGCCCGTGATCCAAGGCCAACGCCACCTTGGATCAGCAAAAAACGCGGCGATGGAAGAGCAGGTACAGGAACTGCTCTCCGCAGGCATCCTGCGGGAAGTGAAATACCAGACTTGGCTGTCCAACCCAGTCATGGTAGAAAAACCAAGCGGGGGCTGGCGCATGTGTGTCGATTACAAAGACCTCAATAAGGCCTGCCCCAAGGATTGTTACGCGCTTCCAGAGATCGACGAGAAGGTCGATAACCTCGCACCATTTCGATGGAAGTGCTTCCTTGATTGTTACAAAGGCTATCACCAAGTACAAATGGCAATCGACGATGAAGATAAAACGGCATTCCGCACTCCCATCGGGAATTACTGCTACACCAAAATGCCGTTCGGGTTGCGCAACGCGGGCGCAACCTATCAAAAGTTGATGAACGACACCTTTCGCGGTCAAATCAGCAAAAGTGTCGAAATCTATATGGACGACCTTGTCGTCATGAGCATGGAGGAAAACACCATGCTCGACGACATCGAAAGAACATTCCAAACTCTGCGAAGCGTTAACATGAAGCTCAACCCAGGGAAATGCTCGTTCGGAATGGAAGAAGGCAAATTCCTTGGATTCATCGTAACCAAATATGGATTCAAGGTAAACCCAGAAAAAGTTCAGGCAATCGAGCGCATGCCATCGCCTTCTACGATGAAGGAAATGCAACGACTAGCCGGTAGGCTAGCCGCACTCAATAGATTCTTAGCCAACCATGCAGCTAAGTCTTACCCTTTCATCAAGACCCTGCGGAGCTGTCTAAAAAAGGAACAGTTCCAATGGACCGCAGAGGCCGAAAAAGCTTTTCGGGAAATGAAAGAGTGTTTGATCCAACTCCCAACTTTAACCGCACCACGAAAAGATGAGCCACTTATCTTATACCTATCTGCCGCGGACAACGCGGTAGGCGCGGTACTTATAGTGGAGCGGGAAGGAGTCCAAACACCCATCTACTACATCAGCAAAATGCTCAACGACCCAGAGACAAGGTACTCCATTATGGAAAAATTGGTACTGGCACTAGTGCACGCATCAAGACGTTTACGACGTTACTTTGCAAACCACGTCATCACAGTGTTAACCAACTATAGGATCGGCCCGATCCTATCCAAACCCGACATCTCTGGGAGGTTAGCAAAATGGGCAATTGAGCTGGGCGCGCTCTCACGGAACTATAAGCCACGCCCCGCAATCAAAGGCCAAGTCTTGGCTGACTTCGTCGCTGAAATACCAGCAAACCGCATCCAAGAATGCGAAGAAGAACAAAACCCTGTATCACAACCATCGTCCACAGAAACCTGGGCGCTATTTACAGATGGTGCATCCAACGAAGATGGTTCCGGCGCAGGTTTGCGACTTGTCAGTCCCGATGGCCAAGAGTTAACCTACGCAATACGCCTCGATTTCGAAAGTACAAATAACGAAGCGGAGTATGAGGCTCTACTGGCAGGGTTGCGTTTGGCAATTAAACTCGACGTCAAACATTTGGAAGCACACGTCGATTCACTACTAGTTGCAGGGCAGATACGCGGTGACTATGCCGCAAAGGGGGATACCATGATTCTCTATCTCGAACAAGCCCTGCAACTGAAGTCAAAGTTTACCTCCTTTAATATTCGCCACATCAACAGGAGTGAAAATAAACCCGCAGACGCACTATCAAAACTTGCGTCCACCAGCTTCCAGCACCTGGCGAAAGAGGTACGCATCGAAGTCCTGCAAAATCCTTCGATACCCCTGCGCCAAGTCAATGTCATCCAATACGGTACAACATCCTGGATGACACCGCTCATTGCATACTTACAATCAGGGGTTACCCCCGAAAGCAAAGCAGAGGCACGCAAGTTGCAATACAAAGCGTGTCATTACCAAATGGTAGACGGTATCTTATACCGTAAATCATACCTAGGGCCACTCCTACGATGCGTCAACCCCCAAGATGCCACATACCTTATCAAAGAAATTCACGAGGGGATATGTGGCATACACGCAGGACCACGCATGGTGGTGGCCAAAATCATGAACGCCGGGTACTATTGGCCGGGCATGCACCTGGATGCAGTCAAAGTCTTACGCAAGTGTATCAATTGTCAGCGACATGCTCCCAAGACCTTGCGTCCCAAGAACAACTTGATCCCCGTCACCACCGCATGGCCATTCCAAAAATGGGCAATTGATTTGGTGGGACCATTTCCAGACGCACCAGGAGCAGTGAAGTTTATCATAGTAGCTGTTGATTACTTTACAAAATGGGTAGAAGCAAAGCCGCTTGCATCAACCACCGCTATGATAACAAGAAAATTCGTGTGGGAACATATCATCTGCCGTTTCGGTCTGCCAATGTGCATCGTCACCGACAACGGTACCAACTTTGCAGCCGACGACTTTCAAAAATGGCTAAAAAAGCTAAACATTGAACACACATTCTCCTCAGTGGCGCATCCACAAGGGAACGGCCAAGTCGAGAGTATCAATAAAAGCTTAGTCGAAGGCATCAAAGCACGGTTGGGAACAGCCAGACGCGGCTGGGTGGATGAACTCCCAAGTATTTTATGGGCTCACAGGACAAGCCCAAAAACAAGCAACGGCGAGACCCCCTTCAGCTTGGTCTACGGCACTGAAGCGGTGATCCCCGCAGAAGTAGGCCTCCCCTCACCTAGAATGTTGGCCATCAACAAAATGGACAACAATGAGGAACGCAGGGTTGACTTGGACCTCTTGGAAGAAAGGCGCGAAAACGCTGCCATCAACGAGGCCAAGTACAAAACTAAGTTGGAAAAATACTACAATGCACGCGTTCGCATTTGTACTTTCAACCCTGGAGACTACGTCCTTCGTGACAACGAAGCATCCAACGCAGAACGCCCAGGGAAACTCGCCCCCAAGTGGGAAGGACCGTACCTCATCCAAGAGGTCCTGGGCAAAGGCGCGTACAAACTACAAACATTAGAAGGCGAAACTATCGCACGCACATGGAACGCACAGTAACTTCGACGCTGTTATATGTAAGCCATGTTTTCTGCATGTAATCTATCGGGCCGCAGGCCATTTGCAAATAAATAAATAGACGATTCAATGCAATATTGTTTATTTATTTCTATTACAAATGCGTGTTCCACTCTGAGGTATACACAAAAACAGATTAGCAAAATCTTCATTCGTGATACCCACACAGAATGGTAACCACACGCAACTATTGTAATAGGCCAAAAATGGCAATACTGTTTGTCTAACCAGAGACAAATCTTCATACTTGCATATCACCTAGATATGCAAAAAGCAATTACAGATTTAGTATTACTCACAGTAACACTAAACGCGTACAAATTCAAACATGCAAGTACTAAAAACACTTGTAAAAATTAAGACAACAATTCTTTATATTCAAAAAATTCCTGCACAAGGAATTTACATAAAGTTTTGTAACGGTTACATAAGGAAACAAAAGAGGCACGCAGGCCAATCTAATCTTCCTTTGTGCCACTGGGGCCCGCACCATCCTTGCCCTCAACAAATGGTTTTTCTTCGTCGTCTTCATCAGCGTATAAGACTCGCAAGCGGTCCACATAATCCTCCGCCTCAAGACACTTTTCAAGTTCTTCAAGGCCTGTGAGGGTTGTATCATTAAACTCCTGAACCGCAGCAGCAAGAAGCGCTTCAGTGTCCACGCCATGAAACCCGGACCGCTCATCAACAAGCTCGCCACCCGCTGCAACGTTCAAATGACTAATACAGCGGTTGTAGCCAGCTTTGAAACCAGCATCCCGGGCACGCTCCCTGATCTCGTTAATACCTGCTACGGTCTCGGGTGCGTCAAGAATGGCAGTAACAATCTGCGAAACAGGAATACAATGGTTAGCAAAGGCAAACCTACAGCAAAAATAACAAGGCAACGGATACTTACATGCCCGATCCCGCGAATACGCATCCATTCATGATCAGCCTTGAGCAACGCAAGTGAAGAAGCGTGGCTATCTCTAGCCTCTTCAGCCTCTCTTGCCCGCACTTCAGCTTCAGCAGCACGGGCAGAGACTTCCTCAACAGCGGCCCCCCGGGTCCGCACTTCAGCCTTTTAACAAGAAATCAGAAGTTTAGAAAAAAGAATCAACAAACTTGTGAGACACAATTTCAAAGTTAGGAAAAACTTATACCTGAAGCTCCAGAATAGTTTTGCTTAACTTGGTGCGGTCAACATTTGCCCCTTCAAGAGCTTTAGCAGCACGAGCCTCCGACTCCTTGGCCTCTTCCAGAGCCTTGGCAAGTCGAACCTCTGCTTCCTTGGCCCCTTGGGCAGCCGCAACAGCCTCAGCTTTCTCTTTAGCCAACGCAGAGATTGCTGCCTTGGCATTTGTAAGCTCCTGACGAACATGAAAGAGAGTTTCATTCTGTTTACCCCAAGATTCTTTCCAAGTCTTACGCTCATCAGATAGCGTCTTGCGCTCATCGGAAAAGGGTTTCTTTAAAACACTTACGCTCATCAGACAGCAGTTTTGCAAGAGTACGAACCTGTTTAAGCTCAGCAGTTGCAGCCCACTCTTCAGTCTGCTTATGCTTCTCAAACGCAGCTCTATCCCTCTCAAGCTGCTCTCTATCCCTCTCAAGCTGCGCTGCACCCTCACGTGCAGCCTTCACCAACTCCTCGGCCTCGGCCCGTAAACGCGCATTATCCTCCCCCTTGCGCCCCAGCACCTTGCACTTCTCCATAACGGCATTTGCCATTATGGAGCTCCCCACAAGCATGGAGGAGAGTTGGCTCATCTGGACCTCAGTCAGTAAAGAACGGGCCCGGTTTACCTCAAAAGGAGTGCCCAAACCACTCAAAACCTCCCTACAAGAGGAGGGATCAGCGGAAATGTCATCCCCTTGCATCACAGACCACGGAGGGCGATGGTAAGACATGGCCCGGTCTTCTGTATAGGAGCGATAATAATACTCCAATTCAGACTCGTCAGGCTGAATAGGAGTCTCTACAAAACCCGCACCACCAGAAGCGGAACCGGAAGCCTTCTCGGCAACAGGAGACTTTGGCTTCCCGGTATAACCAAACTTCAAATCCATATCAACAGTATCCTCTGGGGTGATAACATTATCACTCGAATCAACCGTGTCATGGATTTGAGCCGCAGGACCCTTTCCAGTGTCCACCCCCTGCACAGAGGCTTCAGGAGTCACAGCCTTATGAACCCCCGCACCCGCAGCAGTGTCGTGCGGAGGAGGGGGAGGAGGGGCATCAAAGTCGAAGAACCCTTCATCTTGCGGTTCTGAAATCAACACAGATACTTTAAAGTACAGGTATAAAGCACAAAATACTTATTAAAGTCATGCATCACGTACCAGAAACAACCGTAGGCTTCCTTGGTACGACAAAAGCCTTGCGCCTGGTCTGAATCTTCGGCTTTTTTCTCCCACCAGCATCACCAGCTTCCTCCGCTTTCCTCTTCTTCTCATCATCAGGTTTCGAACCCGCAATGGTTCCACCGGTGGCCGCACCAACACCTGGAACACCAAAGCCCTCTAGGGTGTCAGATACTACCACGTAATCGGTATATCTGCGGAAATGAGAACGAGAGATACCTGTTGTTTGCTTCACCAAAGGCGGAACAACAGAAACAGGTTTCTTCACACCGCGACCCCGCCCAGGTTTATCCACAGGCTTTTTCTCCGCATGTTTTTTGGGGGCACCCTTAGACTCAAATTTACCAAGGTCCCCAAGTGTACCTGCGTATAGGATATCAGCAACAAACCTTGTAAAGCAATAAATGTTATGAATAATACCTTTGCCCTGCGGCAGGGGTGCAGTCATCACCTCGCGTGAAGCAACGCGAAAGAGAGGGACAATCGTCAAGTTAAACCCTTTACCTTCCGCAGTCGGAATAAGATCAACTTTGCCAGTAAAAGTTGGATCAAATATCTTCCACACTTCCACAATTTCTGATAATACATATCCAAATTAATAACAAACACGGGAATAAAGCAACCGCAAAAGAGTGGTAAACACTTACCACCAGTTTTCTCCCGCACCACAGGCGTAAAATTCCTCTTAGGCCGGGTCAACATCATCCGCAGCACCCACAACTCATTGTTGGTCAGCTGCCTATGCTCAATGGGTTTCAGCCTTGAGAACCACTCCGCAGTCTCCGCGGTAGGCATAGCAATATCCTCCGCAGGGATAGGCTCATTGACGTTCCGCATATTCGTGTCCACAACAACTGCGGCAGCTTTAACGTAGAAGAACTTACACTTCCACTTCGTAATACCCTTCGGAGGGGTCATCAACTTGGGGCTGCCATACCTTTCTCTAAAGGAAAAGAAACCGGTGTTCACCGTCAACTGGTAAAACCCCCGGAAGTTTTCAACGGTAACCGGCAGACCAAGAGCACGAAAAGTTGATTCAAAATGTCTAATACGGATCATCCCAAAAGGACTCATCTAGGAGATATGGATCTTGTAATGTTCCAAGACCTGAGCAACAAAAACTGTTAATGGTAAACGAAGGTTACCATCAGTAAAACACTCGGCCCACATGGTAATGTGACCTGCCGGAGCACAGGCACCAGTATCACCAGTTTGGGGATAAACAGCCCCATACTCGTGAGGCATCTCAATCTTGACCATCAGTTGGTCGAATGAAGCTCTCGGCCACTTCAATGGTGGTAGGCCACCACCAGGAACACTGCCACCATCATCTTCTTCTTCTCCGGCCACCGGAGAAGATGCTTCAGGGTTTTCACCCGCCACATTATGTGGGTTAGATGGATCAGCCATCAGAAATATGTAGAACAGAAGTTTCGAGTTAAAGAAAAACTCAGAAAACTCAAAAGATTGCCGGAATAAATGACAGATTGATCGGAGAAGACGAAGGGAATGCTCTCTCTCTCAACAGAAGTTTTTCGAAAATTTTGAACAGTGAGGAGAAACCAAACGGTTCCCCCTTTATATACTCATCGCAATAAATGCGATACAGTAACCGCCTCAACACGTTCAAAATAAGCGAGTTACAAGGCGACACGTGGTCAGCGACCTTTCCGCTGACGGTTATCACGCGCGCGTGGCCGCCCACGCGCCTGACAAAGAAGACTTTTTCACTCCCTGCTACAGTGCAGTTATGACCTCGGTCAGTGTAAACGTCTTTTCAAATCAGCACATGTCAGAATCCTACCAACTTCAACAACCCACACGTGCAATCGTGACGTAAGCAGCAGAAAGCGACAACCTTATCCAAACACAAGCGGCATGCGGTTTCTCTGGTTTACCGCACCATAACCCATACCGCATGTCGTTTTTTACATACCCCTCAAAAAAGGCAAAAAATATATATCTTTAAATTATATAAAGGGGTATAAGTCATAAACCGCACATATCAACGAGCACACGTGGAATATGCGGAGATGACGCACACCAACCCGCACAGGCGTGTCAGATACTCAGAACCAGCACGGTTCTTTGGACTTCGAAAACCGCTTCTCAGGATGCGGTAAACCGCACCCCATGAAAGCTTCTTCAAGCTTCAAAACCCTCGTTTCCGGTTCACAACCACAGAGGGAACGCAAACAGCTTCTCCTTAAGGAACAGGACAGGTATGCTGAGCAACCGCACATCAGCAACCCTGTCCCCTGAACCTTCAAGAGCCACATCCAGGCTACAAGACTTCTAGAAGCGAGTTCTTTGCTGCAAACCGCAACCATTCTTACGTAGTTACTGCAAACCGCAACTATGCGAACGGTAGCTACGGAAGAGCCACAACTAAGCCACCACGCGGAAGAGCAAAGCTATTTCAAGAAAAACTGCTTTCCAACTAAGCATGAAGGAAAGTGGCTACAAAACGAATGCGGAAGAGTTTCAACCAACTTCCCAAGTATCTAAAACGATCTCTTCCGACAACGCTACTTACAGGGAAACTACTTTCCACCAAAGCGTGAAGGAAAGTAGCTCCAGAACAGCGGTAACAAGTCTGCCTATGACTAGTTACCCACCTATGGACCGCATAGAATAAACAATGGTGGGCACAACCCTGCCTATGATCATGTTTATTTGCCCATAGTCCAGATTCACATTGTTCGACCAAACACGGCCAACAATGACGCAACTACCCCACGATCCTCAAAGAAACATGGCAAATGAGGTTCGGCAACGAGGTAACCGCAAAGAATGTACGGTTACTAGAGAGCTACACCTCTGAGGACGTGCGGTTACTTGAGAGATAAACCGCAGAAGACGCGCGGTTACTAGAAAGCTCAACCGGAGAACACGAACACCCCACAAAACAGGGATCATCGTTACATGTCCAGTTGATGAACATAGAGCTTGAGCAAAGTACTTACAACTTTGCACCAACTGCCGTAGAGATTCCAATTACACTGAAGAAAACATCTTCAGTCACGATCTCAAAGGTTGGTTCGAATTCTGCTAATACCTTCAGTCACCGTCTCAAAGGTTGGTCCGAAACAACAACAGGTGGCTGATGACATCAGCAAAAGGTAGACAGAGTCAAGTCTTCGGCTGAGAATTCCGCATCAGACGGAACTTGCTCACCATGCACCCTTCTCAAAGGAAGAAACAATCCACTAGAAAGGGCCTGCTACTTAAAGAAGATGCCATCTGCATGGCACAATCTTAACCTTCTAGACAACATAGTCCAGTATCCCTCCCACATGCGACTCGCATACGGAAGGAACACTAGACTGGGGGGACTTGAAGGGGTATGGTCCCAAACATCGCGTCAGCACGACCGCGAATGACCATTACCCTCATTAAAAACCCCCAACAGCAATTAACTCTCCAGTGTCCGCGTAGACACACGCGAACACTGCGTTCCAATCTGTCCATTGATGAGTAGACTTACCTTAAGGACGGAAACTAATGTTACGCATAGCGATGCGGCCTCGCACCGCATCCTATGAACATTTTCGTCACGACAAGGGATCTGGACAACAGTAACAGTCACTCAACAGGCGATGCGGCACAACACCGCATCCCGCGCAAATCATGGATGGAACAACCAATGCGGGAACAACGTCGATGACCGCAAGCAGCGATGCGGCCTGGCACCGCATCCTTGCCTACAAGGCAAGTGGGTCTGACACCACAGTGCAAGTGGCACTGGGAACAGTCGCCTACTAGCCCACGTATGAACAACAGTCTGACACCACAGCAGGGCGTGGCATCACCACAGCATCCGACAGGCCTGACACGCCTGCAAATAGCTGTGCGATGTCAGACTAGCTACTCAACTACCCTCCTTCACTCCTCGGCTATAAATACTCACCCCAAACCAGGTTTGAGGTATCACTTTCCAACTCTCTCAATACTATTACTATCATACTTTGCTTCCCAAGCAACTTACTGATTCTCACGCCGGAGAGTGGTAACAAGGAGCACCCCCCACCCCATCCTCCTTGTTACGAGTCACGGTTTGTTTCCTTTTGCAGGAAACCCACCACCAGACGATCCAGCCAGCAATCCTCGGAAAGAAGGGATTAACCCTCTTGACGAGACCAGTGAGTTAACCCTGCCCGGTTAACCATTGTTTCATCAGTATTATATTTGACCCGGTTAGTTTTCTGACAAAATTACGACAAAACGTAAATCAACTAAAAACGTTTATAAAAATCAGCAAGAAAATTTATCATATTTGACATGATCTGTTTAAAAAAAATATACGTCGAAACGTAAATCAACTTTAATTTATATGGACATATGCATAAAAATAAAAAGTAAACTCAAGGGAGTTAAAATGACAATATAGAAAGTTAAAGGGTGCTCAGGGGTTAAAAACAAAAATAAACAAAACAAAAATACAAACATTAAATTAAATTAAAATAAAAAATAGCAATTACTACAGCTAATTCCATACTCTATTAAAGTAAATATACAAATCAAGCAAAAATCACTTACACAAATTATTTAATGCTTGAGATTATAGTGTTTACAAATTTCAGATTTCAAGCATAGTATAATTTGATGAAAAAGTTAGTGTAACATGTGTTGTCACAAATGCAATGAAAATTTGGTGACAGACGTACACCCAAAAATATTACAATGTGAGTTCACATCCGTTTCTAAAACCCATTAGTCTCCCTGTTCATTCACTTTAATCTTTATCATCTGTTGTCCGACTGCGCACCCAAAAAAAACGCTAGCATGACTCCTTTCCAGCGAGCGGCAACAAACATTCTCTTCTTCTCTCTTCAAAAGGGCAATATCGTAATTCTTATTCAGACGAAGGGTAATGGTGTCATCGTTTCAGTGGATAACGATCTGTCATTTCGTTCTGGCCCATCATCAGACCAACCAACATTCTGGTCCAGTTGTGTTTGATCTGCTTGCAGATGGCCGGTTTCAGGTGGTGGAGGACTGGCCGAAGATAGGGGTGTTCAAAAGTCCGAATTAACTGACCCATAACCGAACTAATCGAAAAAACCAAACCAAATAAAAAATCAGTGGGTCAGTTAATGGTTTTTATGAAAACCGAAAGTAGCGGGTCGGTTATTGTTATCAATGCTTCCATACCCACCATAACCGAACCCAATCAACATGTAGTAAAATGTTTGTCGGATTTATAACTTTTCACCATTTTTTAATATTTGTTGTTTTGGTTCAACGTTTTTTTTTTTTTTTTTTTTTTGTTTGTAGTTATGGGTTATTTCATATCATTTTGTTTGAATGTTTATATGAATTTGTGGAATATGTCATATCACTTTGTTTGAGTATTCGGTAATAATCGGTATTAATATTATAGATTATATGTATTTTAATATTATGTAATATGCTAACATATAGAAATATGTAATAACAATTTATTTCATGTTAAAAAATTGAGCTATTTTTAGCTCGGCCTAAAATAACGGTTGACCACCCATAGCCGACCCGCTATAACCTTCAAAACCATTTAACCATAACCACCATAACCGATCAGGTATGATTATGGTTATTCATTAGCCGACATCGTGGTTATGGTTATAATTTTGGGCCAAAACTAATCCAAACCGACCCACACACACCCCTAGCCGGAGATAGCAAGTGTCAGACATGTAGTTTAAATCTGAGGGACTAAAAGTGTTGATGATTAAATCTGATGGACAAATGGTGTGTAAAATAAAATAGTCTTGTGGTCATATTTCAAAAACTTTAAAGTCGATTGACGCTAAGGCCTTTACAAATTATATACATAATAATAATAACTATACTACAAAAGATGGTTATGTAATTGTTTATTTCATAGTGCTGGTAGTTTTAGTTATATTTGTTAAATACTACGTAACAAGTCTCACAATTTTGTATCGGATAGTCCCTAGCGTGGATGGGTTAGTTTTTTATGTTAAGTGGGTATGAAATGATCTAAATGCCCTTACCATTAAAAAAAGGGTAAATTACATTTTTCGTCCTTTATGTTTGTAGCAGGTTGCAATGGATGACATTTAACTTCAATGATTACACTCACAGTCCTTTATTTGGAAAACTCATTACACTCTACATCCTTTGGCCCTAACCAAGTTATAACTTTCAGTTAATATGGCATGTGCATTGCACATGAGGGTACTTTAGTAATTTTATAAGTAGGGTAAATTACACTTTTGGTCCTTTATGTTTGTAGCGAGTTGCAATGGGTGACCTTTAACTTCAATAATTACAGTCATAGTCCTTTGTTTGGAAAACTCGTTACACTCTACGTCTTTTAACTCTACCAGGTTTGTTTTAAACGTTAAGTCATATCATGCGCACCTCATGTGAGGGCATTGATCTACTTTTACAAAAAAAAAAAAAAACTAAAAATAAAACCCCCAATGCCATCAATAACATCATCATCACCAGCCATCATCCCAATCTCATTCCCTAAAACCCTCTGTGGCCACCCATACGACAGCTGCAACATCGGAGGTCGACCTCCGACGACCTTAATGGCAGTAGGAATGGTGTTGATAGTTCTGTTGTTGTTTTTGTTGAGGCCCATATATGCGGGCTACAACTTCATAAGTCGTGTTGCTCCGACGACCACTGTCTTCGCCTCGGTTTTCTCTCCCGAAACCCTAGGTACAACATCTAGTGCAGTAACCACCGAAAAACACCTCCATAATGGAGATCTGTACATAGAAAGCTTTTCTGGCAACGTATTTGACGGATTTTTGGTAAGTATCTAACGGATTTTCGGTAAGTATGATCTCAGGTTCAATATTTAAAATTTTAAAAATCCGTTTCAGGTTCAACAGATTGTTAATGGAATATTTTATATTGGAACTGATAGTGGTGGGAAGGAGGATAAGTTGGGGCTTTTTTATAATATGTATCATTTTATGTTTGGAGGATTTTAATGGTTTTTACAAGTGGTTGGATTTGATGGTGGCAAATTTGTTGGTGATGGTGGTAGGAGTTGGTTGGAGAGAGAGAGAGAGTGAGGGTGGTGTCACACCCCAACCAATGGCGGAATCATCGGAGCGGGACGAAAAAGATTGCAAAAGACTTCATAACATTATTGGTGACAATATTTAAACAATTCCCATTTCATTTCATAATTTCAAATTGTCAAACATTACATAAATTCAAATAACAACATGTTCGAAATATAGCCATAACAAAACTTGATACAACATTTTAAACCTAACACGTCTAAATGTGTATCTAGGCATCAACGCTACTTCATTTCATAGCAATCGTCATCCTCAACCCGTAACGTGTTTAAAATAAAGTTCAATGCAAAAGCAAAGGCGAGTTTGATACGTACATAGCATAAAAAGATGATTAAACAATTCCTCATAGCAAGCATGTGATACAAGATAAACATTAAATTCGGCATGTGTCTAACACATCAAACCAATGATGAAACGCAATATGCTCATGACATAACCACGAGTCTGCGGGCGGTGCATTAATCCTATAGCGCTATATATGTCACGGATAGGCTCGTACGAAGTTAATGATAAGTCTAACACAAGATGTAATTAACCCAAGTTTAAAGTATCAAGTAATCAAGTATGCATGCATGTATAGGGAATGTTTGTGTATTACGAAATAAGTTTTAAGTGTAAGTTAATAGGTAACATGTTACACCCCAAAAAGTAGTAAAACGAAAAAGGGGTTCAAGTATACTCACAATGTTTACGTTGCGATTTCTTGTAAGTAACGCACGAGTAAGATTGGGAATCCAAGAGAACGAACGAGAGCTTTTATCCTAGATATTTAAAATATCACGAACTCGTTATTATTTATTAGTTAAATAAGAAATCCTAATATTTATTGTTTATAGATTAATTATTTAAATATTTTATTTTATCATAAAAATTAACATTAGTGTTAAAAAGGAATTATAATAATTTATTAAGTAATTATGCTAATACTGTATTAAAGGTTTTATTTAAGGAAATGAGTTAATCAATAAAACTTTTGGAATTAAATTATACTTACTAATTCTAGAAATTGATTTAAGAAAATAAATTTAGGTTTATATAAACATGTTTCAAAAGAAAAAAAAGAGTGTATAACAAACTTTAGTTTATATAAACACGTTTTGTTTTGCGGATTTTTATGGAAAACGGACAGAGTTTTCTCTGTTTTGCCCATCCTTCGCAGTCGTTGTTGCTGTGGTTCACCATGAAGACCACCGCCGCACCGCCTCTCTCTCTCTCTCTCTCTCTAACTGATGTCCCGCTGTGCGCTACCACCACAGTGGTGGCTGGCCGTTCAGCGAGCGGAGATGAGGGGAGGGGGTTGGAGTGATGGGTTTGAAGGGAAGGAGAGTTGAGGGGGGTGTTGAGGGTGTCTCGTCGAAAGGATGGAGGTCGCCGGAATTCGCTCCGGTCACCAGAGTTCTTGAGGAGAGAGAGAGAACCAAGTGAGTGTGTGAGTGTGCGAGTGTGCGTGTGTTTGTTTATATAGGGTAGCGTCTACGAGGCCCATTTTCGAACCCGAACATCGTGAAATATTGTAGGATATTATTTTAGGATTAAGAATACGTAAATGTTGTCGGAAATTGATGGGTAAGATGTTCGTTTGTCGGTTTCGTTAAAAGCGCGTAAAATGCGTTGTTCGTCATTTCGATCTGATTTCGACTGTGGTTCTAAAAATAGAAGGCGAATACGAATTTTCTAAAAATAGAAATACAGAAAAAGCGGATCGTTACAGGTGGGTAGTGGTGTGGTGGCAGGTGGTGGTGGTGGGTAAGTGGAGAAGAAGGAAGAAATAGGATATGGGTTTTTTTTGGGAGAGAAAGGGGTTTATATATATTTTTTGTGTTAAAGATACTTCTAAAAGAACTAAAGTACCCTCATGGGCAATGCATATGCCATATTTAACTGAAAATTATAACCTGCTTAGGGCCAAAGGACGTAGAGTGCAACGAGTTTTCCAAATAAAGGACCGTGGATGTAATTATTGAAGTTAAAGGTCATCCATTGCAACTCGCTACAAACATAAAGGACCAAAAGTGTAATTTACCCACACAAGTATTTTTAACAATAGAGTAAACTTCTGTTTTGCTCCCTGTGGTTTGGTTACTTTAACGGTTTTGTCCCAAACCTTTAAAAATAGCCATTTTTCTCCAATAGTTTGCTATGGTTTTTCCATTTTGCTCCCTAATGGAAAAACAGACAATTTGGATGGAGTTAGAGGCGGGGAGCAAAATGGAAAAACCATAGCAAACTATTGGAGGAAAATGACTATTTTTAAAGGTTTGGGACAAAACCGTTAAAGTGACCAAACCACAGGGAGCAAAACGAAAGTTTACTCTTAACAATATATATATATATATATATATAAAACATCTTTCTCTCCCATAAAACCAACATCCTATTCCTTCCTTCTTCTCCACTTACCCACCACCACCATCTGCCACCACACCACTACCCACCCTCACGCATTACCGTCGCAACCACTACACACCACCACCACCATTATCATCCCCCCTAATCTGAACCCTAGCTTGGGTCGCCGGAACCGCTTAAGTCGACATCACCTGCTGCTAGTTTTTCTACAGCATCATCAGGAACTGCTTCAATCTTTTCTCTACCAGTGAAACCTAACCTAAATCGTCTAGTATTCACGGGATGTCCACATGGAAGTATCCTGGACCCACATTCACTTCACAACCCATTCAATTTTCACCTTCTTCAGGATTCACGGGGATGTCCACCTCGAGTCCCACAGTTGTTACATTCACTTCACCGCCCCTTCAATTTTCAGCTTCTGCAACTACTGCCACATCGTTGCCGAAATCCCCTTTTCAACCAATCTTGTTTCTTTAACAATAGACCCAATTTATTAACAGTGTTAGATTGACTGACATTCTACATGATGTGATGGACCAAAAATCAACTGAGATTCCACATATTACCTCTTGGCCAATTATGCAAATATAGGAGATGCGACAAGAAGTCTAACCATGAAAGCAGAAGGAATCACACCGTCTTTGAAGATGGTTATGTCAAATTCACCCCTGGGAATTGAGAAGATGATGAAGCAGAATAAATAAAGTGATAATTTTATCAAAAAGTAAAAAAGAACTTACTGGATTCCACTACCATGTGAGCAAACTCCTCCGGTTGGTGTGCAGACTCTGGGACTCCCATTGACACCATTGTTTGCAGTGACTCCTCGGTGGTGTAGGGACTGCAATGGCGGCGGTTATGGTAGGGGCATGTGGTTATGGTGACAATTGATTGGCTTGGTGGATGGATTTAGTGGTGGGACTTGGATAGCAGGTTGAAGTTTGGAACTCTAATTTGGGAAAGAGGGTGAAAGAGGGGTTTATAAGGTGTGAGAAATCAAGGGTAAAAGGACATAGATGCCCTTACATGGGTTCCACATGATATAATTTAACGTTTAATTTTAACTTTGTTAGTGCTAAAGGACGAAAGATGTAACGAGTTTTCCAAATAAAAGATTGTGACTGTAATTATTAAAGTTAAAGACTATCCGTTGCAATCCAGTACAAATATAAAGGACGAAAAGTGTAATTTACCCTTAAAAACTAATAAAGAAAACATTTAAATAAATTTAAAAAAAATAAATGGGCCTCACCACCTACCAACCCCTTTGCAAAAAAATTATTCTAAAATCAAGTAAATATACAAATCAAATAAAAATCACTTACACAAATTATTTAAAGTTTGGGATTATACCGTTTACAAATTCCAAATTTCAAGCATAGTATAGTATAATATAATATAATATAATATAATATAATATAATATAATTTGATGAAAAAGTTGTTGAGACATGTAACCAATGCAATGAAACTTTGGTGACAGACGTACACCAAAAAATATTATAATGTTTTTTTATAAAAGGTTGACATCCGTTACTAAAACCCATTAGTATCTATGTTCATTCACTTTAATCTTTATCATCCGTTCTCTGACTGCCCACCCAAACAAAACGCTAGCATGACTCCTTTCTAGCGAGCGGCAACAAACCTTCTCTTCTTCTTTCTTCAAAAGGGCAATATCGTAATTCTTATTCAGACGAAGGGCAATGGCGTCATCGTTTCCGTGGATATCGATCTGTCATTTCGTTCTGGCCCATCATCAGACCTACCTACATTCCGGTCTAGTTGTGTTTGATCTGCTTGCAGATGGCCGGATTTAGGTGGTTGAGGACTGGTCGGAGATAGCAGGTTTTAGACGTGTAGTTTAAATATGAGGGACTAAAGTGTTGATGATTAAATCTGATGGACAAATGGTGTGTAAAATGAAATATTCTTGTGGTCATATGTCAAAAACTTTAAAGTCAAGTGACGCTAAGGCCTTTACAAATTATATATATAATAATAACTGTACTTTAAAAGACAGTTATGTAATTGTTTATCTCATACTACTGGTAGCTTTAGTTATATTTGTTAAATACTACGTAACAAGTCTCACAATTTTGTATGTATTGGAAGTTCGGTTTTTATGTATATTAAAACAATCATCATATACGTAGAAATGTGATGGATTATTTTTTCCTCGTACTTATGTATTGATTTAACTTTGATACGTAACACGACTTTTAAACCCAAACTCTTCCTTATCCCGCTATTGGTAGATATTTTACATGTAATCATGACCTAGTAGCCTAGAAGTATGGTGTTTGCTTCCCGCAAAAATGATATGAGTTCAAGTCCATATAAGTCCACACGTTAAATGGTATTTGAGTGTAAAAAAACTGTTCGATATATGAAAATAAGAAAATTAAATAATTGAAAGTAACTTATTTTTGAAAGATATGTTCTTCCTTGTATGGTGGGCTGAATAGCAGCCAATTGGTTTTGCCTTGAAAATTCCTTTCACGTTGAAAACCTGATTAATGGTTTTCTACCAATAGCCCAAGGTTAATCTAGTTACAACTTTTCAAAATTTTAAAGCTTTACATGCTACTGGATTTTTATCATATAAATAACTAGGTTATAACCCCGTGTATTACACGGGTTGAATAAATGAATTTTATATACCAAATAATAAAACATTATCTTTTTAAAAGCCTCCTTTATTGCACGGGTTGAAGAAATGTAATTTTATATATTAAATAATAAAATAAGTTATATCTATAAGAACCATATGTATTGTACGGGTTGAATAAATTTAATATTATATACCAAATAATAAAAAAAATTATATTTTTAAAACCATTGTATTACACGGGTTGAATAAATGTAATATTGTTTACCAAATAATAAAAAAAAGTTATATTTTTAAAAACCCCTGTGTATACATGGGTTGAATAAATATGATTTTATATACCAAATAATAAAAAAAATATTTAAAAAAGCTAACGGATTTTTTTATATTGAAAGTAGGATAAGATTGAATATTAATCTGAACTAACGGATTTTTTTATATTTAAAGTAGGATAAGATTGAATATTAATCTTTATTTATTTAGTTAACTAGTTAAATTTCCGCCCGCACATTGCGGCGGGGACCCAATGACTGCAAAACGCGTGTCAGTAACGGCAAGTAGATACTGAATATCAAAACATAAATAAAAATGTCGTGAAAAGGATAGTCAATCCGTCCTAAAAAAACGATTTTAAATAACCTAATATATAATAATAGGACCCACACGTCCTACACGTTGGAAATTCGGTTGTTTTCAATTCAGTTATTACGGTGCTAACACGTTAAAATATGGATGAACTCGGTACCGGTAACGGCACCGAAAGTACCGATCCGGAAAATCATCGAAATTAGGTACCGACACCGAGAATGCTTGGTACAATACGGTATGGTATTTGAAGGTAAAAATCAATAAATATATGTATGGTGCTAGACCGGTGTCGAACCGAAAGTAACGATTCTGAAAACGCCAAAAGGTGGGTACCAAATTGGTGCCGAAAATGATTTGGTATAGTAAATTTGGTACCAATACGATACCGGTTTGATTACAGGATTTGATACGATTTTCTCATCAATAATCTAAATATCCAAGTTAATTTTACATGCTACAATTCATTCATTACGTAAAAAAGACAAAAAATAAAGTAAAATAAGTTGTTGTTTATATAAAACCTCATTCAAACGAAATACAGTTTACTTACTGTGTGTATGAAAAGTAATGTAAACTGTGCAATTACTTGCATTGCTACGTTGCTACAGGATTTGATGAGCTCCGTACCAACCGATACCGAAATACCGTTACCAAAATCCCCAAAAGTGGGTACCGGTACCGAATATACCTGGTACGGTACGGCTTGATACGGTCGGTACTGGTACGACACCGGTATTTGAGGGTAAAACCCGATGAATACCGATGCCGAACGGATACCGAAAATACACTCAGTTTGATAAATTTGATACCGGTACCCAATACTATTCACTTCTATTTTTAATATTGTTACTGTTCAAAACTACTGTTCAAATCACTCAAAATTTAATATAAGGATAATATAAGATTGAAAAATCATATGATTGAATAGGTGGGAGGTTGTATGATGATAAATCGGTTAACCGTACTGAATGATAAAAATAATAATGATTGTTGAACAAATTAATTAATCGAATTTAACAGAAACATTTGTGATGTTAGGTGGATTTTTTTTAATTATCTGAAAGTTAATATCAACTTTGGAATTCGTATGAATTCTTATTAGATTTGATTAAATATTATTGATAATAAAAATTTGTATTAGATTATAGATTTGATTAAATATTATTAATAATAAAAATTTGTATTAATTTAGATTAAATATTATTATTTTCAGTATTATTAATAATTTTAATCAATTAAATGAGAGAATGACAAGTGTCCCAAAACATGTTTCTTTTATTATATAGTATAGATTTACAAATATGTAATTTGTTTTTGTAATATTTGATATCGTCTTATAATTAAGATCTGCATCAACAAAATTATATATATATATATTCTTAATAGGGACGATAAATAGTAACTTTATTTTTATAATATTATATAGCTTTTAATTATTCTGTTATTTAATTAAGATATTATAATAGTTTCTTATTATATATACTTTTAATAAAATATTTTTAAATTTTTTCCTCTTTTAAAAAAAAAAACCATATATTTCCTTTACCAATTTTTTAATTTTTTTTCCTTTTTTAAACATTTATTAATTTATCGATTAATTTGATACCTCTTTGATAATTTACGTTTATAACTTTTTATATAAAAATTTAAGTACGTAGTTTTGATTAATGTTCCCTAACATTCCGTTATAAATTTTGTTAAAAATGAAGTTGTACTCAAAATAAAGTGTATCATAAGACTATATGATAATAAACATAACCGTTTTAATGGTTTGACTTTCTAAACAACATACTTTATTTTCAAATCACATTTGTTTTACATTATCATTTGCTCGGTTTCGCCGCAACGCGCGACGTAAAAAAAAACTAGTTATATAAAATAACCAAATTTATTTATAAAACAAGTAAACTCATAATTACATAAGTTAAATTAAATTGAATCTACAAGTTGAGTTTTTTTTAGCTCACAATCAACATTACAAGTCAAACTAGCTCAATTCATATTGTTATTCGGCTCAAGTTTGGGTAAATGTTGCCCGTTAAACAATTCTAATTTACATCTCGAAAAGCTTTTAATCAAACACTAGTTATGTGTTTAGCCTCATTACGCGATACCTTTGAACTTTCTAGGTTATAATCATGCAAACAGGTGATGCTACATCCGAATCGGGTTGGACTTTTGTCGGATTAGTCCATTTTCTAGCCTTTTTTAGTTGTTCTCGAACTTAGATTTCATATAAAAGACTCGTTAGAATGTGATTCGGGGCGGAGTCTCGGGAACTTCATCTAATGTCCTTAGACCTTAGGTAGTTATTTATACAAGATCATCACGTGTATGATAAATCTATCACAAAGTTTATCCGGATGATCCTTTTAGAAGCTTACACACGGGCTGCCCTTATTTACTTGTCTTTGGAAAAAGACATGTTTTTATTTAATGGAAAGGCCTTCTCTAGCCATTAATGTGGACATGTAATATAGTGAGAAATTACATTGGATCTTCCATATCCATATCCATATAATCATATTAAAAATCATTATTTTTTATCTTCTTTTTAATTAAATAATATTTCTTATACATTTATTATTACCTTTTCTCTCTCTCACACAAACAACCATCTTTTAAAATATTAAAAAATCTATAAGAGGTGAACATTGTTTCCCATATAAATATATATTAACAGTAACATGTAAGATTAAATATATTATGTATTTAATATTTAATCTATAGCCATTATAATCATTTACATAATATAGATCAAAATATATTATAACCTATTAAATAATTAGTTGGTAATTGTTGATGGACCATATTACCCTTATTAACTAATTAGGTTTCCTCCTGAGTGCTTATATAAGGAGAATTATGTGGAGGTTAAATGGTTACTCAGTTACACATTAGAAACAACCCATAAGCATAACATTAAATTTCGACCTCCTCTCCTAATCGAATCCCCTATTCGATTTCTAAATCCCCATCATCAGTCAGCACCCTAAGGAGGAACCAGATCACGATGACAAGCATGTCGAACTCCATTACTGGATTCTCCACTGCACTATCTGCTGTAACAGGTATGTATTTCACGTTTTCCTTCATGTTTAAACAGAACTGAACCAACATAACATTCTCATATATTTTCTCTCTCCTACACTTACAACCACTCAAAAACCACTCACAATTATTCCTTATAATATAATTAACTCACTCACACACACACACACACACACACATATATATATATATATATATATATATATATATATATAAGGGATCCATTGTGAGTGCTCTTAGGATGTTTGTCTTCCTAGACGCTCACATATTGTAGTCAAATGTTCAACCCATAGGAGTGTAACTCCCTACCCGTAACTTGGGTGATTATGTACAATTGATACACCTACAACAGAAGCAAACTAAACTTTCATTAAAACTTAGACTTGTCTTAGTACAAAACATTATTTATTGACAAACTCTTAACACTAAGAACTCCTTGGTCTTCTAAGCTCCACAAATGCCAAGTAGTTCCTGTATCTATCTTAATGATTACATGAGATAAGTATACTCAAAACGACGTCAACAAATGCCAAGTAGTTCCTGTATCCATCAATTCTGGGATAGAAATCTGGAAAACGGAATTTTGATAACTTATTAAACTAACAGCCAATTTTCGAGTCATAAAGGACGACTCGAGACCACTGTTTTCGCAAAAGATCAATTATATGTTCGTTCGAAATCAACTGGGTAATATTATAACCGAAATCTGTTTAAGAAAAGCTTTAAAATTCAGGTTTCGGGTTCCAGAATTTATGTTTTATGTTTTTAGGGTTCATCATGTTCTTAGGAAAATTCGAAAATTCAATTATGTTTTGGAATATGATTCGGATTATTAAGTGTTTTTCCTGTTTGATCTGATTTTGTCCTCTAAAATTTTCGAAAAAACTGTTATTAGATAAACAGATTATGATTTTCTAAATATTTTGGTAAAATTAGATCAGCACTGAAATAGGAAACATTATCACATAATCCCTTAGATTTCGAATTTCAGTTATGTTTCCACATTAACAGCTGTTAACAGGAAGTTTCGAGACCATCAGATTACGACTCGAGACCATCAGTCTCGACTCGAGACAACAAGGTCTCGACTCGAAATCATCAGGCCATCAAACCTTCTCAACTCAGACAGAGGTCTCGACTCGAGACCATTAGATCTCGACTCGAGACCATAACGTGTCAACTCGAGACAAAGGTCTCGACTCGAGACCATAAGGTCATAACTCGAGACAAAGGTCTCGACTCGAGACAACAAGGTTGTGACTCGAAACCTCATTATTTTAAGCTGTTTAATGTGAACTAAAAAAAAAAAAAAAAAAATTTCGGGGCTCCCGCCCCAAACCCCGGGCGGGAGTTCGATCCGCGCTAACGGGTGGTTTGCTATTAAATAAATGGTTTTGTAATTTACTTAGTTAATTAATCAGATAATGTTTTTCAAAACCAGAATAGCTTAACTTGAATGAGGTTTTGATGTATCATTTCTGCCCAAAGCTGACTTGACACATCTACTTATCATTCAAGTATTACGAAAGCTATGTTGTGTGTGCATCATAAGCATGAATGTCTTAATTTCTGGCCAAAGCTGATTTAATTCATTCATAGATGGCATACTCAACAAGTGCATAACTAAAGTGATTGTTTCAATTTCTTGTCACACCCCCAAAATCCACCTGCGGAGCACTACCGCTTGGAGGCGTGACTGACCAGGATCCAGCCACCAATCATATTGAACAAGCATATAAGTAGTTATAAAAAGTTCAACCAATACAATTGGTGTTCAACAAAACATAGTTAAGTTGCAAGCGGAAGCATAAGTCTTAAATCATAACATAAGTTCAATTGTTTCAAAGTTTAACATGGCACACAGTCGTCCATGTCCCACAACGATCCTCCTCCATGCAAGCTCCAGCTAAGTACCTAAGGACCTGCAAAGCATGTAGTAACGAGTCAACAACAAGTTGAGTGAGTTCACGGTTGGGTGTTCGTTTTAAGTTGTTTCGAAAACAGTTTCCTTTAGCTGGCATCCTGCCGTGGGGGTTACCCCATAGTTAAAAACGTGACTTGTTCATTCCCGGTTACTCTGGCTATCCAGCCGTGGGGGCTACCCCGTGTTAGTTATCTGGCATTTCGGCCGTGGGGGCTACCCCATGTATACACTAGACTCGTTACCATATCGACTGCTGACTGTAGTCATGTTTATGTGCCCTGAAACTGTCAATGTCTATCATCATTGACGTGCCCCAGATCCATTAGTTCACGCCCGTCCTCTGCGGCACGGTGTGAGGTTTGTCAGACCTAAATAGCGCTATCTAACTAATGACCCGCTCGCCATTGGCCCGACGATTAAGTCGATATAAAAATGAGGGACTTCGTGATAGAGTTTTGGTCTAGTACGAGTTATCTGTCCGTGAGGACGAGGAATTACATTCCTGAACCTTTGCTGTCCTACCCAAGGAGGACGAGGAACCCATGTTCCTTAACCCCAATTCCCGACCCCTGGGAATCCCATGCTTTGTAGAGGGTGTGAACTCACCTTGGTTTGCTCGGTAGAAACACAGAAAAGTCAAACAAGCAATGTTGTGGCTACTCACGTCCTATCATAGTTGTATCATACCAATCAGGTTCGTATTCAAGTAGTGCACGTATGTTCTACACGTATGCTAGCACGTTGCATGCAAGTTCATCCATAGCAGCCCAAATAATCATTCACAAATAACAGTACGTATGAGGTCCATGTAGTAGGCCCAAAGGTCTGGCCCAAACGATTAAGCTCTAAATCATGCAAGTCCAATTCAGCACACATATGCTGGTTTCGAGTCGCAACTAGGTGTTCTCGACTCGCAACCGGAGTCGCAACCATGGTTTCGGTTCATGCTGTCTTGGTTACGAGTCGCAACTGGACTCGTAACTGTGGTTTCGAGTCACAAGGTTTATGTGCTGATCTCGTGTGGTTTCGAGTCGCAACCAGGTGTTTGCGACTCGCAATCTGTGTCGCAACCGGGGGTCTCGACTCGTCATGCAATGGTTTCGAGTCGCAACAGGAGGTCTCGAGTGGACAGGAGCTGATTCGGAACAGTGTACTATCCAATGGGAATTTGCTTTCATGAAATGGTTTGTACTATCCACTTAAACATGTTTGTTTGTCTAGCAATTTACTAAATTGGATCAAACATATCAGATTTCAAATATTCAAGCATGTTCTTATGATATTCAAGTTGTTCTTCACATATTCAAGTGATTCATCATCATCATTCATACAAACTTTAACCAACCAAATCATGATCAATAACTTATCAATACTAACATGCACCCTATGATATTAACACAATGAATCATCCTAATCGTGCACATACCACAGCCGATTACATGTATTCGGTTTCTATTCATCAATCATTTCAACATATAACAACACACTAACATATAATCATCCGAATGTAAACACATAACATAGAGCATTTATGCATCGATTTCTTGAATACTAACTCAACATCAATGTATACCATCAAAACATCATTCAATATATCCGAAGTCAAGACATGTTCAACCGATTATCAATATCATACTCATCCGGTTCACCACCATCATCAAGCATACAACTACACTAGTTAAATCCTACCATTCATGCTATCATTTAACAACAACAAACATCATAAAATCACTAACCGGTTGATGAGTTTCAAAGGCGAGTATGGAACTTCCGAGTGTGTGTGTGTGTGTGAGCCGATCCGCTAGTCCTAGTGTCACCGGTTTGGATCCGAGAAGAAGGAGAAGGAGTGTGATGCTTGGTGTCTAGGGTTTTAGTGAGAGAGTGGAGAGTATGTGTGTGAGTGAGTGTGTTGTCCAAAAATGCCAAGTGTGGTTATCATGAGGATTATATACTTGTTTCACTTGTGCACCCTAATGGGTTTCGAAATAGGCTAAGTGTGTATGTGTGGCCCAACCGGCCCATAAGTTATTGTTCACTCGAGACCACATGGTCTCGAGTCGGGTTCGTGTTGTCTCGGTTCATATACATACTCGAATACATACACACAAGCATACATGTAACATAACACATAATCATATAAGGGTTCACTTGTCATTAACCACATAAGTTAACTAGCCACACGTTTAAGCATACATGAAAGGTTCTAAATTTCGAGTTGTCACATCATCCCCAAGTTGAAAGAAATTTCGTCCCGAAATTTGGTAGGCACTCACTGAGGAAGCTAGTTAAGTTGTATGGTTTTCCTGGTTTTCCTGGGGTGTCACATCCACCCCCCGTTGATCTGGAATTTCGTCCCGAAATTCCGTAGCTTCGGCCTCAGTAGTGGGTGTACTGTTTGCGAACAGTTGGGGATACTTTTGTTTCATCTGATCTTCGCGCTCCCAGGTGAACTCTGGGCCGCGACGTGAGTTCCAACGAACTCGAACGAGAGGTATTCTGGTGCTCTTGAGGACCTTAACATCCCGGTCCGTGATCTCGACTGGTTCCTCGACGAATCGTAACTGCTCGTCGTTAGTGAGTTCCTTCAAAGGAACTACGTGGGTCTCATCTGACGGACACTTCTTCAGATTTGACACGTGAAAAACGTTGTGAACTGCACCGAGTTCCGCCGGTAATTTAATCTGTAGGCCACCCTGCCTATTTTCTCAATGACCTCGAAAGGTCCAACGTATCGTGGGTTGAGTTTGCCGCGTTTACCAAAACGAACCACACCCTTCCAGGGTGAAACTTTGAGTAGTACCCGCTCCCCAACCTGGAGCTCAAGTGGTTTCCTGCCCATGTCGGCGTAAACTTTCTGACGTCCACGAGCGGCCGTCATGCGTTTTCGTATTTGAGCAATTTGTTCGGTTGTATCTACCACGTATTCTGGACCAGTGATCTGACTATCACCCACCTCTGCCCAACAAAGAGGTGACCGGCATTTACGTCCGTACAATGCCTCAAACGGAGCAGCTTTAATGCTGGTGTGGTAGCTGTTATTGTACGAGAATTCCACAAGTGGTAGATGCTTTTCCCAGCGGTTGCCAAAGTTGATTACACATGCACGAAGCATGTCTTCTAAGGTTTGAATAGTGCGCTCGGACTGCCCGTCCGTCTGAGGGTGATACGCTGTGCTCATGTCTAGTCGTGAGCCGAAGGATTTGTGCATTGCTTGCCACAGCTCTGAAGTGAAACGTGCATCTCGATCCGAGATGATAGAGGTGGGCACCCCGTGCCTCGAAACGATTTCTTTGATGTATATTTCTGCAAGAGTGGAGAACTTATCCGTTTCCTTGATAGCCAAGAAGTGTGCAGATTTTGTGAGTCGATCCACGATCACCCAAATAGTATCGTTCCCGCGCTGGGATCTAGGTAGGCCAGTAACAAAATCCATGGAAATTTGTTCCCATTTCCACTGAGGTATCTCTGGTTGTTGGAGTAGGCCTGAGGGTTTCTGGTATTCGGACTTGACTCTCGCGCAAGTCAAACACTTACTGACGTAGGTCGCTATGTGGGCCTTCATGCTAGGCCACCAATACGTAGTCTTGATATCATGATACATCTTATCTGATCCAGGGTGTACTGAGTAGCGAGACTTGTGTGCTTCATCCATCACGAGCTCTCGTAGGTTGCCATAAAGTGGGACCCAAACGCGTCCCGTTACGTAGTAAGCACCGTCTTCCTTCTGCTCTAATCGTTGCCTTGATCTGCGTAGGGCTTCAGCCCTGACATTTTCTGGTTTCAGTGCTTCTATCTGAGCAGCTCGTATCTGGGAAGGAAGACTAGAATGGATCGTGAGTTGTAAAGCTCGTACGCGCTTAGGCGCAGTGTCCTTTCGACTAAGGGCGTCAGCCACAACATTGGCCTTGCCCGGGTGATACCTGATTGAGCACTCGTAGTCATTTAGTAGCTCGACCCATCGTCGTTGTCGCATATTCAGTTCTTTCTGCTTGAAGATGTGCTCGAGGCTCCTGTGGTCGGTGTAGATCGCGCACTTGGTACCATACAAGTAATGCCGCCATAACTTAAGTGCAAAAACAACAGCTCCCAGCTCTAAATCGTGCGTAGTGTAGTTCTTTTCATGAACCTTGAGTTGGCGTGAGGCGTAGGCTATAACTTTGTCTCGTTGCATCAACACGCAACCAAGACCCTGAATTGATGCGTCGCAGTAAACCACAAAGTCGTCTGTGCCTTCTGGCAAGGAAAGGATAGGTGCGCTACAAAGTCTATCCTTTAGGTGTTGAAATGCCAACTCCTGTGCGTTTCCCCAGCGATAAACAACGCCCTTCTGCGTTAGTGAGGTGAGAGGCTGTGCAATCTTGGAAAAATCCTTTATGAATCTCCGGTAGTATCCCGCCAAACCCAAGAATTGGCGAATTTCCTTTGGTGTACGAGGTGCAGGCCAGTTCTTAATCGAGTCTATCTTGGATGGATCAACATGAATCCCATCCTTGTTTACCACGTGGCCTAGGAAATGGACTTCTCGAAGCCAGAAGTCGCATTTCGAGAACTTTGCATAAAGCTGTTCTGTTCGAAGGAGTTCCAGAATAAGTCGCAGATGCTGCTCGTGTTCCTCCTGACTCTTGGAATAGATCAGGATGTCGTCGATGAAGACTATAACGAACTTGTCCAGGTAAGGTTTGCACACTCGGTTCATCAAGTCCATGAAAACCGCAGGTGCGTTCGTCATCCCAAAAGGCATGACCAAAAACTCATAGTGTCCGTAGCGTGTTCTAAAAGCTGTTTTGGAGACGTCCTCTTCTCGGACTCTCAGCTGGTGATAACCCGATCTCAAATCAATCTTTGAATAGTAGCTCGACCCTTGCAGCTGGTCGAACAAGTCGTCGATACGCGGTAGAGGATAACGATTCTTCACCGTCACCTTGTTGAGTTCTCGGTAGTCGATGCACATTCTGAAAGTACCATCCTTCCTCTTTACAAATAATACTGGAGCTCCCCAGGGCGACGAGCTAGGACGAATAAAACCCTTATCCAAGAGTTCTTGTAGTTGCGTGGAGAGTTCTTTCAACTCTGATGGGGCTAAACGATAAGGTGCACGGGCTATAGGCGCAGCGCCAGGAGCTAGCTCGATCTGAAACTCGACTTGGCGATGGGGCGGAAGACCAGGTAATTCCTCAGGAAACACCTCTGGATAATCGCGTACAACGGGAAAATCTTCTATCTTCTTCTCTTTTTCTGAGGTGTCAGTAACGAGAGCCAAAATGGCAGTGTGGCCCTTTCGCAAGTACTTTTGGGCCTTAAGGAGAGAAATGACGTTCTCAACAGCACTCCTCTTGTCACCATGAATCATGAGAGGTTCACCACCGGGACCTGGAATACGGACAACCTTCTCGTTGCAAAGAATTTCTGCTCGGTGTTGGGACAACCAATCCATCCCAATGACAACGTCGAAACTACCCAAGACAATAGGAATGAGGTCGATAGAGAAGGTCTGGTCAGCGAGAATAAGTTTACAACCCTTGACTACGTGTGTGGCTTCTAAACTCTTACCATTTGCTAGCTCTACGGTGTGCTTGTTGTTCAAGGGTGTTGGAATACGCTTAAGCATTCGACTAACTTCTAGTGACATGTAGCTAGTATCGGCACCCGAATCAAATAAAACTGAAACATAAAAGTCGTCGAGAAGGAACTTACCCGCCACAACATTGGGGTCGTTCCTTGCTTCACCTTGGCCGATCACAAACACCCGCCCCCTGGCGCCATTGTTGTTGTTGTTCCCATTGTTACCATTCCCCTGATTGTTGTTATTGTTGTTGTTGTTGTTCTGGTTCTTGTTCAGTTGAGGACAATCTCTCTTGAAGTGGCCCTCAGCTCCACACTGAAAGCACCCTTTGTTATCACCTTGCTGCTGCTGCGGGCGCTGGTTCTGTTGAGCTTGCTGACGATTCTGATTGGCGGGGTATAAGCTCCTGCAATCCTTTGCAGCGTGACCAGGCTTGTTGAACCGATGACAGTTGCCCCTGGTGCATGGTCCGCTGTGGTGCAGGCTGCAGCGATTGCATTTGGGATGATTTCCTTTGTATCCACCACCAGACGATTGCTGATTAGGGCTCTTGTAGTCCTCAGTCTTTCTCTGTTGAGACTGGGACTGAACAGAAGTCGAACCTTTACTTGAAGTTCCATCCCATTTCCGTTTGTTGTCACTTGAGGTACCAGAAGTAGTTGCAGCCCCTATGCGTTTTGGTAACTTGTTCTGCTCCACCGCCTGATCCGTGAGACGGTGAGCCAACTGGACAGTTTGCTGGTAGGTGGCGAGGTTCGCTGAAGTCACATGACTTTGGATTTCTGGCACTAAGCCCTGAAGAAATAGTTCGATGCGTTTGATGGGAGGATCCACCATAGTAGGGCACAGAAATGCCAGTTCGTTCGACCTTTTCACATAAGCTTCAATTTCGGACCCCGTCATCTTGAGGTTGAAGAATTCCATTTCCAATTTGTGAATTTCATCACGACTGCAGTATTCCTCTTTGATCATCTCCTTAAAAGTTTCCCATGGGGTGGCGTTGGCAGCAACCAACCCCAGCATCTGAACTTGAGCGTTCCACCATGTGAGGGCTAAACCCTCGAGAGTACCGGTAGCGTACTTCACCCTGCGCGCCTCAGGGCACTCGCACATTTCGAACACAGATTCTAGCTTCTCAAACCAATGTTGGAGACCTACTGCTCCTTCAGTGCTGCTAAAAGTAGTGGGTCGGCAGTCCATGAAAGTCTTAAAAGTGCACACGGGTGGCTGAACGTGCTGACCTATCGTGGGTGAAAGAAAAGACAGAGTTTAACACAAAGGTTGGTTCACGAGAGTAGGATCCTAAAGACCCTAGAATGAGTTCGGACTGCAGGATATACCTCCTGCGTGTGCAGCTGCAAGTGCTGCGGCAACTCGTTCGTTGATCAGAGCCGTCAACTGGGCTTGTGTTAGGTTAACGCGTCCAGACATGATCTTCATATCAAGAAGAACGTGAGTGAGAGAGGTTCGCGAAAGTACGACGATAAAATGGGGTAAGCACGCACGTGTCCAAGCAACAGTAGTTATACTAACCAGGCATACCATAAGCAATGTACTATGTAACTAACAAGTAGGCAATATATACACAGATCATATCACCTAGAATGTCGAGCCTTGCATGTGGAGTGAAGCATCGTTGTGGACCGTTGAGCACTGTACAGGTTATAGTCTGGTTTTAACAAAAATGTTTTTCCCTTTATTAAAACCAAGTTCTCTATAACCAATGGCTCTGATACCAATCTGTCACACCCCCAAAATCCACTTGCGGAGCACTACCGCTTGGAGGCGTGACTGACCAGGATCCAGCCACCAATCATATTGAACAAGCATATAAGTAGTTATAAAAAGTTCAACCAATACAATTGGTGTTCAACAAAACATAGTTAAGTTGCAAGCGGAAGCATAAGTCTTAAATCATAACATAAGTTCAATTGTTTCAAAGTTTAACATGGCACACAGTCGTCCATGTCCCACAACGATCCTCCTCCATGCAAGCTCCAGCTAAGTACCTAAGGACCTGCAAAGCATGTAGTAACGAGTCAACAACAAGTTGAGTGAGTTCACGGTTGGGTGTTCGTTTTAAGTTGTTTCGAAAACAGTTTCCTTTAGCTGGCATCCTGCCGTGGGGGTTACCCCATAGTTAAAAACGTGACTTGTTCATTCCCGGTTACTCTGGCTATCCAGCCGTGGGGGCTACCCCGTGTTAGTTATCTGGCATTTCGGCCGTGGGGGCTACCCCATGTATACACTAGACTCGTTACCATATCGACTGCTGACTGTAGTCATGTTTATGTGCCCTGAAACTGTCAATGTCTATCATCATTGACGTGCCCCAGATCCATTAGTTCACGCCCGTCCTCTGCGGCATGGTGTGAGGTTTGTCAGACCTAAATAGCGCTATCTAACTAATGACCCGCTCGCCATTGGCCCGGCGATTAAGTCGATATAAAAATGAGGGACTTCGTGATAGAGTTTTGGTCTAGTACGAGTTATCTGTCCGTGAGGACGAGGAATTACATTCCTGAACCTTTGCTGTCCTACCCAAGGAGGACGAGGAACCCATGTTCCTTAACCCCAATTCCCGACCCCTGGGAATCCCATGCTTTGTAGAGGGTGTGAACTCACCTTGGTTTGCTCGGTAGAAACACAGAAAAGTCAAACAAGCAATGTTGTGGCTACTCACGTCCTATCATAGTTGTATCATACCAATCAGGTTCGTATTCAAGTAGTGCACGTATGTTCTACACGTATGCTAGCACGTTGCATGCAAGTTCATCCATAGCAGCCCAAATAATCATTCACAAATAACAGTACGTATGAGGTCCATGTAGTAGGCCCAAAGGTCTGGCCCAAACGATTAAGCTCTAAATCATGCAAGTCCAATTCAGCACACATATGCTGGTTTCGAGTCGCAACTAGGTGTTCTCGACTCGCAACCGGAGTCGCAACCATGGTTTCGGTTCATGCTGTCTTGGTTACGAGTCGCAACTGGACTCGTAACTGTGGTTTCGAGTCACAAGGTTTATGTGCTGATCTCGTGTGGTTTCGAGTCGCAACCAGGTGTTTGCGACTCGCAATCTGTGTCGCAACCGGGGGTCTCGACTCGTCATGCAATGGTTTCGAGTCGCAACAGGAGGTCTCGAGTGGACAGGAGCTGATTCGGAACAGTGTACTATCCAATGGGAATTTGCTTTCATGAAATGGTTTGTACTATCCACTTAAACATGTTTGTTTGTCTAGCAATTTACTAAATTGGATCAAACATATCAGATTTCAAATATTCAAGCATGTTCTTATGATATTCAAGTTGTTCTTCACATATTCAAGTGATTCATCATCATCATTCATACAAACTTTAACCAACCAAATCATGATCAATAACTTATCAATACTAACATGCACCCTATGATATTAACACAATGAATCATCCTAATCGTGCACATACCACAGCCGATTACATGTATTCGGTTTCTATTCATCAATCATTTCAACATATAACAACACACTAACATATAATCATCCGAATGTAAACACATAACATAGAGCATTTATGCATCGATTTCTTGAATACTAACTCAACATCAATGTATACCATCAAAACATCATTCAATATATCCGAAGTCAAGACATGTTCAACCGATTATCAATATCATACTCATCCGGTTCACCACCATCATCAAGCATACAACTACACTAGTTAAATCCTACCATTCATGCTATCATTTAACAACAACAAACATCATAAAATCACTAACCGGTTGATGAGTTTCAAAGGCGAGTATGGAACTTCCGAGTGTGTGTGTGTGTGTGAGCCGATCCGCTAGTCCTAGTGTCACCGGTTTGGATCCGAGAAGAAGGAGAAGGAGTGTGATGCTTGGTGTCTAGGGTTTTAGTGAGAGAGTGGAGAGTATGTGTGTGAGTGAGTGTGTTGTCCAAAAATGCCAAGTGTGGTTATCATGAGGATTATATACTTGTTTCACTTGTGCACCCTAATGGGTTTCGAAATAGGCTAAGTGTGTATGTGTGGCCCAACCGGCCCATAAGTTATTGTTCACTCGAGACCACATGGTCTCGAGTCGGGTTCGTGTTGTCTCGGTTCATATACATACTCGAATACATACACACAAGCATACATGTAACATAACACATAATCATATAAGGGTTCACTTGTCATTAACCACATAAGTTAACTAGCCACACGTTTAAGCATACATGAAAGGTTCTAAATTTCGAGTTGTCACATTTCTGGCCAAAGCTGATTTGTTACAACCACTTTGCACATATGCTTAAATGATTACACTTCTGGCCAAAGCTGTTTTGTCTTCGTTTAAGTAGAATTTTTTAGCTAAGTCTATTATTTTGATGTTAGTAATAGACAATATCACAGCTTCATAATGTAAAATGGTCATTATTTATGCCTGCCTTAGTTTAACGTGCCCTTAGATCACATTAGGACTTCTTCCTTAGTATCATAACTTGCTCATCTTATTTCCACTATCAACGCCCAATTGCGGGATTCCACCTTTGACTGGTGATAACTTTGCTGCATGGAAGGATTCTCTCATGCTTACTCTTGGGCTGCTAGACTTTGATTATGCTCTAAGAGAGAATAAGCCAGCGGATCTTACCACTCAAAGTACTGCTGCTGAGCAGTTAACTCATGACAAGTGGACTAGGTGTAACCGCATGTCTCTCATGTTTATGAAGCAGTCCATCAGCAATGCAATCAGAGGAGCTATTTCTGATTCTGAAGATGCTAAAACCTACTTGGAACATGTGGAGGCGCAATTCAAAGGAACGTCTAAAGCACACGCTAGTACTCTTATTCTCAAGCTGGTGACAACTAAGTATGATGGGAGGAGCGGCATTCGCGAGCACATCATGATGATGAATGACATGGCCAATAAGCTGAAGGGGCTGGAAATGGAAATCAGTGATGGTTTTCTTGTTCATTTCATCATTACTTCGCTTCCTTCGTCCTTGAAGCATTCAAGATCAATTACAACGCTCAGAAGGACAAATGGACGATGAGTGAGCTGGTCCCTATGTGCGTACAGGAGGAAGAGCGTATGAGGATGGATCGCCATACTGATGTTGCCAACTTCACTACCTCCAACTCTAAGAAGAGGAAGAACAATTATCAGAGGAATGATGCTTCAAAAGTCCAAAGGCCTAATCCTAAACCTAATACAAGTGCACCTTCCAGCTCTAAGAACTCCTTAGGCAGTATCCGCTGCAAGTTCTGTAAGAAGACAGGACACATGCAGAAGGAATGCCCTGACTTTAAGGAGTGGCTGGCTAAGAAAGGTAATGATTATTTTATGATACTTGAGTCCTATAATTTAAGTGTTCCTGCTAATTCTTGGTGGTTTGATTCTGGTTCTATGGTTCATGTTACCAATTCAACTCAGGGATTCCTTTCAATCCGGAAGCTGGAAAGAAACCAAAGAACGCTTAAGGTTGGGGATGATCGAGAATTAGAAGTGAAGGCCATTGGAACATTACAATTAGTTATGAAAACTGGTTTATGTATTAAACTTTATGATACCTTATATGTTCCTGAGGTAACTCGGAACCTTGTATCAGGACCAAAGTTAGACATGGACGGTTTTATTGTTTCCCATGGTCATCGCAAACTCTCTATCCTTTATGATTCTGTTCTTTATGGTACTGGTATTCTGGATGGTGGTCTCTATAGATTAGAACTAGAAGATAACTTTTCCAAATCTTTGTTGTCATATAACATTAATGAATCACTCACAAAGATGGAAGAGAAACGAGACTTAGAAACTTCATCCATGTTGTGGCATCAGCGTTTAGGCCACATCTCAAGAGAACGATTAAATCGTCTCGTAAAGGATGAAGTCTTACATCTTCTCGATTTCTCTGATTTTGGAACATGTGTCAAATGTCTTAAAGGTAAAATGACATTAGCGAATAAGAAAGGTACCACTAGGAGCTCTAATTTATTAGAACTCATTCACACTGACATTAGTGGTCCCTACCAAATCGCTGGCATAACAGGACATACTTCATTTATCACTTTTATTGATGATTATTCTCGTTACATGTACTTGTATCTTATTAAGGAGAAATCTGAATCTCTAACGACTTTTAAAGATTATAAGGCTGAAGTTGAAAAGCAATTAGATCGTCAGATTAAAGTTGTGAGATCAGATAGAGGCGGTGAATATTATGGAAGACATACTGATATGGGTCAAGCTCCTGGTCCATTTTATGAGTTTTGTAAGGGCCAGGGGATTGTGAACCAATACACCATGCCTGGTACACCTCAGCAGAACGGTGTGGCTGAAAGAAGAAACCGTACCCTTATGAACATGGTGCGCAGTATGTTAGCCAACACTAATTTACCATTATTCCTCTGGACTGAAGCATTAAAAGCAGCTGTTCATATACTCAATAGAGTTCCTTCTAAGTCTGTCCCTAAAACTCCTTATGAACTTTGGACAGGAAGGAAACCGAGTCTTAAATATATGAAAGTATGGGGCTGCATTGCTGAAGCAAAACTTTACAATCCTTTCCTAAGGAAACTTGACCCTAAAACAGTTACCTGTTTCTTTATCGGGTATCCTGAGAACTCTAAGGGTTATCGTTTCTATTGTCCTTCCCATGTCACCCGTATTGTTGAAACCAAGCGTGTCGCGTTCCCGGAGGATTTCAAGGTCAGTGGGAGCAGTACCAACCCTTATGAAGAATTGCAAGAAGTACAAGACGCGGGGGGGAGAGACTCGTCGCTTACCATTACTCCGATTACTCCTCTTGTACCCAATGCAACTACTGTACCTGAAGCTACTGCACCAACTCCAAATTCACCTCTACAATCAGAACCCATTATACCTCATGACGAAGGCACATCAAACGCTCAACACCAAGACAACGCTGAACCCGATAATCCACTCAGGAGGTCATCTAGGCAAAGAAGGCCTACTAATTGGGATGATTACGTTACCTACCTGACTGAAATGGATCCCGAAAAGCTCAATGATCCTATCTCTTACAATGAAGCCATTAGCAGTGATCAGTCTTCTGAATGGAATAAAGCAATGATTGAAGAGCTTGAATCCATGAAGAAAAATGACGTTTGGGATTTGGTAGAATTACCCAACGGAGCCAAACCCGTAGGATGTAAATGGGTGTTCAAAACAAAACTGGATCCGAATGGGAACGTTGAACGCTACAAAGCGAGATTGGTTGCAAAGGGCTACACTCAGAAAGAGGGAATTGATTATCAAGAGACGTTTTCACCTGTCTCTCGTAAAGATTCATTAAGGATCGTCATGGCCCTAGTAGCTCATTTTGATTTAGAGCTGCATCAGATGGACGTTAAAACCGCTTTCCTTAACGGAGATTTGGACGAAGATGTTTACATGAAACAACCTGAAGGCTTTAAACCTGAAGGTGAGGAGCATCTAGTCTGTAAGTTGAAGAAATCCATTTACGGGTTAAAACAAGCATCACGTCAATGGTACCTCAAGTTTGATGAAGTCATGAAGAAACAAGGTTTTATGAAGAATCAAGTGGATCAATGCACCTACCTCAAGATGAGTGGGAGCAATTTTACTATACTTGTCCTTTACGTAGATGATATTCTATTGGCAAGTAATAGTTTAGACATGTTGCATGAGTCGAAGCGGTTACTTTCGCATAACTTCGACATGAAGGATCTCGGAGAGGCTTCTTACGTCATTGGCATCGAAATTCACCGAGATAGACACAAAGGGATCTTAGGATTGTCCCAGAAGGCTTACATAGATCGTGTTCTTACACGATATAACATGCAACAGTGCAAACCCTCCGTCGCTCTAGTAGTTAAGGGAGATGTTTTCGGTTCATTCCAGTGTCCGACAACAGAGGTTGAGAAGGAGCAAATGAGCCAGATACCTTACGCGTCAGTAGTCGGGAGCTTGATGTATGCTCAAGTCTGTACTCGCCCAGATATCGCTTATATTGCTGGAATGCTAGGCCGTTATCAGACTAATCCTGGCCTAGATCACTGGAAAGCAGCTAAGAAGGTACTTCGATATCTGCAAGGGACGAAAGACTATAAACTGACTTATAGAAGAAGTGATCATTTAGAAGTGGTGGGCTATTCTGATTCTGACTTTGTAAAATGCAAAGATGACAAGAAATCCACTTCGGGCTATATCTTTATGTTAGCAGGCGGCCCTATCTCATGGAAGAGTCATAAACAACAGTTGACCACAACTTCCACAATGATGGCAGAGTACATTGCTGTTTATAACGCAACCTATCATGGAATGTTACTTAGAAATCTGATCACTGGACTCAAAATTGTTAATTCCATTTCTAGACCATTGAAGCTTTACTGTGATAATTCAGCTGCCGTTAGTTTCTCGAACAGTAACAGTTCGACTGGAGCTGGTTTATATCTCGATACAAAATATCTGTTTGTACGTGAACGAGTTGAGGAAAATAATCTTTGTATCGAGTATATTAGTACTAAAGATATGCTTGCGGATCCGATGACTAAAGGTCTCCATCCTAAGGTTTATGAAGAACATGTTCGGAATATGGGATTTAGTAAAGACCTTATTTGAGCATATTGTACTAGCTTATGTTTTATGTTAATGAAATTTCCTCAGTTTGATTTAGTATGTCTCTTAGAATATGTTCAACCGGTATAATGGCATATAGACAAATAAAGTTACAAATCAAACAAAGGGCTTACGCGTATTTTGATCATAACGATTAGGTTTTAAATTAAGGCTATAGTATGATTAATGGGGGTCCTGAGTCGCATAATGATTCAACGGCTGTATTTCTTTGCTATAGTACTTGTTTAAGGCTAAAATGAGTGTTAATTCCTGATCAGGCTTATCTAATACTCATAGTAAATGATTACTCGGCTAAGTGGGAGAATGTAAGATTAAATATATTATGTATTTAATATTTAATCTATAGCCATTATAATCATTTACATAATATAGATCAAAATATATTATAACCTATTAAATAATTAGTTGGTAATTGTTGATGGACCATATTACCCTTATTAACTAATTAGGTTTCCTCCTGAGTGCTTATATAAGGAGAATTATGTGGAGGTTAAAGGGTTACTCAGTTACACATTAGAAACAACCCATAAGCATAACATCAAATTTCGATCTCCTCTCCTAATCGAATCCCCTATTCGATTTCTAAGTCCCCATCATCAGTCAGCACCCTAAGGAGGAACCAGATCACTATGACAAGCATGTCGAACTCCATTACTGGATTCTCCACTGCACTATCTGCTGTAACAGGTATGTATTTCATGTTTTCCTTCATGTTTAAACAGAACTGAACCAACATAACATTCTCATATATTTTCTCTCTCCTACACTCACAACCACTCAAAAACCACTCACAATTATTCCTTAAAATATAATTAACTCACTCACACACACACACACACATATATATATATATATAAGGGATCCATTGTGAATGCTCTTAGGATGTTTGTCTTCCTAGACGCTCACATATTGTAGTCAAATGTTCATCCCATAGGAGTGTAACTCCCTACCCGTAACTTGGGTGATTATGTACAATTGATACACCTACAACAGAAGCAAACTAAACTTTCATTAAAACTTAGACTTGTCTTAGTACAAAACATTATTTATTGACAAACTCTTAACACTAAGAACTCCTTGGTCTTCTAAGCTCCACAAATGCCAAGTAGTTCCTGTATCTATCTTAATGATTACATGAGATAAGTATACTCAAAACGACGTCAACTATATGTTGCTGAGCCCATGTTATACAATTTACAAAATAATCACATTAACAGTTATGAATACATAATATGAGTTATTACTACCGTACTAGCTATCCCATAACCACCGTACAACTGACACACTGACCCCAGTAGTGTCATTACAAGCATCATGCAGGTATGGAATCTGTTACTGAGGGCATGGTTACTCCATGTTGAGCCCCATGGCCATATTTCAACTTTTAGTAACGTATCCATTAAGCATACAAGGATCCTTTATACCCCCACAAATATATGCATATTGTAGCATTCTCATTTATTACAATTTAGACACAACGAGTATACTATCACATTTTACATAGTTCATATTATGAATTTACATCAAGATAGATGGTAAATGGGCAACAAGCTGTGCCGCTACCCCTTTTTGAATAACAAAACTAAGTCTTTTAAAAACTACGTCCATAGATCTCGGGGTAATAACATTACTATGCATGACCCTTTGAACTCGACTAAGTAGGTCCACAGCCTCTGGCGCCAGGAAACCAAAAGTCTCAAACGTTAATGGGATAAACACATGTTGGTTGTCAAGGCACGCTTTCTCGTGTTTGGTCACTTTGTCCGAAGCATCCTGGCCCACCGGGAAAGCATTACCCCCTAGGGATGAGATCGGTACGATACCGGTACCGTACCGGTACCGATACCGTAAATACCGTTACCGAAATTGAGGAAATGTGGATACCGATTACCGTGCCATATTTATTGATTCGGTACCGGTATTTCGGTACTTTACCACATTGGTACCGCTTTGGTGTCATCCATTGTTTTACCTAAAAATATTTCATGTGAAACCCACCCATCCATTATTAACTGAACTAGAGTAATATATAGAGGAATGTAAACAAAAGGTAAACATATTAAGTAGTCAAAAAAATCAAAAGGTAAACATCTAGGGGTTTGACTTTTAACATCCAAATTTCAACATGTCTAAAAAATCATCATAATTGATTAAAAATAACCAAACAAAAGAAATTTGATATTTATTTTTGTAAAATAATGTTCAAGAAAATATAACTTCATAGTGGGATCTAAGATAATAGCAAAGTACATAAAGTCATTATTAAATTCGGTATTAATACCGGTATTTACCTAAAAATACCGGTACCGATACCGAATTTCAAAAAATCTATTACCGATACCGGTACCACTTATGATCGGTACGGTACGGCATCGGTACGGTACCGGTATGGTACCGGTACGGTACCGGTATTTCGGTAAAAAATCTCATCCCTATTATCCCCTAAGCTCATAAGCGGGCTGGTCTAAGGGTATATTTCCCTTCTAATGGGCCAGTTAAGAAATTAACGGGTGCCTCTTTCTTAGTAGAAATACCAGCGTGCCTGAATATGTCAAAAAGGACACGCTTAACCAAATCATGTCGGTATTTGAACCCCAGGAGCTCTCTACAATGAACTGCATGCTCCCTAAAAGAATCCAAATACGCCTTATGACAAATAGGGAGTATGTCATCAACTATAAATAAAGGAATCATGAGGCTATACTTAAGGATAGTACGGTACTCCACCGGCGACATATACTGGCCTAACCCATCTATAGGTATAGCAAGAAGAAAATCTTGTGCATGAGGTGCTCGTAGACACTCAAAAACGGCTTTTTGTCTAACAGTCAAGCCAAACTGTACTTCAATGTCGTGAATGATTTTACTAAAAAGAGCACTCGCCAATGCATGTTAGGCTTTAGGGAGCGGTGTCCTTATTAGTGAAACCACTGAAGTTGAAGCTTGGAACCGTATCATGAAGACAAGCCAAAGCACAAACATAATCAGAATCCATACCACATATGCCAATGTCTCTTAAGATGTAGTCCTGTAGCACCTAAGATTGGGCCCTCGAGGCCACAAAAGCATAAGATGAAGCCTCTATAGCCATATACAGCCCCAAACCCAAACCTAATAGGTAAGGAAACAAGTCGCCACTAGAAGTCTCCAAAGAAAGGACCTCCACAAACCACCAGTTCCTCCATGTGTACAGGTTGGCATGCCCTCAAGCCAAAGAAAAGTTTGTTAATGCCCATACAGGATCGAAGCAATAGTAGTTCACTCTGCGGGTCACCTAGTTTGGGTAGAAAACACATCAAATCTACCGCCTTAGCAGCTCTTTTCTTTACCAACCCACTGATAAAGCTTGTGTCTCTACTATCATACCCCCAAGAAGCTTCACCCCCACTAATGGCCTCTCAACGTCCGTAGGAAATAACCCCTCATGAAACTTGCTATCATCACAACAAGGCCAAAATAACTAAGTTTTCTTAATATTTAGTTCATGACCCATTGTTGGACATGTCACCTTAATGATGTCCAACACTCTAGCCACCTCTTTTGAATCTTCAATGACATTCCCATTGATGTGTGTAAAATGCAACATATAAATTACATCAAAGGAGGCATAAAACTAACCTTTTTTTAGTACTAATGTTGGAAAAAGTGTGCTTTTGTCTTCCTTTTGTATTTTCAGGACCAAATGAGCTTAAATGAACAAAAGGAACAAATATGCAGCAAAAACTAACATAAATACAAAGAAAAGGAATAAACGTGGCATGCCCGACCCCTCGACACCATCTCCCTAAGCAAAAATAAGAAACAGAGGGCTGACCACGGCCCGTGCCCACTAGACAGGGGGCGTGGTCAGATGTCTGCAGAAATGGACAAAGTTGTGGAAGCTTATATGCCCATGACGGGGGCGTGCGGGTGCCTAGCTCAGCACGGGGTGTGGTCAACGCTAAGATTTGCAGAATCTTGCAAATCTTGATAGTACAGATACGCTTCTGCACACGAGGCCGCACCCAGCGAACACGGGGCCGTGTGGACCCTAATGCAGACAATTGCAATTAATGAAGGAAGAGAAAAGAGATGGCCACGGGGGCGTGTCCAGCGGACACGGGGTCGTGGCCGGGCTTCTGTTCAGGCTATAAATAGGGGTGCTTGGTTCACTTCAAAGGCATCCCTTGTCAAACCACCTCTCTCCCACTTTGCCACTACTCCACCACCACTACAACACCCACATCCACCACCATCATCCATCATCCACCTTAGAGTGTGTGTAGTAGTCTCGGGATCCAAGATTGATAGTAAGAGTTCTTGTCAATCAAAGGCCATGTTTGGCTAAGTCTCTTACATCACTTGGTGAAGACAAGCATTTAATGTATTACTTTTGATTTTTAATCTTTTCACACTTTTTATTTGGTTTTTTATTATTGACTTTAATAACTTGTTTCTTATGTTGAAGGTGAAACTTCCTTATTATTTGTCCGTGGTGTCTTAGCATTACTTTACTGTCTATATAAAGTAAAAGATTTTCACCATTCATATCTCTTTGGTCTATATAGAGATATGTTGGCTACCTGGTCGGGGGTTAAGGGAATGGTTTGGTAAAGTTCTTGCCTTGTTCAGTGTATAGATCCTGCAAGGACCTGGGTCAAGCTTACTAGGACCTACTTCAATACCCACTGGTATTGGATGGCGGGGGTGCGAATGGCTTGATCCCCTCATATGTAAACTACTATTAACGCATTAAACCGGCTACTTGGGATTTATCCCTGCTGACTCAAACCACTTAGCCGAGGGTAACGTCACCTTCAAAAGAGGGGCCTACAACTTAACGCGTTAATAACTTAATTAATTATCTTCCAATATTCCAACCCTTTGGGATTGTATCCTTGCTGACTCAAACCACTGGGTTGAGGGTAACGTCACCTTCAAAAGAGGGGCCTACTACTATAACTAAGATAATTTCTTAAAAAGTGTAAAAGTGCGGAAATCATCAAAGGATACATTAAAGGCGAGTCAGATCCAAGTGATTCATCTTGTTTATCTGTTTTTATTTTATTTTTATTTTCAACATTTTTAGTTTTTAGTTTTCATGTTTAAAATTCTTTTCTAAAAAAAATTTAGTTTGATTAGACGTTGAGGATAAATCGATACTAAAAGCTCTTGTGTTCTTGGACGACCTCAGTATCTTACCAATGCTATAATACGCTCACGATGGGTGCACTTGCCCATGTGTGTGTTTAGTGTTAGTAGAATATCGTGTTTTATAAATGTAAAACTTGACTAATGTGTAAAATGGGCTAAAAATATCAATAAAACCATAACACACCCTACACACACCACCATCGTCAAGATACCAAGCATGAAGAAGAAGCTTGCATTTGTCTCTAATCTAATTCACAAGGAGGTGGAAAACAAGAGCGAAAAGAAGTGGTCCCAATGGGTCCCCTTGCTGAACTCCCATGGTAGACTAAATGTGCCCATCTCCAAGATACAATCTTGTTGGTTGTGTAACGCCTTGCTTTTTGGAACTTTCCTTATTTAGCAAGTTTGATTGTATTTCTATTTATAGAAACTCATAATCCTTTGTATTCGTCTTTCTTGTCCAAGCATTGTAATCCGAGACTTGAATCATAATAAAACTTGGTTCTTTTATACATTTGTGTTATACATGATTCATAAATACTTGTTATACATTCATTATACGTGCAAACTTAATACAATTATACGCAAATTGACACTTGTTTATACACACATTTATTCATGCATTATAATTACACGATTAAAACGCTTAAAACAGACTAATTATACACGAAACCAACCAAAATCCAACATTCCAAGCGACTTGCACCTTTCGTGCGGATGGTCCATCCGCTCGAACCCATCCGCTCCATCCCATTTAGCCCTATAAATATGAGCCCACACCCTCATTTCTCACCTTCCACACTCCGAAATTCTTTCTAATTTTCTGAATTAGGGCAAGACATTCCAGAATCATTCTAAGTGAGTTTACAACCCACTAACACTTTAATTTATCTTAATTTTTCTACTTTCCTAAACTTTTATACATTTCGTCACATCATGTCACTTGGTATTTCAGATTTGCTTGGGCAATCTGATAATAACACTCAAACATATTGAGGACCAAGCTAAAGATTGAAGTTAATCTTTCAAACTTTTAATAAATAAACTTTCTGGTAACAACACTTGACGGAATTACGAACCCACTGAGCTCACAAGCTAAGTCTATAATTGTGGGTTAGTGTTACGGTCAATTCCAGTCAAGAGGGTGAACAGATCAAACAAAACCGAACTGTTTTCGCCTCGAAACAGAACCTCTCACATGAATGGCCAGCCATTCGCACGAAGGGACTCACCCTTCATGCGACTGGGCCAACCATTCGCATGAAAGGCCCTGTTTCATCTCGTTCTAACATTTGCCAAGCGTTGAATGTTAATCAGAGCCCCATTTTAAATATGGATGATTCTATGATAACAGAGTGTGAACCATGGAAACCTTGGCTTCCAATCTAGTTCCACCACCTCACTTGAACTTGCAAAACGAACACCCAAATAATCTCCTAGATCTAGAATAAGTTAACCCCGTCCAACCTCCAACACTTGGTTCATACATTCCATGTTAAGACAGCACACCCGGATTGTCCTTGTTCAGTTGTTTGGTATTTAAATTCTGTTATTTACATTCTGTTATTCATGACCAACTGGTTTTATTAACTCAGTTAACAAACTTGTGCTTTGGTGAACTTACAATGAGGTTATTACCTCCATACATGACTTTTGTGATCTATATGACTATAGGACTGTTACTATACTGTATAGTATAACTAAATAACACAACTGGACTCACAGACATAGTCGATCAATTGTTACTATACTCTTCCCCTTGTATTTCCTTTTTTTAAAGATATTGTAACACAACATCAAAGAAATTAGCAACCCTAATACAAGTATAAAGAAAAATAAATAAACAAAACAAAAAACTAAACAGAAAGCATAAAGGACCGTGCTCTCCAGCTGTCTTCTATACATTAAGTTACCTGAAACGCATTTTGAAAAGGTTTTATCAGCAAGAAATACTGGCGAGTGCATCCCAGTTTAATCAAAACAGTTTTATAACTTTATAGTATTGAGAGCGATTACAATGTTTATATCTACACAGTTACTCATTCAGTACTGTCAACACCTGACTTGTGGGTCATGTTACTCATTGGCTAACTCTTTGTCCAATAGTAACGGATTAAAATAATGTATACAAAATCCCAACATACAGGCAGTAATTGTAGAATACATAGACTCAATCACTGTTAAGTATAATTGAAAACATTTGAGTTTTTGGTAAAAAGGTGACAAAAAGTAAGATGTACTCACATTGTTTACTTAGGTAAAACTAAAGCGTCCTGGTGAATCTCCTGGTTATTATCTATTAAAAATTGAACAATGCACACGTGTTAGTAAGATAACCCAAATCACATTAGCCATACAACTCGAGACAGAACTTCAATGACTGAGTTAGGCAGAGCCTTGACATGCATTACGGAGTCCTAGATCAATCGGGTGTAACACGAGACAAAACTCCAACGACTGAGTTAGGCAGAGCCTTGACATGCATTACGGAGCCCTAGATCAATCAGGTAGGGTAACGGATACGTGATCAGGGGTTATAATACTTACAACGAGGCAGAGCTTCGCTTTTTAGGGGTATTATTTCCTGAGTATAAATCCTACTAGAGATTGAGAGAGAATTCAGAATTGAACGGTTTGCAAATTGAGGCATGAGGCCCCTTTTATAGGCTAGTCGAGGGATCCCTCGCGCCCTGCGAGGACCACCTCCATCTCCGTTCTTAGACGCATCATAATAGACTATAAAGTCTTCAGTTCCTTCTGGTAATGCGAGTATGGGTGCGTTGGTTAACCTTTGCTTAAGAATCTTAAAGGCTTCTTCCTGTCTTGGTCCCCATTCAAACTTAACTAATTTGTAGGTCAGTTTGGTTAACGGAATGGCTATTCTAGAAAAATCTCGAATAAAACGTCTATAATATCCTGCCAGTCCAAGAAAACTTCTTACTTCCATTGGTGACTCAGGGACTTTCCATTTGGTAATTGCCTTGATTTTTATGGGATCCACATGAATTCCTTCATGATTAACCAGATGTCCAAGGAATTGCACTTCTTGAAACCAAAATTCACATTTTGAGAATTTAGCATAAGCTTCTCTTTTCTCAATAATATCAGTAGTGTATGCAGGTGCTCTGCATGTTACTCTTTACTCTTAGAGTAAATTAAAATATCATCTATAAAGACAATTATGAATTTATCCAGTTATGGTTTACATATCCTGTTCATCATATCCATAAATGCGGCTGGGTCATTGGTTAAACCAAATGGCATGACGGTAAATTCATAATGACCGTACCTTGTTCTGAAAGCAGTTTTAGGAATGTCCTCTTCCTGTACTTTCAATTGAATATATCCTGAGCGTAAATCGATCTTAGAAAAGTATCGAGCTCCTTGAAGATCGAACAGGTCATAGATTCTCGGTAGTGGGTACCGATTCTTAATCGTAACCTTGTTCAATTCTCGGTAATCAATGCACATGCACATTGATCCGTCTTTCTTCTTAACAAACAAAATTGGTGCTCCCCATGGCGATGAACTAGGTTGTATAAAACCTTTGTCAAGAAGTTTGTGTCACACCCCAACCGATGGCGGAAACATCGGGGTGTGGCACTAGGCGAACCAGATTGCTGAAGAGATCCATAACAACTATTATATGGCAATATTTAAACAGTTAATTGTCCCATACCAATTAATAATATCCCACAAACAATTATTACAGACAGAGAGTCTCAAGAACAAAATAGGTCCGACAACCTAGATTTTCTATTTGGTGTAGTTTCTAGACTGCCTATCTTGATTCCACAAAAGATCAGCAAACATAGCATCCTAGACACCTGGCACATACGTTAAAATAAAGTCAATACACAGAGTGTAAAGGTGAGTACACAAGTTTAATAGCATATAGTATAGCGAAAGTGTTTATGCATAACCAGCATGTAACACGTAGAAATGTGAAGCAAGTAAGCTATCGACATTGACATATGCAACTGACATGACTGCGAGTGTAGAATGCGCAACACATTATCACCACTGTGACCATGTGAAGTAAAACCCTTAACAACCCCTGTCCACGACAGGTGCTGAGTCCAAACTATAGTACTATCGTTGCTAAGGTGTCAAGCAACAATCACTGTGTAAACATAACATACAAGCATTCATCGAAAACACGTATAACATGCGAGAGCGGTTAGCGTATAAAGGTGGTTGCGTTGTGTGTTGATGTGATTTGATATAGGTAACGTATGTAACACCCAAAAGTGTGTTAAGTGAAAAGGGTTCGAGTATACTCACAGTATGTGTTCGGTAAATAAACACAGTCTTGGATTAAAGGGAACGCGTGAGAGGTTAGCCTGATCATAGAACAACAGCGTGAGCATTGAACAGTGTGTAAAACAGTGCGTCGAGTGAGATGAGGGTAGAATGGTGAGTCGATCGGATGATCATCCGGACGGATGGTCATTTGGACGGATGACCTTTCGGCCGGCTGGTCATTCGATTGGAGGAGTGTGTTTGTAAATTGTTTGAACTTTTGAAGTTTTTATTTGAGTATAATTCAAGTCATTCGATCGGATGGTCATCCGGATGGATGGCCATTCGATCGGATGGCTATTCGATTGAAAGGCAGGTATTCTTTGAAGTTTTGTAAAATTGTTTAAGCATTGAACTTACTGATAAAGGGCGAGTCACCTGTCGAATAGTGATTCGATCGGATGGTCATCCGATCGGATGGCTATTCGATCGGCGAATTGATGTTTTGAAATTTTCCACAAGTTTTCTAAGTTAAAATTATTGAGTCTTGACGGAGACGGTATGACGACGTGCCAAACAACGGAAACCACTCCAAGTTCAGCTCAGCCGATCGGATGGGAATCGCCCCATTCGATTAGACTTAACTGTTCTTGAGGGAGTTTCATGTTCAACCTGTGAATCGGTCATCTTCTCTAGTAGAAATCCGTTCTCAGACCGGTCCTCCACTAGAGAATGAGTAGAGAGCCTAAATGAGTCTAGATTCCATCGGTTTTCGAGTAAAAAGTGAAGAACGTTGAAGAAAAGTTTGAAAACACTTGATAATGTTGAAAACTTGTTGAGATTTGTGTAAAATAGTGTTGAAATCCTTTAGATCTAGACAAACTTTGATGAGATGAGATCACACAACAGTTTTCATCGGAAACCGTGATGACGTCACCTTCAAAGGGTCCAAATCAGGTGATTTCATGGTGAAAAGTAACATTTCAGTGGAAAAGATGATGTGAAAGTGTGTGCTGATGATGGAAGTACAAGATTTAGGAAGAAAACTTACGAGAATCGCTTGGAATCGAGAGAAAAGAGCTTGAGAGCGTGCTGGTCGGATAGGGCTGTCACATCCGTGAACAGTTGATGTGACAGGGGGCATTTATAGGTGAAAGGTGAGAAAGGCGGTGCAGAGTGGGTCGGATGGCCAGTCGAGTCATCCGGTCGGATGGTCATCCGGTTGGATAGTCATTCGATCAGTTGGCTTGTGCGAGTTAGTTTTTCGACTTTCGTTTCGTGCGCTGAGCGTTGCGTTTAAGCGAGTTGCGAGTAAGCGATGCGATAGTATTACACAATAGTTACACAAATAACATAACTCATAAAAAGCATATAAGTAAATCTGCATTTCGAGTTTGTGATGAGTTTACATTGCGATAGAGTTGCGGTTGCGTTTGCGTATAACATCCCAAAACATATATGAAGCACACACAAGTAACGCACATAATAACACACACATAAAACAATATTGTAATTGCGTTTCGAGTTAGCGATGCAATTGCGATGTGATAGCGTTTAGTAAAAATAACGTTTAGTTGTGATTTCTGCGTTTATCGCATTGTTACTTCTGTTAGTAGTAAATCATAGTTTAAAATACCCGTAAACCAATATATCGTTTATCAAAATCTCGAGAGTACAATCAATAATTAAGCAAGAAAAGACGGATCTAAATAACGACCTGACTTTGACTTTGACTTGTACTTTAACTCTGAAAAGTCGAGTTGTTACAGCCTCCCCTACTTTAGGGAATTTCGTCCTGAAATTAAGGCGCAGGCGTAACGAAGAGATGTGGATATTTAGCTTTCATATCACTCTCGAGTTCCCAAGTGAACTCATCGCCGTGTTTGCCTTCCCAGCGAACCTTCACTATAGGAATGCGAGTGCGTCGGAGCTTCTTGGTCTCTCGGTCCATGATCTCTACTGGCTTTTCCACGAAGTGTAATGTTTCATCCACTTGCAAATCCTCGAGAGGGACATGCAAATTCTGTTCTGCTAGACACTTTTTGAGGTTCGAAACATGGAAAGTCGGGTGTACGTTGCTGAGTTCCTCCGGCAATTCGAGTCTGTAGGCCACTTTGCCAATTCTTTCTAGAATCTTAAAGGGTCCAACGTATCGAGGTGCTAGCTTTCCTTTCTTGCCGAATCGGATCACCCCTTCAAAGGTGAGACCTTTAGGAGTACGTGATCTCCAACTTCGAACTCAAGGGGCTTGCGGCGTTTATCGGCGTAACTCTTTTGACGACTCCGTGCTTTCAAGAGATTTTCTAGTATCTGGAGGGTCTTGTCAGTCGTTTCTTGCAATAACTCAGGGCCGGTAATTTGCGCGTCTCCGATCTCGTGCCATACAATCGGCGATCGACATTTTCTTCCATATAATGCCTCAAATGGTGCCCTTTGGATATTAGCATGATAACTATTGTTGTTTGAGAATTTGACTAAAGGTAAATGCGAATCCCAATTACCACTAAAATCTATAACGCACGAATGAAGCATGTCTTCAAGGGTGCGAATCATGCGTTCAGTCTGACCGTCGGTCTAGGGATGAAAAGCGGTACTGAGATTAAGAGTAGTACCGAGAGAGGATTGAAAAGTTTCCCAAAGGCGCGAGGTAAATCGACCATCGCAGTCAGAGATGATAATACGAGGTGTCCCATGTCGACAAATGACTTCGTCGGTATAGATTCGTGCTAATCGTTCCACCTTATAATCTTCTCGTATCAGCAGGAAGTGGGCGGATTTCGTAAGACGATCAACGATAACCCTGATGCTATCATGACTTGATGGCGTGTGTGGAAGTTTCGTAATGAAATCCATAGCTATACTCTCCCATTTCCACATAGGGATCTCGGGTTATACGAGTAAGCCAGAGGGTCGTTGGTGTTCAGCCTTGACCTTGGAACAAGTCAGGCATTTCGAAACATAGAGAGCGATATCCTTTTTCATTCCAGGGCACCAGTACCTGGCACGCATGTCCTGGTACATCTTGTCAGCACCGGGATGAATGGAATATCGAGACTTGTGGGCTTCAGCCAGCAATATTTCCCGAAGGTTATTGCGAACGGGGATCCAGATGCGATCGAGATAGTAATAGATACCGTTCGATTTGGTGACAAGTTGGGTTTCAGCACCACACTTCATTTCCTCTTTCAAGGTATTCTCAATGAAGCATACGTGCTGAGCGTCACGAATTAGGCTTCGAGGTCGTGTTGGGCTTGAACATTACGAACACTATGTAAATAGCTTCGTCGGCTAAGAGCGTCGGCAACGACATTTGCTTTGCCTGGGTGGTAACGTATCTCACAGTCGTAGTCGTTGAGAAGTTCAACCCATCTGCGTTGGCGCATATTCAGCTCTTTCTGGTTCAAGATGTGTTGCAGGCTCTTATGGTCGGTGAAGACCGTACACTTAGTACCATAAAGGTAGTATCGCCAAATCTTTAACGCAAAAACAACTGCACCGACCGATGCGTTCGAGCGTGCCCGCACGGACGCAGATAAGTTCTTGCCGGTGGGAGTATTTGATAAGGGTAATGGTCACTCACGACCATGTTGGTGCGAGATTTGGGACCATACCCCTTCAAGTCCCCTCAGTCCAGTGTTGTTTCCTCATGCAAGTTGCATGTGGGAGGAATACTGGACTATTTGGTCAAGTGGGTACTTTTGGAGTTGGAGTGGAGAAGATTCTAGGCCCGGTTGGTTGCTCCTGCTTCAAGTAAGTTGTATAGTTCTTCTCGTGGATTTTGAGCTGACGAGACGCGTATGCGATAACCATGTCCCGTTGCATAAGAACTCAACCAAGACCGAGGTTGGAGGCATCACAATAGACTACAAAGTCGTCGTTTCCATCGGGTAGTGTGAGTATAGGAGCGTTGCAAAGCATACGCTTGAGAGTTTGAAAGGCTTCCTCTTGTTCAGTTCCCCAAACAAAAGGCTTGTCTTTACGCATCAGAGAGGTGATAGGGACGGCGATTTTAGAGAAATCAGTGATAAATCGACGGTAGTAACCCGCCAATCCGAGAAAAGAACGAACTTCGGACGAGGTTTTCGGTGTAATCCAACTCTTAACTGCTTCAATCTTTGCGGGATCGACGTGAATACCTTGACTATTGACGATGTGACCGAGGAATTGAACCTCCTCAAGCCAAAATTCACACTTGGAGAACTTGGCGTAGAGGTGATTCCCTTGGAGAAGCTCGAGAACCAAACATAGATGTTGTGCGTGTTCGGCTTTTGACTTTGAATAGATAAGGATATCATCGATAAACACGATGACGAAGCGGCCGAGAAAGGGTTTACACACGCGATTCATCAAATCCATGAAAACCGCGGGTGCATTGGTAAGACCAAAGGGCATAACGACGAATTCATAATGGCTGTAACGGGTTCGGAAAGCGGTTTTAGGGATATCCTCCTCTTGAATTCGTAACTGATGATAACCAGAGCGTAGATCGATCTAAGAGAAACACGTAGCGCCTTGCAATTGATCAAACAAATCGTCGATTCGGGGTAAGGGGTAGCGATTCTTGATAGTAAGCTTGTTGAGTTCCCTATAATCGATGCACATTCGGAACGACCCATCCTTCTTTTTCATGAAAAGGACAGGTGCACCCTAAGAAGATGTGCTAGGGCATATGAAGCCTTTATCAAGTAGTTCCTGGAGTTGACTCGAAAGTTCACGCATTTCGGACGGAGCGAGGCGATAAGAGGCTTTAGCAACAGGGTTAGCTCCAGGAATGAGGTCTATACAAAAATCAATATCACGAGACAGAGGTAAACCAGGTAAATCGTCAGGAAAGACAGCAGGAAAATCACGAACCACAAGTACCTTTTCCATCGGCTTCTTTTCCTTTTCCTTCTCCGTTACAACGATGTGTGCCAAGAAAGCCTTGTATTCCTTGCGGAGATACTTGCTTGCTTGAGTGCACGACATGAGTTTAAGTTCCTTCGATGATACTTCGCCATAAACACAGATTTAGACCCCATTAGCAAGAGATAAACGAATCATCTTATCGAAACAAACGACTTCAGCATGTTTTTCATGAAGAAAATCCATGCCTACTATAATATCGAAACTACCAAGCTGCATCGGAATGAGATTGATCGGGAAGACGTGATTGTTGAGCTCAAGAGTACAATCATGGAGAACAGAACTAACGGTGACGGTTCTTCTGGTGGAAATTTCTACGTCGAACGTTGTTGGGAGGTTAACGCGTTTACGCTTTAGGAGCTTTTCGAATTCAAACGACACAAAATAGTTATCGGATCCAGTATCAAATAAATACGAAGCATAAATACCGTTGACAAGAAATGTACCATTGACAACATTGTTGTCAGTTTGAGCCTGGCGGACATTGATGTTGAAAGCTCTTCCGCGAGCTGCTTGCTGCGCTGGCTGCTGTTGCTGCTGAGGCTACTGTTGTTGATGTTGTGGCTACGGTGGTTGCTGCGGCTCTTGTTTCACCACACGGTTCGGGCAGACATTAGCGAAGTGGTTAGGGTCACCACATGCGAAGTAGGCTCGTGCATGGGCAGCGGGAGAAGGAGCTGCTTGGTTACCCTGAGGAGTGGGGAGAGGAGCTGGCAGTGCTGGTGGGGCTTGAACTTGAGCTTGCTGATGAGGGCCAGTGTGACAGTTCGCGGTAAAGTGTCCATAGAGATTGCAGTGGACACAGAAACGACAAGCTATCCCGGCTGGGTGATGTAACACCTCGAAAATTGTGTTCATTAGAATAGCGACCGACACGTGTCACACAAGACAAGAATGTTAGAAACCCGGATCTAGTCAAAGATGTATGGTCGGATTTAAAGCGTCGATATGTTAATTAAAATACCTCTGAACGACCTCATTACGAATCCCAAGACCCTAACATAAATAATAAACATCTGGTATTCATTCAAATCCGGTGATTTCTAGTAATAATTGAATCGTATTTGCAAAAGTGAAATCCTACGAAGAAATGCACGACAACCCTTCGTTTATGACTTTTCGATAATGCCCAAGACAAATGTACATCATTAAAGGTGATCCAAACTGTTCAAGGCCTGTTCAAGAGGCCCCATACTGAATTATAGAAGCCCAAAATCCGTAATACATGGTTGCCTGTTCGAATGCTTGAAAGGGCAAAGATTTTTGCCTTCTGCAGATGGCTTACGGACCGTAAGCCACCCCCTTACGGTCCATACGGGGTGCCCAGCGACAGTATTTCGGGCAGTGGCTGTTAAAAAAGTGGTAACCGACTTAAAAACGATTTTCCTCATACATGGACGACCCCTACATGATTTTTAGACCCTAGGACACTTGTTGATGATCAGGGAACAATGGTAGACTTGGTTGTCAATGATCTAAGTGAGATTTAATCACTATATAAAGCCACAATGTTGCAACATTGTGATCACTCATTCCTTCTGCATTTCTGGAGCTTTTGGGAGTTCAAGAGCAGACCCTAAGCATCCCTAATCGTGCATAGGACTTCTGTAAGTATGCTTAACCTTTCCTAATTGAGTTTTACTAAGTTATTAGCCTAAAAGTCAAACCGTCGTAATTAGCGTTTGACTTGGCGATTAATCATAAATGGTCCAGTGATTAGTCGAATTGAAGGTAGTTATAAGTTGGTAATTATGTGGGCAATAAACCCTTAAAAGGGCACCCTCTGATTCCCACTCTAGCTAGACCATTTGTCGGGTCAAAGTTGTTTAGAAAAAGTCAACAGAAACTTACATTGCAAATTAACATGTAATTAGCAATGTAAAAGGAATGTAACCTATTTTATCACTCATATAACTTGATAATAAGTTTAATAACTGGTCTAAGCTTGTTTGATCCGACAATTTTCTGTTTAGACCCGGTTCGGAACCGAAAGTCACAAAACTTTGACTTTTGCTTTGACTTCAGTTCTGACCCGATTTAGTATGATTTGGAAATGCCTTAGAGCTTCCTTAGGACCAGGTTACATGCTAGTATAACCCTCTGTGATTATACACCTTGGTTCATTAGTTATCCAATTAATATGCATGATTCCGTTCATTGCCTATATGTTGACTATTATGCCCTTTTCTCCATGAAACGTGATTTTAAAAATGTAACAGAGTAGAAACCTTAGTTACTGATTTATAAACTTGTACCCCAAAATTTGACATCAGTTTGTGGTGTAGATTGAGAGTTTTGCTCATTAGCGTAATTAGAAGGCTTTTAGCGATTAAACGGCATAATTAGCATATTGCCTATTTAAACCCACTTTTTGATATCAAAATTTTTACTCACCGATGTAATATAATATTTTGGTATTTTTGAAGATTTTTAATTAATTTTAGGCTGAGCATAACTTAGAGTCATAAGCTTGATTTGGTAATTGTCGGTTTTGCCCTTTTGGGCTATAAAATGAGTTTTACATATATTTTTGACCCCAAACCTTTTGCTACTGATTGGATATGATAAATAAATTATTTTAAACCTTTTGGACTAATAAAAATATCAGCTTTCTGTTTAGAACCCGGAAATGGCTTCTAATCGCCTTTTTAAGCGTTTTTAACGCATAGTATGTACTAAAACTATTTTAAACATATAAGGGTTGATACCTACTGATATTTTAGGTAAATTATAATATTTTAACAGTAAGCAAAAGTTGTTTAACTCAGACTTCAGTTTTGAGATTTTTGGCTTATGTGAAATTACCAAAATGCCCCTACGGTGCATAGTTTGGTTATAATTGATAAATTTCTCATATATGCAATACCCTACTGTTATAACTTATTAAATTAAGTATTTTTACTGATGATATAAGACCTGTAACTCAGATTAATACTTGAACTCTTTTATAACCTTGTAAATGACCAAAATACCCCTACGGGGCATAGTTTGAGTTTAAATTCGTTTCGGGCATAATAAAAGATATCTTACTGATGTCACAACATATTTGAGGCATATTAACTTAGGAAACCTGTATATGGCTCTTATGGTTACCCGTCACGCATCCTTCGCGTTCGGTTCGGTTTATGTAATTAGTTTACGTAAATTAGCCGAAACGGGTCAAACCTTATTGTTTTTATCTCAAAATCCAGAATGTGTTTAGATTACCCATATAAGACAAGTCTTCAAACTTGTCGGGTCTAAATCACATTCTATTCCGGTCTTCGCATAATCGTGCGTTTGAACCGTATCTTTCGTTAAAACTAACCGGTCTAAGCTTAAGCTTAACTAAAGACCGTTAGGATCCTAATAGGTTATTATAAACCTTTGTTCCAGAATAGGAGACCCAGTAAAAGCTACACGCACTTGCTATTTGTGACTTATATTTACCAGTGTAAACTGACATATTTTCCCAAAAAGGTTAAGTGCAGGTACTACGCGAACTAGGCTGGCTACTCCTAGCATCAATAAAGAGTCTCGCAAGCTTAAGATGCCTAAATTCTGTTGAACTACTGTTTCCATTTTATTTTGATCCACCTGTGGATAAACTTTCGACTGTTGTGATACTTGATATTACAATTTATTAAAGTTGAAATACATCTATCTTTTGCTTCCACTGTGCATTTAAATATTGTGTTGTTTGACTATTATGTTACCAACCACGTCACGATACTCCCCACCGGGCCCACCGGTAATACGTGGAAAGTTGGGGTGTGACAGGTGATGATAAGTACAAGTAGGGCACAGAGGGTGAGGACCAGTGTACGCACGTTTAGCAGGTGGTGCGTTGGTCACAGGTGCTACTACTTGGCGGTTCTGGTTCTGATTGGGTGGGACGGGTACAACGTTGAGAGGAGCGGCAGTGACAACACAGTTCTTGTTGTTGTTACCCTTGCTCTTGCGTCCTTGACGTGATGACTTAGAACCTTGAGATGCTGCGGTTTCAAGAGAGGGAGTAGCAGTGACCTGATGGAGATTCTTGGTTGAGGTCTTGAAATAACCAGCTAAAACTCGCTTATCATTGATCTCAGCGGCGAGTTGGTAGGTTTCCTCAATGGTGGCAGGCTTGGCTGCTTGAACAAAATCGGCAACACAATCGGGTAGAGCGCGAATGTACTTCTTGATTGTGATGTCGGGTGTAGACACTTGACCAGGGCAGATAATCATGAGCTGCTTAAAGCGAGCAGTAACACCAGCATTGTCCCCACCTTCTTGTTTGATACCCCAAAACTCGTTTTCCAGCTTCTGGAGTTCATGTGGGGGACAAAATTCTTTCATCATGACTTCCTTTAATTCCTCCCAGGAGAGTCCATAGGGTGCATCGTTACCACGCCTGTTTCGCTCCGCAGTCCACCAGTCCAGAGCCCTGGACTGAAAAACTCCAGTTGCATTAACAGTGCGGAGGTTGTCTGGGCATCCACTTTGATGAAGAGTGACTTCAGTTGAGTCAAACCACTGAAACATGGCGTTGGGCCCATCTTCACCAGTGAAGTCTTTAGGACCGCAAGCCTTGAATTGTTTAAAGCTGAAAGGTGCTTTCGGGGAGTCGCTCTTTGATTCAACAGAGGAGCTGCTCTTCACCTCGTTAATCTCGCTGACGATCTGAGGAATGACTTTGGCCATTTCCTTGGCGACTAGAGAAGCGATGCGCTTATCTGCGTAGTTGCGGAGAGTAGCGCGAGTGGTGTGAGAACCAAATAACGACATTGTTTGCAACAGACATCGTCATAGATTCAGACGATATAACCAAATCTCATCATAGAGTGTTTAACCACATACTTATTATTATTAGATAAACCATCAGGAACACTTCTAACACATAGGCACATAATCACGTAGGCACATAATCCACATAGGCACGTAAGCACATATTCCCCTATATTTTGCATGTATTCACCTACATATTTTGCACGTATTCACCTATCTTTCAAGTTTCACGAGCGTGTTCGAGATTAGCAAATGCGAGTAGCGATAGCGAGTAGAATAGCATGTGAGAGTTCATAGATTGTCAGCGATTTGTTAGCATTTTGAGATAATAGTACAGTGCGAGTTGTGCGCGTTTGGTAAAGCGAAGAGTGGATAAAGCGTATAAAACCTCCAAGTTCGAAACATATAAACATTTAAACACATAAAACACATAGACTCAATGATCCACAGAGTCAATGGTTGCGAACTCAAAATCGAAACAGAGTGTGCGCCCTGGGTGTTAGGGCATTAACTACCCAAAGTGATTCGACTATTCACAACGACTTCGAGTATGCGCTTTGGCCTAGTAGACTGTGCTCTCTCACCTCCACACGGTGAACGACACTCATCCTTTTGGTTACTACACGAATTGAGTCTTTGGAATCCATCGAGACTTTGGTTAGAGTTTTGTAAACAAAAATCGAGGAGTGAAACGCATTGTTAAGATACGGGTTTCACCCCTAGCTTAATCAACTTGCCCCAAGACACTCTGTTATTAAATAGATTTGAGAGTTCCAATAGATAGAAGGGGAGAATTTCATCGAGATATGGATTTCACTCCTGACTCAACGGAAATTCTCGTGTTAATAGTAAAAATTCACGTAGAGTAAGCGATTCTATCGAGAGTTCTTGGTTTTCACACCTAATCTCGACCAAATCACTTGATTGTGTTATGCGAGCATTTTTGAAAACGTGTTTGTGAAGGTGAGCACACAAGGTTAATAGCATATAGTATAGCGAAAGCGTTTACGCATAACCAACATGTAACACGTAGAAATGTGAAGCAAGTAAGCTATCGACAATGACATATGCAACCGACATGACTGTGAGTGTAGAATGCGCAACACATTATCACCACTGTGACCATGTGAAGTAAAACCCTTAACAACCCCCGTCCACGACATGTGCTGAGTCCAAACTATAGTACTATCGTTGCTAAGGTGTCAGGCAACAATTACTGTGTAAACATAACATACAAGCATTCATCGAAAACACGTATAACATGCAAGAGCGGTTAGCATATAATAGTGGTTGCGTTGTGTGTTGATGTGATTTGATATAGGTAACGTATGTAACACCCAAAAGTGCGTTAAGCGAAAAGGGTTCGAGTATACTCACAGTATGTGTTCGATAAATAAACACAGTCTTGGATTGAAGGGAGCGCGTGAGAGGTTAGCATGATCATAGAACGATAGCGTGAGCGTTGAATAGTACGTAAAATAGTGCGTCGAGTGAGATGAGGGTCGAATGGTGAGTAGATCAGATGATCATCAGGACAGATGGTCATTCGGATGGATGACCATTCGGTCGGCAGGTCATTCGATTGGAGGAGTGTGTTTGTAAATTGTTTAAACTTCTGAAGTTTTTGTTGTAGTATAATTCAAGTCATTCGATCGGATGGTCATCCAGACGGATGGCCATTCGATCGGATGGCTATTCGATTGAAGGGCTGATATTCTTTGAAGTTTTGTAAAATTGTTTAAGTATTGAACTTACAGATAGAGTGCGAGTCACCTGTCGAATAGTCATTCGATCGGGTGGTCATCCGATCGTATGTCTATTCGATCGGTGAATTGATGTTTTGAAAATTTCCACAAGTTTTCTAAGTTAAAAGTTTTGAGTTTTGACGGAGACGGTATGACGATGTGCCAAACAATGAAAACCACTCCAAGTTCAGCTCAGCCGATCGGATGGGAATCACCCCATTCGATCAGGCTTAACTGTTCTTGAGGGAGTTTCATGTTCAACCCGTAAATTGGTCGTCTTCTTTGGTAGAAATCCGTTCTCAGACCGGTCCTCCACTAGAGAATGAGTAGAGATCCTAAATGAGTCTAGATTCCATCGGTTTTCGAGTAAAAAGTGAAGAATGTTGAAGAAAAGTTTGAAAACAGTTGATAACGTTGAAAACTTGTTGAGATTTTTGTAAAACAGTGTTGAAATCCTTTAGATCTAGACAAACTTTGATGAGATGAGATCACACAACAGTTTTCATCGGAAACCGTGATGATGTCACCTTCAAAGGGTCCAAATCAGGTGATTTCATTGTGAAAAGTAAGATTTCAGTGGAGAAGACGATGTGAAAGTGTGTGCTGATGATGGAAGTACAAGATTTAGGAAGAAAACTTACGAGAATCGCTTGGAATCAAGAGAAAAGAGCTTGAGAGCGTGCTGGTCGGATAGGGCTGTCACATCTGTGAACAGTTGATGTGACAGGGGGTATTTATAGGTGAGAGGTGAGAAAGGCGGTGTAGAGTGGGTCGGATGGCCATCCGATCGGATGGTCACCCAGTCGGATGGTCATTCGACCCTATGGTCATTTGATCAGTTGGCTTGTGCGAGTTAGTTTTCCGACTTTCGTTTCGTGCATTGAGCGTTGCGTTTAACCGAGTTGTGAGTAAGCGATGCAATAGTATTACACAATAGTTACTCAAATAACATTACTCATAAAAAGCATATAAGTAAATCTGCGTGTAACACCTCGCAGAATCACGACAATTATAATAAAGACACGTGTCATGGACTTTAAACGTGTAAAGGATTTATCTGGAGGGACTAAAATTGTCAAACAATGTAAATATGTAAGTAAAAGGATCCAAAGTGTCAACATGCCATTCTTGTGCCTCTGATTGACCTCACACGACGTTCGTATTCTTTAACGAATAAATTGTCGAACATAGAAAGTCGTTTGTGTTTAAAATAAGGATTTTACAAAGCTTAAGGGTTAAACGTGTCAACATGTTAAACGTTACCTCTGAGTGACCTTTTAGTGATCCCAAAGCTTTGTAATACTTCATTATGCTTCCATATATAATAAATAATGATTTCGTGGGGTTTCTACGCTCTTAAGAAATTATATACATTTCTCTTATTTTATAACAGAAATGGAAAATAATTAAATAAAGAAAGAACCATGGGGATGTTAATGGCAAAATAAAAGAAATTATATACAGCTGAAAATGGCCTAAACTTGCACCAATTTTCAACAGCCTTAAAGGCCTTGTCTTTCTTTTATTTTTTATTTATTTATTGCTCTATCTACTAACAACGTATAATTAATGTTCAACAACCTAACCTTAATAACCCTAAGTATAAAAGGATCAACAAGCCCTAAAATACCCCATTTTTCTTCCTCTTCTTCAAACACACGCACACCACACTCCTCCCTCTCTGTCTCCTCTGTATTTTCCGGCGACTGGAGTAACTCCGGCGACCTTGCTGGCCACACACACTCCGACACCACCTCCTCATCCCTCATTTCACACCAGTCATGGCGGCGGTGGCGGCGCATCGGCAGAAGCCGCACCGACGACGGTGAAGGTGGTCGTCGTTTTCGTTCAGTTTAGGCTTGATTCCGGCACCGTCTCTCCGATGGTGGTGGAAGTCACGGCGGTAGCAGTGGCCCAGCTTCGGGTTCACTCCAGATTTAAGTTCGGTTCATTCATGGATGGTCAGACCTACCCGGTTCAGGTTCAGGCCAGACTTGTTTCGGTTCGGGTCACCGGAGCTCCGGCCCGGCTGTCAACGGTAACGGGTTTAGGTTTCGGTTCGGGTTCGGACTAAACGGGTCAATCTCGGGTTATAATTTGTTTTAGGTTCGTTCCAGGTTCACAACGTTTCGATGATACGAACACATCGGGACTCGGGATTCACGTCGGAGTTTAACGCGACTCGTTTCGGTATAACTTTTCTTTCACTGTCGATTCCCTTTTTCTGTTTGTTTTATTCGACTACATGACTTTTGTAATGGTTACCAAGCCTAAACTTCCATGATTGGGTTATGTATGTTTTGGTAATGTGAGTATGAAAGCTTGACCAAAAGAAAAATAAAAGAAGGAACAGTTGTTCTGTCGTGTTATTATAAAAAATGGAAATTGATTTGAATGTATAATAGAATAAGAATGTGGTAATTCATATTTACTCTGTGTTAATTCAAGAAATTCTTATACGCAACCAATGTGAGTATACTGGATCCCTTTTTGCTTTAAACACTTTTGGGTTGCAACATGTATTCTATATTCAAACACGTGACACTTGAAACTTATTTGAAACATACTATATCCATTTAAACATGAAACTTGTGATACTTGAGACTATTTTGTGCTATGTGAACGTTTAATCCCTGTGTGTAGTTCCGCCTTAACAATAGTAGCACTATAGGGGTAATGCACCTCCCCCATTTGTAGTCGAGGGGTATTGTTAGGATGAGACATGTAACCTCCCGTGAAACTTTGGGACAGGCACTTTATGTGACACCTGTGTCACTTCAACCATCAAACAAATGCCAAACCAATGAAATATTGTATTTCATACTTGGGATTTGTAAAAATATGTGTATCGTTTACACATATCAACTCTTGTTCGTTTTCAAGCTTTAAATCGCGTTCTGGAGGGTTATACGCGCACTAATGCGCAAATATAACCAGTTTAATGCAACGAACACTCCGGAATAGTAAAATAGGCTTAACATACCTTAAGTAACCTTTACATAACTTAGAAATAAGTTTTGAAGGCTTTGGTATGACAAAATCTAGTTTATTCGCTTACAGGGACTAAACTTGACAAACTGCGAAAGTATGCCAATTTGAACTGTAACGAACATTCCGGAACATGACCATAAGTTAAACACACCTTAAATATCCTTTACATAGCTTAGAAATAGGCTTTGAGGGGTTCGGTGTGCTAAAATAAACTTTTGGGTCATTCAGGGACTAAAAGCGTCAAAAAGTGCACAAGTTTGCATTTTCGCGCATAACTTACGTCCTTAATACATCCGGACATCCAAAAATTTATGTAAGCACTAAAACATTTTATTTTAGTGTTCAGCATAAGAAAAATCCATTCGTCACGCCATTTGGATCGTTTTTCGCGCTTATGCGCATTCCGTCGTAATTAACCGAACAACGCAATCGTACGGCTAAACGAACCAACATCCGAGATATTTTTGAGCACATTTTAAGTTCCCTATACTTTAACTTCATTTTTGAGCTTTGAAATGGGGTTAACGGGCCTTAAACGCGTCAGAAATGACCTTATAGCACAACAGGGACCAAAATGGTAAATCTGCCAAACTTGGCCCTTGCGCACCGTAAGGGTTATTTGTTACAGTGCGCAAGCAGGGGCCAGATGCAGCAAATCGTTTTTCAGCTGCTGTTTCCAGCCTTTTGACCCCTCCCAAGGGCCAAGGGCCAAGGCCACATGTCAAACTCTTGTGGTGGGCAAATTGAGTTACCACAACATTCCGACAAGTGTACGGGCGAGATCATTCCCTCTTCTCCAAGAAACGATCCTAACGGTGAACCGAAATCTATAAATACCCACCTTGTTTTACCCATTTCCCTCACATTTGAATCTAATTCTACACTCTCTAAGTGGAAGTATATGCTTCCTACCTGAGAGTGAATCGGGTTCGAATCTTGCGGGGACCCTTCGTAAGTATTCCTTCGTTCTTTTATTGCGTTGACCAGTTTATGGTCAATGCGAAGTTCGTTTGAACTTCGCAACGTGAGTGTAATCACGTTGGTTATAGTCCCTTGGGACTATGCCTACTGATTACCACGTTGTATAGGGTCGTAGGGTAAGCGATCTAATAAATCGCTTATACCTTCGAACCCGACCCATTTGGTCGATCATTAGGATCCGACCAAAGACATTAGGTGACCATAGTATATAGGGAATAACCTTTCGAGGTTATACCTTATGGTCGCTTCGTTTAAGTAGTTGTATGATAGGTAGTTTATATGCCTTAGGTAAATTACCAAAATACCCCTTTGATGCCAAAATTCATTTTAAACATATGTAACATAACTTTTGACATCTAAACTGATTTGACAACAATGTTAGACATGTTAAGGCATATGTTACTTGTCATAGGGCTAGTTAAGCGGTCCGAACGCGTTTTACGCGAACGACGCGTTAAAGTAGCATAAGCTACCTAAACGGGTCGTAATGGGTCACAAACACTTAGGTTAAGTTTCGTTTTAGCATGAAGGCTTTGTTAAACCATATGACACGAGTCTCTATACTCGTTTGGTTTACGAACCCTCATTCTATCCGATCTTCCGATTTAGGTCCGGTTTATTAACATAGTTACCTATATTAGGTGCCGTTTGATTCCGTGATCTCTAGCATTGCTTGGTGGTTATCATAGGACTTCTAAGAAATCTCAAGTGAGTACATAGACCCCTCTTTTACTGTTTTCCAAACATTTTGGGGTGGAACACATGTGCCTACTTGTTACTTTCATGCTTTCCTGTTTTCACATCATATACTTGCTATGTTCATTAGTACATTTATAGTACATGATTTCAATACATTTTATGCTATGTATGTCCATTTAGTGCATATTTAGTACATTGTTTTACATTACAATTTGTGTGCATATACTCATCCAGCATATGAACACATTATATTACATTTGAACCGTTTATAACTATTTGACTATGTGAACCGTTGTAAACATTTGACTATGTGAACCGTTTGTATATATGAACCGTTTGTATCTGTGAACCGTTTGTATCTGTGAACCGTTTGTATCTATGAACAGTGTGAACCGTATTTGACCATACATAAACATTTCTACAATTGTTAAACATTACATCTTGATGGTTTGGTTTGAGTAAGTGATTTAAGTAACGAGGCGTGTGTAATATGATACAAGCATGGTGGATACGCCGCTGGGACTTCCTATATATAAGTGTTTGTATGGTATTACATGTCGTAGCGTTATTTGAATCATTTCAGTTTGAGACATATAACATTTTATACAAATATCATACTTTTCACAATACATTGTTTTACAAACAACTTATCTTATACAAACTCATCTTACATGGTTATTCATTTAACCTTACATTTATTTATACATATCATCTGATCTTATCGTTTTTCAAATGATTTACAAGACAAAGCAAATTACAGGGTTCATGACTAAACATTTTCTTAAACAATAAGTCATGAATCCTATTTTCATAAACCTATGTATCTCACAGGCATTTTTATGCTAACGTACCTATTTTCACATGTGTTTTCAGGAGATGATGCATAGGATTTATCAAGACATACTTAGGCGGACCTGTGCCTTAGTGACTTAAAACGAGACAAGAACTAGTTACTTTATGTTATGTACTCTTTGGTTCTTGTTTAAAACAATGTAATCTTTCATATTTGATTAATAAAACGAAACTTCAATTGCCATGGATTTGAAACAATTAATTCTGTTACAACACTCCCCGATGTTTCCGCCACGTTTTGTATGTTCCACGTGGTCGGGGTGTGACAGAAAAGTTGGTATTAGAGCCAATGGTTATAGGGAATTAGGTTATTAGTAATGCTTTGACCTAGTCTATAACCTTTCTAGGACCCTAACGCGAGTTCACTTGCGTTTAGTCATAAAACAATACCGTCACCTATCCTTAGGCGACGACCACAACAAGAACATAAATTTCAAAACTGCTTTGAAAACTAATCATCTGTTCTAGGATGATTGATTACTAGGTTTTGAACCCTCTATTGTAAGGTTTTGAACTCTCTATTATATGGTTTTGAACCCCTTTGAGTTTTCAAAACCTCGTCAAGATTTTGGGTCTTAAATAATGTGAACACGTGCAAACTGGAAGGGTGAATGCCTGTATTCTGGGTTTTCTGTCTAGGCTAGCACTTCGTATACATCTCATCAGACGCGAGACCAGTTGTGCTTACCTGGGAATTCTTGGGATGAGTGTTCACTTATAGGCGAGCATGTCTTCGCGATACATTATTTTCGACTCCTTTACTTTGATTAGTCCCTGTGTGTCGTTTGTTTACCTGGTGGTAACAAACAAATGACCACTATCCTTGCTTTCATCAAATTTGTTTCATCTCATTTTTTTCGTCTAATTCTCTCACTCGGTTCCTTTCATGTTTCCTCTTTTAGAATGCCTCCTCGACGCGAAAGCCAGATAGCGACTTCCGAATTGGCAGAAATCATTGCGCAGCAAATGGTTGCTCAATTCCCAAACCTCTTTGCTCAATGGAATCAAGCCAACAACAACAACAATGTTCCATGCAATTTCAAGAGTTTTAACTCGGCGAAACCACTCAAGTTTAGTGGTTCTGAGGGAGCGACTGGGCTTCTTCAATGGTTCGAGAGCATTGAGAATACTTTCTGCAACGTACGGTGTCCTGACAATCGCAAGGTCGAGTTTGCTTCGAGTGTGTTCCAGAAGAGAGCCCTTACGTGGTGGAACGGGGTTATGAGAGATCGTGGTGCAGAAGTTGCTCTAGCACAGACGTGGGCTGAACTTAGGACCCTTATGATGAAGGAATTCTGTCCTCGTCATGAGATCAGGGCCATGGAAAGGGAATTCGACAATCTTGAGCAAGACAACGGTGAGCATCGAGCCTACACGGACCGTTATGAGGAGTTGAGTCTGTTATGCCCAAACATGGTCACGCCTTTGGATAAGGCAATAGAAAAGTACATTGATGGCCTCCCTGACTCAATACAAGACATTGTGACTGGCAGCAACCCTACTACAGTTAGACAAGCCATTGAGCTATCTGCAACCTTGACTGAATCAAAGATCAGGAAAGGTAAAGTTTTCCGAAAAGGTGACAAGAAACCGGTCGAGGAATCGAACCCAATCGAGGAATCAAAGACCATGGATGAACAGATTGGATCCCCTAAAAAGTCAAAGAAGCGAAAGGCTTCTCAGAACTTCGCCATGGTTACTCACAATGATCAAGCCGTCCCCAACCAACCAGCTCAACCCCCTGCTAGGAAGCCATACAATGGAACTGCACCCTTGTGCAACCAATGTAGCCTCCATCATCATGCCAATGTAAAGTGCCGCAAATGCCAAACTTGTGGGCTTATAGGCCATACAGCAAGAGTCTGCCCAGCTGCAGCTGCACCAAACCAAGCTGGCAACAATATCGCTCAAGGTCGTTTTCTACCAGGTTCTTGCTTCAACTGTAGTAAGATGGGTCATTTCCGAAGAAATTGCCCAAAACTTGCTAATGCAAATCCAGCACAGGGATGAGCATCTGACCGAATGGAAGACAACGCTGTTTAGAAATAATCAATCCTTATGTATTATTTTCTTTAGTTGTCAAGGTCCAAGAAACAGTTGTTATCGTTGTTTATAAATAAATCTTTTATATACATTGCAATGTATTTATGTGGTTGCATGTATAAACAACATATCTCTTACAATACCGACAATCAAGGAACCGTATTCCTTGAAGAACAAACTACCCCCAAAATTTTCCCATTCTATGATCTCTTGCGTTTCCACAAAATTCCTAAGTACCCGTTTATTCTAAGGAAACAAAGTACAAGGCGTAAGTTACAACACTGGACGAATACCCAAGGTACCACTATAAATCCTTAATAGGGTACCTAGGGGTATTTTCGTAAAATCCTAAAATTTGTTGTGTTCCTTAATTCGAATATTACATTTCTTTGAAAACAAAAATCGAATTTTTGGGAGATCTTCCTATTTCTTCAGATAGATCCCAAAGGACATTGAAGTCCATCGACTGGTTTCCATATCCATTCTCAATCGATAACAAATTAATAACAAATTAATAACCAAGTTAAACAACTATGTGATTATGTGCTTATGAACATTACAAGACAAACTGTGCGGACTGTGCAAGGAATTACGTAATTATGGATGCATACATAATTATGGAATTTAGTGCACAGAAACCACAGCGAGCTTTGTCATGTGCCTAGAAGTTAACTATATTCATTTCCGTTTCTGAGGAAGCACCCGTTGAAAATGACTCCGTTTGTTCATTTACGTTTCTGAAGATTGTCCGTTGAGGAAATGAATATCCGTTTGTCTATCATTTTCATTTCCATTTCCATTTCTGAGGAAGCACCCGTTGAAAATGACTCCGTTTGTTCAATTTCGTTTCTGAAGATTTGTCCGTTGAGGAAATGAATATCCGTTTGTCTATCATTTTCATTTCCACTTCTGAGGAAGCACCCGTTGAAAATGACTCCGTTTGTTCATTTACGTTTCTGAAGATTGTCCGTTGAGGAAATGAATATCCCTTTGTTTCTCCTTTTCAATTCCATTTCTGATGAAGCACCCGTTGAAAATGACTCCGTAAGTTCATTTTACGTTTCTGAAGATTGCCCGTTGAGGAAATGAATCCCCGTTTGTTTATTCCTTCATTTCCGCTTCTGAAGAATACTCGTTGAGGAAAATGACTCCGTCTGTTCATTTTCATTTTGAAGAATGTCCGTTAAGGAAATGACAGGATTATGCCTTACATATCTCTAGTGGTTATTTGACACAAAGTCACAAATAGACTCCTACGAATAAATTTCGGGACGAAATTTCCTAAAGTAGGGGAGACTGTGACACCTGTGTCACTTCAACCATCAAACAAATTCCAAACCAATGAAATATTGTATTTCATACTTGGGATTTGTAAAAATATGTGTATCGTTTACACATATCAACTCTTGTTCGTTTTCAAGCTTTAAATCGCTTTCTGAAGGGTTATACGCGCACTAATGCGCAAATATAACCAGTTTAATGCAACGAACACTCCGGAATAGTAAAATAGGCTTAACATACCTTAAGTAACCTTTACATAACTTAGAAATAAGTTTTGAAGGCTTTGGTATGGCAAAATCTAGTTTATTCGCTTACAGGGACTAAACTTGACAAACTGCGAAAGTATGCCAATTTGAACTGTAACGAACATTCCGGAACATGACCATAAGTTAAACACACCTTAAATATCCTTTACATAGCTTAGAAATAGGCTTTGAGGGGTTCGGTGTGCTAAAATAAACTTTTGGGTCATTCAGGGACTAAAAGCGTCAAAAAGTGCACAAGTTTGCATTTTCGCGCATAACTTACGTCCTTAATACATCCGGACATCCAAAAATTTATGTAAGCACTAAAACATTTTATTTTAGTGTTCGGCATAAGAAAACTCCATTCGTCACGCCATTTGGATCGTTTTTCGCGCTTATGCGCATTCCGTCGTAATTAACCGAACAACGCAATCGTACGGCTAAACGAACCAACATCCAAGATATTTTTGAGCACATTTTAAGTTCCCTATACTTTAACTTCATTTTTGAGCTTTGAAATGGGGTTAACGGGCCTTAAACGCGTCAGAAATGACCTTATAGCACAACAGGGACCAAAATGGTAAATCTGCCAAACTTGGCCCTTGCGCACCGTAAGGGTTATTTGTTACGGTGCGCAAGTAGGGGCCAGATGCAGCAAATCGTTTTTCAGCTGCTGTTTCCAGCCTTTTGACCCCTCCCAAGGGCCAAGGCCACATGTCAAACTCTTGTGGTGGGCAAATTGAGTTACCACAACATTCCGACAAGTGTACGGGCGAGATCATTCCCTCTTCTCCAAGAAACGATCCTAACGGTGAACCGAAATCTATAAATACCCACCTTGTTTTACCCATTTCCCTCACATTTGAATCTAATTCTACACTCTCTAAGTGGAAGTATATGCTTCCTACCTGAGAGTGAATCGGGTTCGAATCTTGCGGGGACCCTTCGTAAGTATTCCTTCGTTCTTTTATTGCGTTGACCAGTTTATGGTCAATGCGAAGTTCGTTTGAACTTCGCAACGTGAGTGTAATCACGTTGGTTATAGTCCCTTGGGACTATGCCTACTGATTACCACGTTGTATAGGGTCGTAGGGTAAGCGATCTAATAAATCGCTTATACCTTCGAACCCGACCCATTTGGTCGATCATTAGGATCCGACCAAAGACATTAGGTGACCATAGTATATAGGGAATAACCTTTCGAGGTTATACCTTATGGTCGCTTCGTTTAAGTAGTTGTATGATAGGTAGTTTATATGCCTTAGGTAAATTACCAAAATACCCCTTTGATGCCAAAATTCATTTTAAACATATGTAACATAACTTTTGACATCTAAACTGATTTGACAACAATGTTAGACATGTTAAGGCATATGTTACTTGTCATAGGGCTAGTTAAGCGGTCCGAACGCGTTTTACGCGAACGACGCGTTAAAGTAGCATAAGCTACCTAAACGGGTCGTAATGGGTCACAAACACTTAGGTTAAGTTTCGTTTTAGCATGAAGGCTTTGTTAAACCATATGACACGAGTCTCTATACTCGTTTGGTTTACGAACCCTCATTCTATCCGATCTTCCGATTTAGGTCCGGTTTATTAACATAGTTACCTATATTAGGTGCCGTTTGATTCCGTGATCTCTAGCATTGCTTGGTGGTTATCATAGGACTTCTAAGAAATCTCAAGTGAGTACATAGACCCCTCTTTTACTGTTTTCCAAACATTTTGGGGTGGAACACATGTGCCTACTTGTTACTTTCATGCTTTCCTGTTTTCACATCATATACTTGCTATGTTCATTAGTACATTTATAGTACATGATTTCAATACATTTTATGCTATGTATGTCCATTTAGTGCATATTTAGTACATTGTTTTACATTACAATTTGTGTGCATATACTCATCCAGCATATGAACACATTATATTACATTTGAACCGTTTATAACTATTTGACTATGTGAACCGTTGTAAACATTTGACTATGTGAACCGTTTGTATATATGAACCGTTTGTATCTGTGAACCGTTTGTATCTGTGAACCGTTTGTATCTGTGAACCGTTTGTATCTATGAACCGTGTGAACCGTATTTGACCATACATAAACATTTCTACAATTGTTAAACATTACATCTTGATGGTTTGGTTTGAGTAAGTGATTTAAGTAACGAGGCGTGTGTAATATGATACAAGCATGGTGGATACGCCGCTGGTACTTCCTATATATAAGTGTTTGTATGGTATTACATGTCGTAGCGTTATTTGAATCATTTCAGTTTGAGACATATAACATTTTATACAAATATCATACTTTTCACAATACATTGTTTTACAAACAACTTATCTTATACAAACTCATCTTACATGGTTATTCATTTAACCTTACATTTATTTATACATATCATCTGATTTTATCGTTTTTCAAATGATTTACAAGTCAAAGCAAATTACAGGGTTCATGACTAAACATTTTCTTAAACAATAAGTCATGAATCCTATTTTCATAAACCTATGTATCTCACAGGCATTTTTATGCTGACGTACCTATTTTCACATGTGTTTTCAGGAGATGATGCATAGGATTTATCAAGACATACTTAGGCGGACCTGTGCCTTAGTGACTTAAAACGAGACAAGAACTAGTTACTTTATGTTATGTACTCTTTGGTTCTTGTTTAAAACAATGTAATCTTTCATATTTGATTAATAAAACGAAACTTCAATTGCCATGGATTTGAAACAATTAATTCTGTTACAACACTCCCCGATGTTTCCGCCACGTTTTGTATGTTCCACGTGGTCGGGGTGTGACACTTTAACGCATTGGAAACTTGGGCTATCACTTGGACTGCGTGAACTAGCATGGCTGAATCTATTTTTGTAATGTTCATGTTGGATATGAGTTTTTAAACGCTTAAACTTTTATGCTATGTATTCAAACTTGTATACTTGCCAACTTTTGTTGATTTTATTTTAATACATGTTGCAGGTTGTTAGACAAGACGATGAAGAAATCAAATTAGGATGGACTTAGATACTCATTCAATAATAAACAATGTTGTTGCAATTTGTCTTTATTTGAAACAATGTATTCAAATTTTAGTCATTAATGAAATTGGATTTAAATTATATTGTCACATAGTGTTATGATGTCTCTTGCAATCTAGTTTTCGTCTCATCCTGATGTTTCCGCCATCGGTTGGGATGTGACAGATTGGTATCAGAGCCATAACTATAGGGAATTAGGAAAAGTAGGAATGCTTTAACATAGTCTATAGTTTTAGAGCTTTATTCTTATGTTTTGCTTGAAACTACTTGCATGCTACTTTGTTTGCTTTTATTTATTCTCTTTTGATCTTTTAAGCATGATTTGTCACTTATGTGTTAACACTTGACGTGGTATACTTGTTTTATTATGTGTTAATATTTGTTTCATTGTTCTCTCATTTATGTGTTATTCGTGACATACTTTTTACGTATTAGTAATTGTTTCATTATTCCATTCTTTATGTGCTATTCTTGACTTGTTTATACTTGTTCGTCTAATCCTCAACATACACTTTTCCTCATACATTTTACTCGATTATTCTAAATCCGACAACACTCATATTATACAAACGGGACGAGTTTACCAAAATAGGCGTGAAACCCACAATTTGGTAAACGACTCTCATCCCACTTGATTCTATTTTTGCACGAAATTCACCATTAAGTTAGGAGTGAAATCCACATCTTAATGGAAATTTCAAATTTAAATTCTAGTGGACCCTCGTCAACGTGTAGAAATTTGATTTTGACCCGACGAGCACCAACCACATTTAGGGTACAAAGTCGTCAAGTTAGGGGTGAAACCCGCATCTCGTCGATTAGTCCCACTCCTTGATTTTCATAAATCTCGCCAAGTCTCGAATTTTCGATTGAATTGTGGCATGTAGTAACCGGAAGGGTGAATACCGTTAACCGACTTGTCGGCGAGAGTATACCACCTATTAGGCCATAGCATGCTTTTCAATTTCAAAAGACCTTTCGACCACTTTGGTTAGTCAACGTTCCGTTTTGGAACCATCCAAGTTTCTTTTTATCGAACTTACGCTTTATTATTTTCGATCTTTCATGATGAAACTCTCTCTTGTCAATTTTGAATCATTTTTGAGATTTCATTTTTGCGCATACATCATGCTATTACTTTTCATACGGTTATACATTATTAGCATGCATAATTTCACGTGATTTTATTTACACTTTTGCAACAACGAGTGGAGACATACCATCAAGATAGGTGTGATTTCCTTACCTTGACGATTAACTCCGCTTCTTTTCTCATCTTACAACGACCTCACCAAAGGATTAGGGGTGATTCCCTTACCTAGGTGATCGTTACCGATACTTTCTTTTAGTAGACTATATTATGTAAACACAATCATGTTTATATCTGAATCGTTTATCATTAGTCAAATCTCTAATTATTTCAAAATGCATTGTCTATATACTTTAATAGTACGTGAAAGTTTTAAACTCAGATTTCTAAATTAGACCCTTAAAGCATATGTGAAATGACCAAAATGCCCTTTCGGTGCATAGTTTGGTCATAAAAGATAAATTTCACATATGTATGATATCTTACTGATATAACCCATTAAAATAAGTATTTTTACTGATTATTTTAGACCATAAACTCAGATTACAATTTAACCTCTTTTATAAACTTTAAAATGACCAAAATACCCTTATGGGGCTTAATTTGGTTTTAAATTCGTTTTGGGCATAATGGAAGGTATCCTACTGATATATCACAACATATTTTAAGCATATTAACTTGTGAAACCTGTATATGACTCATTTGGTTACCCATTATGCATATTCGCGTTCGGTACGGTTTATGTAACCAGTTTGCATAAATTAAATGAAACGGGTCAAACCTTATCATTTTTACTTCAAAATCTAGAATGTGTTTAGTTTACCCATATTATACAAGTCTTCATACTTGTCGGGTCTAAATCACATTCTAATCCGGTCTTCGCTTAATCGTGCGTTTTGAACCGTAAACCTTTCATTAAAACTAACCGGTCTAAGTTTAAACTTAAGTAAGACCCTTAGGAATCTAATAGGTCATTAAAACCTTCGTTCCAGATCTAGGAGCCCAGTAAAAGCTATATGCACTTGCTGATTGTTAAACGGCTGAGATTAAAATTATATTTTGCTCAGGTAAATACTTTTAACTTATTTTTCGTTATACGGGCTTGGGATACGGTATTATAATAATACCGCTTGGTCAGGTATGTAGTTATTTAAATTGGATTGTGATTAATACATTTACATAATCTGTTTTAATCTGTTCTGTTTGATGCAATGCCTTTGGGGGGTTAATGACCATGTCCTGTATATCCTCGGCTCATTTATTAGAAATGGCCACGGCTTAAGCACGGGGTGTAGGCATACCGTATCTCACTCTCTTATGGGCGTATACTTGTGGCGTGTCAATTAATCTTATCCGACTTTTCTAACTGGGTCCTGAATGGACGACAAACATGTAAAACTGTATACAAGATTATTTTAAATAATTGTCCTAAGTTATAAAAGAGTATTTGTGCCTTGTGCACTTAAATCAATTTTCTTAAATGTTTTCAAAAGAGTCAGTTATTTGTATTTACCAGTATAAACTGACGTATTTTCAAAAGGTTAAGTGCAGGTACTAAGCGTAATGGGCTGGAACTCCTGAGTGATTAAATAAAGAGTCTTGCAAGCTTTTATCACTTTAAGTTTGTTGAACATTTCCTCTTTTATTTTGACCCGTCTGTGGATCTATTTTACAATCCGTTGTGTAATATTTTATGTTACTTTCGATTCGGTTTGTAATAATTACTTTTAGACTTTCGTTGTGCATTTAAACTGTGATTATTGACTATAATGATATCAACTACGTCACGATACTCCCGCTGGGCCCACCGGTAATGCGTGAAAATATTGGGGTGTGACACTGCGTTTCGAGTTTGCGATGAGTTTGCTTTGCGATAGAGTTGCGATTGTGTTTGCGTATAACATCCCAAAACATATACGAAGCACACACAAGTAAAGCACATAATAACACACACATAAAACAATACCAGTAATTGCGTTTCGAGTTAGCGATGCGATTACGATGTGATAGCGTTTAGTAAAAATAACGTTTTGTTGTGATTTCTACGTTTATCGCATTGTTACTTCCATTAGTAGTAAATCATAGTTTAAAATATCGCATAAACCAATATATCGTTTATCAAAATCTCGAGAGTACAATCAATAATTAAGCAAGAAAAGATGGATCTAAATAACGACCTGACTTTGACTTTGACTTGGACTTGTACTTTGACTCTGAAAAGTCGGGTTGTTACAGTTCGTCCAATTGTTTCTTTAGTTCCTGCATCTCTGTTGGTGCTAGTCGATATGGGGCTTTGGCAATCAGTGACGTCCCTGGTATTTGGTGAATTCTAAATTCAACCTCTATATCAGGCGGTAAGCCAGGTAACTCTTCTGGAAAGACGTCTGAGAATTTAGATACTACAGGAATATCTTTTAATTCTTTTTTTTAGTGTTAATGATTTTGGAAATCATATACACTATTGCTCATTTCCTTACGCAACTTGTAGCTTTCATCATAGAGATGAATTTTGTTGACCTGGTTGGCTTGTCTCCTTTGATTGTGATCTTTTTACCACTTGGTGTACTTATTTGTACTGACTTTAGATTACATAAAATACTGGCACGATTGGATACCAACCAATCCATTCCTAATACAATATCGAATCCGGCTAGATTCATTGGGTAAAGGTTAGCAGAGAAATGATGGTTCAGAATTTCTATTCTTGCATCCTGCAAGATTTCATTAATCTTAATGAATTCTCTGTTTGTCGTCTCTACCAGACAGTCTTGTTGAAGTTTAGTTAAGGGTTGGTTGAGAAGTTTGTAGAAAGAAGTATTGATAAAACTTTGGTTTGCACCAGAGTCAAATAATACTTTGGCAAAAATGTCATTAACTAAAAACGTACCAGCAATCACATCCAGAATCATCTTGGCTTCTTCAGCTGTCAGAACGAATGCTCTGCATTCTTCTTGGGTCCTTCAGTTGTCTTAGCTTTGCTGGTTGCTGCTAGAGCTAGTTTCGGACAGTTCGGTTTGATGCGCCCAGTTTCTCCACAATTGAAGCATAGCCTATTGCTAGGTTTCCTCCTGCAATCTTCTTCCTTGTGTCCAGACATTTTGCAAAAGTTGCAGTATATTGAGCACCTTCCAGAGTGCTTTCTTTTGCAATACTTGCAGTAAAGTGCAGAGGAAGAACCTGTACTTTTCCCACGGTTGGAATTACCGTAGCGAAATTCCTGGGTAAGCCTTTGAGATAGGTTCTTTCTCTGGTTTTCCTCTTGTGTGCATACCAATTCATAGGTTAGAGTGTTGGCTAATTCTACTGCTTCTTCTGTGGTTTGTGGCCTAGCTGCCTTGACTACTTGTTGGCTAATTCTACTGCTTCTTCTATGGTTTATGGCCTAGCTGCCATGACTACATGTCTGATCTCACTATTTAATCCCCAAAGGTAACGGGAGATTAATACTGGCTCAGGTGAGGCTAAGGTTGGCACTATTCAAGCATATTCAAAGAATATGGTAGTGTAACCTTTGCAATCTATTCCAGTCATTTTAAGATTTAAGAATTTATTGGCGATTTGTTCCTTTTCATGAGGAGGACAAAATTTTCTTTCGACTATCTCTTTAAAGTTAGTCCATTCCATATTATAAACTATGTCACTTCCTCTAGACTGGATAATAGTATTCCACCATTCTAAGGCTGCATTTTTGAAAAGATTAGAAGCAAACATAATCTTATCTTCATCTGCACATTTAATTATTTTTATGACTGCCTCTGTCTTTTCTATCCAGCGTAAGGCTGCAATAGCTCCTTCATTGCCTGAGAATTCTATTGGTTTGCAGGCCAAGAATTCTTTATAAGAACAACCATAAGAATTAGTTCTTCTTCTTTTTGGAATTGGAACTCGGATCAGGGGTTGGTGATTTTCGTTCACACTATGACTTGGTTCAGTGGGTTAACGTTTTCTTCCAGTTATAGATTTATTATTTTCTGCTTCTTTAACCGTCTTGATAATATAAGGCATAGCATCTATAATTCCTTGTGCGACTATATGTTCGATGGCACTATTATTCACTTGGTTCTCGTTATTATCATTACTCTGGTTTTCCTGATTAACTTCGTTCGACATCTGAATTGTAAATATTTATCAGGTATTAATACCACAGAATAAAAATTTAATACAGACATTTATACAACAATTACACAAGAAGGTTGATAAAAAACGTCGAACATTATGACTTTACTCTTTATATATATATATATATATATATATATATATATATATATATGCATCGATTACATATTACAATTGAAACTAACACACTAGTAGTTATGCATCTATATCTATTTTAGTTATATATATTATACATATACACACACACACACACACATATATATATATATATTAAAATACAAAGTTACACACATATCTATGTATCATTCTAGGTATCATGTATCCAATCATGTATCTCACGCTCGACATGCTTCCACACGAGCTTCTCTCCTATTTGACGAATCCTATCTCCTTCTTCAACTAACTCATCGCCCCATTGGCGAAGTTCCTACATATTTTCTTCACTCATGAGAGGTAATGGTGCTGGTTCTGGGTCATGGTATCGAGGTATGGGGTGTCCGAAAGGGTATGGGTTACATATTATACTCTGCTTATACCAGTCACTGTTCCAGAATGGGTCTAAAGGGTTCAGGTCAGTATATTGAGCTATGGGGTTTGGTGGGGGAATTTTGGGGATCTCATAGGGGTCGACATCTGGGATTGGGAACTGGCCTTCCTGGTTTGGTTCTAGCATTGGTTGGTCTGGGAATAAGGGTAACAGTGGTGGTTCAGCTATTTGGTTTAGGTTAGAGTCTACTGCGGTAGTGGCTAACATATGGAAATCTGCCAACTGTGTGACAACCCGAAATTTCGATGTTAATGTCTAGTTCATTTAATGTTTGTTAAATGTTAATGTCTAGTTGAATCGGCCCATGTGCGGTTTATTTAATACAACAGTTATGGCGGTCCAGTAATTCTCTACTCTATCCAGCATAAGTTACACAATTTAATTGAAATCACATGTTGCACAGTTCAAAGTGTCAGCACATCACGTGAAGTTTGATTCAATTTTGATATTTCTTTTGCAAAGCCCATGTGCTGAGAGTTATGAGGCCCAATACTCGATATCCATAACAGATCTCGGTCCAATCAGTGTTTAAAGGATCCGACAATATAACAGTGAGTAGAGTTTCGCCAAAGGTGGTGTTTCGTCACCACCACTAAACCTTCAATGGACTTTCGTCGTCATGAGACCCGACGAAAGATGTAATTCGTCATTGGGCAAGTCTTTCGTCGAGAAGGGGCTTTGGCCCAGTATGATTCGCGACCCAAATATGATATGTTATAACTTCGTAATAACTTAGATGTAAAACAGAAACCCTAGCTCCTCCCATCTTATCCCTACACTTCGACGGCAGCCTCTCATTCGATTGGGTCTTGGGCATCGTCTGGCATTACTCTAGCACGCAACACCATCATCTAAAGGTTAGTGAATCTGTTTTGTTTAACTTCGAGTGACCGTTCTTGATTACATGTAAACTTGTTATTGCTTTGTGCGAGTGAGCATAGATTCCGTATGAGTGAGTGTTGTATTAGAAGAATCTAGTAGTATGATAATAAGATTAAGATAAACCCTTATGCTAGCAAACTAATCGATATGATTTTGGAATGTTTGTGATGTTGTGTTGATTGATTGTGCTGCATGAATTGGAATAGTACTTAGTGTATGATAGAGATTGATTACGAGTACTTTTAAGGGATTAGAAATATGTGCGTAGATTATAATCATGTGATTTAACAGATTAATAGGAACTATGAATGAACCGAATGATGATGATGCGATGAAACAGTTAGGGTTTGCAGGCTAAGTTCTCCACGACGAAACAGTGGTGTTTCGCCACAACTCGGGCACGATGAAACATTGGTGTTTCATCACCTGTGATATCGACGAAAGACAGGTGATTCGCCATAGGGGTATTTCGCCGAGAATGCACTGGTGTAAGTAGTCAGATGTGATGCATGTATTATTGAATGCTTGTGGTTGTTAGCTGATGCATGATAACAATTTAATCTAAGAATAAGAAATCTGACTTGTGTCCTGTGGTTAGAACATCTATCTGTTATGAATTGTGATATACACATGGGGTGTGGGCTTGTATGATAGTTGGATTTGTGCTACACGTTATACTGTGATCATGTGACAAGATGCAAACTGTATGAGATAAGTAACTGATGAATGATTATAAAACTGACGTCGTTGGTAACCGTTGTTGGAAACATGAACCTGTGTTGTAAAAGTGTATGAAATCTAAATGCTTGCTATGTGATGCGTGATTTGGAAAAGTGATTGTGAAACTAACTACTCTTGGTAACCACGGTAGGGTTTGGTTGACCAACTAGGAACGAGTAATGTATCAAAACATACCGAGCAAATCTAAGGTGAGTTCACTGCTCTTTTTCCAAGTATGCGTCCCGGGGTGGGACATCTGGTAAACGTTCCGGGGAGGAATGTCGGGTAATGGGTTTGACTGGAATGTTAAACCTGGGTTGTTGGTTAATACACGTATATCTATCAGTCCCTCCTACCGATTGTTGCCAGGAAGGCAACGAGGTATTAGTTAATAGCGCTATTTAGGTTTGGCACCCTCACACCGCACCGAGGAGGCCGGGAGTGAACTAATGACCCCCCATCTTGACCAATGCTATGATAGAGGCATTGGGGTTTAGGGCAAATAATCTGGAGCCATCGGCGGTAAGCGTGTGGTTAATAACATCGAATCTATGAAACGTTTTAATCTGGTAACTGGTATCTAAACATGTTAACAAGCTTTGAACTCACCAGCGTCGTCTGACACACTTCTCTGCATGCTTGCAGGTCTATTGGGTTAAAGCATTGGAACTTGGTGTCTGGGAGGCTGGAGTGGTCATGGGTCGAGATACATGGAATCGCAAGACAAGTCTAATGGTTTTCGTACATATGGTTTATGAAACACTTAACAAATGATTTATGCTTCCGCTGTATATTTGAAATACATGTAACGTTTTGTAATACTTTATGTTATTGAATGAAAGTTTTTATTTAAAATCTTGTTATGAGTTTAATATGATTGGTGGCTAGATCCTGGTACGTCACACGTCCCGCGGGGTTTCCGCAATTGGTATTTTTGGGGGTGTGACAGTTTGGTATCAGAGTTACTGGTTATAGTGAACTTGGTTTTAAAACGTTTTTATAAAACCTGACTATAACCGAACAGTTTTGAAAACATGAATACGACCATGACACTCAGCTCCAGATTGCAAGGTTCGTCTTTCTCACTTGTTGCATACATTACATGACTAGTACACATTGTTTATGACGTAATACACGAACACACACTCGTCACTATAGCATAATTTCATGAATTGCTTGTTTACTTTATGATGGGTGGTTGGTGTGTCGTAGTCCATAGATTCTTGTAACCTTATCGTTTGATAACCTTTGTTTGGCATTCGAATTTGAGGAACCATTCGACATGAGTTAGGCGGAACTGAGATGAGCATGCAAATCACAATATTATTGTGGGTGCACACATAATAATAATGTGGGGTGCATGTGAGTCCCAGTGAGGCTTAACAAGTGAAGAAGGGGTTCTGCTCTGTTATTCGATCAATGAGAAACGTAACAAATTTATAAGAGTCATAGTAGTGATTATCTCCTACTCGATTGTGATCTTTTCATTTCCCTCTGAAGCCTTTCGAATCTTGATGCTATCGAGTATTACCTGAACACTTATATGAACGCCTAGCGAACTATGTAGAATGTTAGGTGCTTGTACGAACGTCCATGAGTTGGATGTTGCAACATCAATGATTGGTCTATACCTCTCACACTCCTCTTTGTTTGCTGGAACTCAATGTACTAACGTTTTAGATCCCGAAGTGCGATCACTTCTGCAACACTCTAGCAACATACCGTGTATTACTCAATTGACATGCAAGGTCGATGGACAAGGAGATGAGTGTAGCACCTCACCGACCTCAGTGTTAGGACGACCTTGATTACCGGGGACGAACACTAGTAAATTGACTTCAATCGAATCCTTAACCTTAGACAACGATTTATGGGAGTCAACTATTACGAATAAAACAGGACATAAGCGGTGACAATTGACTGTAGAGTGGAATATGAAACTTCCCGCACAGTGAGTAGTGCCTTAGCACACACCATGGAATGTGAAAAGATGGACCTTGTCGGTGAAAGATCATAGAGCTCCGTTTCAAACAATAGCATTAGAGGCAACAGTCGCGACAACAACCAAGGGAACGACGGCCGTACTGGAAATCCTCGCAACGAGTACAACAACACGGGAAATGATGCTCATGGAGGGGCATTTAGGATTGGCGTGGGCGACACCAGGATTATAAAACATGGTGGCCTACACGTTCTTGGTAACGAATCACTTCATCTTTGTTCTATTTAACCCTGATGTTTCTTGAAACCGAACCCGTTGAGGAATTTGCTGATGACAAGACAAACGAAACCTCATATGTTTGTTGGGATGCAAACTCGACCTCATGGGACAAGTGTTCGACATCGACCTTCCTACTACTATCCTTGATGGTCTTGATGCAGTGGTTAGTGTGGATTTGTTATCCAAAGATTGCGTAGATATACCCTGTGAGGAGAAGATTTTGCGTATCCTTCTCCCTAGTGGAGGGTCGTTGTCTGTTGTAAAGCGTCAGAGTGGTGCAAGGGTTAGCGTCATTCTAGCTATGGAGGCCCAGAAGTGTCTACGAAGGAATTACCCCGCTATGTTAGCAACCGTTTCTAATGTTAAGGCTAAGGAAAAAGGGGATCGAGGATCCACCAGTTGTTCGCGATTTCTCTCGGTGTGCTACCTGAGGAGCTTTCAGGTTTACTCCCACAACTGTTAGTCGGAATCTCAGTTTGATCTCACGCAGGAGGCAGCTCTGATTTCTCGTACTCTTACCGTTTTGCACCAGGAGGGTTACAAGAGCTGTCTAATCAACTACAGGAACTGCTGAACAGGAATTTGGTCAGACCTAGCTTTTCGCTTTGGGGAGCCCCAGTTATATCCGCGAAGATAAGTCTTATCGTTGGACATGTGTACTGATTATCGAGAACTTAGCAAAGTGACAGTCAAGATCCGTTTGCCTCGACCATGTATTGACAACCTGTTGACCAGTTGTCAAGCCCCCACTCGAGAATTGGCTAACAAGCGAACAATAATCAGATGGAAGTCCAAGGAGGGGAATGTTCCTGAGACGGCATATCGAACGCAGTACGGCCATTGCGACTTTGTATTTCATGACCTTTGGGTTAATCAACACACCAGCAGCTTTATGGATCACCTGAATTGACCGTGTTTATTAATGACGTGTTGAATCCTTCCCAGGAGAAAGGAATGTCACACCCTGGCTTTGCAGAAGCGTGGGTTTATTTGGTGTGACTTCTTAATACCATAGCTTAATCACAACAAAGCTATATGAAAATAAAACCATGCAGATGATCCATTGATTTAAGTTTGAAAAGTAAAATACCACAACCTTGTCTTAAGGCGTTGACACATGCAACGGAAATTACAACCTAATAACATAAAAACATAGTTTGAAAGACACAACCACAAACTAAAAAAAATAGACGTAGTTTAAGAACTGTGACTCGTCCAGGTAAAAGCCACAACCCCTAAACTTGGATGATCCCATAACTCTAACGCAGCGTGAAAACGTAGCATACCGTGCCAAATCCTTAGTTCCCTGAAATACATGTAAGTTGGAAAAATCAACAAAAATGTTGAGCGAGTTCATGTGTAAGTGAGTAAGTAAAACCTTTGTAAGTATAAAAACCCTGGTATGTGAAATAAGGAAAAAGAGATCACCAATGGTTTGCAAGGCCATTGATATGTGTGAAGTACAAGTAGGAAGACTCAAACCTAGCGGATTTCGCGTTGGGCACAAAGTCACCCCGAGGTCCGTTCCGTTGGGCCTGGGGCTGGGCTCGCTACACCCAGATAGATCTACCGCTTACGTCCCTCGGTCCTACAATGAGGATTAATGGCCTCCAGTTCCCGCCTACCCACTCACATGATCTAAGTAGTAACCCTCCTTACGCTAACCATACCATGTAAAAAGTACTCGTAATCATAGTAACATGTATTTCACCCCCGCAGTTAAAAACTGAAAACAATTAAGAGAAAAGGGGGACATGAACTCACCGAAGTGCGTCTCTAAAAAGTAAACTCCCTGTCAACCTGCTGTGCGACGACCTACACGTACTAACTTCTATTAGACGGACGGCCGTGCCTTAGCTTAAGGTTTAATGTCTTTGGGAAATAGTTAGGCAACTATTTCGTAATTGCATTTCGTAATTATTTGGTAAATATATTCCTTCCCAAGGATGGGGGATTTAATACATGTGCGTTCGTATAACTTCGAAATATATTATTAAGTCTCACTTAATAGAATGTATTTTATTTCATTTGTCTAAAATACTTTATTCCCAAAATATAAATATTTTTCCCAAAAATATTATATTTTATTACATACCATTTTCCAAAATAATACTTTGTCAAAATACACACTTATGTGTATTTTCTGAAAATACGTAAGTTACGTTGTAAGGTTCGGGTGGTATTAATAATACCGGTGTAACTTAAATATTTATTGTAAAGGCGTTCGTATTATTTTTGGAGCCGTTAATATTCAGTAATATTATTTTTACCCTAAAAATAATATTTACGTAGTTCACAAAATAATCACAAAAATTTACACAAGTGTTGTTATGAAAATATATATTCTAAATATATACTTTAGCAAGTTTTATTTTGTGAAAATCCCACCTCCGACACTTGGAAGTTTCGTAATAAAAATCGTGGCGAAAGTTATTTGGGAAAACAAGTTAAAAATATATCCATAACACTTGTGATAAAAATATTTACAAGTGTTAGATTTTTGGAAAAATTTCGCCAGAGTTTCCTCTGTAACTGGAGGTGGCCACGCTTACAAGCGTATCATTTTCTTTTAAAATTTCAAATCAACAATGTTCCCAACATCAATAACAAATAATATTCCAACATTATACTAGTTCAAAAATATCACAAACGCATGAACTTGTGGGTTGTGTAAAAGTGTGTAGTAACTTCCCATTATTTTTAATAGATCTTTCTACTTTTATAAATGAAATCGGTTTCTCGAAAATCTTGTTTTTAAAGAAGATACATCTTTACAACTTCTTGTCAAAAATTACAAAAATAATTCTTTGTTAAAACTCTTTGTTACACAAGTGTCTACACACTTGTGTGTTCACAAAAATCACCTTTGTTTAGGAAGGATCCGGCTTTAAAAATATGATTTCTTTTGACACTTGGTCCTTTGAAAATACCACTTGTAGATCCGTAGATCTACTAGTTTAGAACTCCATTTTATAAGAAAAATTGTTTTTACACAAGTTCATGTTTATGTTGGAAAGGGTTCGTCATCTAGAAACTTTACAACTAAACATAAGGCTAGTTCATGTTTTGTGAACATGATCTAGCGGGTTTGATGACGATCCATTCCCATACTAGCAATCAACAACCAAAAATAATTATAACAATACTAGTTTTATAAGTTTTACACCATTATTCATCCATTAACCACTTTGTTTATATTATTTTAGTAGACTTTTAATTTTGTTCTTACATGATCATGAATTTTAACCAACAAAACTCTTATTAACCACTTTAGAATAGGTCAAGAAGGTGTTTAGAGTCACTTACTACTATTTGCAGGGGTCTTTGGAAATAAATGGGGGTACTTCTCCTTCATTCGATCCTCACGTTCCCACGTGAATTCAGGCCCATGCCTCGCATTCCAACGAACTTTGACGAGTTTGACACTGCTCCTGCGAGTTTTGTTAACTTTCCAATCCGTGGCCTCAACAGGTTCTTCAGTGAAGTGGAGCGTGTCGTCGATATGAACTTCGTCGGCAGGAATGATCACTGTATCTTGAATTGGACTTTTTCTCAAATTGGATACATGGAATGTATCGTGAACACCATGGAGTTCAGCAGGTAGGTCCAACTTGTAGGCTACAAGCCCAATCCTTTGCAGGATTCTGAAAGGGCCAATGTAACGCGGATTCAACTTCCCACGCTTTCCGAAGCGTGCCACACCCTTCCAGGGTGAAACTTTCAATAAAACCATATCTCCAACTTGGAATTCCAAATGTTTCCGATTTGGATCCGCATAGGCTTTCTGTCTGTCGCGAGCCGCTTCGATGCGTTTTCGAATCTGCGCAATCTTGTCTGTCGTCTCTTGGACGATTTCGGGACCAACAAGCTGCCTATCACCTGCGTCAGCCCAACATAGGGGTGATCGACACTTGCGTCCGTAAAGAGCTTCAAATGGCGCGGCTCCAATACTGGTGTGGTAGCTGTTGTTGTATGAGAATTCGGGCAATGGTAAATGCTTATCCCAGCTACCACCAAGATCCATTACACATGCTCTCAGCATATCCTCCAATGTCTGAATAGTTCTTTCACTTTGGCCATCAGTTTGCGGATGAAATGCAGTACTTAGGTTCAATTGCGAGCCAAAAGCTTCTTGGAAGGATTGGCAAATCCTTGATACAAATCTCCCATCTCTATCAGAGATGATCGAGAGAGGTACTCCATGACGTGCAACAATTTCTCGCATGTATATTTCCGCAAGTTTACTCGTGTTGTCCTTTTCTTTGATTGGCAAGAAATGTGCGGACTTTGTTAGGCGGTCAACTATTACCCAAATCATATCATGGCCCCTGGGCGTTCTTGGCAACTTCGTTATAAAATCCATTGAAATCTGTTCCCATTTCCACTTGGGAATTTCAGGTTGTTGCAGAAGTCCCGAAGGCTTCTGGTATTCAGCTTTCACCTTGGCACACGTCAAACATTTGCTAACATAAACAGCAATGTCGCCCTTCATCCTGGGCCACCAATAATAATCCTTAAGATCTTGGTACATCTTATCCGCACCGGGATGAATAGAGTACCGTGATTTGTGTGCCTCATCAAAAATAACTTTTCTCAACCCACCGAACAGAGGAACCCAAAATCTTTTCATAAAACATAAAGTTCCTTCCTCGTTTGACTCCAACTGCTTCTCCATCCCACAGAGATACTCGTCTCCAATATTCCTTCCTTTCAAAGCTTCTCTTTGTGCAGCACGAATGCGTAGAGAGAGATTTGTCTGGATAATCATATCTAAAGCCCTAACCCTTATGGGCTTGATCCTTTCTTTACGACTTAGGGCATCGGCGACCACATTCGCCTTCCCTGGATGGTACTTTATCTCGCAGTCGTAATCGTTCAACAATTTGACCCAACGTCTTTGTCTCATATTCAGCTCTTTCTGGTTGAATATGTGCTGTAAACTCTTGTGGTCTGTGAAGATTGTACACTTTGTACCATACAAATAATGTCTCCAGATTTTCAGCGCAAATACCACTGCGCCTAGTTCTAAATCATGCGTGGTATAATTCCTTTCATGAACTTTCAACTGGCGTGACGCGTAAGCTATAACTTTCTGGCGTTGCATCAACACGCAACCCAATCCTTGACTTGAGGCGTCACAGTATACCCCGAAATCATTAGTTCCTTCGGGTAGTGATAAGATCGGTGCATTACAAAGCTTGTCTTTCAGTAACTGGAATGCTTCCTCATGTTTGATTCCCCAATCAGACTTCTTATCCTTCTGTGTGAGCGCGGTAAGGGGTTGAGCGATTTTAGAAAAATCCTCAATGAATCTTCGATAATAGCCAGCCAAACCTAAGAACTGGCGAATCTTGGTCGGCGTCTTTAGAGTCTCCCAGCTTTTTATCGCCTCGATCTTTGTGGGATCAACATGGATTCCATTTCCATTAACGACGTGTCCAAGAAACTGGACTTCACGTAGCCAAAACTCGCACTTTGAGAACTTGGCGTACAACTGTTCCTTTTTCAGCAACTCCAAAATAGCTCTTAAGTGCTGTTCGTGTTCAGCCTTTGTCTTTGAATAAATCAAAATATCGTCGATGAATACAATCACGAACTTATCGAGATACGGCTTGCAGACTTGGTTCATTAGGTCCATAAAAACAGCAGGCGCGTTGGTTAGCCCAAACGGCATAACTAGGAACTCGTAATGTCCATAACGAGTTCTGAAGGCTGTTTTCGGGATACTCTCCTCTTGTATCCTTAGCTGATGGTATCCAGATCGAAGATCGATCTTTGAATAAAAGCTTGAACCTTGGAGTTGATCGAATAAATCATCGATTCTTGGCAGAGGGTATCTATTCTTGATCGTCAGCTTATTCAACTCCCGGTAGTCAATACACATACGAAAACTACCGTCTTTCTTTTTGACAAATAAAACTGGAGCTCCCCAAGGTGAGAAGCTTGGTCTGATGAATCCTTTGTCTAGCAACTCTTGAAGTTGTGTCGACAATTCCTGCATCTCTGACGGTGCAAGTCTATAAGGTGCCCTAGCTACAGGCGTGGCGCCTGGAACTAAGTCAATGTGAAATTCCACTTGCCTTTGGGGTGACAATCCTGGCAAGTCCTCTGGAAATACTTCAGGATATTCCCTCACGATAGGGATGTCTTCAATTTTCGGCTCTACAGCTTTCTTATCCATGATGTGTGCCAGGAAGGCAACACATCTCTTTTGTAAACACTTACGCGCTTTCAGGCAGCTGATGATGTTTAAAGGCGTATCACGCTTTTCTCCATGAACTACAATCGTTTCTTCATCCGTCAGTGGAATGCGGATGGTCTTCTCATGGCAAACTATCTCAGCCTTGTTACTCGATAGCCAATCCATTCCCACTACCACATCAAAGCTTCCCAACTCGACAGGTAGTAAGTCTAGCGTAAACTCGTGCCCTCCTAATTCAATCACACATCCTCGGACAACTCCACTGGTCTCAACTAGTTTCTCATTTGCTAATTCGATCGAATATGGAACGTCTAACTTACTAGGCGTCAAACCAAGAATATTCTTAAATTCTAATGACACGAAGCTATAGTCGGCACCAGTGTCAAACAAAATAGATGAAAAAGTTTTGGTTAATAGAGAACGTACCAGTAATCATGCCTGGATCCTTGCATGGTTCACAAGCTCCGATGTTGGAAGCTCCTTCATGGTCTTGGTTAACCTCCCTTGGGCAATCCTTCCTAAGGTGCCCCATATCTCCACTTCCGTCCTGATTGTTACTGTGGTCGTTGTTTACTTCGTGTTTTCCACTACCATCTTGACCTTGATTTCCACGTTTCTTCCGGCGGTAACACTCCTCCTTGTAGTGTCCCACCCTGCCACAGTTATCACACTTTCCATTTTTGCATGCCCCGATATGATGGCGCGGGCATTCTTCGCACTTAGGTAGTTTACCCCTGTACCCCCTTTCCTTTTTGGCCTTGTTCTTGTTATTTGCCCGATTACCTCCTTGAAATTCACTGAGCTTTCTTTTGTTCTTCTCGGATGTCTCCCCTGGAGTTTCCTTCTTCTTGTCGGGGTTTGCAAGTTTTTCTAGTCTAATTGCTTCTGTAACGAGTGCCAAACCCATCTTGCTTGCAGCAATAGTTGTTGGTGGCGTAGATGCTGTCATCAAGCTCAAGACTTGTGGTGCCAGTTCCCAAATGAACTGTCCCAATTTCCTCATTTCTGGTTCCGCTAAGTATGGAACAACTCGTGCCAAGTCATGAAGTCTTTGCATGTATCCCAACATTTTTGGACCTTCCATCATCAGGCTCTGGAATTCCCCTTCCAACTTCTGGGTTTTCGCTTGGGAGCAATACTTCTTATGCATCATTCCCTTCAGTTCATCCCATGATAATGCATATGCTGCGGTTTCGCCCTTTATTTGAACCTGAAGGTTCCACCATAGTCGAGCTCCATCTTGAAACAACTCAGAAACGTATGGGACTTGTTGTTCTAGCGTACAACCACTCATTCGAAAGATGGAATCCATACTTTCAATCCATTTCACAAAAGCTATGGCACCTCCAGTGCCGTCGAACTTCGGAGGCTTGTAGTTGAGGAAGTGCCAGTAGGGACAACCGTTATTTTCTGAGGTACCTCTGCTAGGTTCGGAGCGTAGGGCCTCGTGCTGTGCTATAGCTGCATCAATTATCTCTTGAAGTTCTGCCTCCGAGGTGGGCATGCGCATTTTGCGTCTTGGTGGCATCTTCTAAAAGATGTTTCACGTAGGTTTGGTCATAGCAAGTAAAGTGTACGTATCTATTCAACAATATCAACACATAACATCTCATGCTATAAATAAATCAACCACATAACATCTCATGTCATAGAACATAAACAATAGATCAAACATCACAAGTGATGAGAATACTGCGATTGCATTGCCATAAATCGAGACCACAATGTAAAGTTTACAAGTACACAACTGTATCATACAACATCAATGACTTAGTAGGGGACAACCCTAGACAAGTCGTGAGATCACTGGACGTATTCAGGAATCTTTGGTTCGTCCATTTTCAAGTGCCAGAACTCCACCTCAAGCTTCTGGATTCCAGCCCTAGAATTGTATTTCTTCTCCGTCATTCCTTTGAGCTCGTCCTAGCTCAGTGCATAAGCAACATCTGTGCCAAGGGTCTGAACCTAAGGGTTCCACCATGAGAGTGTGTCATCTAGAATTTACCCCGAGATATAGGTAACACTCTCTTTGGGGCGAACAGTTACTCATTCTTAGAATGGAGTCAGTCTTTTCGGACCAACGAACAAATGCATCGGCACCTCCTGTTCCATCAAAGTTCAAAGGCTTGCAGTTCAGGAACTGCTTATAGGTGCAGCCAGTGGGAGGGTTATTTCCAGTAATGCCATCGCTGTGCTTAGAGCGGAGGGCTTCATGTCGTGCATTTGCCTGTGAGATGCGTTCTTGCAGCTCGGCTTCTGTCCTTGGCAGTGTACTGGTGTCTGTGACACGTCTGGGTGGCATTCTCTTCTGTCGAAGTGGTATGAAGCGGGCTAGACAATATTTCAATTGTCTATGAGATACATAGCACCATAAGCCATCATGTAATCACTCAATTTTACACGTAAATATACTCAATGTATGAGTGGGGAAATAAATTTCTGAGCCTTCACATAGGCTTGCCAATTTGGCTTGTTGCTTGTAATAGAATGAACTCGAGGCTACATCGCCTCGCCTTGGTCATTCGTGTTTTAGTTATTTCCTGCTACATTGGTTTTCTTAGGTCTTTAGCTTTACTGGTGCGTATATTTTCCTTTAGATAGGGTTGTTCGTGTAGGGGTGTTAGAGAGTGTATCGTCTCTAATTCTTTCTGAATGATACTCCTCTATACTTGCTTAAATGTCGTTTCCTCAAACGCCTCGTATGCAGGTAGAAGTGTTAGTCACGAAGTAGGCTAAGACAGGCTTCCTACTTTCTAACGTGCAAAAGCACTGATCTATGGATTGTTCTACCAGATGAAGGTGAGGACACCTATAGATTAATTTTGTGTGGTTTTCATTAGCTTGACCCGCAGAGTCCACCAGGATTTCTGTGCACTACAAGTCGTTATTACGTGGGCCCCCGTAATAATAAATTGTCTTGCACAGTTACCCCAATTTTCTCTCGTCCAAGCAGATGATCAATCAAGGAGCAACAGCAGGTGCATCGGCATGAACAAGGTCATGCTCCAATGCGGGGTCAGGAGCAACGCCTGGCTCAGGGGCCACAGTCAGCTCCGGATCAACAAACTCCATCTCAAAATCAGCAGGATCAACAAACATAGGGTCGACAGGGGCTACAGGATCCTCCAAGGGCTGGTCTAAGTGTATGAACTCAATGTCATGGTCTGGATCAAAACCAGGTGGAAAAACAGAATCATCCTCAATATCGCGATCAAACTCAAAGCTGTGTGCGGGAACTGGTGCAGCTGATGACGCCATATCAGGGTCGGTGTCGTGTGAGTGGTGCTGCACTCCCTGTATATGCAAAGATGCGGACGCCACAGGCTCAAATGAGTCTGGGGCAGGTGAAAGGGCATGAGCCTCCTCTGCAGGAGCGTCAGCAAGCAGTAGGCTATCACTAGCAACAATAGGGCCTCGCCCTCAAGTGGGTCCTCCTCTAATAGATCGACATCGTCGTCAGAGACAACGTCGGGGGGTATACCAACAAGGGGATAAGCGGCAAGGGGCACAGGAGCAGGGATCACCGCGAGTGGCAAATCCCCAACAAGATGGCCATCAGCAGGCTCTGCTACGACATCAGGCAGTGCAAAGGGCTGAAAGTCGTCCTCATCTGTGCTGGTCGTATCGGAAGTGTACACCTCGTGCTCCGATGAAACTATGTCGCCTGATACTATGGTCGTGGGATCTGTAGTGTCCGACTCTCCAGTATCTGATGAAGGCATGACTTTTTGTAACACAAACGCACATACGTACAACAATCAATCATATAATCAGATAAACATATTAGTTACCAATAAGCAATCAAATAGTTCTCCTAGTCCCACTAGCCTCCCAGCCTCCCAGACTGACTCCCTAGTCCCACTAGACAACTCCCTCAGCCTTCCAGACCGAGCCTCAGCCTCCCAGACTAAGCCTCAGCCTCCCAGACTGAGCAATAACTAACAAATAAAATGTGCTCAACATTTGTTTGTAAAAACGTTTTGGATCTGGACTTAAGTGGTATGCAATGTAAAAATGTTCTCGTGAGAGCCCTAGTGATCATAGTCTAGACTCGAGAAAGAATCCTAGTTCGCTATGACCAGACCTCTGATACCAAGCTGTCACACCCTGGCTTTGCGGAAGCGTGGGTTTATTTGGTGTGACTTCTTAATACTATAGCTTAATCACAACAAAGCTATATGAAAATAAAACCATGCAGATCATCCATTGATTTAAGTTTGAAAAGTAAAATACCACAACCTTGTCTTAAAGCGTTGACACATGCAACGGAAATTACAACCTAATAACATAAAAACATAGTTTGAAAGACACAACCACAAACTAAAAAAAATAGACGTAGTTTAAGAACTGTGACTCGTCCAGGTAAAAGCCACAACCCCTAAACTTGGATGATCCCATAACTCTAACGCAACGTGAAAACGTAGCATACCGTGCCAGATCCTTAGTTCCCTGAAATACATGTAAGTTGGAAAAATCAACAAAAATGTTGAGCGAATTCATGTGTAAGTGAGTAAGTAAAACCTTTGTAAGTATAAAAACCCTGGTATGTAGCAAATAAGGAAAAAGAGATCACCAATGGTTTGCAAGGCCATTGATATGTGTGAAGTGCAAGTAGGAAGACTCAAACCTAGCGGATTTTGCGTTGGGCACAAAGTCACCCCGAGGTCCGTTCCGTTGGGCCTGGGGCTGGGCTCGCTACACCCAGATAGATCTACCGCTTACGTCCCTTGGTCCTACAATGAGGATTAATGGCCTCCAGTTCCCGCCTACCCACTCACATGATCTAAGTAGTAACCCTCCTTACGCTAACCATACCATGTAAAAAGTACTCGTAATCATAGTAACATGTATTTCACCCCCGCAGTTAAAAACTGAAAACAGTTAAGAGAAAAGGGGGACATGAACTCACCGAAGTGCGTCTCTAAAAAGTAAACTCCCTGTCAACCTGCTGTGCGACGACCTACACGTACTAACTTCTATTAGACGGACGGTCGTGCCTTAGCTTAAGGTTTAATGTCTTTGGGAAATAGTTAGGCAACTATTTCGTAATTGCATTTCGTAATTATTTGGTAAATATATTCCTTCCCAAGGATGGGGGATTTAATACATGTGCGTTCGTATAACTTCGAAATATATTATTAAGTCTCACTTAATAGAATGTATTTTATTTCATTTGTCTAAAATACTTTATTCCCAAAATATAAATATTTTTCCCAAAAATATTATATTTTATTACATACCATTTTCCAAAATAATACTTTGTCAAAATACACACTTATGTGTATTTTCTGAAAATACGTAAGTTACGTTGTAAGGTTCGGGTGGTATTAATAATACCGGTGTAACTTAAATATTTATTGTAAAGGCGTTCGTATTATTTTTGGAGCCGTTAATATTCAGTAATATTATTTTTACCCTAAAAATAATATTTACGTAGTTCACAAAATAATCACAAAAAATTTACACAAGTGTTGTTATGAAAATATATATTCTAAATATATACTTTAGCAAGTTTTATTTTGTGAAAATCCCACCTCCGACACTTGGAAGTTTCGTAATAAAAATCGTGGCGAAAGTTATTTGGGAAAACAAGTTAAAAATATATCCATAACACTTGTGATAAAAATATTTACAAGTGTTAGATTTTTGGAAAAATTTCGCCAGAGTTTCCTCTGTAACTGGAGGTGGCCACGCTTACAAGCGTATCATTTTCTTTTAAAATTTCAAATCAACAATGTTCCCAACATCAATAACAAATAATATTCCAACATCATACTAGTTCAAAAATATCACAAACGCATGAACTTGTGGGCTGTGTAAAAGTGTGTAGTAACTTCCCATTATTTTTAATAGATCTTTCTACTTTTATAAATGAAATCGGTTTCTCGAAAATCTTGTTTTAAAAGAAGATACATCTTTACAACTTCTTGTAAAAAATTACAAAAATAATTCTTTGTTAAAACTCTTTGTTACACAAGTGTCTACACACTTGTGTGTTCACAAAAATCACCTTTGTTTAGGAAGGATCCGGCTTTAAAAATATGATTTCTTTTGACACTTTGTCCTTTGAAAATACCACTTGTAGATCCGTAGATCTACTAGTTTAGAACTCCATTTTATAAAAAAAATTGTTTTTACACAAGTTAATGTTTATGTTGGAAAGGGTTCGTCATCTAGAAACTTTACAACTAAACATAAGGCTAGTTCATGTTTTGTGAACATGATCTAGCGGGTTTGATGACGATCCATTCCCATACTAGCAATCAACAACCAAAAATAATTATAACAATACTAGTTTTATAAGTTTTACACCATTATTCATCCATTAACCACTTTGTTTATATTATTTTAGTAGACTTTTAATTTTGTTCTTACATGATCATGAATTTTAATCGACAAAACTCTTATTAACCACTTTAGAATAGGTCAAGAAGGTGTTTAGAGTCACTTACTACTAGCTCAAGGCTAGGGAAGAAACTAGTCGAAAAACGAGTGGTTAAAAGCGTTGTGGTGAGGTCCTCGCGATTCCGTAGGCACCGGGCTTCCTTGTGCGTGATCCTTCACCTCTTAGTATACTTGGAAATAACAAGATGAAAATTGAGAGTGGATGGATGGATGTGAGTGCTCTCGGCCGTAAGTCAAGGAAAGGAGAAGAAAGAATTTTTTTTTTTTGTTAAGTGATGAGAATGAAATGTTTATTCATCAAGCTTTCTTATAAACCAACAATTACTAAACCCATTGGATATAATGTTTAGTAGATATTAGACAAGGACTAATATAATAATCGAAAAGGTGTGGTGTGTCTCACATGGGGGAAACAATCGTTGGGGGGGGGGGGGTTGGGGTAATTAGTTCCATTTCAACCACGGTGTAAGTATTAGATGATTTAATTAAGTAATTAAATTAGTTACTAATGTGTGGTGAATTATAAAGGGTGTTAGGGTATTCGAGGACCCTAACTGGCTCAGAAAAAGAAAAACAATGTTGTTGTCAATATTTTTGTGTCCCGGGTTAAGTCCGGTTGTACGGTTGGATATTACTCCGTTAAAGTGCTAAATAAGTGTATAAAGTGTCGTTATCATTTCTTTTAGTGACACAATTTATTCCCGACACTTTGGAAAGTGTCTAGTAATATTTTCTCATGTTTTGGCACTTTACTAGTTAGCTTTAATGCTGAGTTTTTATATTAAAGTGCAGAATTTTGTACTCAAAGTACGTTCTAGGCACATCCGATCACTATAATTATCACCTAGTGACGCAGTTCTACATTCCTCACCTCCCTACACTCCCTACTAGTGTAGTAATCTATTCCCGGCTCATACTGGCCATCAGAGACAGTAACTGTCTGATGCTGGTTATGTCAGCATGTTTACTGGGTATCCCGTATAGTGTGCTCACTGTGCTTTTGTGCATCAAGGTTCTCACTGAAGGTTTGTGTAAATAATGGAGTGACAGTAGTAAAGTATGATGCATGTATAAGTATGTATCAGAATTCAAGTAGTAGATTAATCACAGTTGTAAGCAAGCACAGTAATTAAGCAGTAATTAAATATTAATTAAGTCGTACGGATACCTGGTTTGGTGAGGGTTGTCACAAGGAACATCATGGACAACATTTGTATCTCATTTTAGAGCTCCTGAGAGAGGAGCCACTACGCCCGAAGTCTTGTTAAAGGTAACTCCTGGATTTGAGAGGTACATTCTTGGCCATGAAATCAATGAAGTGGAATACGTATTGATCTCGCTAAGATCCATTCTGGTAGAAACCGAGTGACACCAAGGATTCTTCCGGGGATACAACAATGTCTTGGTCACGTTAGATACTATCGCAGATTCATCTCGTAAATTTTGAAGATCGCACAACTTTCATCTCTTAGCACAACAGAGTGCTGTGTATCCGTGGGAGACAAAACGGGAGGACGTCTTTTCAGCTTTTGAAACCCAACTCTTTAATGCACTGAGCATCGTCTTTACTCGAGGGTACGGGTGAATTAGTGGTATATCATGATGATTCAAATCAGAGACCCAGTTACGCGCCGATGCAACACGAGAAGGTGACGACTTACGTAGCGGATTTACAAAGGGGAAATTGCACCAGTCACAACCTGCGATGGAGACCGTGGTCGCTGGATTTAAATTGGAGGCATTACTTGGACGATACCAAATGCACTACTTAGATCGATCACAAGAGCCTCCCGTGTACCTTGGTTTCGAAAGAGCTAAATCAGTTTATGGCATCGCTGGATGGAACTTTTGGATGATGATGACTGTGAAACTTGAATGTGCACGAGTTTTGCAGCTCACTATTGACTCAAATCTACCTGATCAGGCTCGCTCTGTTCAAACTGGAGAACTAAAGGAAGAGGATTTTCAAGTTGAACCCATGCGGGGCATGGAGAAGCAACCTTTGGCAGGTCGGATGATATTCGCTACCTCATGGAACGAATGTGGATCTCATTATACGGCATCTTTAGGGAACTTGTGTTGAGCAAAGCACACCGGCCTCGATATTTTAGTCGTCTGGGTTTTGATAAGAGATGTTAGGATCTATAAATCTTATACTGGTGGTCGGGCATGAAGGCCCACCTGGCAATGTATGTGAATGATGTTTGACTTGCGGGAAAGTCAAGGTGGAGTATCAGCAACCAAAAGCATCGAAACAGAAACAATAACACCTGGGTGATCGTTGATTGTCTTACGTAACCAGCGCACTTTATTGAAATCAGGGACACTGACGAGTCGGCACAGCTTGTGAATATTCCTCTGGGAGAGGCGGCTTTTAGGCACAAGGTGCCAACTCCTGTTACCTCCAATTTTGAACTATACCTGGTTTATGGCGGACAAAACACAACACCCTCGACTCACGTCTAGACATGAGCATTGTTTATCACCGTAGGACGAACGGTCTAAGTAAACGAACCATCCTGACGCTCGAAGACATGCTGCGAGCATGTTTGTGATGGACTTTAGTAAGAGTTAGAAGGACATTTACCTATGGTTGAGTCCTACCGTAGCAGTCACCATTCTAGTATTCAGGCGACTCTGCTTGAGTCATTGCATGGACAGTAACGCTAATCTCCTTGTTGGATTAAGGTGGGTGACAACCTAATCACAGATCCAGGATATATACTTGAAACTATTGGGAAGATTATTTAGATTGGAAATCGTGTGGCGACAACGCGTGATCGTCAGGAAACCTGGTAACTTAGGAAACACTGGGAGTTCGTGGCAGGCGAACGTGTCATATTGGAAGCCTCACCCTTGGAGGGTCCGGTACGCCTAGGGAAGCGTGGCAAGCTTAACTTACGTTATATTGGGCCATTCAAAATTCTGGAAACGTGTTGGCAAGTGGCGTACAAGCTTGAATTACCTGTCGTGTTGAGTAACGTGCATGATATCATTTATGTCTCGAATCTAAGGCAGTGTTCGTCTGATGAAACGCTTGTGATACCCTTATTAGGGTCGGAGGTTAATGACAGGTTGCAGTTGTTAAGGAATCTATTAAAATCATGGACCAGGACGTCAAGATCCGTTAACATAGTCGAACTTCAATCGTGAGAGTTCGTTGGAACTCAAGACGTGGACCGGAGTTCACGTGGGAACGCGATGAGCGGAGTAAGCTCTAGTACGCTCAGTTGTACAAATGGTTGAATCAACTTCTGATATCATTGGCGAATTTCGGGACGAAATTTCCTTTCAAGTTGGGGATGAAGTGGTACCCGAGGAAAATTCACGGTCATCCTGATCTGACACTTCGCCGCTCTTGGATTACTTATCAAATTTCGGGACGAAATTTCTTTCAAGTTGGGGATGATGTGACAACCCGAAATTTCGATGTTAATGTCTAGTTCATTTAATGTTTGTTGAATGTTAATGTCTAATTGAATCGGCCCATGTGCGGTTCATTTAATACAACAGTTGTGGCGGTCCAGTAATTCTCTACTCTATCCGGCATAAGTTACACAATTTAATTGAAATCACATGTTGCACAGTTCAAAGTGTCAGCACATCACGTGAAGTTTGATTCAATTTTGATATTTCTTTTGCAAAGCCCATGTGCTGAGAGTTATGAGGCCCAATACTCGACATCCATAACAGATCTCGGTCCAATCTGTGTTTAAAGGATCCGACAATATAAAAGTGAGTAGAGTTTCGCCAAAGGTGGTGTTTCGTCACCACCACTAAACCTTCAATGGACTTTCGTCGGCATGAGACCCGACGAAAGATGTAATTCGTCATTGGGCAAGTCTTTCGTCGAGAAGGGGCCTTGGCCCAGTACGATTCGTGACCCAAATATGATATGTTATAACTTCGTAATAACTTAGATGTAAAACAGAAACCCTAGCTCCTCCCATCTTATCCCTACACTTCGACGGCAGCCTCTCCTTCGATAGGGTCTTGGGCATCGTCTGGCATTACTCTAGCACGCAACACCATCATCTAAAGGTTAGTGAATCTGTTTTGTTTAACTTCGAGTGACCGTTCTTGATTACATGTAAACTTGTTATTGCTTTGTGCGAGTGAGCATAGATTCCGTATGAGTGAGGGTTGTATTAGAAGAATCTAGTAGTATGATAATAAGATTAAAATAAACCCTTATGCTAGCAAACTGATCGATATGATTTTGGAATGTTTGTGATGTTGTGTTGATTGATTGTGCTGCATGAATTGAATAGTACTTAGTGTATGATAGAGATTGATTACGAGTACTTGTTAGGGATTAGAAATATGTGCGCAGATTATAATCATGTGTTTTAACAGATTAGTAGGAATTATGAATGAACCGAATAATTATGATGCGATGAAACAGTTAGGGTTTGCAGGCTAAGTTCTCCACGACGAAACAGTGGTGTTTCGCCACAACTTGGGCACGACGAAACATTGGTGTTTCGTCACCTGTGATATCGACGAAAGACAGGTGATTCGCCATAGGGGTATTTCGCCGAGAATGCACTGGTGTAATAGTAGTCAGATGTGATGCATGTATTATTGAATGCTTGTGGTTGTTAGCTGATGCATGATAACAATTCAATCTAAGAATAAGAAATCTGACTTGTGTTTTGTGGTTAGAACATCTATCTGTTATGAATTGTGATATACACATGGGGTGTGGTCTTGTATGATAGTTGGATTTGTGCTACATGTTATACTGTGATCATGTGACAAGATGCAAACTGTATGAGATAAGTAACTGATGAATGATTATAAAACTGACGTTGTTGGTAACCATTGTTGGAAACATGAACCTGTGTTGTAAAAGTGTATGAAATCTAAATGCTTGCTATGTGATGCGTGATTTGGAAAAGTGATTATGAAACTAAATACTCTTGGTAACCACGGTAGGGTTTGGTTGACCAACTGGGAACGGGTAATGTATCGAAACATACCGAGCAAATCTAAGGTGAGTTCACTGCTCTTTTTCCAAGCATGCGTCCTGGGGTGGGACATCTGGTAAAAGTTCCAGGGAGGAATGTCGGGTAATGGGTTTGACTGGAATGTTAAACCTGGGTTGTTGGTTAATACACGTATATCTATCACTCAAGTCCCTCCTACCGATTGTTGCCGGAAAGGCAACGGGGTATTAGTTAATAGCGCTGTTTAGGTTTGGCACCCTCACACCGCACGGAGGAGGTCGGGAGTGAACTAATGACCCCCATCTTGACCAATGCTATGATAGAGGCATTGGGGTTTAGGGAAAATAATCTGGAGCCATCGGCGGTAAGCGTGTGATTAACAACATCGAATCTGTGAAACGTTTTAATCTGATAACTGGTATCTAAACACGTTAACAAACTTTGAACTCACCAGCGTCGTCTGACACACTTCTCTGCATGCTTGCAGGTCTATAGGGTTAAAGCATTGGAACTTGCTGTCTGGGAGGCTGGAGTGGTCATGGGTCGAGATACATGGAATCGCAAGACAAGTCTAATGGTTTTCGTACATATGGTTTATGAAACACTTAACAAATGATTTATGCTTCCGCTGTATATGTTGAAATACATGTAACGTTTTGTAATACTTTTTGTTATTGAATGAAAGTTTTTATTTAAAATCTTGTTATGAGTTCAATATGATTGGTGGCTAGATCCTGGTACGTCACGTCCCGCGGAGTTTCCGAATGTGGTATTTTTGGGGGTGTGACAAACTGCCTATCAAGTTCCTCTTCCCACAGTGGTCTATTGACTGCTTCCTGAGTTTGGGCATTCATTTCCCTATTGACTTTTGCTATCACTCTTTGTTGTTGTAATTTCTTCATCCTCTTTCTTCTCTCATGCGCTCCTATACTAAATCATCCTCTCTTTTTAGAAGGGAATGGTTCCTCAGACTGTGCCTTAAAAATATTCCTTCCTTAGTATCAGCTGAGTATCCTGAGGGATTTGGCTGAGATGAGGTTCCTTCATCTTTTGGGGAACTAGCTAATTGACGATAAGCGTCGAATGTACCTTGCTCACTCATACTGTAAACTAACAAATTGTCAAATAACACAAAACAATAATATACATATTTACACATAATCACATAAATTATTTCCTAACACAGTTTATTTAGAATTTAAGTGTCAGCAGAACACTTCATTGGCTTAAACCAGTGGTTGTAGCTCTGATACCACCTTTCTGTCGCAACCCCGACCCCTGCCCTGGGAGGCGGGCGGCCGCGACCGTTCACACAGAGCGGGTGGTATCGGTGTTTATTAATTTGGCAGCGGAAATGAGACATCAGGACCTTAGTTAGGAAATATTTTACGAGAGTTAAAACACCAAACTTTTTATAATACATAAATGGGATAAAACCCAAGTTTCCATTATAATACATCTATAGAGATAAACCCTAGTTTATTGAAAACAAAACTCCTTTTTATTTAGGTAACTTTTATAGCCACTTTTCCAAGCCTTCAGTGCTCTACAGCTGGCTTCTATTAGCTTCACATTAAGTTACCTGAAACACGTTTTGAAAATGTTTTATCAGCAAAAAATACTGGCGAGTGCATCCCAGTTTAATCAAAACAGTTTTATAACTTTACAGTATTGAGAGCGATTACAATGTTTATATCTACACAGTTACTCATTCAGTACTGTCAACACCTGACTTGTGGGTCATGTTACTCATTGGCTAACTCTTTGTCCAATAGTAACGGATTAAAATAATGTATACAAAACCCCAACATACCGGCAGTAATTGTAGAATACATATACTCAATCACTGTTAAGTATAATTGAAAACATTTGAGGTTTTGGTAAAAAGGTGACAAAAAGTAAGATGTACTCACATTGTTTACTTAGGTAAAACTAAAGCTTCCTGGTGAATCTCCTGGTATCTATTAAAAATTGAACAATGCACACGTGTTAGTAAGATAACCCAAATCACATTAGCCATACAACTCGAGACAGAACTCCAATGACTGAGCCAGACAGAGCCTTGACATGCATTACGGAGTCCTAGATCAATCGGGTGTAACACGAGACAGAACTCCAACGACTGAGTCAGGCAGAGCCTTGACATGCGTTACGGAGCCCTAGATCAATCGATAGGGTAACAAATACGTGATCAGGGGTTATAATACTTACAACGAGGCAGTGCTTCTCTTTTTAGGGGTATTATTTCCCGAGTATAAATCCTACTAGAGATTGAGAGAGAATTCAGAATTGAACGGTTTGCAAACTGAGGCCTGAGGCCCTTTTTATAGGCTAGTCGAGGGGTCCCTCGCACCCCGCGAGGACCACCTCTATCTCCGTCGCGGCCCGGGAGGGCCATAAAGGCGGTTGTAGGCTTGTCGAGTCAGCGGGTAGGTTCCACATGTAACCGAACACGTGGCTGACCAGGGTGTCGCCCAGTGTCACTATGTCGCGCCCCACGACAGACTTAGGGGTCCGGGTCACGGCCCGCGACAACTCTAAATAATTGTTTTTATTTGATTTTTGTAATTAATAAGGTTATTAGGGTCCGTTTCTCGTATACGGGGTATAATAGGAACGTCAAGGATGTGTTCTTTGGAGGGTTGTTATAGTTGAGAAGCCCAGATTTCTTGGGACGTGTAACCACATTGGGCACTATTGCACCAGCAGCATTGGGATCTGTACCAACCTCAGTGGTCATAGTAGGTTAAACGACATCACCTGGGGGGGGGGGGTCATGATTTTTTTACGGGCCCAACATTTTTTTTTTTAATTTATGTATACTGGTACTAAACTATTAAAAAACAAGGTATACCTTGGTTCACTTTCGCGATACCAACACACATGTCCGACGCACCATATTATATGTCTGGTGGAGTCGCCAATTTTGGGCTTTCCTTAGACGTCACAACTTTGTAAGAATTCACTTTTTGCGGTTCGGGGCATATCTGCCTATTGGGTATGACGACACACGGGCTCCCCTTCCTGTGTAACCTTGCTGGAGCCACGTCTCCGACATTAACCCCTTTCCACCTCCAACTGTGTCATCCCGAAGCTGAAGCTTGGTGCATCCACCCTGAAACCTGGTTCTGCACGCCCAAACGAAAGCAATAAGGTGGGCGTGCTGGGGGAGGTGGACACACCGGATGACAAATACCATGCTTTTTAAGTAAAAAAAAATTAACAAACCACATAACAATAGCACTCACCATCTCTGCTTGAGTTCACACCCCCAACAACATTCTTTGAAACAAGCATGGCCGACTTTGGAGATCGTTACTTTGGCACTGGTGCTAATGCGAGGGCAGAATCTAAAGCCTAGACAAACATCTTCACCTCCGGTGGCCGTTTTTACCCCCATTGGATCGCCCGTATCGCCGTTGTTGAGTAGTAAATCTAATTCTTAGTCTCACGTAAATAACAAAACCCTAAAATCTACCAAAACGGGTAAAATCAACTGAACACAAAGAACAGCAAATAAAATTCCAACTTAAGCACACAGTTATCACTATCTTTGATATCCACAAAACAAAAACACAATAAAAACCAATAATCGCTACCAGATTGGCACTCCCCCTTTTCAAGATTTGCAAACCAAACACCCCAATATTCCGATCAAAACAACAACTTTCATCCAACCCAACTAAAGATTTGAATCATCAACTCAAACCCATATGATAACGCAACAAGAACAACACATCATGATTAGTAAGATATGTGAAAAAAAACTCACACAGAATCAAACTCAAATTCCAATTCAATATTCAAGATTCAGGTTAAGATAACTGTAGAAAGAAAATTGTAACATACAATTGTTGAAATTGTAGTCATGTTGAAGTGTTTCTTACCCTAGGGTGGGTTGATGCTTGGATGACTATTGCAGTTATTATCGATACCATTGTAGTATTAAAGACATCGAAGTGATAGTCGGATCTCATCTTCTCGAATCGGGTTTTCATCTAGCAAATAAAAAGCAATGGAAGCAGTGGTGTCGGTGGCGATGGCGGTGAGTCGGTGATGGCAATGGCGCATCTCTCTCTCTCTCTCTCTCTCTCTCTCTCTCTCTCTCTCTCTCTCTCTCTCTCTCTCTCGTTCGCATATGGTAGTGTAGAGGTGTAGATCAGGAGCGTGGAAGTGAAGGCGACACTTAAATTTGATGGTAGAGAGGCAGGCATTGAAACTGGCATTGAATTCCATTGAATGATGAGGGGAAACGACGAAGAGGTGAAATCCCTAGATTGCCCTCTAGGCGTTTTAAAACTTTGGATAATGTCCCATTTTACCCCCTCTAACATAGTTTCTTTCTCTTATACACAATGCTTTAAAATTTGTATGTGTGACAAATTACCAAAAGGGCAAAAAACCCAGTTTACTTAATAAGGTAGTATAGATATAGATTAAACAACTTTTCAACCGAGCTCGAAGTGCCCAACTGATTCGGTAAATATTAAGTGTTACTTGTTTGTTAAGCACCCATTTATCTTCTTGCTTCAATTTATTGTATGTAATTCAACTCTTTATCCGTGTATTTTTTTTTATTCATTTTGAAACCTCACAAATACACACGATTTCAAGCTTTTTGTTGAACACCGTAGATTCTCTTAAACCTGGCTGGCAAGGCATTATGGTATATGATTGAAGTATATACATGCTATTTACAATCATCTGTATAAAAAGGTTATTCATATATTTCACTTTCAAGTTTCAACTGGAAATTGAGTTTTGAAGAATCAAAACTTTTAAACTAGGTAGTCAAAAGCTTGGGATATGTTCATGCTTATTATCAGAAGCAGCAGATAATCAACTTATTGAAAACAACTACTGTTAAACGGGTGCAAACTTGAAAATCATGCCATACAGACGCAACACAAAACCGACGAACCTGTTCAGACTAAGCTCAAACACGTGAATTTCGTGATAGATTTTTTGTTGCTTTGAAACTAAAACTTCTACTTGGATGCCCCATCTTTGAGCATTGAAGTCCAATTTCAAGCACTTGAAAAGCAGCATTTTCTTCTTGTGGTAAAAGTGGTTTTAAACCCGTGTCTATTATCTCCTCACGTTTTGGTTCTTGCATCTCAATACACGACTTGACCCATCTCGCATACACGACTTGACCCATCTCGCCATGTCCACATTTTCACCAAAAGTCCCTGCTATCGGCATCCTCTCCGTCACCACTTCCAACAACACGATCCCCATACTGTAGATGTCACTTTTCTCGTCGCCTTTAAGGAGTAAAGGTTTTCTGTTGACAAAACACAACTTTGTTAATCTATATCATTAACAAAAAAAGTTCACGATAGTATTGGTCATTTAACAGTGACAATTCTTCAAGTTTTCCCAATGCAGGTGGGATTCTTCCAGTGAATCGGTTTTCCCCAAGCCTTAGCCTCTGAAGAGACGGTGAGTTCCCCAACCGCGATGGAACATCACCGTCAAACTCATTGTTGGTGACATCAAACGAGAGAAATGAACTCAAACTACACAATGGAGCAATGCTACCGTTCTGTTTGTTGTTAGAGAGGTTTATTCTAGGTAAATTGACAATGTTAGTTGGCTGCATTGGGAGATTTCCTTCTAAATAGTTATTGTAAAGCATCAACTGTTCTAATGAGCCCATATTGTATTAAAACAATGCCATTGAAATGATTCTGATGTAAATCAACCATTTTTAAGCTCGAGCAGTTACCGATGGATGCCACCCGACAGCTGATTCTCATACAGAAACAGAATCTCAAGCTTCTGAAGCATACCAATTTCTTTCGGTAACCCTCATGGGTGGTATTGAACTGGTCAATGATTGTTATTAAGCATCATATCAGTTAACTTGACCAACTTGAAAAGCTCCATCGGTATCGACCCGTTGAGTGTATTATTCGACAAATCGAGATATTTCAACAACACAGTTTCCCAATTCTGCAGGAACTTCACCCAAAATCGAGTTCTGCGAAATCAACAGGTGTTCCAAAGTTTTGGGACCTAAACTTCGTGTAGCACCTCACCTTTGAAAACAGAGGGTGCAAATCAACATAAGGTATGGTTCTATGTAACAAAATAAAACAACTCAAATAAAATGAAACAACTGAAATAACACATTTTACTATTTAGCATATATCAAGCAAGGAATTGTATTTCAAACTACTATCAAACTAATAAAATAAATCCATGCACCAAATCCATAAGTTTTGCACAATCTACACCACCACATATATAGATTAATAAACTTAAACTGAGCCAGTGGTGGTAGTACTGGCTCCCTTGGCGGAACCAGGAGGTTCTTGCTGAGTCGACTCAGTCTTTCCTGACTGTTCTCCCTCCGCCACTTTCTCCATAGTCTTCTGTCCCACTTCACCAGCAGCTTTCGTGACCCTGTTGAAAGCACCCGTCACCCAAGCAGTCCCAGTCAGCACATACCGGTTCTTCATAATTGCAGACCCCGCTTCGCTTACTGTCTGCTCTGCCGTTGCGAATGCTGTTTTGGTCTTTTCCGACACTTGAAACTTTTGATCCAAATCTTTCACTTTCTCATTCACAATTGTTGTCCCTATGCTGAGTTTTTCGGTAAGACCGATTTTTTGGTCAATTGTGGCGGCTTTTGCAGCTGCTGTTGAAGTAAATTGGAGCTTTTCATCAAAGGCTTTGGCTTTATTAACCGCATCTTTTCCCAAAATAAAGCCTTTGGCCAACATGCTGCTAACAACATCTTCTGCCTTTTGTACAGTTGATTCAACAACACCCCCACTTTGCTGATTTGTTGCCTAAATTATGTGTTGCCAATATTATGTCAGATAAGATAATAACCCTTAAATTGATTGTTATAGATGCATAAATGGGCCTGGGACCAGCCCATAAAAATGTAAAATCATACACTGGGTTGTTGCACTGAAGGTGTTACAGAAGGTGGAGGAGTGTAATCCGGTGCAAGTGCGATGGTAACAGGCTGATCAACTATAGTTGCTCCCTGAAATCATCAAACAGAAACTTGTTAGAATATGGGGTGTTTGGATAGGCGTTTTGAAGGTGATGATGTGGTTTTGAATAATTAAAATCAGATAATTAGTGTAGCAGGTTGAGTTGTAGAAAACCTATATAGCTAATACCGCGATATATCACCGATATATCAGTGATAAATCAGTTATCAGTCCCGTGGTGAGATATTGGTGCAAAATATCGGTCAGAATATCGGTACCGATATTATCTGCGATATTAACCGATATATCACCGATTTTCTCGATATCAGTACCTTTCTTCTTAGTTCTACCATTCGTCTTTCTTCTTGTTGCTACTACTAGTGTTTTAAGTCTTGATTGTTAATTGTTAGTGTTAAATGTTAGTGTTTTAAGTCTTAATCAGTTCCTACTAGCTAAAATTGTAGTGTTTTGCAAGTTGCAAAAGGTTAATTTGTTAATGGTAGGTAAGTATACTGAACTGTTAGTGTTAAATTGCTATATATATTAATTCAGCATGATATTAAAATTACCGATATCCCACCGCGATAATCAATATCTCAAATATTGGTCCTTGACCGATATCCGATTTTTTACCGGATTAACTAGAAAACAGTTTTTCGGTGTGCTTCTAGTGTTTGAAATTGTATTGATCAGATGATCAGATGTTTTGAGTGTCTGAAAAGTTCCAATTCCTTGTGAAATTAATAGATATATGAACAAAGAGACATTTTTGTGAAATTAGTTAATATAGTTTGGAAAATGGAAAACTAGACTCTTATAAATTGTAAGCTTTATGTGCACGATAATAAAAAAGTTTATATACCGAGAGTAGAACGGCAGTCTCTGCACCTTGAGGATCCTTAAAAGTGACAAATGCAATTTGAGCCCGCTCATTCTCACTGAAAACGTAGCAACCATTTGATCAAACATATGCAGACAACCTTAAAGTTACCGTGTACAAGCAAATAATTACATTTCTTGAACATGCGTTTAACTTACATGGGGTGACCCCAGAACCGATAGTGATAAGGGGACTAACCTTTTTATATCAACATATTCGATTTCACCAGAAAAAGAAAAGAATTACTTGATGTCTTGCTCAGAGGCACCTAAGGAAACATTGCTGACCTTCACTGTTCTTACCTGTGAAGATAAATTTTGAAATTCAGAAATACCAGAGCAAGATCTATAAAAGAACTGTCTTTAATTGCTAGGTATAGCACAAATTTTTCAAAAGTGTTGCATGTGGAACAAATTTAATACTGCTTATCATGCCTTAATCCAGATTAACTGCAATAGCGCCTAACCCGAACAAAATTGTTTAGCTATAATATAACCATGAAGCATTAGAAAATAAATGAAACAGTAACTTAACTGAACTTACACACACAATACGATAGAGATTAATTTAAGTTTACAATTGTCATAATTGTTGATGGGTTAATGGTCGCAACCAAAGAGGGGGGGGGGGGGGGGGGGGGTCAAGGGGGTTTGTTGACCACCGGTCTTGGTATTAAAAAAAGCGAGAAGCGCATAAAAGTGCCAAGGCATGAAACCGGGGCGCAAAGCCCAAGCACACTGCTTTAGATAATTTTTTATATGTTTCTAGCATCATTTATCCAACATTTAGACACAAATAAGCTTCATATATGTTTTAATAATGAAATTAAATACATATGGGGAATATTGGAATACACAAGGCATGCACCTCATGGACACTTCTTTTTCCAAAAAAAAAACGTGTCTTATGTAGCCGGAAGCACTGAGGCTTGGGCCTTGCTGAGGCTTGGGTCTTTTAAACCAAGTCCCCGGTCACTTAAATTTGTGTATGATTTTTTAAAACATGAGTTTGACCCCTTAGTTGTAGTCATAGTCGGTAGAGAAGAAAACTCATCATGACCCTCCAACCACCGAATGGAAACCGGAATGGGTTTCTAAACCCTATCCTTTAGGCTATGTGTAGTCATAAAGCCCTTTAGGGGGCGTTATGCGACAAGTGGCGAAAAGTGCAAGAGGGGGGCTTTATATCACAAGAGGGTGTAGTGCCGCTTCAATTATAGATACATATGTATGGGTGTAAATATATGTGTGTGAGCGGGGGAGTAAGGAGCAAGGCGTGATAATGTTCGCGAGGATTCAAAATTCAGACCCCATAGCGCCGGACGTAATGGTGTAGCCGGGCGCTATGGGGCGTTATACACCATTACTGTGCGATATAAAGCCCCATTACGGATGGTCTTAGGTAGGTATGGATTCCCTCAAACCAAACTAAACATGCATGAGTGATCCATCAATGGCATAGACAAATAGACACAAAGTGGAAGTAGTAGTTACATGCTGCACTGATAGATCATATTGGTGAAACAAACATGATCTGAAGATGAATTTACAGAAACATGATTGAGGGAAACTATATAAAAATCTAGCATGTTTGTTAACTGTACAACAACAAATAATGAATTTAGGTCACAAAAAAAGACCATATATTCTTCAATTGCTAAGAGAAAACAACTGAACATAGAAAAGGAGAGATCGAATAATAAATATTTACATGATGAGATTCAGGATGATAATTACTGAAATACGATTGATAGAATGAATTAAGAAATAAAGAGATGAGTTTGAAAGTGACTAACCGACATGGAACCGGAGACGATGAGGTATGTATGGGTGGTTGGTTAATTTGGGGGAATTGAAAGAAGGAAGTTGACGTCAGTATCAAAATACTCGCTACCAGCTTCTGAGGTGGGTAGAAGATGATAGCAGATGAGATCCGGTTATTTTCTAATGGGCCGGGCAGATCCGTTTCTCATTCATACAAACCTGTATTACTATCATTTATCCAAAAAAAAAAAATATTATCCAAAAAAAAAAAAAAAAAAAAAAACTGTATTATATTATTGCACTAAAATTGTAATTGGATTTGGTTTGATAACCGTTATTAGTTATTTGGTCAAGCCGGGTTCGGATATTTAGGCCAAAAAGCCAATTCGGATTTTCATCAGTGTTGTAGAAATCGATAGGTGGTCCCTAGTCGGTCGAGTGGGGAGTTGAGAGTACTTGGAGAGTACTCGAACATATTAAATATAAAGAAAATCAATTATTCGATATTATATATATGTCAAATAAGCGTAATTCATGTCAAAATTAACATAATTCTTGTCAAAATTAGCATATTTCTGAATAGTCATCGAGTAGGCCGAAATTGACCGAGTAGTTGACTGGGTAATCCGAGTAGTCCCCGAGTATTCCAAGGTAATCCCACCGAGTGGTTGGCAGAGTATTCCGAGTAGGTCAAGTTTGACCACCTCCGACTTATAAAGGCAGAATTGTAGTAACTCTCCAAGGTAAGGTGCCAAGTACCGAGTACTCGTCCTTGGAATCCGATTTTTACAACATTGATTTTCATAAATGACATTTTTAGCTCACTGTTTTCAACTTTGCAACTTTGGCAATTTTACTCCCTTGAGATTTAGATGTTTTTTACCGGATTTAACCTTCATCTTTGGTCAAACTAACCATCCATGATTACAATTTACAACCTCAAATAAACTTCCATTATTAAACTTATATGCCAAAATATATGGGGTGTTACAACACCATTCATAATCGCAGAAAAGTTCAATTAAAAAAAAAAATCATCTTATCAAAAGTTTCAGAATTTGGTGTATGCATACTCTGACTAACCTATGCCTATGCCAAACAGAAATTGGCTTTTAGGCGTATGGTTAGCGCATGGCAATACACAACTAATCACTAGCATATGGTCTGCATATCGCCAACGCCCTTGGGCGTATGCCTTTGCAAACTATTTTGTCTTATCAAGTGCATTTTTTCAATCTTTAACTCACACTCATAATTGCTAATTGACTTTCGAGTTATCTAATATGTCTGTTGAGGATAAAAGCCTTCCAAGCAACCAAAGTAAGGTTCATATACCTCATAACTCATAAAACATGTATAAATCTATACTCATTTCAGATCCAAATGATATGCATTAATCTCAATACTGTAAGTCTAACTTACTTCTCCATGTAGGCAAGACCCATGTGCTCGAGTAAACATTCAACCCTTATTATATAATGGATGTTCCTTGACATCAATCGAAAGGTTTCACCACCATTACAAAAAAATGTATGAATAGTCCACATGTATGACGGCGCCACATTTGATATCAGAATAACATACATTATCCTTTTGGTTGGACTATTTATACAATATAATCCCTATGAAGTAATATGAACTCACTTGTCTTGTGTCCATGGAGATTTTTCCACACCTTGTTGATTTTCTAATATCCATCTTGTTCATTATTGTACTTTTTAGGTACAATGCAAAATTTACCAACATGTGATCAATTTTACTACTTTAATCATCAAACATATCTATATCAATATCTATATCTATATAACCAACATCTATATAAAGTAAAATGCACGAATGGTCCCTGTGGTTTTGTAAAATAACACCTATAGTCCCTAACTTTAAGAAATTACATCGGTGCTCCCTGTGGTTTGATAGTTTGTTACTCGGATAGTCCATAGAGTGAATGTTTGTTAGTTTCTTCGTTAAGTCCATCTGAAATTACTTATTTACCCATCCCTTTATAAAATAAGAAAACAAATATAGATTATTAAAAGTGTGGGGCCCGCCTTATTTACCCCTCCCTTATGAACAACCGGCCACCATCACCATAGCCACCCACCTCCACCGCCACCCACCATCACCATAGCCACCCACCTCCACCAACACAATTAACAACCATCATCGAAACTAAACCCTTAAATTGGTTCTAGAGAGAGAAAAAAAGAGGGATTCCGATGGCCAGCAAGGTAGAATAGAGAGGGTCATAAGAGGGTGGTACGGCGGTCGGAGTTTCAGGGAGGAGGTGGTGCAGCGGTGGTGGGTTTAGGGTGGAGGTGGTACAGCGGTCGGGGGGTTCAAGGAGGAGGTGGTGCAGCAGTGGTGGGTTTAGGGAGGAGGCGGTACAACAGTGGTGGTTTAAGGGCGAAGGTGGTGAAGCAATGGTGCTTTTTGGCAGTGGTCGGTGCTGGTTTAGGGTTTGCAGATTGGGGATTTTTAGGTTGTGGGGTATGGTGGCATGGATAATGGTGACGTTGTGATTGTGGTTGTTACATTGGTGGTGTTTAGTAGATGTGGTGTGGTATGGTGGTGATGACCATGGTTTGGTGGTTAGAGAGGGAGGTGGGGTGGGGGTGAGGTGTTATATATTGTATTTAATAAATAATAACTAATTATGGGACCCGATTGATATTTTAAATGATTAATTAGTTTTTTCTTATATTTTAATAAAAGCAAGGGGTAATTTTATCATTTTACATGGATTTAACAGAGAAAACTAACGAACATCCACTCCAGGGACTATCAGAGTAACAACTCATCAAACCACAGGGAACACCGGTGTAATTTCCAAAAGTTAGGGACTATAGGTGTTATTTTACAAAACCACAACGAGCATCCGTGCATTTTACTCTAATATGATAAATGTAAATCATTTGGGACGCTTGCCATGTGATTAGGCTATTGTTGGTGTGGTTTTGGAGGGCTCTTGTGAAGTTTTATTTTTGGAAAATATTGATATATTTATTCTTTTTCTTAAGAATTGGCAACCCTAATTCATATTAGAGTAAAATGCACGGATGCTCGTTGTGGTTTTGTAAAATAACAAACAATATCCTCACATAAGTCAAAAAGAAATTCAGTAATTCTCAAGCAACAAAACATGACAAAACAAAACTCGTAATTCAAAATTTAGGTGTGTTTCTAGAGATCCTAGATCCATTTGCAGCGGTAATCCATCAACCTGTTACATACATTAAAATAAAGTCAATACAATAATGTAAAGGTGAGTACATAAGTTTGCATAAGTATAGTAATAAAGCGTTTACGCATAACCAGCATGTAACACGTAAAGGGCGAATCAAGTAAGCTATCGACAATGACACAAGCTAACCAACAAGACTGCGAGTAGAGTATGCGCGATACGTGTTCACCGTAGTGAGCAAGTAAGAAATCCTTAACAACCCCTGAATAAACAGGTGTTGAGTCCAAACTTTAGTACTATCGTTGCTAAGGGTGGTAGGGCAAGTCATTTGTAACAACCCGTCTGTTTGAAGTCAAAGTACAAGTCAAAGTCAAAGTCAAAGTCAAAGGAAGAAAAGATTGCTAATTCGATTTGTCATTCCTTGCTTAATTATTACTTGTACTCTCGAACCTCGTTAATCGATACTTTAGTTTACGTTAGTTTACGTTATTTTAGTTGTATTATGTGGAGTATCAATGCAATAAACGCTATCTATTTAACGCTATCTCATCGCTATCGCATCGCAACCGGAATCGCAGTTCTGGATATTGTTTTACGTGTGTGTGCTATTATGTGTTACTTGTGCATGTTAATTATATTAAAGGTGTTAATCGCAAACGCAATCGCAACTCTATCGCAACGCAATCTCATCGCGAACTGGAAACACAAGGTTACTTATGTTGTTGTATGTTAGTTATGTTATTTGTGTAACTATTATTCAAAACTATCGCATCGCTTATTTGACACTCGCTTAAACGCATCGCAACACTCAACGCACGAAATGAAAAGTCGGAAACCAACTTGCCAAAACTCTTCGATCGAATGACCCTTCGATCGAATGGTCATACGAACGGATGACCATCCGATCGGATGGCCATCCGATTAAAAGGCCATCCGACCCACTAACTCGCACCGCCTTTCTCTCCTTCCCCTATAAATACACTGTTCACGTGATGTGACAGCCCTCCTCCGACCAGCGCATTCTCGACCCTTTTTCTCTCGATTCCTCGCGATTCTTGTAAGTTTTCATCTCCAATCTTGTACTTCTATCATCTATACACACTTTCTCATCGATTTCACCATCAAATCTCACCTTTTCGCCATGAAATCTGTGGATTTGGGCTGTTTTAGGATGATGTCATCATGGGTTCTCATGAACACCAAAGTGTGACCTCATTCCACCAAGAACAACTCAGATCTAAAGGATTTCTACAATGTTTAAACACTGATTTCACCTAAAACTAAACATTTTCAACTAGATTCAAACCTTCTTCAAACTCTCTCAACTTTTCACTCAAAACCGATAGAATCTGAGCTTGTTCAGGCCTTCTACTCATCCTTTAGTGAAGTGCCGATCCGAGAACGGATTACTATCGAAGAGATGACCGACTTAACGGGTTGAACATGAATATCCATCAAGAACAGTTACTGATTGGATTAGGTGATTCCCATCCTATCGGATGACTCGGACTTGATGGAGTTTCCATTGTTTAAACACGTTGTCATACCGTCTCGGTTCAACCGAAAACTTTCTAAAACTTAACTAATTTTACAAATACTCGAACAAACAGATTACCGAATGAATCGCCGTCCGATCGGATTGTCATCCGATCGAACGACAATCCGGACGGATGACTTGTGATTTTCTTTCAACACTTAAAACTTTTTATAAAACTTCAAAGAGTGTCAGTTCTAAACGAATAGTCAATCCGATCGGACGACCATCCGAGAATGACTATCCTACAGGGAACTTGGGTCTTTGAAACATCTCCCTCGAACGGATCGCCATCCGAGCGAACGACCATCCATTCGGATGACCGTTCGACCGGACGACCTGATAGGTAGAGATACTTCTCTCTTTTTAAAATGCTACAACGAAAACTTCAAAGTCACATCATACACAAACACATCCATCCCAAACGGATAACCCTCCGACCGAATGGTCATCCATCCGGACGGTCATCCGATCAAATCACTATCCGTCACAATCACTATCCGTCACTTGTTCCACTCGACACCGTTTCACACACTATTCAATGCTTATACTGTCGTTATCTGATCATGCTAACTCTCCAGCACTCCCTTCAATCCAAGAATGTGTTTATTCATTAAAAACGATCTGTGAGTATACTCGATCCCTTTTTGCTTAATGCACTTTTGGCTGTTACATACGTTACCTATATCAAATCACATCGATCACACAACGCAAACACTTTTTATACGCTAACCGTCTCTGCATGTTATACGTGTTATTCGATGAATGCTTGTATGTTATGTTTACACAGTTATTGTTGCCTGACACCTTAGCAATGATAGTACTATAGTTTGGACTCAACACCTGTCATGGACAGGGGTTGTTAAGGGTTTTACTTCACATGTCACAATGGTGATATGTGTTGCACAATCTACAACTCGCAGTCATGTATGTGCATATTTCATTGTCGATAACTTGCTAGCTTCACTTTTCAACATGTTACATGCTGGTTATGCGTAAACCGCTTTTCGCTACTATTATACTATTAAACTGCGGGTACTTTGCCTTCATGTCGCTTTCGATTTCCCAGGTGAACTCGGTGCCTCGTTTGCCTTCCCAGCGAACCTTCACAATGGGAATGTGTGAGCACCTGAGTACCTTGGTTTCTCGTCCTACGATCTCGATAGGCTTTTCCACGAAGTGTAGTGTTTCGTCCACTTGCAAGTCCTCTAGGGGGACATGTAGTTCTTGGTTGGCCAGGCACTTTCTGAGGTTCAAAACGTAGAAAGTCAGGTGGACGTTACTCAGCTCCTCTGATAGTTCGAGTCTGTAGGCCACTTTTCCAATCCTTTCCAGAATCTTAAAGGGTCCAACATATCGAGGCGCGATCTTTCCTTTCTTGCTGAATCTATGTCACACCCCGATTTCCACGTGTCACCGGTGGGCCCGGTGGGGGAGTATCGTGACGTGGTTGGCAACGTAATAGTCAAACAACACAATATAATAATGCACAGCGGAAGCAAATTTAAAATAAGATACAACCGAATTTATTTATTGTAAACAAAGTCACAATTATCCGGTGTTTATCCACAGTAGGATCGAAACAAAATAACATTTGTTTATGGTTCAACAGACTTCGGCATCTAAAGCTTGCGAGACTTCTACTGATGCTTAAGAGAATCCCAGCCTATTTCGCCTAGTACCTGCATTTAATCTTTTTGGGAAAATACGTCAGTTTACACTGGTAAATACATTCAACTGACTCATTTTATAAAATGATTGAAAATTGGTTTGGATGCACATGGCATAAACATTTTATTTAACTTGGGAGAATTATTTAATATTATAATCTTGTGAACGATTTACATGTTACTTATGCGTTCAGTAGCCCGGAACGTATTCCGGGTTAAAGATCAATAGACACACCACTTATGTGAGTTATACACGGGAGTACGCCTACACCCCGTGCTCAGGTCGTGGCTATCTCGTAAGATAATGCCAGGGATATCCGGGACATGGTCATTAACCCCCCAAAGGCTGTAAAGTAAACACATCTGTTTAAAACGAGCCGATCAAATTATTCAATTAACCACTAAGCGTGGAAGATTTGATGCTCGATCAAGCGGTACGCTATGTACCGTAACCCAAGCCCGTATAGGGAAAATAAGTTAAAAGTATTTACCTTTGCAAGTATAAATCCTTAATCGAATAAATTGCAGATAGCTTTTACTGGTTCTCCTAATCTGGAACGAAGGTTTAATATAACCTATTAGAATACTAACGGATCTTTAATTAAGCTTATGCTTAGACCGGTTAGTTTAACGATACGGTTCTTACGCACGATTAAGCGAAGACCGGATAGAATGTGATTTAGACCCGACAAGTTGAGGACTTGTTTAATATGGGTTTACTATTCACATTCTGGATTTTGAGATAAAAATGATATCGTTTGACCCGTTTCGGCTAGTTTATGCAAACTAGTTACATAACCCGAACCGAACGCGTATAATGCATAACGGGTAACCGAAAGGGTTGCGAACAGGTTTCCTAAGTTAATACGCTTTAAATATGTTGTGATATCATTATGATATCTTCCATAATGCCCATAACGAGTTTATTCCCTAATTATGCCCCGTAGGGGTATTTTGGTCATTTTAACGACCATAAAAGGGATTTATAGTACTTCTAAGATACGGGTCTGATTAGATCAGAAAAACATCTTAACTTAACAGGTTATGTCTAATGGTATTAAGTCTTACGTGGCAAAATGGTTTTAATACTAAACTACGCGTTTAATACGCGTATAATGCCGTTTTAAGCGACGTACGGATTAAAATACCAATCTGAGTTTTCTGATCAGCAAAACAGGTTCAAAATACTATATTTATTATTTTAGATCAGTGGCAATTGGATTGGTATCAATCGGATTCGTAAAACTCGTTTTATGGCCTAAAAGGGCATATTCGGTATTAACCGAATCAATGCGATAAGCCTAGCTTAAGATCAGTTTAAAAATAATTAAAAATCTTCAAAAATCCCAAAATATTATTTAACATCAGTGGGTAAAAGTTTTGGTACCGAAAATCGGGTTTAGATAGGCTATGCGTTAATCGCGCCGTTTAATTAATAAAAACTTATTATTTACGCTAATGCGCATATCTCCTAATCTAGACCTCCGATTGTCGTGAAAATTTCCGTACATGTTAATTAATCAGTAACTAAGATTATTGTACTTCCACATTTTCAAAATTCTCGTTGTAAGATCATAAGGGCGTTATGGTCCAATTTAAGCGATTAACGGAAACGTGTGCATGCATCGGATAATCAATGAAACAAGTACAGAGACTTATACTAGCATGTAACCCAACCCTAATGAGACTTTAAGGCATGTCTAATTCCAACTAAAACGGGTCAGAACCGAAGTCAACGCAAAAGTCAAAGTTTTGCGCCTTTCGGTTCCGAACCGGGTTTAAACAGAAATTTGTCGAGTCGGGCAAGCGTAGACAAGTTTTCATACTTATTACCATGTTATATTAAGTTTAAAACAGGTTGCACGCCTCGCGGATTGCTAGTCGTGCATTAAATCGCATTTTGTAATTTTGTTGACTTTTTCGGTCAACGTTTGACCCGACAAACGACCTAGTTAGGTCTGGATTTGGTACTTGCCCTTATAAGGGTTTAATACCCATATAATTACCTATCTAACGGTACTTTTAATTCGACACACGACTGAGCTATCGTTAATTAATCGCGAAGTCAAACCGTAGTTACGTCGGTTTGACTTTTAAGCTAATTACTAAGCTAGAATAAATTTAGAAAGGTTAGGAAACTTACTAGATGGTTAATGAATGATTAGAAAGGCTCTTGATCAGTTTGCAAGCTTCCCAAATAATCAGAATGCTTGAATATGATGTGTGAATGAATGTTGCACTTGAAGGTCCTTTATATAGTGGGTTTACACACCACAATCAATTGACACAAGAGTCTATGATCAGCCACAAGTGATAAACACATGTCTCTAGCATGTAGGGGGTGTCTAGGGGCCATGCATGTGCAAGAAAAACCGGCCAAGGGGGTCACAATTGCACATAACAGGCTACTGCCTGTTTTTTCTGCATCTGCAGACCGGACGCGGCCCGCGTCCTGATTAACCAAATCTCAGGCGGGCCGCCTGAGACATATAAATCAGATTTTTGATTTTTGTTTGTTGTGTTTCGAAAGGGCATCAACTTGCACGACTTTGGGACTTTGTTTTGGCAACAAGGGACCTCTATTATGGGTCTAGTACAGTTCCTTACCCTACCAATATCCTTTGTTTCAAATGATTGTATTTACAAGACCCGAAAACATCGGTTTACCATTCATTTTCTTCTTGGGATCAATCATACTTTTCCAATTCCATTATTGGCAATAATTCCCTGAATTTAGGGTATAATAGATGTGTAAAATATTATATCGGGTCTTGGGATTTATAATTGAGGTGTTCAGAGGTAATAATTTAACATGACGCCACTTTAAATCCTACCGAAAACATCTTTATTAAATCCGGGTTTTCAACGCGTTTTTGTCTTACATGACACGTGTCGTTTTAATATTAAACCCGAAATTTGCGAGGTGTTACATCCTCACCCCCTTAAAATAAATCTCGACCCGAGATTTACTGAAACAAGTAAGGGTACTTTTCTTTCATGGTGGATTCCAACTCCCACGTAAACTCGGGACCTCTTCGGGCATCCCATTTGACTTTGACAAAAGGTATATGCTTTCTTCGAAGCTTCCTTACCTGTCGATCTTCAATCGACAAAGGTTTTTCTACAAACGTTAAGCTCTTATCTATTTACACATCTGTATGTGGCATGACATGTGAATCATCAGCGGAACACTTCTTTAGATTGCAAATGTGGAACACATTGTGAATTCCACTGAGCTCTTCTGGTAAGTTCAACTTGTAGGCAACTGACCCGACACGTTCGATAACCTCGAAAGGTCCTATGTATCTCGGGCTTAGTTTGCCTTTCTTACCAAATCGCATCACCCCCTTCCAGGGTGACACTTTAAGTAGGACTTTGTCACCTACTTCGAAGTGAAAGTCCTTACGACTTGGATCCGCGTAACTCTTCTGCCTATTCCGGGCAGCTTGGAGATTGTTACGAATCTGGACAATCTTGTCCGTCGTTTCGAACACGATCTCTGGTCCTGATAACTGGACTTCTCCAACTTCCGCCCAACAAACTGGCGATCTACATTTTCTACCGTATAATGCCTCAAAAGGCGCAGCCTTTATGCTGGTATGGTAGCTATTGTTGTAGGAGAATTCGATCAAGGGTAGGTTCTTATCCCAGCTACCTCCCAAATCGATCGCACATGCACGCAGCATGTCTTCCAACGTTTGAATAGTACGCTCACTCTGACCGTCAGTCTGAGGATGGTAAGCCGTACTAAAGTTCAAACGTGTGCCCAAAGATTGCTGGAAGCTCTTCCAAAAATGTGACGTGTACCTAGTATCCCGGTCGGAGATAATAGCTACAGGTATGCCGTGTAGGGCTACAATCTTGTCAACGTATAACTGGGCTAACATATCGGAGCTATAAGTCTCCTTGATGGGTAAGAAATGAGCTGACTTAGTCAGTCGGTCAACTATAACCCATATCGTATCATTGCCTTTCCTTGTCTTGGGTAACTTGGTAATGAAATCCATAGTTACCATTTCCCACTTCCACGTAGGAAGTTCAGGCTGTTGTAGCAAACCTGACGGTTTCTGATGCTCGGCTTTGACTTGCGCACATGTCAAGCATTTTGCTACATGGGCGGCCACAGACTTTTTCAAGCCTATCCACCAATAATTTGCCTTTAAATCCTGGTACATCTTATCAGCTCCAGGATGAACGGAGTATTTGGAACTGTGGGCTTCTTGGAGGATGATATCACGAAGTCCTCCAAAAATCGGAACCCATATTCGTCCGTTTAACCGTAAAATTCCGTCCTTGCTAAGAGTTAACTGCTCCTCAGTTACTCCTAACTTTTCATTAGGATAGTTAGCTTCCAACACAGCTTCCTTCTGTGCAGCTAACACCCTTTCTATCAAACTGTTCTTTACCTCCATACGCTTGGCGTTAATTCGAATGGGTTTAACCCTTTCCTTTCTGCTCAAGGCATCAGCGACTACATTCGCTTTGCCGGGATGGTATTTGATTTCACAATCATAATCATTTAAAGTTTCCATCCAACGGCGTTGCCTCATGTTTAATTCTTTCTGGTTAAACAGATGCTGGAGGCTCTTGTGATCAGAAAAGATCAAAAACTTGATTCCATACAGATAATGCCTCCACAGTTTTAGTGCGAACACAACGGCACCCAATTCCAAGTCATGGGTGGTGTAATTCTTTTCGTGCACCTTTAACTGTCGTGATGCATAGGCAATCACATTGCCTTTCTGCATAAGCACACACCCCATGCCAGTGTGTGATGCATCACAATAAACTACAAATTCTTCAGCGCCTTCCGGTAAGGTAAGCACAGGAGCGTTGCTCAACTTTTGTTTCAAAACATCGAAGGACTCTTGCTGCTTAGGGCCCCAAACGAACTTTACTTTCTTCTTGGTCAGGGAAGTTAGGGGCGCAGCAATCCTTGAAAATTTTTCAATAAAACGCCTGTAATAACCCGCCAATCCCAGGAAGCTACGAATCTCCGTAGGTGTCTTTGGCTCTTGCCAATTCATAACAGCTTCCACTTTAGCGGGATCCACCTGGATACCACGCTCACTAACCACGTGTCCAAGGAATTGGACTTCTCGTAGCCAAAATTCACACTTAGAGAATTTGGCGTAGAGCTTCTCCTGACGTAGAAGTTTGAGAATACAACAAAGGTGTTTCTTGTGGTCAGCTTGGTTCTTAGAATAAATAAGGATGTCATCAATGAAGACGATAACAAATTTATCTAAGTAAGGCTTGCAGACACGATTCATGAGATCCATGAACGCGGCTGGTGCATTAGTGAGCCCAAAAGGCATCACTAGGAACTCGTAATGACCGTAGCGAGTCCTGAATGCAGTCTTGTGAACGTCTTCATCCATAACCTTCAACTGATGGTATCCTGACCTCAGATCAATCTTTGAGAAGTAACTTGCCCCTTGAAGCTGATCGAACAAATCGTCGATCCTGGGCAATGGATATCTATTCTTGATCGTGACTTTATTAAGCTCGCGATAGTCGATGCATAGACGCATCGATCCATCCTTCTTCTTGACAAACAGGATTGGTGCTCCCCAAGGAGATGAACTAGGTCGAATGAAACCCTTAGCTAGCAATTCATCTAGCTGCGTCCGCAACTCCTTCATTTCCGTGGGTGCCAATCTGTATGGAGCTCTAGCAACTGGTGCCGCTCCAGGGATGATATCGATCCTGAATTCGACTTGTCTATCTGGTGGTAGACCAGGTAGATCTTCAGGAAACACTTCTGGGTATTCCGAAATGACAGGGATGTCTTCTAACTTTGGTTTAGGCTCGTCCATGATCACTTGCGCCATGTAAATGACACATCCCTTTTTTAAACACTTTGAAGCCTTGAGCATAGTCACGTGCTCAGGCAGTCCGTACTGGGTATCTCCCCGAATGATAAGTGATTCACCAGACGGAGTCTTTATCACTACTTGCTTCATGTTACAGACGATTTGGGCCTGGTTATGAGATAACCAGTCCATACCCAGAACTATGTCAAAACCGGCTAATTTAAAGGGAAGTAGAGATAGAGGAAAAGAATGGTTCTTAATGGATATAGCACATCCATCTAACTCAGTAGAGACGGCTTCAATGGTACCATCTGCTAACTCTACCTCATAATTCACTTTTAGGGTTTTGACAGGTAAATTCAACAATTTACAAAATTTATGATCTACGAAGGACTTATCTGCGCCGGAATCAAAAAGTACTCTTGCAAAAACATCGTTTACAAGGAAAGTACCTGTTATGACGTTATCATCCTGCACAGCTTCCTTCGCATCCATCCTGAAGACTCTGGCGTTAGTCTTCTTAGCCTCCTCAGGCTTCTTGTTGTACTTAGGGAAGTTAGTCTTTATGTGGCCCTTTTCATTGCAACGGTAGCACGTTGCATCTTTCATCTTCTTGCAATCCAAGGTTTTGTGTTCCTTGGACTTGCACAAACCGCAAGCAAAAGACCTTGACTCGTTATTCGAGTTTGATTCGAGTCTGCACTTTCCAAAGTGCTGTTTCTTGCAAGTCTTGCATGTGGGCTTCTCACCAGAGCGATGCCCATCCTTCTTCGAATCTGATCCCTTCTTGTGATCACCGCTCCCACGGTGTTTCTTGTTCGACCTACGCGAACCGTCATCTTCATGCTTCCTCTTCTCGGCCGCCTTATTCCTCTGCGATCTCTGCCGGACCGCATCCAGAGTGAGGGATAAGGAAAGGTCAGTTACAGACCTGAAGGTAACTGGCCGAGAAGCCTTTACACTGGACTTGATCTCGGGTTCCAAACCACCAATAAAGCGAGCAATTCTTTTTGGCTCCGGGGTTACCAGATAAGGTACCAACCGGGATAGTGTATTGAAGCTCGTCAGATAAGCTTGACAATCGAGGTTCTTCATTACCAGTGATAGGAAGTCATATTCTATCTTTTCCACCTCATGTTGAGGGCAGAAATTTTCCTTGATCAAGGCGATGAATTGATCCCACGTCATGCTATACAACGGGATCTTTCCGGAGGCCTCCATCAGAGATCTCCACCAAGCTAACGCCTCACCCTTGAAGGACTGTGAGACAAATTTAACCACATCACCTTCAGCGCATCCGCTGATGTCCACGACCGTGTCCATTTCATCTAGCCACGTCATGCAGTCTACGGCTCCTTTCTCTCCCGTAAAATCCCTGGGTTTGCAAGACACAAAGTACTTATATGTGCAACCCTTGTTACGGTGTCCCTGATGCAGTACCAACTGCTGAGATGGATTACTTTGGTGGTTGGTGGACTGGCGATCATCACCGTTTTTCTTTGGCACATCCTTTTTGGGAGGAGGCTTGTTATGAGCCTCTGAATGTGTCCTTGGCTTTGAATGGGATACAGAGTGAGTCCTACTTCGGGTACTACTGTATTCTTCATACTGTCTATCCAAGGCTTGAGTAACAGCACCGTCTATTATTGCTTTTAGCTCGGCACCCGTTAATGTAATCTGAGCGTTCTCATTCGGCTCCACAGGATGGCTATTGACTTCATTAGAGTTAGCCATTTGTATTGAACTGTTACAGAAAACAAGGACAATAATTTATTTGGGAGTTTATTATGGAATTACCCCTTAGGGTAACTCGTTAACCATGGTAAACAGAGACCATAATTGGTTAACTTATTAATCGTATTAATTTAGGATTTTAATTAAAATTTATCCTAAACATAAACAATAACAATATATATTAGCACTTAAGGCTTGGTCACACGGACAATTTAATTTATAAGCTATGACTTCAGAGAATCAAGACTTTTAAGGTTTGAACCTAGTTCATTACCTTTATTAGACAGGGAGTCAAAGCTACCACTATCTTTTGGCTCATATGGAATTGAGCAGGGCCCGTAGGCATTATATTACCACGTATGGTAAAATGTGATCATCTTAATTGATGATGTACCCAGGATTTAGAGATCATTAAACTGGGTTAGGAATCTTCTAAAGAATTCCTTTATAATATGACGTATGTGATTTTAACGAATCACTTCTGCCAGGAGTGTTAACATGTTTTAAGATGTTAACAGGGAATGGAATCTTTTAAACAGGTCTTACCATTTTGGCCCGGTCTTATATTTGACACGTGGCTAGGTTTCACACTTTAAGATCCTTAATTAAATAAATTTCATAGGCAGATTAATTTACAAGGAATGATTTTAATTTATTTATTTCATTTATAATTTATATATGCACATAATGGCAAACATGAAATTTATAAAACAAACATTCCATTAATTATACGTAGGTTACATATTGCCCTAAACGGGTCTTTTTACACAAACAATTTCCCACGTAGGGGTCAAACAAGTACTTACCCGCGCAGGGGTTAAATCTAAAACACAAGTCCTCGCAGGGACTGATTACTTAAATAGATGTCCACGCAGGGACTAGGTACAATGATAAATGTCCACGCAGGGACTACATACACACATAAATGTCCACGCAGGGACTTAATTTTTAAAGTAGACACACACACATAAAGGATTTACTGATCCTTCTTGCTCTTTCCCTTGATTAAGTTCGTCAAGGTCTTGAACATCCCTTGGTTACGCCTTCGGTCTTCCCGTGCCTCATGCCGCACCTCCCTAATACTTTGTAGGATTTCCTGATGCAGTGGTGGCGACATCTGCAGAGACGGCGGGGGTTGCTGGTAGTACGGGGGTTGTGTAGGCATCTGGTATCCCTGTGCTGGGTAGCCTACTCCCCAAGGACCTCCATACGGTCCCTCCTGGTTAAGGGCGTTGTAATTAGTTGCTACCAAATACGGGTCGGCTTCAGCGTATCCGAGGTTAGGGTGAGTCGGTGGCTCAAACGGGTTGTACATCGCAGGACCCGTGTATGCTGGTATCTGATTATCGAAACCCATTGGTGGCGGTTGCTGCGCGTAGGGGTTTGATGGTCCACCTATCTGTGGAACTTCTGGAAGCGGCTGATAATTTCTGCCACTTGATTGTAGAGGAGAGTTAAAGTGAAACTCTTCTCTTCGTGTGGACATCCGGGCTCCGGATCTCCTATGTCTTTGCGGCTGTGGAGGCGCCGGCTGAACTGGTGGCGGTGGAGGCGGTGGCGTAACTGCCTCAAACTGGTGATTCCCAGAGGAATCTTGATGATGCTGCTGCTGCTGCTGCTGCTCATGCGGCGAAGAATAGTGAGGCTGATGCTGCTCATGCGGCGATGAATGGTGAGGAGGTGTATAATACCATTCGTGCCGAGTAAAGATAGCCTGGAAGCTATCTGGACCATTATAGGGTGGCCCGTGATAAATGGAACTATCCGAGACCTCGATTGGGTGGTTGGGAGTTCCTGATGCGGGCTCTTCGGGGTCGTCTTCCTCATCCATATCGTTTCCTCCAGAAAAATGGTCCTCCGGCCCCAATGGGTTAAAACCCACTGGTTCTTGTATATAATCCGCCGGGTTAAACTGGCCTTGAAAGATTGGAGTGGGGTCTCCAAAAGGGCGGTGCGACATAGATCGCTGTAACGGTATGTGCGAATGGTGGGGGTCTCTAGGCTCATTTTCTGATTGTGGCCCGTATGAGTCTTGAGCGGGAGTCGTAGTGCTGTTCGAAACCGACCGTCTTGCCGGTTGAAAGAGACCTCTCTGGTTCCGCCGAGTACCGTCACTCTCGGCGGGGATAGGAGCTTGTGTATTGGACGGCCCAGCTTCATGGTCGTTGGGGGCGGTGGTCGGCCCCTTTCCTCCTCGTCCTCGCATACGTAAAAATCTCGGAGGCATCTTTGTTATTCCTGTCAATAAAACATAAGATAACAATAACAAAAATATAAAGTTTTAAAGGACAACAAAAACCGAATAAGGTGGAATTTGTCCTATGTTATAAGTCTAGACTCGAAAGTTTAAATATGTGCAATTGTGTAACTGAGATTAAACACAAAAGGCTAGTGTTTAATTCACTCAGAGTTGGCTCTGATACCAACCTGTCACACCCCGATTTCCACGTGTCACCGGTGGGCCCGGTGGGGGAGTATCGTGACGTGGTTGGCAACGTAATAGTCAAACAACACAATATAATAATGCACAGCGGAAGCAAATTTAAAATAAGATACAACCGAATTTATTTATTGTAAACAAAGTCACAATTATCCGGTGTTTATCCACAGTAGGATCGAAACAAAATAACATTTGTTTATGGTTCAACAGACTTCGGCATCTAAAGCTTGCGAGACTTCTACTGATGCTTAAGAGAATCCCAGCCTATTTCGCCTAGTACCTGCATTTAATCTTTTTGGGAAAATACGTCAGTTTACACTGGTAAATACATTCAACTGACTCATTTTATAAAATGATTGAAAATTGGTTTGGATGCACATGGCATAAACATTTTATTTAACTTGGGAGAATTATTTAATATTATAATCTTGTGAACGATTTACATGTTACTTATGCGTTCAGTAGCCCGGAACGTATTCCGGGTTAAAGATCAATAGACACACCACTTATGTGAGTTATACACGGGAGTACGCCTACACCCCGTGCTCAGGTCGTGGCTATCTCGTAAGATAATGCCAGGGATATCCGGGACATGGTCATTAACCCCCCAAAGGCTGTAAAGTAAACACATCTGTTTAAAACGAGCCGATCAAATTATTCAATTAACCACTAAGCGTGGAAGATTTGATGCTCGATCAAGCGGTACGCTATGTACCGTAACCCAAGCCCGTATAGGGAAAATAAGTTAAAAGTATTTACCTTTGCAAGTATAAATCCTTAATCGAATAAATTGCAGATAGCTTTTACTGGTTCTCCTAATCTGGAACGAAGGTTTAATATAACCTATTAGAATACTAACGGATCTTTAATTAAGCTTATGCTTAGACCGGTTAGTTTAACGATACGGTTCTTACGCACGATTAAGCGAAGACCGGATAGAATGTGATTTAGACCCGACAAGTTGAGGACTTGTTTAATATGGGTTTACTATTCACATTCTGGATTTTGAGATAAAAATGATATCGTTTGACCCGTTTCGGCTAGTTTATGCAAACTAGTTACATAACCCGAACCGAACGCGTATAATGCATAACGGGTAACCGAAAGGGTTGCGAACAGGTTTCCTAAGTTAATACGCTTTAAATATGTTGTGATATCATTATGATATCTTCCATAATGCCCATAACGAGTTTATTCCCTAATTATGCCCCGTAGGGGTATTTTGGTCATTTTAACGACCATAAAAGGGATTTATAGTACTTCTAAGATACGGGTCTGATTAGATCAGAAAAACATCTTAACTTAACAGGTTATGTCTAATGGTATTAAGTCTTACGTGGCAAAATGGTTTTAATACTAAACTACGCGTTTAATACGCGTATAATGCCGTTTTAAGCGACGTACGGATTAAAATACCAATCTGAGTTTTCTGATCAGCAAAACAGGTTCAAAATACTATATTTATTATTTTAGATCAGTGGCAATTGGATTGGTATCAATCGGATTCGTAAAACTCGTTTTATGGCCTAAAAGGGCATATTCGGTATTAACCGAATCAATGCGATAAGCCTAGCTTAAGATCAGTTTAAAAATAATTAAAAATCTTCAAAAATCCCAAAATATTATTTAACATCAGTGGGTAAAAGTTTTGGTACCGAAAATCGGGTTTAGATAGGCTATGCGTTAATCGCGCCGTTTAATTAATAAAAACTTATTATTTACGCTAATGCGCATATCTCCTAATCTAGACCTCCGATTGTCGTGAAAATTTCCGTACATGTTAATTAATCAGTAACTAAGATTATTGTACTTCCACATTTTCAAAATTCTCGTTGTAAGATCATAAGGGCGTTATGGTCCAATTTAAGCGATTAACGGAAACGTGTGCATGCATCGGATAATCAATGAAACAAGTACAGAGACTTATACTAGCATGTAACCCAACCCTAATGAGACTTTAAGGCATGTCTAATTCCAACTAAAACGGGTCAGAACCGAAGTCAACGCAAAAGTCAAAGTTTTGCGCCTTTCGGTTCCGAACCGGGTTTAAACAGAAATTTGTCGAGTCGGGCAAGCGTAGACAAGTTTTCATACTTATTACCATGTTATATTAAGTTTAAAACAGGTTGCACGCCTCGCGGATTGCTAGTCGTGCATTAAATCGCATTTTGTAATTTTGTTGACTTTTTCGGTCAACGTTTGACCCGACAAACGACCTAGTTAGGTCTGGATTTGGTACTTGCCCTTATAAGGGTTTAATACCCATATAATTACCTATCTAACGGTACTTTTAATTCGACACACGACTGAGCTATCGTTAATTAATCGCGAAGTCAAACCGTAGTTACGTCGGTTTGACTTTTAAGCTAATTACTAAGCTAGAATAAATTTAGAAAGGTTAGGCAACTTACTAGATGGTTAATGAATGATTAGAAAGGCTCTTGATCAGTTTGCAAGCTCCCCAAATAATCAGAATGCTTGAATATGATGTGTGAATGAATGTTGCACTTGAAGGTCCTTTATATAGTGGGTTTACACACCACAATCAATTGACACAAGAGTCTATGATCAGCCACAAGTGATAAACACATGTCTCTAGCATGTAGGGGGTGTCTAGGGGCCATGCATGTGCAAGAAAAACCGGCCAAGGGGGTCACAATTGCACATAACAGGCTACTGCCTGTTTTTTCTGCATCTGCAGACCGGACGCGGCCCGCGTCCTGATTAACCAAATCTCAGGCGGGCCGCCTGAGACATATAAATCAGATTTTTGATTTTTGTTTGTTGTGTTTCGAAAGGGCATCAACTTGCACGACTTTGGGACTTTGTTTTGGCAACAAGGGACCTCTATTATGGGTCTAGTACAGTTCCTTACCCTACCAATATCCTTTGTTTCAAATGATTGTATTTACAAGACCCGAAAACATCGGTTTACCATTCATTTTCTTCTTGGGATCAATCATACTTTTCCAATTCCATTATTGGCAATAATTCCCTGAATTTAGGGTATAATAGATGTGTAAAATATTATATCGGGTCTTGGGATTTATAATTGAGGTGTTCAGAGGTAATAATTTAACATGACGCCACTTTAAATCCTACCGAAAACATCTTTATTAAATCCGGGTTTTCAACGCGTTTTTGTCTTACATGACACGTGTCGTTTTAATATTAAACCTGAAATTTGCGAGGTGTTACAATCTAACCACCCGCTTCCAAGGTGCAACCTTTAGGAGTACGTGATCGCCAACATCAAATTCATGGGGCTTGCGGAGTCTATCAGCGTAACTTTTCTGTCGGCTCCAAGCTTTCAACAGATTTCTTGAATTTAGAGGATTTTGTTTGTCGTTTCTTGCAACAGCTCGGGACCAGTAATTTGTGCGTCTCCGATCTCGTGCCACACAATAGGCGATCGACATTTCCTTCCGTTTAGATCCTCAAACGGTGCCATTTGTATGCTAGAATGATAACTGTTATTGTACGAGAATTCGACCAAAGGTAAGTACGCGTCCCAATTACCACTGAAATCTATGACACACGAACAGAGCATGTCTTCAAGGGTACGAATAATTCTTTCAGTCTGACCGTCGGTTTGGGGATGGAAAGCGGTACTTAGATTAAGAGTAGTACCGAGAGCAGATTGAAACGTTTCCCAAAAACGCGAGGTAAACCGACCATCGCGGTCAGAGATGATGTCGCGAGGCGTCCCATGTCGACTAATGATCTCGTTGGTGTAGATTCGGGCTAATCTTTCTACCTTATAGTCTTCTCGTATCGGTAGGAAGTGAGCTGACTTAGTTAAACGGTCAACCACAACCCAAATGCTATCATGACCAGATTGAGTACGCGGAAGTTTCATTATGAAGTCCATAGCTATACTCTCCTATTTCAACATAGGGATTTCGGGCGGAACGAGTAAGCCAAAGGGTCTTTGATGCTCAGCCTTAACCTTGGAACAGGTCAGGCATTTCGAAACATAGATTGCGATATCCTTCTTCATGCCCAGCCACCAGTACTTGTAGCGCATGTCCTGGTACATCTTGTCAGCACCGGGATGAATAGAATATCGAGATTTGTGGGCTTCGTTCATCAGGACTTGTCCCAAGTTCGTACGCTTGGGAATCCAGATTCGATCTAAGTAATGAAAGATGCCATTCGACTTATTCTCGAGTTGGGTGCCATCGTTTAGAATCCTTTCCTTCTTCAAAGTTCGCTCGGTAAAACAAGCATGTTGCGCGTCACGAATGAGAGCTTCGAGATTAAATTGGGCTTGAGAATTACGAACGCTAAGCAAGTAGCTTCGTCGATTGAGAGCATCGGCCACGACGTTTGCTTTGCCTGGATGGTAATGGATCTCACAGTCGTAATCGTTGAGCAGTTCTACCCACCGACGTTGACGCATGTTCAGCTCTTTCTGGTCAAAGATATGTTGTAGGCTCCTATGATCGGTGAAGATCGTACACTTGGTACCATAAAGGTAGTGTCGCCAAATCTTTAATGCAAAAACAACTGCGCCAAGCTCGAGGTCATGTGTGGTGTAGTTCTTCTCGTGGATCTTGAGCTGTCGAGAAGCATACGCGATAACCTTATCTCGTTGCATAAGAACACAACCAAGACCCAGTTTCGAGGCATCGCAGTAAACTACGAAGTTATCGTTTCCATCGGGCAGTAAGAGCACGGGAGCATTGCAAAGCATAGCCTTGAGAGCTTGAAAGGCTTCCTCCTGTTTAGCTCCCTAAACAAAAGGTTTATCCTTATGCGTAAGAGAGGTAAGCGGCACGGCGATTTTAGAAAAACCTTCGATAAAACGGCAATAATAGCCTGCCAGTCCTAGAAAAGAACGGACTTCAGACGGATTCTTGGGTGTAACCCAGCTCTTAACTGCTTCGATCTTCACAGAGTCAACGTGGATACCTTGACTATTGACAACGTGACCCAAGAATTGGACCTCCTCTAGCCAAAATTCGCACTTGGAGAATTTGGCGTAGAGACGGTTTCCCTGGAGTAACTCAAGAACCAAACGTAGATGCTGCGAGTGTTCGGCTTTTTACTTGGAATAGATCAGGATATCATCGATGAATACGATTACGAAGCGATCAAGGAAGGGTTTGCACACTCGATTCATCAAATCCATGAAGACTGCAGGAGTGTTGGTCAAACCAAAAGGCATGACAACGAACTCATAGTGACCATAGCGGGTTCGAAAAGTGGTTTTGGGTATATCTTCATCTTGAATGCGTAATTGATGATAGCCTGAACGTAAATCGATCTTAGAAAAACACGTAGCACGTTGTAGCTGATCAAATAAATCGTCAATTTGAGGCAAGGGATATCGATTCTTGATTGTCAACTTATTCAACTCCCTATAGTCGATGCACATCCTGAATGAACCATCCTTCTTCTTGACGAAAAGGACAGGCGCGCCCCATGGAGAGGTGCTAGGGCGAATAAAGCCTTTATCAAGAAGTTCCTGGAGCTGACTCGAGAGTTCGTGCATTTCAGAAGGAGCGAGATGATACGGCGCTTTAGCAACAGGGTTTGCTCCAGGAATGAGGTCGATACGGAAATCGATATCACGAGCGGGTGGTAAACCGGGTAGATCATCCGGGAAGACGTTAGGAAATTCATGAACAATGGGGACGTCTTTCACCTCTTTAACTTCCTTTTTCTCCGCTACTACAATGTGTGCCAAGAAAGCTTGGTATTCCTTGCGGAGATACTTGCTAGCCTGAACACACGACATAAGTTGGAGTTTCTTCGACGTGACTTCACCATAAACACACAATTGATCACCATTAGCGAGCGAGAATCGAATCATCTTATTAAAGCAAACAACTTCAGCATGGTTTTCACGAAGAAAGTCCATGCCTACTATGACGTCAAAACTTCCAAGCTGCATCGGAATAAGATCGATAGGAAAGATGTGATTGTTGAGCTCGAGAGTACAATCACGAAGAACAGAATTGACGGCGACGGTTCTTCCGGTGGCAACTTCAACATCGAACGTCGAGGGGAGATAAGCGCGCTTACGATTGAGGAGCTTTTCGAATTCAAGCGATACAAAACAGTTATCTGCTCCAGTATCAAACAAACATGAAGCATATATACCATTCACAAGGAACGTACCATTCACCACATTGTTATCGGCTTGAGCTTGACGGACATTGATGTTGAAAGTATGTCTGCGTGCTGCTGGTTGTTGCTGTTGTTGCTGAGGTTGCTGCTGGGGCTGTTGCTGTTGTGGATCTTGCTTGACCACTCGGTTCGGGCACATGTTAGCGAAGTGGTTGGGATCACCACACGCATAGCAAGCTCTAGCATTGACCGCGGGTGCAGGAGCCGCTTGATGGCCTCGAGGAGCAGTAAGTAGAGCTTGTTTAGCAGGAGCTTGACCTTGGGTTAGAGCAGGGTTTTGACGTGGACCTGTACGGCAGTTGGCGGTGAAATGGCCGTACATGTTGCAATGGGCACAGTATCTGCAGGCGATTCCCACTGGGTGGTGATAAGTACAAGTAGGGCAAACCGGGTGAGGACCGCTATACGCACGCTTTGCTGGCAGTGCGTTGGTAACCGGGGCCGCTACTTGGCGGTGTTGGTGTTGCTGAGGAGCTGGAACAGCTTTAAGTGGGGTAGCATTGGTCACAGCACAGTTCTTGTTGCTGGAACTGCTGTTGTTCTTTCTCTTGCGTCTTGAGAGCTTGGATGATTGAGGAGCGGTGGCGGTTTCAGCGGTTGAAGCAGTGGTAGCTTGATGCAGATTCTTGGGAGCTTTATCCCAGACACCAGACTTGACTCGCTTGTCGTTGATCTCAGCAGCGAGCAAGTAGGTTTCTTCAATCGTTGACGTCTTTGCGGCTTGAATGAAATCAGCCACGCAATCTGGGAGAGCACGGATATACTTCTTGATGGCGATTTCGGGCGTCTTGACCTGGTCCGGACAGATTATACTCAACTGCTTGAAGCACGCAGTCAAACCGGCGTTGTCACCATCTTTCTGCTTAATGTGCCAAAATTCATCCTCCAGCTTTTGGCGTTCATGGGGAGGGCAGAACTCTTCCATCATCACGTCCTTCAACTCATCATAGCCCGTAAGCTGCATCATTTCCGCGTTTGTCTCTCTCGGCTGTCCACCAGTCTAAAGCGCGGGACTGGAAGACGCCAGTTGCGTTGAGAGTACGGAGATCATCAGGACAGCCACTCTGGCACAGGGTGACTTCGATAGAATCAAACCATTGGAACATGGCCGTAGGACCATCTTCACCAATAAACTCTTTCGGTCCGCAGGCTTTGAACTGTTTAAAGCTAAAAGCAGCTTTGGGAGTATCGGTCCTGGACTCTTCAGAAGATTTGCTTGCATTCTCATGCAGTTCACTGACAATCTGAGGAATAACCTTCGCCATCTGTTTAGCAACCATAGAGGCGAGACGTTTATCTGCCTGTTTTCGACGGGCGGCTTGGGTAGCACGAGATCCAGATGATGACATTGTCTGCATCAAACAGCGCCATAGGACTCAAAACACTATTCGATTATTCCTAGTATAGTCTAGTGATTCACCATAAAGCTCGGGAACACAATCATTCATATAAGCACATAATCACGTAGGGCACATAAACACGTAGGCACGTAAGGCACAGAAGCATATAAGGTAGTCAGAATACAGAAACCTAACTATATGTTGCACGTATTCCCTATCCTTCACAGCACGTATATCGATTAAATATAGCGATTGCGAGTATCGAGCAGCGATTGCGATTAATGACCAGCGATTTGTTAGCGTTTCGTGTAGTGTGTTGTGATAAGCAGAGAAAGAAGCGTTAGTTCATAACCAGTGATACCTCAAAATGCTAACAAATGTGCATAAAACCACATAAAACACATAAAGTTCCCATAAAATCGATAAATCACAGAGTTGGCGGCAGCAAATCCAGAATCGAAACACATAAAATTCGAGGATAGATTGTCTCGGGTGTGCTAGACATCGACTACCCAAAGTGATTCGACTATTCACAAGGACTTTTAGTACACACTTTGACCTTCGGAACTGTACTCTCGCTTCGATTTGAGCGATCGGCACACATCCTTCCAGTTACAGTGTGACCCAAGTCGTTGGAGTCCGTCGAGACTTTGGTGAGAGTTTTGTAAAACCACATTAGGGAGTAGAACGAGTCATCAAGGTTCGGGTTTCACCCCCAACTTAGCGACTATGTTCCTGCTTGTGTGATGAAATCACGAGATTGATAAGGAGATATGCGTCGAAGCATGGATTTCACTCCTGGTTCAACGCAAATTCTCTTGTTTTATAGTAAAAATAGCAATTCGAACGAGTAATCTGGTCGAGAGTTTGCGGTTTTCACACCTAATCTCAACCAGATCATTCGTCTGTGTGAGTAATCAGCCTTAGGAAAGGCTGATCTTGCGCGAAACTGTAGTATGCGATGTTCGCGCAAGTGTGTAGTGTACAGTGAGTTCGAGCGAGAAATAGCGAGGTTAGCAAGTAAGCTCGTACGGACCCCTACCGGGCATGCACAAGTCGGTCTGTTGGTACTTAGACTATAGACTAGATCGTTCTAAGATATTGACCTGGACTAGGTCGAGTCTTGCCTAATTCCCTATAGTTATGGCTCAGATACCAATCTGTCACACCCCAACCGGTGGCGGAAACATCGGGGCATGACACTGAGCGAAACATATTGTCCATGAGTATCCATAACAACTATTCATTACCAGATAATTAAAATGTCACGTCCCATACCACAACATATCCAAATAAAAACAGTTATTACAAATAATTGTCTCATAAACAAATACTGCTCCGACGACTCAGATTTAAGCGTGACATAACTAGACCCCTAGCTTGATTCATCAAAGCACATCAATCCCTAGCATCTTAAGCACCTGTCACATACGTTAAAATATAGGTCAATACACATAGTGTAAAGGTGCGCATACAAGTTTGATAATAGCATAATAGAGTTCGAAATTGTTTACGCATAACCAGCATGTACAACGTATAATGTGAAGCATGTAAGTTATCGACAAAGATCCTATCAATACCAATGACTGCGAGTAGCGAGTGCACATCACATATTCACCACTGTGAATACATGAAGTAATTGTCCTTAACAACCCCCGAGTGAACATGTGCTGAGTCCAAACTATAGTACTATCGTTGCTAAGGCAGGTAGACAGCAATCAATGTGTTAAAATAACAGACAGGCATTCATCGAGTCACGTATAACATGCATTAATGGTCAGCGTATAAATAGTGTTTGCGTTGTGTGATCGATGTGATTTAGAATAGGTAACGTATGTAACACCCAAAAGGGCATAAAGCAAAAAGGGATCGAGTATACTCACAGATAGCGTTTAACTTAATAAACACTGCCTTGGATTGAAGGGAGCGCTTGAAAGATTAGCCTGAATAATTAATGATAGCGTAAACTGTCACGGCCCCCGACCCGGTTTGACCCGTTTCATGAGCTGCGGGACAGAAATCCCGTGGTATTTAATTAACAGCGAAAGTTTATTCAGGATCTTTTAAAAACTGAAATATTTCCCGATTATTTTATTTCACAATTCGGAATAAAACCCGGAAATTTACAATTTTGAGATTTCACACAGAAATCATTTATTTTACAAAACATGTTTCTTTATTTTATACTGAGCCACTTCCTTAAGCTGATAGTGCTTCGCGGCACTTTTCCTGAATCACAACAGATCACCTGAAACATGTTTGAAAAAGGTTTTGTCAGCGGGAAATACTGAGTGAATCATTCTATTTGTTAAAACGACTCTTTTGTTATAATTTACAGTATTAAGAGCGATTACAATGTTTCTGATATCAAACCAACTACCCACGGTATTTGTCACTCGACCGGATCTGTGACTATGGTCATATCCCCCATTGGCTGCCCCAATGGTGACGATTATCAAGTAATGTATACAAAACCCCACATACCGGCTGTAACTTGGTGATTACAAAGACTTAATCCCCGTAATTATAACTTTGAAATAAACATGCTTTTGTAAATAGATTTGATAAAAAGAGAATGACTCACATTGCAGATTTAATTATGAACAAAGCTTTAGCCTACTGATTAGCCTTTATAACCTAGTTTAAATAATCATGCACACAAACTAGGTTAGTAACTTAATACATCATTTACGATAACTCACGAGATTAAAACCTTCACAACGAATGACAAAGTGCGATACTTAAACATCCATCGATTTAACGACGAATGACAAAGAATAAACCCTAATGTGGGCAGCACTTAAACATCCATTGGATAGTTTAATCGATCGGACATTGAATCGTAGTAGCGATCGAGTTAATACCCGGTATTGGAGTAGCACCCGACTAATTAAAGTTGTATTTTCTAGTTCAGAGCTTTCTCAATTCGTTTTTACGAAAAGATTTTGACACCAGTGGATTGTGCAAGTGACAGGCTATTTATAGTTAAAATTAGGACCTGTCGCGGCCCGCGTAAAACCTTAGCTTGAACTTACGCGGCCCGCGTGCCGCCCAGTCTATGACTAGCTTTGACTAGTCATACGTAGGTGTACCAGATGGATGACATGTGGCACGGTTACGCTTATCCGGTCAATCATGGTTTGACGCGGCCCGCGTAAGACACCCCTTGTCTTTTACGCGGCCCGCCTGAGACCCAATATTTTGTTTTTCTTAGTTTTTAATATGGTTTAGGTTTTCAGGGGTCACTGTTTATATTTACGGGTATTTTTAGGACAATTTTAAGAGTCCTTACATTCTACCCACCTTATTTAAATCTCGTCCTCGAGATTTATTGGAATAAATGAGGATATTTTCGTTTCATCTCCGATTCCATCTCCCAAGTGTATTCAGGTCCTCTCTTTGAATCCCACTTGACTTTGACTAGTACCAATCTTTTGTGTTTGAGAAATTTAATCCTTCTGTCTTCTATCTGAAGAGGTTTCTCAACAAATTTTAACTTTTCGTTTACTTCTATATCTTGAAGAGGTACTACCAGAGATTCGTCTGATAGACATTTCTTGAGGTTGGATACATGAAATACGTCATGTACTCCAGCTAACTCTTCTGGTAGTTGTAAACGATAAGCAACTGGTCCTATACGTTGGATCACAGGAAATGGTCCTACATATCTAGGACTTAACTTTCCTTTCTTACCGAATCTAACTACTCCTTTCCAAGGAGAAACTTTTAACAATACTTTGTCTCCAACTTGAAATTCTAACGGCTTGCATCTATTGTCTGCATAACTTTTCTGGCGATCTCGAGCCGTCTTCAGTCTTTCTTTGATTTGAGTAATCTTGTCGGTCGTCTCTTGCACTATTTCAGGACCTGACAATTGACTTTCTCCTATTTCTGCCCAACAAACTGGAGTTCTGCACTTTCTTCCGTACAGTGCTTCAAATGGGGCGGTTTCAATACTTGAATGATAACTATTGTTATAGGAGAATTCAATTAATGATAAATGATCATCCCAATTTCCACCAAAATCTATTACACATGCTCGGAGCATGTCTTCTAGAGTTTGGATCGTCCTTTCACTTTGTCCGTCTGTTTGGGGATGATATGCAGTACTCAGATTGAGTCGAGTTCCCATAGCTTGCTGGAAGCTTTTCCAGAAATGAGAAGTAAAACGACTATCCCTATCCGAAACAATGGAGAGTGGAACTCCATGTAAGGATACGACTTCATCTACATACAATTTTGCCAACCTTTCCATATTAAAGGTTTCTTTCATTGGTAGAAAGTGAGCTGATTTGGTTAATCGATCCACAATTACCCAAATCGCATCATTACCTGTTCTTGTTTTGGGTAACTTAGTAACAAAATCCATTGTTATAAGTTCCCATTTCCATACAGGCATTTCTAATTGTTGTAGTAGACCTGAGGGTTTCTGATGTTCTGCCTTAACTTGTGAACAAGTAAGACACTTAGAAACATATCTAGCTATATCCTTTTTCATGCCTATCCACCAGAAATTCTTTCTTAAATCTTGGTACATCTTATTGTTTCCTGGATGCATAGTATACCTAGATTTATGAGCTTCTTCTAAAATCTTATTTCTTAATTCTCCATGCTTAGGTACCCAAATTCTGCTTTTGTGGAATCTCCAAATTCCATCAACTCCTTGTTCTAATTCTTTTATTCGTCCTTTCATTCTTTCAGCATCATCCTTGATGGCTGTTTCCTGGATCTTCTTTATTTGTTCCATTAAATCTATTTGTAGATTTAATCTGAGGGCACGAACTCGTTTTTGCTTTTCATGATATTTACGACTTAAGGCATCTGCAACTACATTTGCCTTTCCTTCGTGATACTGAATATCACAGTCGTAATCACTTAAGATTTCCATCCATCTCCTTTGCCTCATGTTTAACTCTTTTTGCCCGAATATATATCTTAGACTTTTATGATCTGTATAGACGGTAAACTTACTTCCATACAGATAATGTCTCCAAATTTTAAGGGCAAAAATTACGGCTCCTAATTCTAAATCATGAGTCGTATAGTTTTCTTCGTGCTTTTTTAATTGCCTTGATGCATACGCAATTATCTTCTTGCGTTGCATAAGCACACATCCAAATCCTAATTTTGAAGCATCACAATATACTTCAAAATCTTCAGTTCCTTCTGGTAAGGCTAAGATTGGAGCATTTGTTAATTTCTGTTTCAAAATCCTAAAGGCTTCTTCTTGTTTAGGTCCCCATTCAAACTTAACGGTTTTACATGTTAACTTAGTTAATGGTACGGCTATCTTGGAAAAATCCTTAATAAACCGTCGATAATATCCAGCTAAACCTATAAAACTTCTAATTTCCATTGCTGTTTGTGGAACCTTCCATTTGGTAATTGCTTCTATCTTAGCAGGATCTACATGAATACCTTCGTGATTCACCATGTGTCCTAGGAATTGCACTTCCTTTAACCAAAATTCACACTTCGAGAATTTGGCATAAAGCTTTTCTTTTCTTAACAAAGTTAAGAGTGCATGAAGGTGTTCACAATGCTCTGTCTGACTTTTGGAATAAATAAGTATATCGTCTGTAAAAACAATAACAAATTTATCCAAATATGGTTTACAGATCCTATTCATCATGTCCATGAATGCAGCAGGTGCATTTGTTAACCCAAAGGGCATGACTGTAAACTCGTAATGACCATACCTAGTTCTGAAAGCAGTTTTAGGTATGTCTTCTTTTTGTACCTTCAATTGATGATATCCGGAGCGTAAGTCTATCTTAGAAAAATATCTAGCTCCTTGAAGTTGATCAAACAGATCATCAATCCTAGGTAATGGGTATCGATTCTTAATTGTAATCTTATTTAATTCTCTATAATCGATACACATTCTCATTGAACCATCCTTTTTCTTAACAAATAGCACTGGTGCTCCCCAAGGAGATGAACTAGGTTGTATGAATCCTTTATTTAGTAATTCATCTAATTGCTTTTTCAATTCTAACATTTCTGTGGGTGCTAACCGATAAGGTGCCTTGGCTATCGATGTAGTTCCTGGAATTAGATGAATCCTAAATTCTACTTCCCTATCTGGGGGTAATCCCGGTAACTCTTCTGGAAATACATCCGGATATTCTGAGACTTCGGGAATTTCCTTAAGTTCTTTACCCTTAGTACTAATGATTACTGAAATCATATATACTATTCCTTGTTTTCGTTCATAATTAGCAACTTTCATTACTGATATGAACTTCATGGGCTTACGTGGTTTATCTCCTGTAATCCTGATTACTTCTCCAGTGGGTGCTTGAATTTCTATGGAATTCTGATCACAAAAGATTCGAGCATGGTTGGTTACTAACCAATCCATTCCTAATACAACATCAAATTCAGCTAAATTCATTGGCAATAGGTTTGCAGAGAACTTATGTCCTAAAAGTTCTATATTTCTTTCCTGCAAAACTTTATCTATTTTAACTGAATTTCCATCTGCCGTTTCAACTGTAAAAATCTGCCTAATATTGGTTAAAGGTAAATTAAGAGCTTGACAGAATGAAGTATTTATAAAACTTTGGTTTGCACCAGAGTCAAATAATACTTTTGCGTATACGTTGTGAACTAAGAACGTACCCGCTATCACATCTGGGATGAGTTCTGCTTCTTGAGTGGTCAGCTGAAATGCCCTGGCATTCTTCTTAATAGTTCCGTCGGTCGCCTTGGTTTTGTTGTCTGCTGGTTTGCCCAATTTAAGACATTCTGTTTTAAAATGTCCATTTTCTCCACAGTTATAGCAAATTATTGTTTTCTTTCTGCAGTTTTCTTCACGATGTCCTACAGTTTTGCAAAAATTGCAGGTTATATCGCATCTTCCATAATGTTTCTTCTTGCATTTCCTGCAGAATGACGGAGTTGAGAATTGCCCAGTTCCTCTTCTCTTAAAATTACTACTGTTACCCGCACGAAATCCTTGGGTAATTTTCTGAGCCAATTCTTTCTTCTTGTTTTCATCTTGTGTACGTACCAGTTCGTCAGTTAGGGTGTTAGCTAATTCCACAGCATCGTCAATAGTGCGAGGTCTCGCAGCTTTAACGATATTGCGGATTTCACTAATCAGTCCCCAAATGTAGCGAGAAATGAGTACCGGTTCTGGCGAAGCCAGCGTTGGTACCACTCTAGCATATTCAAAGAATGTCGAAGTATAACCGCGACAATCTACACCCATCATCCGATGATTTAGGAACTTATTTGTCATTTGTTCCTTTTCATACTTGGGACAGAATTTTCTTTCTACAAGACCCTTAAATTCTTCCCAATTCATGGCATAAGCTATTATTCTTCCTTTTGATTGTAACACAGTGTTCCACCATTCGAGTGCTCCTTCCTTGAAAAGATTTGATGCGTACATGACCTGATCATCTTTAGCACATTTACTTATTGCAATTACTGCTTCGGTTTTCTCTAACCAACGCAGTGATGCAGTTGCTCCTTCATTGCCTGCAAATTCAGTGGGTTTACAAGCAAGGAATTCTTTGAAAGTGCAACCAGGCGTTGCGGCTTTCATTTTCTTAGGAAATGGAGCTTGATGTGGTTCCTCATTATGATTAACATGATCATTGCCTCCGTTTACACTATTACTGAAGTTATCTTCAGAAATACGTTTACTAGGAACGATTTGTTGCGGTTCGATTGGATTCTTTACAGCAGCAACGATTGCTGGAATAGCATTGGCTATCCCTTGAGCAACAATATTTTTGATATCTTGCCTAGTCATATATTGATCTCCTGGATGTTGCTCAGACTGATTAACCTCATTTACTGGTTCGTTACCAATGTTTGCCATCTGATAATTAATTTTATATAAATAATTAGTATAAATACAATATAATAAAACAGTTGCACATAATCACATTAACATGTATAACCAAAAATTATCGAATTCCCAAGTTTCATTTTTATATATTATATTATGCCTCGTACACACGATTATCATACAACGTTTTATTGTTAAGTTATTACACATAGTGGTTCTTATGATTATTTATTAAACAAATATTCCTGCAAACTCCCATTATCTGATCAGCTAATTTCTTAAAAACGACGCTCCCTTTCGTCGTACTTCCAAGTAACTCTTTCTCCAACATCCCTAATCCTATTTCCTGCATTAATTAATTCTTCGCCCCAGAGACGAAGTTCAGTCAGATTCTCCAGGCTCATAGTTGGGTATAGTGGAGGTTCTGGGTCAACTTGTGGGAAAAATGTATCAGGGTTGTTTAAAAGATTTTGGTATTGCCAATCAGTTGTCCACCATTCATCTAATTCTACTGGTAGTGGTTGAGGTTGGACAATAGGATCTGGAATAGCAGGTTCCAGATTGATTGGAATTGGAGCTTCTAGTGGGTAGCTGAAAAGATCTTCTTCAGTAAATATAAGGTTTGGATTAACTGGTTCAAGGTTTCCATCAGCAGGTCCGATGAGGTCACTCATTACTAGTTTATGATCTAAAACTTCCCAGGGAGTCATTTTCTGTTTCTGTCTAGAACTTTCTCCGACTTCTCTTTCTGTTTGCTTAAAACTCTTCCCAGCTTCTATCTCTATTTGATTAATATTTTCCTCAATTTCTACCCCTTTTCCTTTGTCTTTTGGTTCTTCAGTTTTGGTAACCTTTCTTGTTGCTGGCTTTTTCCTACGTACACGCCTCCAGCCTACAAATCTGCTTCTTTTCTTGGGTTTAGGTTTTGCTAGTGGTTTGGATTGAAATTCCATGGGTTCTTCTTTATCAGCGAAGTAACCAGTGAATTCCTTGGAAACTTCTATCTTAACGGGATAGAGGTTAAGATTTTCTAAAGCTTCAGATATCTCATTCATGCTGTTTAGCATATATGCAAAATACATACCAAATGTTAAAATAAAATAACAAAATTTCATAGATAACCCTTAAATATTATTGCATACCATACATAAAACAACTGACAAGTAAAATATACTACGATTTACTGTGAACTTATTTATTTACTGAATAAGGTTTCTGGAAATTAAAGGTGCTAAAACTTTTGAGTATTTAGAGATTTGCATTTTCTGCTACTGTGGCTAACATATAAAGATTTGCCCATTTCTCATCTAATTTGTCCTCCCAAGGTGTTTTACTGGTCAATTCCTGGGTTTCCTGTTTAATCTTCTTCTCTCGGTTTTTCCTTATTTCCTCCTGACTTTTCCTAATAATCAAACTTCTTTTATTAGGAGAAAGTGGTTTCTCGTAATGTTCCTTTCTCACAAATATTCCTTCTTCAGGAATTTCATAAGGTTTTGTTTGGGATGAACTTCCCTTCTCGTTAGATGACCTATCTAATTTAAGATAGATATTTGACAGCTTTTGTTTACCCATACTGTAATTAACAAAGACTTAATTAATAAAACACATAATCACATAATTGGCAATCAGTAAAATTAAGTATTTCTAAATACTTAATAGGCTTAAATCAGTGGCTCTGATACCACCTTTTTCTGTCACGGCCCCCGACCCGGTTTGACCCGTTTCAGGAGCTGCGGGACAGAAATCCCGTGGTATTTAATTAACAGCGGAAGTTTATTCAGGATCTTTTAAAAACTGAAATATTTCCCGATTATTTTATTTCACAATTCGGAATAAAACCCGGAAATTTATAATTTTGAGATTTCACACAGAAATCATTTATTTTACAAAACATGTTTCTTTATTTTATACTGAGCCACTTCCTTAAGCTGATAGTGCTTCGCGGCACTTTTCCTGAATCACAACAGATCACCTGAAACATGTTTGAAAAAGGTTTTGTCAGCGGGAAATACTGAGTGAATCATTCTATTTGTTAAAACGACTCTTTTGTTATAATTTACAGTGTTAAGAGCGATTACAATGTTTCTGATATCAAACCAACTACCCACGGTATTTGTCACTCGACCGGATCTGTGACTATGGTCATATCCCCCATTGGCTGCCCCAATGGTGACGATTATCAAGTAATGTATACAAAACCCCACATACCGGCTGTAACTTGGTGATTACAAAGACTTAATCCCCGTAATTATAACTTTGAAATAAACATGCTTTTGTAAATAGATTTGATAAAAAGAGAATGACTCACATTGCAGATTTAATTATGAACAAAGCTTTAGCCTACTGATTAGCCTTTATAACCTAGTTTAAATAATCATGCACACAAACTAGGTTAGTAACTTAATACAACATTTACGATAACTCACGCGATTAAAACCTTCACAACGAATGACAAAGTGTGATACTTAAACATCCATCGATTTAACGACGAATGACAAAGCATAAACCCTAATGTGGGCAGCACTTAAACATCCATTGGATAGTTTAATCGATCGGACATTGAATCGTAGCAGCGATCGAGTTAATACCCGGTATTGGAGCAGCACCCGACTAATTAAAGTTGTATTTTCGAGTTCAGAGCTTTCTCAATTCGTTTTTACGAAAAGATTTTGACACCAGTGGATTGTGCAAGTGACAAGCTATTTATAGTTAAAATTAGGACCTGTCGCGGCCCGCGTAAAACCTTAGCTTGAACTTACGCGGCCCGCGTGCCGCCCAGTCTACGACTAGCTTTGACTAGTCATACGTAGGTGTACCAGATGGATGACATGTGGCACGGTTACGCTTATCCGGTCAATCATGGTTTGACGCGGCCCGCGTAAGACACCCCTTGTCTTTTACGCGGCCCGCCTGAGACCCAATATTTTGTTTTTCTTAGTTTTTAATATGGTTTAGGTTTTCAGGGGTCCGTGTTTATATTTACGGGTATTTTTAGGACAATTTTAAGAGTCCTTACATAAACGACGAGTGGCGCGTAAAACGGTGAAAAAGTACCAACGATCGGATGGCAATCCGATCGGATGGCCAGTCGATCGGGTGGCAATCCGTTCGGACGGTCATCCGATTGGATGGCCATTCGATTGGATTGACACCTCGTTTGGTGAGAATGTGTTTATGTATGATGGTTTGACCTTTGAAGCTTTCGTTGTAGCATTTTGAAAATAGAGAAGTATCTCTATCCTTCAGGTCGATCGATCGAACGGTTGTTCGATCGGACGGCGATCCGATTGGCGAGGCTTCTCAGTTTGAGAACAAGTTTACAGCAGGACGGTCACTCGATCGGATGGCTATCCGACCGGGTGGCAATCCGTTAGTTACTGATGATCTTTGAAAATCGATTCAAGTACCCAAATCCCAGACGCCACTCGATCGGGTGGTCGTTCGATCGGATGGCAATCCGATCGGACGGCAAACCGTTCGACGTTCAGAACCTTGGAATTTTGAATAAAAAGTTTAAGTGTGGAACCAAGAGCAACCCGATCGGATGGCCAGTCGATCTGATGGCAATCCGTCCCAACGATCTGATCGTCTTGACACTTGATTCTGTTTGAAGTTTTGCAGTTTTGAACGAGCCTTTTTTTGTTATGATGACTTGCTTAAACAACAGGAACCCCATCTTGACCCAAGTGATTCGATCAAACAGGAACCACCCTAGTCCGACCGGTTCACGGTTCAAGGTGGTTGTTCATGTTATAACCCGAAATCGATTATCTCTTGGATAGAATTCAGATCTTGAACTAACCCATCACCAAGAACGAGTAGAAGATTAGAACAAGCTCCGTTTCTATCGGTTTTGAGTGCATTGAATGTAAAAGAGTTGAAAGAAAGTTGGAAATCCATCTTTCAATTCTTTCAACCATGAATTTGTGTAGATCTATGCAAAAACATTGATTAATCTTGTGGAAATCCTTCAGATCTAAGTTGTTCTTGGTGGAATGAAGCCAAACCATGAAGTTCATAAGAACTCCATGATGACATCACCTTTGAACACCTCAAATCCGGTGATTTCACGGTTAAAAGTTGAGATTCAAAGGTGAAAATGATGTAGAAGTGCGTGTAGATCATAGAAGTACAAGATTTAGGTTGGAAACTTACAAGAATCGAGAGAAATCGAGAGAAATGAGGGCTTGAAGTCGGCTGGTCGAACAAGGGAGCTGTCATGATGTGATGTGGTGGGTATTTATAGGGTTTCCCAAAAAGGAAAGTGGTGAAAGTGGCTGGTCGATCGGGTGGCAGCCCGATCGGGTGGCAGCCCGATCGGGTGGCAACCCGATCGAATGGCAATCCGATCGGATGGCCACTCGATCGGTTGGCCACTCGATCCTAGTGTTCGACGCGACGAGTTTTGTCGTTTCGATTCACGTGTTATGCGTTGCGATACGATTCGAGCGGGCGATGCGATAGTATTACCCATTAGTTACACAATTAACATAACTACTATATCTAACATACAATCACTATAATTAACTTGCGTTTAGCGTTTGCGATTCGAGTTGCGATGCGATAGACTACGATTGCGATTAACACCTCAACATAAACATAACATGCACAAGTAACACATAAATAGCACACACACGTAAAACAATATCCAGAACACATAATTCGAGTTGCGATTGCGATAACGATAAGTTAATTAAACATGCGATTAAATAGCGATTAAACCTCGATTATTAATAGATACTCCACTTAATACAACTAAATCAATTAAATAAATAGATTCGATTACAAGTCAAAGAAGTCAAAACAGTAGTTGAGCAAGGAGTGACAGATCGCAATTAGCAATCTTTTCTTCCTTTGACTTCAATCTTGACTTTTACTTTGACTTTCGAAACACGGGGTGTTACATATGCTCACCTTTACACTATGTGTATTGACCTATTTTAACGTATGTGACAGGTGTTTAGGATGCTTATGCTTGCTTGCTGTCATGGAATCAAGTTAGGTGGTCTAGAAACAAACTAAATAATTTATGAGTTGTCGGAACAGTTTTTATCTGTCTTTGAGAAGAATTTGTCTGTAATAACTGTGTTACTTTATATGTTACGATATGGGACGTAATGATTAAATATTTGGTAATTATAGTTGTTATGGAATCTCTTGGACAATCTGTTTCGCTCAGTGCCTCACCCCGATGTTTCCGCCATCAGTTGGGGTGTGACAGATTGGTATCAGAGCCATAACTATAGGGAATTAGGCCAGACTCGACCTAGTCCGGGTCGATGCCTTAGAAACGACCTAGTCTATAGTCTAAGTACCAACAGATCGCCTTGTGCGAACCCAGTAGGGGTTCCGCACGAGCCTATTTCTGTTACTCTCTCGAATTCATCCCTGCGCGAACATCGCATACCACAGCTTCGCGCAAGCCAGCTTTTCCTAAAGCTGGAACTCGATCACTTTGCCTTTCCTAAGGCAAGCACACTACACACGATATTCGAAGACAAAACAAGTGATTGGATTGAGATTAGGTGTGAAAACCGCAAACTCTCGAATTAAGATCGCTTGTCCGGCGCGCATTTTTACTATAAACACGAGAATTTGCGTTGAATCAGGAGTGAAATCCATACTTCGATGCAAAACTCCCTCTCTATCTCGTGATTCTATCACACAAATAGGAATACAGTTGTTAAGTTAAGGGTGAAACCCGAACCTTGATGACTTATTCCGCTCTCCACTTTGGTTTTACAAAACTATCTCAAAAGTCTCGATGGATTCCAACGACTCAGTTCACGTAATAGCCGAAAGGATGCGTGCCATTCGCCTTATGTCTGTGAAAGAGCACAGCCTATTAGGCCAAAGCATGTACTCAGAGTCCTTGAGAATAGTCGAATCACTTTGGGTAGTCAAGTCACTCTGGGTGTGAGACATGTTTCGACAAAACCCAGACGCTCTGATCGCTGATTTTATGTGTTTATGTGTTTCGATTATGAGCTCGCAACCGCTGACTCTTCGATTTTATGTGGAAATTTATGTGTTTCATTTTTGGAGATTTATATGCTTTTCGCTTTGATCAACACGCACAACTCGCACAACACATTTACCTCAATACGCTAACAAATCGCATGCTCTGTTACTCGCTTACGCTATGCTACTCGCTTACGCTATGCTACTCGCTGTGTACTCGCTACTCCCACTCGCCGCGCTTCGCGAAACCTTGAATGATAGGTGAATACGTGCAATATATGTAGGTGAATACGTGCAAAATATAGTGTAATATGTGGTTTCGGTATGCTTATGTGTTTTTGTGTTTCTATGGATTATGTGCCTACGTGATTATGTGTCTATGTGTTGATGTGTTCCTGAGCTTTATCTAGTAGTAGTATGTTGTGAGGTGAGATTCGAATATATAGTGTCTGAATCCTAAGGCGATGTCTGTTGCAGACAATGTCGTCATTCGGTTTGCATACTTCTCGCGTTGTTTTCATCGCAACCACGCTGACAAGCGTATCGCTTAGTCGCAAAACAAATGGCTAAGGTCATTCCGCAAATTGTCAGCGAGCTTAATGAAAATACTAGCAAGTCCTCTGAGGAATCTAGGACTGACTCTCCAAAGGGTACTTTCAGCTTCAAGCAGTTTAAGGCCTATGGCCCCAAAGACTTCACAGGCGAAGACGGACCAAGCGCTATGTTTCAACAGTTTGACTCAATTGAAGTCACACTATGCCAAAGCGGATGTCCCGATCACCTTCGCACTGTCAACGCAACTGGCGTTTTCCAGTCCAGGGCACTAGATTGGTGGACCGCTGAAAGGAACTGGCGTGGGAACGACGCAGTCTATGGGCTTAATTGGGATGAGTTGAAGGAACTTATGATGAAAGAATTCTACCCTCCCCATGAGCTTCAGAAGCTGGAGAAAATTTTTTGGAACATCAAGCAGGATGGTGGCGACAATGTCGGTCTAACTGCCCGCTTCAAGCAGCTCAGTATCATTTGTGCCAGCCAGGTGGCAACACCTGAGATGACTATCAAGAAAAACATCCGTGCTTTACCGGATTGTGTCGCTGATTTCGTGCAAGCCGCCAAAACGACGACCATTGAAGAGACTTATCTACTCGCTGCCGAGATTAATGACAAGCGAGTTTTGGCTGGTTACTTTAAGAATACCACCAAAAGTCTCCATCAAGTTACCGCTGCTCCCACCGCTGAAAACGCCGCACCGTAAGCTTCCAAGTCTTCACGTCGCAAACGCAAGAACAACAACAACAACAAGAACTGTGCTGTCACAGCCGCCCCACTCAATGTTGTCCCTGCTCAACCGCAACCCCAGAACCGCCAAGTAGCGGCACCAGTGACAAATGCACCGCCGGCTAAGCATGCATATACTGGTCCACACCCTCTCTGCCCTACTTATACTTATCATCATCCTGTTGGGATCGCATATCGATTTTGTGTTCATTGCAACTTGTACGGCCACTTTACCGCAAACTGCCGTACTGGTCCCCGCCAAGCTCCTGCACTGCCAGCTCCTCTTCCCGCTCCTCAGGGACAACAAGCAGCTCCTGCTCACGCAAGAGCCTGCTTTGCATGTGGTGATCCTAACCACTTTGCAAACGTCTGCCCAAACAGAGTGGTGAAGCAAGAGCCACAGCAGCAACCAGCGCAACAACATCAACAACAGCAGCAGCAGCAACAGCCAGCAGCGCGCGGATGTGCATTCAACGTCAACTAGGGATGAGCATTTGGTACCGGGTACCGGTACCGAACCGGTACCGAACCGGTACCGTACCGGTACCGAACCGGTACCGTACCGGTACCGAACCGGTACCGTATCGGTACCGAACCGTACCGGGTATATTCGGTACCGGTACCGGTTCCTATTTTCTCCGTTTTTCGGTACCGGTAAGTACCGGTACCGGTACCGGGCGTATTCGGTACCGGTACCACTTTTCCCCGTTTTTCGGTACCGGTTCTTTCGGTACCGGACCGGTACCGTGCTCATCCCTAACGTCAACTCCCGCCAGGCGCAAGCAGACAACAATGTGGTTAATGGTACGTTTCTTGTCAACGGTATGTATGTTTCGTTTTTATTTGATACTGGAGCCGATAATTGTTTTGTATCGTTAGAATTCGAAAAGCTCCTAAAACGTAAACGCGCTAACCTCCCTTCGACGTTCGACGTATAAGTTGCCACTGGAAGAACCGTCACTGTTAATTCTGTTCTCCGTGATTGTACGCTTGAACTCAACAATCACGTCTTTCCTATCGACCTTTTCCCGATGCAACTTGGTAGTTTTAATATCATAGTAGGCATGGATTTTCTTCGCGAGAATCGTGCTGAAGTCCTTTGCTTTGATAAAATGATTCGTTTCTCGCTCACTAATGGTGATCAAATCTGTGTCTATGGTGAAGTCGCATCGAAGGATCTCAAACTCATGTCGTGCATCCAAGCGAGCAAGTATCTCTGAAAGGTATACAAAGCTTTCTTGGCGCACATCGTAGTAGCGGATGAAAAGGAAAAGAAGGTAATGGATAAGGTGCCTGTGGTTCGTGATTTTCCTACTCTGTTTCCTGATGATTTACCTAGTTTACCCTGAGTCGTGATATTGATTTCCGAATTAACCTTATTCCTGGAGCTAATCTTATTGCTAAAGCTCCTTATCGACTCGCTCCGTCTGAAATGCGCGAACTCTCGAGTCAACTCCAGGAATTGCTTGACAAAGGCTTCATTCGCCCTAGCACCCTCCTTGGGGCGCACCTGTCCTTTTCGTCAAAAAGAAGGACGGATCGTTCCGGATGTGCATCGATTATAGGGAGTTGAATAAGCTGACTATCAAGAACCGCTATCCCGTGCCCCTAATCAATGATTTGTTTGATCAATTACAAGGTGCTACGTGCTTCTCAAAGATCGATTTACGCTCAGGCTATCACCAATTACGTATCCAGGAGGAAGATATACCTAAAACCGCTTTCCGAACCCGATACGACCATTATGAATTCGTCGTAATTCCTTTTGGTTTAACCAACGCACCTGTTATTTTCATGGATTTGAAGAATCGCGTGTGTAAACCCTTTATCGACCGTTTCGTCATCGTGTTTATTGATGATATCCTAATCTATTCAAAATCGAAAGCCGAACACGCACAGCATCTATGATTGGTTCTCCAATTACTACAAGGGAATCGACTCTATGCCAAGTTCTCCAACTGTGAATTTTGGCTAGAGGAGGTTCAATTCCTCGGTCACATCGTCAATAGTCAAGGAATACACGTCGACCCCGCGAAGATCGAAGCTGTTAAGAGTTGGGTTACACCAAAATCAACATCCGAAGTTCGTTCGTTCCTCGGATTGGCAGGCTATTACAGTCGATTCATCGCTGATTTCTCGAAAATCGCCGTTCCGCTTACCTCTCTCACGCATAAAGACAAGTATTTTGTTTGGGGAACCGAACAAGAGCAAGCCTTTCAGACTTTGAAGCATATGCTCTGCAATGCTCCTATCCTCGCTTTACCCGACGGAAACGATGATTTCATTGTCTACTGCGATGCCTCGAACCTTGGCCTCGGCTGTGTTCTCATGCAACGAGACAAGGTTATCGCGTACGCCTCTCGTCAGCTCAAGATCCACGAGAAGAACTATACAACCCACGATCTCGAGCTTGGTGCAGTTTTTTTTTGCATTAAAGATCTGGCGACACTACCTTTATGTCACACCCCAACCGATGGCGGAATCATCGGGGCATGGCACTGAGCAAAACAGATTGTCCAGAAGTTTCCATAACAATCATCAATACTATTCAATTTAAATAATACGTCCCATACCGTATCTCAAACAGCAAAATAATTATTACAGACATAAATCCAGGCAAATATTCTGTTCCGACAACTCAGATTCAAATAGGCAGCAATTGTTTATCTGCTTCTAGAGACCCTTAGTTTGACCACTACATACAACTATTTGTTGGACTCTAAAGGTTTATTCTAGCTTCAAATTCCTACCAAGTGTGCGTCCTAAGCACCTGTCACATACGTTTAAAATAATGTCAATACATAAAATGTAAAGGTGAGCATACAAGTTTAATAATAGCATATAGAGTTCGAATTCGTTTTACGCATAACCAGCACGTACACATAGTGAATTGAAGCACGTTAGTTATCGACATAGATCCATCGATACCAATGACTGCGGGTTGACTGCCCGAGGCAGTTTCGCAATACATGATTACCACCGTAATCCATGCAAGTAAAGATCCTTAACAACCCCCGTGTGAACGGGTGCTGAGTCCAAACTATAGTACTATCGTTGCTAAGGCAGGTAGACAGCATTCCATGTGTAAACATAACAAACAAGCATTCATAAGCCACGTATAACATGCATTAGCGGTTAGCGTTTAAATAGTATTGAGTAGTGTGTTTGATGTGATTTGAATAGTTGTAACGTATGTAACACCCAAAAGTGCTTAAAGCAAAAAGGGATCGAGTATACTCACAGCGATTAATGGATTGAAGGGAGCGCTTAGCGAGTAAGGTTAGCCTGAATAGATTCGATTGTACAACGATAAGTGACACGTAAAACGTCACAAAGTGTGAAAGGGTCGGATGGTGGTTCGATCGGATGGTAATCCGTGCGGATAACAATCCGTTCGGGTGGTTATCCGTTCAGACAGTTGTCCGGTCGGATGGCGACTCGAGTGGATTGTTTCTTCCTATGAGGAGAATGTGTTTGTGTATGATGGCTTGTCTTTTGAAGTTTTTGTTGTAGTATTTTGAAAACATTGAAGTATCTCTATCTATCAAGTCGGTCGATCGGATGACTGGTCGTGCGGATGGCAATCCGTTCAGATGGTCATCCGGTCGGACGACGACTTAGTGATGAGGTTACTTACAGAAAGCAAGTTCACAACAGAAGCGTCATTCGATCAAATGGCAATCCGATCGGATGGCACCTTGTCATTGAACATGTTGAAAATTGTTTAAGTCTTTGAAGTCTTAGTATCTCATGATCCGAAGAGTAATCCAGTCAGATGGTCGTCCGATCGGATTGCAATTCGTTCGATACTCAAACTTCAGCTAAGTTTGTTTAAAAGGGGAACCCAAGTGTGATCCGTTCGGATGGCAATCCGTGCGGATGACCTATCCGATTCGGACAGCAATCCGGTCGGACAGCAATCCGTTCCGATTGCTCCGTTCGTCCTACACTTAGGGATGGCAATGGGTCGGGTTTGGGACGGGTTTAGGTAATCCCAAACCCAAACCCGGTCAGATAAACTTGTCCCAAACCCGTCCCAAAACCCGTCGGGTTTCTAGCGGGTAAATACCCATCGGGTATCGGGTATACCGGCGGGTTTCGGGTAAACCCGTTAATTTAAAAAGATTACCAGTTGGGTATACTTATCTCAAAACCCATGGGATATTTATCGGGTAACTACTAACCGGTTACATTTTGTATTGTCATTATTAAAATATATATCAAATAACTACAATGTATACGGAATAGAATACCTATATTTGTAAAAAAATGGATGTATCATATATATACATATTTAATAATATACAAGAAATTATATCGGGTATAGAATCGGGTACGGGTACACTTTATCGGGTAATTGGGTCGGGTAAACGGGTATACCACTAAATCCCAAACCCGTCCCAAACCCGCGAAAAAATAAAAACTATTCCCAAACCCGTCCCAAACCCGATTAACCGACCCCAAACCCGTCCCAAATGTGTCGGGTTTCGGGTTTACCCAGCGGGTTCGGGTTTGATTGCCATCCCTACCTACACTTGATTGTTTTGATGGTTTGTCGTCATGTCGAGACACTTTGACAACGTGTTAGCCAACAGAACCCCTAGTTTGACCCAAATGACCAACCCGACCAGGAATCACCCTAGTCCGGCCGGTTACCGGCTCGAGGCGTTTGGTCTTGGCTAACCCGAAATCAGTAGTCTCGTGAGTAGAATCCGAAGCTTGAGCTAGTACAACACTACAATCGAGTAGAAGACTAAATCAGGGTCGGATCCTATCGGTTTTGAGTACTTTGAGTGCAAAAGAGTTGAAAGAAAGTTAAAACCATCTTTCAATCCTTTTTCACCATTCTTGTGTCGAGATCTTTACAAGATCCTTGTATGTTTGTGTGGAAATCGGTTAGATCTCGGTTGTTCTTGATGGATTGAAGTCAAAACATGAAGTTCTTGAAGAACACATGATGACGTCACCCTAGAACACCCGAAATCTAGTGATTTCATGGTTAAAAGTTAAGATTTAAAAGATAGAAAGGTGTAGGAGTGCATGTAGATCAAGAAAGTACAAGATTTAGGGTGAGATCTTACCTGGATTGAGAGAAATCGAAGAAAAGGTGAGGAGCACGAATGGTTCGGACAGAGGGTTTCTAGAAATGGAAAGAATGACAATGACAGGGGTATTTATAGGATTCCAAAAGAGGAAAGGGTTATCCGATCGGATGACGTACCGCCCGGATGACGATCCGGTCGGATGACATCCTGGTCGGATGGCGCCTGACCTGGAGCATTGTGGCTATCCGGCCGGATGGCACTTGGTTTGCTTGTTTGACGCGACGATGTTTGATGTTTCGATTTCGATTGCGAACGGCTCGTCACGATAGGGTTTCCCAGTCAAATTACTTTTAGTCCCAACTACTAATCATCATAGTTCGATTATCGATTCGGATTTGAGTTCGATTACGCTTCGAGTTTCGATTGATTTCCACCACATAAATATATAACATGCACAAGTAACACATAAGGCACACCCACACACGCGTATAATAACCAGATTAAGTCGAGTTGCGGTTTGTATCACGATTCGACGTCGAGTAGCATAGCTTGATTATCGATTAGTTAACTTTATCGCATTGTTACTTCCTATAATTCACAGTCGCGAGTCGGTTAGATAGCGATTAACACACATCGATTTTAGCATTTAACAATACTTACTCCACATAATACGATTAAAATAAGGAAATTACTATAAGTCAAATCCGTTTAACCGGTCGTTGACGTTGACCTTGACTTTGACTTTGGCTTGTGAAAACACAGGGTGTTACAGCCTCCCCTTGTTTAGGGAATTTCGTCCCGAAATTAATCTGTAAGTCGTACCACACCGTGAATCACGTTTGAAAACTTTCTGTTCAGACCGGTTTTTACTCCGAAATGATTGCGAACTGAACGCGTGACGTGCAGAATACGAACGTGACCAAACACACTAGAACGTAATATAATCAGTGATTCTATTGATTAATATGAAATCGTACAAAACACCTAAATCACGATGTCACTTTCTCTTTCTAGCTTCTCTCTTTAAACAACTGCGGGTACTTCGCCTTTATGTCGCTTTCGAGTTCCCAAGTGAACTCTGCGCCTCGTTTGCCTTCCCATCGGACTTTCACAATAGGAATGCGAGAGCGTCTGAGCTGCTTGGTTTGGCGATCCATGATTTCAACAGGCTTCTCCATGAAGTGTAATGTTTCGTTTACTTGCAGGTTATCGAGAGAAACATGTAAGTCGTGGTCGGCTAGGCACTTTCGGAGGTTTGACACATGGAAAGTCGGGTGGACATTACTAAGTTCCTCCAGTAGTTCGAGTCTGTAGGCGACTTTTCCGATCCTTTCCAGAATCTTAAAAAGTCCAACATATCGAGGCGCGAGTTTCCCTTTCTTGCCGAATCGGACTACACCCTTCCAAGGTGATACCTTTAGGAGTACGTAGTCACCAACGTCAAATGCACGGGGCTTGCGCTTTTTATCGGCGTAACTTTTCTGTCGATCCCGAGCCTTCACCAGATTGTCTCGGATTTGGAAAATTTTGTCTGTCGTTTCTTGTAATAACTCAGGACCGGTTAATTGCGAATGACCGATCTCGTGCCACACAATAGGAGATCGACATCTTCTTCCGTATAGTGTCTCGAATGGTGTCATTTGGATGCGAGAATGATAGCTGTTGTTATACGAGAATTCGACTAATGGTAGGTATTTGTTCCAATTACCACCGAAGTCTAAAACACACGAACGGAGCATGTCTTCAAGAGTACGAATCGTTCTTTCAGTCTGACCGTCGGTTTGAGGGTGGAAAACGGTACTTAGATTAAGCGATGTACCGAGTGCCGTTTGAAATGTTTCCCACAGTCGCGAGGTAAACCGAGCATCACGATCAGAGATGATTTCACGAGGCATCCCATTATTACAAATGATCTCGTCGGTGTAGATTCGGGCTAATCGTTCTACCTTGTAGTCTTCTCGTATCGGCAGGAAGTGAGCTGATTTAGTCAAACGGTCAACAACAACCCATATGCTGTCGTGACCTGATGATGTGTGCGGAAGCTTCGTTACGAAATCCATAGCTATACTTTCCCACTTCCACATAGGAATCGGTGGTTGTTCGAGTAAGCCAGAGGGTCTTTGGTGTTCAGCCTTGACTCTTGCACAAGTTAGGCATTTTCCAACGTAGAGGGCAATATCCCTTTTCATGCCGGGCCACCAGTACCTGTAGCGAAGATCCTGGTACATTTGTCATCATCGGGATGAATAGAATAATGGGATTTGTGGGCTTCGTCCATCAGGATTTGTCGCAAATTGGTCCGCTTAGGGATCCAGATTCGGTCTAGAAAGTGGAATATCCCATTGGATTTGCTCACAAGCTGGGCTCCATCGTGATAGATTCGTTCCTTCTTCAGCGTGCGTTCGTTAAAACACGCATGTTGGGCTTCGCGAATAAGGGTTTCAAGATCGTGTTGGGCTTGAACATTACGAGTGCTAAGCAGGTAACTCCGTCTGCTGAGTGCGTCAGCAACAACATTCGCTTTGCCTGGGTGATAACGGATCTCACAGTCGTAATCGTTGAGAAGTTCTACCCATCGGCGTTGACGCATATTAAGTTCCTTCTGATTAAATATATGTTGTAGGCTCCTATGATCGGTGAAGATCGTACACTTGGTACCATACAGGTAGTGTCGCCAAATCTTTAACGCAAAAAAAACCGCGCCTAGCTCGAGATCATGGGTTGTATAGTTCTTCTCGTGGATTTTGAGCTGTCGAGACGCGTAAGATATAACCTTGTTCCGTTGCATGAGGACACAACCGAGACCAAGGTTGGAAGCATCACAGTAGACAATGAAATCGTCGTTTCCGTCTGGCAATGTGAGGACAGAAGCATTGCAAAGCTTATGCTTGAGGGTTTGAAAGGCAGTCTCTTGTATGGTTTCCCAGACAAAAGGCTGATCTTTATGAGTGAGAGAGGTAAGCGGCACAACAATCTTCGAGAATCCTTCGATAAATCGTCGATAATAGCCCGCTAGTCCGAGAAAAGAGCGGACTTCAGACGGGTTCTTAGGCGTAACCCAGCTCTTGAAAGCTTCAATCTTCGCAGGATCGATGTGAATGCCTTGACTATTAACAATGTGACCCAGAAACTGAACTTCCTCCAGCCAGAATTCGCACTTGGAGAACTTGGCATAGAGTTGATTCCCCTGGAGTAGCTCGAGAACCAAACGTAGATGTTGCGCGTGTTCGGCTTTCGATTTGGAATAGATCAAGACATCGTCGATGAACACGATGACGAAACGGTCGAGATATGGTTTACACATGCGATTCATCAGATCCATGAAAACCGCTGGTGCGTTGGTTAAGCCAAAAGGCATGATAACGAATTCGTAGTGACCGTAACGGGTGCGAAACGCTGTTTTGGGTATATCCTCCTCTTGTATACGCAGTTGATGATAGCCTAAACGTAGGTCGATCTTCGAGAAACACGTAGCGCCTTGTAGTTGATCAAACAAATCGTCAATGCGAGGTAGGGGATAGCGGTTCTTGATAGTTAACTTATTCAATTCCCGGTAGTCGATGCACATCCGGAACGACCCGTCCGTCTTTTTGACGAAAAGGACTGGAGCGCCCCATGGAGAGGTGCTTGGGTGAATGAAGCCTTTCTCAAGTAATTCCTGGAGTTGGTTTGAGAGTTCACGCATTTCGGATGGCGCAAGTCGATAAGGGGCTTTAGCAACACGATTAGCTCCAGGAATGAGGTCGATACGAAAGTCGATATCACGACTTGGTAAACCTGGAAGATCATCAGGAAACACATGAGGAAATTCACGAACCACGGGAACGTCTTTTACTTCCTTCTTCTCTTTCTTTTCCTTCTCCGCTACTACAATGTTTGCCAAGAAAGCTTTGTATTCCTTGCGGAGATACTTGCTAGCTTGGACACATGACATGAGCTTGAGACCTTTTGAAGTAGTATCACCGTATACACACAATAAATCACCATTCACGAGCGAAAATCGAATCATCTTATCGTAACACACAACTTCAGCATGATTTTCGCGTAGAAAGTCCATGCCTACTATGACGTCGAAACTTCCGAGTTGCATCAGAATAAGGTCGATTGGGAAGATGTGATTGTTGAGCTCAAGAGTACAATCACGGAGAACAGAATTGACGGCGACGGTTCTTCCAGTGGCGACTTCAACGTCGAATGTCGAGGAGAGTTTGGAGCGTTTATGATTAAGGAGCTTCTCGAATTCGAACGACACAAAGAATTATCGGCTCCAGTATCAAACAAACATGATGCATAAATACCATTCACAAGGAACGTACCATTAACCACGTTGTTGTCGGCTTGGGCTTGGCGTACGTTGATGTTGAAGGTTCTGGCGCGTGCGGCCTGTTGTTGCTGTTGCTGCTGTTGTTGCTGTTGCTACTGTTGTTGCTGGTGTTGTTGCTGCTGTTGAGGTTGTTGCTGCTGGGGCTCTTGTTTCACAACCCTGTTTGGGCACATGTTGGCGAAGTGGTTAGGATCGCCACATGCGAAGCAGGCTCTGGCTTTGACCGTGGGTGCCGGAGGAGCTTGTTGACCCTGTGGGGCGGTGAGTAGAGCTTGATGAGCAATAGCTTGTCGAATACAGCAGTTAGCAGTAAAATGGCCGTATACATTACAATGAGCACAAAAACAGCAAGGAATGGTAGTAGGGTGATGGTAGGTGCAAGTAGGGCAGAGCGGATGTGGCCCAGTGTATGCACGCTTAGCAAGAGGTGCATTGGTCACAGGCGCTGCCACTTGGCGCTGTTGAGCTGGTACGGATTGAATTGGTGCAGCAGTGATCGCACAGTTCTTGTTGCTGGAGCTGTTCTATCTTGTTCTTCCTCTTGTTGCTCGATGAGGTGGGTTCAGCAGTTGGTGCGGTAGCGGTAGCTTGATGCAGATGCTTCAAAGTGTTATCCCAGACACCAGCCTTAACCCGTTTGTCGTTGATTTCAGCGGCTAGTAGATAAGTTTCCTCGATCGTCGTAGTCTTAGCCGCTTGCACGAAATCGGCAACACAGTCGGGCAGTGCCCGGATGTACTTTTTGATTGCCATGTCTGGAGTCTTGACTTGATCGGGACAGATAATGCTGAGCTGTTTGAACCGAGCAGTGAGACCAGCGTTGTCACCATCCTTTTGCTGTATGTGCTAAAATTCATCTTCTAGCTTTTGACGTTCGTGAGGAGGGCAGAATTCCTCTAGCATAACTTCCTTGAGCTCGTCCCACGACAGACCGTAGGCTGCATCGTTCCCTCGCTTGTTCCTCTCGGTCGTCCACCACTCTAGTGCACGGGACTGGAAAACGCCGGTAGCATTCAGAGTACGGAGGTCATCAGGGCAACCACTCTGTCGCAGAGTAACCTCAATGGAATCAAACCAAATAATGCAGTGGGACCTCCCTCGCCAGTGAATTCTTTTGGCCCACACGACTTGAATTGCTTGAAACTGAAGGTCTTCGTGGTAGCTTTAGGAGCTTCAGTTCTCGATTCCTCAGACGATTTACTGGCATTCTCATAAACATCACTCACGGCTTTTGCCACACTTTTTGCGATGATGGCAGCAAGACGTTTGTCTCTCTTTTCCGGACGAGAAAGTGCATGATGGGATCCAGACGACATTGTCTGCAACAGACATCGCCACAGGACTCAACACATGTATTCGAATCTCACCTCACACGTCTATTACTACTAAAGCTCAGGAACACATATCACGTAACCACATAGACATATAACCATGTAGAACACAAAATCACATAACACATAAGCACGTAGAGCACATAACCACATAAAACCTAATCATGTAGTCACAAGAGGCAGTCAGAATACAGAAACCTATCGTTCAAGTTCGCGAGCATTCGAATATAGCGATCGCATTTTGGTATATCGAATAGCGTAATATAAGCGTACATCGTAGCGTAAGGTTGTCCAAAATTCAACGATTTGTTAGCGAATTGAGGTAGAAGAGCAGTGCGAGTCGTATGTGTCGATCGAAGTGAAAGAGAAATCGAATAAAAATTTAAGCACATAACAGGTAAACACATATAAACTCATAAAATCGATGAATTGCCAGAGTCAGCAGTTGCGGACTCAGAATTGAAACATGCAAAATTGAGAGATAGACTGTCTGCAGCTAGTAGACTTCGACTAACCAAAGCGATTCAACTATTCTCAAGGACTTGTCGTCTACGTTCGACCTTCAGGACTGTGTCCTTGCCTCGATTCTTGGGTGTCTGACACATTTCCCGTTAGTCGTGTCGTGACTTCAGGTCGTTGGAGTTCGTCGAGACTTTGGTGGGAGTTTGTAAAATGCGAAACAAGTCGTCAAGGTTAGGGTTTCACCCCTGGCTCAACAACTTCGTCCCTGTTTTTTATAAAATTAGAGGAGATTATTCATCAAAATATGGATTTCACTCCTGATTTGGTATAATTCCCCAGTTGAACAAATGTTCGTTATTGAAAAAGAAAGAGGGAAATTATTGATAAGTTGATAAAACAGCATTAATCCAAGCAATTTAGTCAAGAGTTTGTGGTTTTCACACCTAATCTCGACTTTATCGCCTATTCATAGCTGTAAATCCGGGTGTAGTGATAGTGCAGCATGAACGAGAATAGCGAGGAATAAGCTCGTACATAATCCCTACTGGTTATGCACAAGTCAGTCTGTTGGTTCCTAACTATAGACTAGGTATCTAAGACATCGACCCGGACTAGGTCGTGTCTTGCCTAATTCCCTATAGTTATGGCTCTAATACCAATCTGTCACACCCCAATCGATGGCGGAATCATCAGGGCATGGCACTGAGCAAAACAGATTGTCCAGAAGTTTCCATAACAATCATCAATACTATTCAATTTAAATAATACGTCCCATACCGTATCTCAAACAGCAAAATAATTATTACAGACATAAATCCAGGCAAATATTCTGTTCCGACAACTCAGATTCAAATAGGCAGCAATTGTTTATCTGCTTCTAGAGACCCTTAGTTTGACCACTACATACAACTATTTGTTGGACTCTAAAGGTTTATTCTAGCTTCAAATTCCTACCAAGTGTGCGTCCTAAGCACCTGTCACATACGTTTAAAATAATGTCAATACATAAAATGTAAAGGTGAGCATACAAGTTTAATAATAGCATATAGAGTTCGAATTCATTTTACGCATAACCAGCACGTACACATAGTGAAATGAAGCACGTTAGTTATCAACATAGATCCATCGATACCAATGACTGCGGGTTGACAGCCCGAGGCAGTTCGCAATACATGATTACCACCATAATCCATGCAAGTAAAGATCCTTAACAACCCCCGTTTAAACGGGTGCTGAGTCCAAACTATAGTACTATCGTTGCTAAGGCAGGTAGACAGCATTCCATGTGTAAACATAACAAACAAGCATTCATAAGCCATGTATAACATGCATCAGCGGTTAGCGTTCAAATAGTATTGAGTAGTGTGTTTGATGTGATTTGAATAGTTGTAACGTATGTAACACCCAAAAGTGCTTAAAGCAAAAAGGGATCGAGTATACTCACAGCGATTAATGGATTGAAGGGAGCGCTTAGTGATGTGTGTAAAATGCAACATATAAATTACATCAAATAAGGCATAAAACTAACCCTTTTTAAGTACTAATATTGGAAAAAGAGTGTTTTTGTCTTCCTTTTGTATTTTCAGGATTAAATGATCTCAAAAACACAAAAGAAGCAAAAAGACAGCTAAATCCAACATAAATACAAGGAAAGGAACACTAGTGGACTGCCCGACCCCTCAACGGCACCTTCCAAAGCAAAATAGAGAAGGCAGAAGACTGAACACGCCCCGTGCTCAGCCAGCACGGGGCCGTGCCCAAGAAGCAGCAGAAAAGACAAACCTATAGAAGCTTCTATTGCCCACCACGGGCCGTGCCCAGCGGACACGGGGGCGTGTCGAAAGTACAGCAGGCGCATTTATTGTAATTGCGAATTACAATTAATGAGGAGAGAGAGTGTCAGACAGGCACGGGGCCGTGCCCAGCGGACACGGGGCCGTGCCCAACGGACACGGGGCCGTGCCCAGCTCTCTGTTCAGCCTATAAATAGGAGTGCTTGGATTCATTTCAACTCATCCCTTGGCACACCACCTCTCTCACACTTCATCCACCACCCACCACCATCACAACCCCATCATCCACCACCATCATCCATTGTCCATCGTAGAGTGTGTGAGTTGTCTCGGGATCCAAGATTGATCGTAAGAGTTCTTGACAATCAAGGCCATGTTTGCCTAAGTCTCTTACATCACTTGGTGAAGACAAAGTGTCTAGTATAATACTTTTTATTTCTAATCTTTTGCACTTTTTATTTGGTTTTGTATTAATGACTTTAATAACTAGTTACTTATGTTGAAGGTGATCTTTCCTTATCGTTTGTCCGTGGTGTCTTGGCATTATTTTACTGTCTATATAAAATAAAGGATTTTCACCATTCATATCTCCACGGTCTATATGGAGGTATGTTGGCTACCTGGTCGGGGGTTAAGGGAACGGTTTAGTAAAGGTCTTGCCATTGTTCAGCGTTTAGAGGTCCTGCAATGGACCTGGGTCAAATTTAGTAGGACCTCCTTCAATACTTCACGGTATTGGATGGCGGGGGTCCAAACTCTTTGATCCCCTCATAAGTTAACTACTATTAATACTATAACCCGGCTATTTAGGACTGTATCCCTGCTGACTCAGACTACTTAGCCGAGGGTAACGTCACCGCCAAAAGCGGGGCCTACCATAATACTGCATTAATAACTTAATTCATTATCTTCCAATAATCCGCCCTTTTAGGATTGTATCCTTGCTGACTCAAACTACTAGGGTGAGGGTAACGTCACCTTCAAAAGAGGGGCCTACTACAATAACTAAGATAATCTCTTAATTATGTGCAAAAGTGCGGAAATAATCAAAGGTTATACTAGATACGAGTCGGAACCAAGTGATTCATCTTGTCTATCTGTTTTTTCTTTTATTTTTATTTTCAACATTTTAGTTAGTTTTTATCTTTTCTTAGTTTAAAATATTTTTCTAAAATTTTTATTTTGATTAGACGTTGAGGATAAACCGGTATTAAAAGCTCTTGTGTCCTTGGACGACCTCGGTATCTTACCAACGCTATACTACGCTCACGATGGGTGCACTTGCCCATATGTGTGTTTAGTGTTAGTAAAATATCGTGTTTTATAAATTTAAAACTTGGCTAAAATAAGTGTTAAAAAGGGCTTAAAATATACACCTAATGTATATAACACTTCGCACGCATCACTTAGCGAGTAAGGTTAGCCTGAATAGATTTGATTGTACAATGATAAGTGACACGTAAAACGTCACAAAGTGTGAAAGGGTCGGATGGTGGTTCGATCGGATGGTAATCCGTGCGGATAACAATCCGTTCGGACAATTGTCCGGTCGGATGGCGACTCGAGTGGATTGTTTCTTCCTATGAGGAGAATGTGTTTGTGTATGATGGCTTGTCTTTTGAAGTTTTTGTTGTAGTATTTTGAAAACATTGAAGTATCTCTATCTATTAAGTCGGTCGATCGAATGACTGGTCGTGCGGATGGTCATCCGGTCAGACAGTGGTCTGGTCGGACGACGACTTAGTGATGAGGTTACTTACAGAAAGCAAGTTCACAACAGAAGTGTCATTCGATCGGATGGCAATCCGATCGGATGGCACCTTGTCATTGAACATGTTGAAAAATGTTTAAGTCTTTGAAGTCTTAGTATCTCATGATCCGAAGAGTAATCCAGTCAGATGGTCGTCCGATCGGATTGCAATGCGTTCGATACTCAAACTTCAGCTAAGTTTGTTTAAAAGGGGAACCCAAGTGTGATCCGTTCGGATGGCAATCCGTGCGGATGACCTATTCGATTCGGACAGCGATCCGCTCGGACAGCAATCCGTTTCGATTGCTCCGTTCGTCCTACACTTGATCGTCTTGATGGTTTGTCGTCATGTCGAGACACTTTGACAACGTGTTAGCCAACAGAACCCCTAGTTCGACCCAAATGACCAACCCGACCAGGAATCACCCTAGTCCGGCCGGTTACCGGCTCGAGGCGTTTGGTCTTGGCTAACCCGAAATCGGTAGTCCCGTGAGTAGAATCCGAATCTTGAGCTAGTACAACACTACAATCGAGTAGAAGACTAAATCAGGGTCGGATCCTATCGGTTTTGAGTACTTTGAGTGCAAAAGAGTTGAAAGAAAGTTAAAACCATCTTTCAATCCTTTTTCACCATTCTTGTGTCGAGATCTTTACAAGATCCTTGTATGTTTGTGTGGAAATCGGTTAGATCTCGGTTGTTCTTGATGGATTGAAGTCAAAACATGAAGTTCTTGAAGAACACATGATGACGTCACCCTAGAACACCCAAAATCTAGTGATTTCATGGTTAAAAGTTAAGATTTAAAAGATAGAAAGGTGTAGGAGTGCGTGTAGATCAAGAAAGTACAAGATTTAGGGCGAGATCTTACCTGGATTGAGAGAAATCGAAGAAAAGGTGAGGAGCACGAATGGTTCGGACAGAGGGTTTCTAGAAATGGAAAGAATGACAATGACAGGGGTATTTATAGGATTCCAAAAGAGGAAAGGGTTATCCGATCGGATGACGTACCACCCGGATGACGATCCGGTCGGATGGCGCCTGATCTGGAGCATTGTGGCTATCCGGTCGGATGGCTATCCGGCCGGATGGCACTTGGTTTGCTTGTTTGACGCGACGATGTTTGATGTTTCAATTTCGATTGCGAACGGCTCGTCACGATAGGGTTTCCCAGTCAAATTACTTTTAGTCCCAACTACTAATCATCATAGTTCGATTATCGATTCGGATTTGAGTTCGATTACGGTTCGAGTTTCGATTGAGTTCGATTGATTTCCACCACATAAATATATAACATGCACAAGTAACACATAAGGCACACCCACACACGCGTATAATAACCAGATTAAGTCGAGTTGCGGATTGTATCACGATTCGACGTCGAGTAGCATAGCTTGATTATCGATTAGTTAACTTTATCACGTTGTTACTTCCTATAATTCACAGTCGCGAGTCGATTAGAAAGCGATTAATACACATCGATTTTAGCATTTAACAACACTTACTCCACATAATACGATTAAAATAAGGAAATTACTATAAGTCAAATCCGTTTAACCGGTCGTTAACGTTGACCTTGACTTTGACTTTGGCTTATGAAAACACGGGGTGTTACACTTTAAGGTACTAAGTGTACGGTCTTCACCGAGCATAAGAGCCTGCATCATATCTTGAATCAAAAGGAACTGAATATGCGCCAACGCCTATGGGTTGAACTTCTTAACGATTACGACTATGAGATTCGTTACCACCCCGGCAAAGCAAATGTCGTTGCCGATGCTCTAAGTCGACGAAGCTACTTGCATAGCGCTCGTAATACTCATGCCCAGCACGACCTCGAAGCCTTAATTCGTGACGCTCAGCATGCCTGCTTCATTGAGAATACCTTACGAGAGGAAATGAAGAAGTGTGGTGCTGAATCTCAATTTGTCACCAAATCGAATGTTATCTATTACTATCTCGATCGCATCTGGATTCCAAGTCGCAATAACCTTCGGGAGATATTGTTGACTGAAGCTCACAAGTCTCTATATTCCATTCATCCTGGTGCTGACAAGATGTACTATGACCTTCGTCTATGGTATTGGTGGCCTGGAATGAAGAAGGATATCGCTATCTATATTTCGAAGTGCCTGACTTGTTCGAAAGTCAAGGCTGAGCAACAAAGACCCTCTGGCTTACTTGTGCAACCCGAGATCCCTATGTGGAAATGGGAGAGTATAGCTATGGACTTCATAACGAAACTTCCGCGCACACCATCAGGTCACAATAGCATCTGGGTTATCGTTGATCGTCTGACAAAATCTGCTCATTTTCTGCCGATACGAGAAGACTTTAAGGTAGAACGATTAGCACGGATCTACACCGACGAAATCATCTGTCGACATGGGACGCCTCGTGATATCATCTCTGACCGCGATGGTCGGTTTACCACGCGTCTTTGGGAAATGTTTCAATCTGCTCTCGGTACTACTCTCAATCTAAGTACCCCTTTCCATCCCCAAACCGATGGTCAGACTGAACGTACGATATGTACTCTGGAAGACATGCTTCGCTCGTGTGTCATAGATTTCGGTGGTAATTGGGACGCGCACTTACCTTTGTTTGAATTCTCGTACAATAACAGTTATCATTCTAGCATTCAAATGGAACCATTTGAGGCATTGTATGGAAGAAAATATCGATCGCCTATTGTATGGCGCGAGATCGGAGATGCGCAAATTATCGGTCCAGAGCTGTTGCAAGAAACGACTGACAAGATCCTCCAAATTCGAGACAATCCGCTGAAAGCTCGAAGTCGTCAGAAAAGTTACGCCGATAGACGCCGCAATAAACGTTATTAAACGCTATCTATTTAACGCTATCTCATCGCTATCGCATCGCAACCAGAATCGCAGTTCTGGATATTGTTTTATGTGTGTGTGCTATTATGTGTTACTTGTGCATGTTAATTATGTTAAAGGTGTTAATCGCAAACGCAATCGCAACTCTATCGCAACGCAATCTCATCACGAACTGGAAATGCAAGGTTACTTATGTTGTTGTATGTTAGTTATGTTATTTGTGTAACTATTATTCAAAACTATCGCATCGCTTATTCAACACTCGCTTAAACGCATCGCAACGCTCAACACACGAAATGAAAAGTCGGAAACCAACTTGCCAAAGCCCTTCGATCGAATGACCCTTCGATCGAATGGTCATCCGAACGGATGGCCATCCGATCGGATGGCCATCCGATCGAAAGGCCATCCGACCCACTAACTTGCACCGCCTTTCTCTCCTTCCCCTATAAATACTCACATGTCACATCACTGTTCACGTGATGTGACAGCCCTCCTCCGACCAGCGCATTCTCGGCCCTTTTTCTCTCGATTCCTCTCGATTCTTGTAATTTTTCATCTCCAATCTTGTACTTCTATCATCTATACACACTTTCTCATCGATTTCACCATTAAATCTCAACTTTTCGCCATGAAATCTGTGGATTTGGGCTGTTCTAGGATGATGTCATCATGGGTTCTCATGAACACCAAAGTGTGACCTCATTCCACCAAGAACAACTCAGATCTAAAGGATTTCTACAATGTTTAAACACTAATTTCACCTAAAACTAAACATTTTTAACTAGATTCAAACCTTCTTCAAACTCTCTCAACTTTTCACTTAAAACCGATAGAATCTGAGCTTGTTCAGGCCTTCTACTCATCCTCTAGTGAAGTGCCGGTCCGAGAAGGGATTACTATCGAAGAGATGACCGACTTAACGGGTTGAACATGAAGTTCTGTCAAGAACAGTTACTGATCGGACGGGGTGATTCCCATCCGATCGGATGACTCAGACTTAATGGAGTTTCCGTTGTTTAAACACGTTGTCATACCATCTCGGTTCAACTGCAAACTTTCTAAAACTTAACTAATTTTACAAATACTCGAATAAATAGGTTACCAAACGAATCGTCGTCCGATCGGATTGCCATCCGATCGAACGAAAATCCGGACGGATGACTTGCGATTTTCTTTCAACACTTAAAACTTTTTATAAAACTTCAAAGAGTGTCAGTTCCAAACGAATAGTCATCCGATCGGACGACCATCCGATCGGACGACCATCCGATCGGACGACCATCCGATCGAATGACTATCCTACAGGGGACTTGGGTCTTTAAAACATCTCCCTCGAACGGATCGCCATCCGAGCGAACGACCATCCATTCGGATGACCGTTCGACCGGACGACCTGATAGGCAGAGATACTTCTCTCTTTTTAAAATGCTACAACGAAAACTTCAAAGTCACATCATATACAAACACATCCATCCCAAATGGATAACCCTCCGACAGAATGGTCATCCGTCCGGACGGTCATCCGATCGGATCACTATCCGTCACTTGTTCCACTCGACACCGTTTCACGCACTGTTCAACGCTTATACTTTCGTTATCTGATCAGGCTAACTCTCTAGTGCTCCCTTCAATCCAAGACTGTGTTTATTCATTAAACACGATCTGTGAGTATACTCGATCCCTTTTTGCTTAATGCACTTTTGGGTGTCACATACGTTACCTATATCAAATCACATCGATCACACAACGCAAACACTTTTTATATATTTTAACCGTCTCTGCATGTTATACGTGTTATTCAATGAATGCTTGTATGTTATGTTTACACAGTTGTTGTTGCCTGACACCTTAACAATGATAGTACTATAGTTTGGACTCAGCACCTGTCGTGGACAGGGGTTGTTAAGGGTTTTACTTCACGTGTCACAATGGTGATATGTGTTGCGCAATCTACAACTCGCAGTCATGTCTGTGCATATTTCATTGTCGATAACTTGCTAGCTTCACTTTTCAACATGTTACATGCTGGTTATGCGTAAACCGCTTTCCGCTACTATTATACTATTAAACTTGTATGCTCTCCTTTACACTATGTGTATTGACCTATTTTAACTTATGTGACAGGTGTTTAGGATGCTTATGCTTGCTTGCTGTCAAGGAATCAAGTTAGGTGGTCTAGAAACAAACTAAATAATTTATGAGTTGTCGGAACAATTTTTATTTGTCTTTGAGAACAATTTGTCAGTAATAACTGTGTTACTTTATATGTTACGGTATGGGACGTAATGATTAAATATTTGGTAATTATAGTTGTTATGGAATCTCTTGGACAATCTGTTTCGCTTAGTGCCTCACCCCGATGTTTCCGCCATCGGTTGGGGTGTGACATCATCACTATGTAAACATAACAAACAAGCATTCAACTAGTCACGTATAACATGCGAGAGCGGTTAGCGTTTATAAAAGAGTTTAAGCGTTGTGTGCGTCGTGCTTTGATAGAGAACGTATGTAACACCCAAAAGTGTGTTAAGCGAAAAAGGGTTCGAGTATACTCACAGTGCATGCGTAACTGTTAAGCATGATTTCGAATGGAGTGGAGGGAGCGCCGGATCAGCCGGCGTACGGGAACATAAGTGCATCAAGCCTCCAATGTGCTGAAACGGTCGAGTCAGAGCGTTGTGTGGTAAACAGGTTCCTTGTATGAAGCTTCTGCCTTCGTACGAAGGCGTACCTTCGTACGAAGCTGGTGTCTTCGTACAAGTTGCTTGTTTCGTGTCCAAAATCGAGTGTTCTTCGCGTATGTCTTCGGGAAATCGAGTGTTCATCCCTCCAGCCTTAAGCTACTGATTAAACTTAGAGCCGGATAGGTCTTTTGAGCGATTAAGTCACATCCGGAAGACTGGGCTGGTTTGTACGAAGGTGCCTTCGTACGAAGCCGGGCTTCCTACAAGCCAGTCTGGCTTCGTACAAGCGACTGTTTCAGCGTCTTCAACGTTCGGATCTATGTTTTCGCCTGAATCGGATGTATTTTCGAGTCCTTTTCATGACGGTTTCGACACCACTTCGTCCCACTGTCCAGTGAACAAAATATATGTCGGTTTTGGTCCCTTTTAGTGTAAAAATCGAGTTTAAAACAGTTTTTCTTTGGATTAAACACTTGGTGAGTGTGAGATATTCAGATCTACATCTTGGGAAGCTAAAGCTTAGCCCAATGCACTCGTTTAAGTGTAAATCCATGGTAAAATCAGAAGTTTGATGAAAAAGATGAAGGTTTTCAGAAAAATAGGGAAGTTTAGATGAAAAGATGGAGTTTAGATGAAAATAGAGATGTTTGGATGAAATCGAAGATAAACTCGTGAAAAATCGTAGTGGAAATCGTTGTGAAACATGTAAAAATAATGGATCTTACTTGTAAAATAGAGGGACAACAGATTGGGAGAGTTCTTGGGTGAAATGGCAGCAAGTTAGGAAATGAGGAGAGGCTTGGGTATTTATAGAGGCGCTGAAGGTTTTGTACGAAGGCCCTGCCTTCGTACGAAGCCAGTGGCTTCGTACGAAGCCGGGTGTCTTCGCACGAGGGGACCGGTTTGGTGTAAAAGATTCCCGTTTCGCGTGTCGAATGTTCGTTTGGTTGCGTTAGTTGGTGCGAGTACTTAAAGTATTTTAGCGAGGTAATTAAGTATCGTGTTGCGTTGCGTTTTGGAGCGATAAATCGAGTAAGCGTTTGAGAGTTCAAGCGAGTATTATACACATATAACATATCTAACATCTAAACACACAATTAAAACAAATAAATAATACAAGTAAATTCGCATTTTGAGTTCTCGTGGAGTTTGCGTTGCGATGAGCGTTTAAGTAATAAGCGTTAAATGCAATAAATAGGCGATATAAAATACGTTTAAAACATAGTCAACACTTGGCAATAATCAAATCTCAGAGTACAAGCGTTTACGTATGAAACGACGACAAAACAGGAACAACCAAAAGGTCGTTGTTACATGCCACCACCATTCCCACCTCAACCATCAGTAACTCCGGGCACCCCGCATATCCGGCCACTCAGTCCCTCTCTCTCGCTGCACACACGTACTTGTTCTCTCTCCTCTTTTTCTCTCTCTCTCAAGTCCACCATCTCATACCAACAGATCAGTGGTGGTTGAGATAGATCTCATAGTTGTGGCCGTTAGAAAATAGATCGGTGGTGGTCGTGGCAGTTTTGGGTTGTGGCCTTTAGAAAACAAATCGGTGGTGGTCATGGCGGTTGTGGGTGGCTTAGGCAGACCTAGTGGTTATGGCCTTTAGACAGCAGATCGATGGCGAGGTGCTTGGTCGGTGGTGACTGGTCTTTTTGTTTTCTTGAACAATCGAGGGGGGTTTTATTGTAGGTTTGATTGAATCGGGTATAACTCGGGTTTTGATTATTTAGGTATGTTATAAAGATTGTAAATGGAATTGGGTTTTGGATTTTGATTTGAGTTTGGTGGGGAGTGTATACAATGATAGCAGGTGTTGAGTTTGGTGGATTTTGATTTGATTTTGGTGGAGGTGTATACAATGATAGCAGGTGTTGAGTTTGATTTCAGTTTGGTGGATTTTGATTTGAGTCTGGTGTTGGTGGAAGGTGGGTGGTGTTGGTGGCGACAAGTGGTGGTGGCCGGTGGGGGTAAGTGGTGGAAACAATGAAAATTACCAAGATAAAATGATAGCAGGTGTTGAGTTTGATTTGAGTTTGGTGGATTTTTATTTTTTATGATTATTTATTTAATATTAGGGTAAAATGACCAAGATACCCTCAGGTGGGGTCCAATTGGTCAGACTTAACCATGAAAATTAACTGAGTTAGGGATAAAGGACATAACGTCTAATGGTTTCTAAACATAAAGTACGTTTTCTGTAATTATTGAAGACAAATGACACACTTTGCAATAAATGGTATACATAAAGGACGATTTTTGTAATTTACTCTATTCTATTTGACCAAACATTTAAAAATAAATTCTGTACGATAAGCTTTTAACATTTTAAATGTGAGTTTACATTGATCAACTATGTTCAATTCAACTTTATTTGGCCAAATTGTATAATTAATTTCGTACTAGAGTTCAAAATATTAGAATAAAGTTTTGTATTGAGTCTATGCAGGCTCAAAAAATTAAAATAAATAATTTTAACATGTTAAATGAGCGTTTGTATTTATTAACTAAACTTGATTCGACTTTATTTCTAATCGTGTTTAAATAAGTTTTGTACGAAAAACATTACCATATTAAAAAATGAGAGTTTGCACTGATCAACTAGGTTTAGTTCAACTTTATTTCACCAAACTATATATTGAATTTCTGATTAGAGTTCAAAATATTAGAGTAAAGGTTTGTGTGAAGTCTATGCGGGCTCAAATATTATAATAAATAAATTTAACATGTTAAATATATTAAATGGGAGTTTGCATTGATCAACTAAACCCGATTTGACTCTATTTGACCAAAAATATTAAAATAAGTTTTGTAAGATAAACTTTAGCATTTTAAATGGGAGTTTGCATTAATCAACTACGTTCAATGTCAACTTTATTTGACCAAATTATATAATTAATTTCATATTAGAGTTTATAATATTAAAATAAAGTTTTGTATAGAGTCTATGCGGGCTCAAAATATTAAAATAGACAAATTTAAAATGTTAAATAAGCATTTGTATTGATCAACTAAACTCGATTCGACTTTATTTGACTGAACGTGTTTAAATAAGTTTTATACGATAAACTTTAACATATTAAATGAGAGTTTGCATTATTCGTCTAGGCAGGGGCGGAACTACAGGAGGGTCAGGGGGGTCAGTTGACCCTCCGGCCGACCAAATTCTCAGTTTGCCGGAGTACTTAGCCGGAAACTTTTTTTTGTAGTTGACCCTCTTGGTTGTCTTCTATAAGGCATTAAAGTTAGAGAAGAAAGAAAAGAGATGCTCAAAAGTTTTCTGAAAAGGGACGACAGTCCGGTAAGCTAAAGCGGGGTTCCGGCAAAGTGCAAGAATAAAGAAGAAGAAGAGTCTAAATACTAAATTATTTAGTACATGTATTATTTTATTGAGTTAAATAGTTAAATGATATGATTGTGGGATTTAGTAACGAGCATGGCCCACCCATTAGTGAAATTGAAAACCTAATATTTTACTTTTTTTTTAACGGTAAAACCTAATATTTTACTATTGTGTTTTATTGTCTCAACAAGAGCTTCTGCGAATTGTACAACTCTGATGCCGCCAACCTGCATTTGGCATTACCTTCTCGAATCCACTGTGCAGAGCTCAAAAGTCCAATTACCATTCCCAAGATTATGTAAGTATATTTATAACTTTTAGTGACTTATAAAATTATAAACTGGATTATGTTTTTAGTTTTAGTTTTGTTTTTTTGTTTTCATTAATTTTCGTTTAGTGACTTATAAAATTATTAACTGAATTATGTTACTAATGTTTATTTTATATTGTTAACATAAAAATTCTAATGGCTTAACTATTAGTTATTTATAATGTAATGTAAGATCTAAGTTTTCTATTAGGTTATATATTTAGATCAAAAGAGATACATTTTTTTACTTCTATTATTTTATGTATGTTACCTTAATACCTTATTGTTTTATTTGAATTGATCTGAGATCTATTACTTTCTTTACTTCTATTTCTTTCAATCACATAAACAATTTTGTTTTATATTTTTTACAAGAAAAAAGGGTATGAATAGTAGGCACAGTTATAATTTATGATTTATATGTAAAAATATATTACACTATGACCCTCCGGATGAAAAGTTCTGGTTCCGCCACTGCGTCTAGGTTCAATTCAACTTTATTCAACCAAACTATATATTGAATTTCTGATTAGAGTTCAAACTATTAGAGTAAAGTTTTGTGTAGAGTTTATACGGGCTCAAGATCTTTAAACTTAGAGTAAATTAAAAAGTTCGTCCTTTATGTATGTCATTTATTACAAAGTATGTCCTTTATCTTTAATAAGCTCAGAAAACATACTTAATGTTTGAAAAACCATTCAGGTTATGTCCTTTACCCTAAACCTAGTTTGTTTTCCCAGTTAAGTCAGGTCACGTGAGAAGCACATGAGGGCATTAATGTCATTCTACCTACCAATTAATGTGCCCTGTTATAAAAACCCTAAACCCCACCATCATCTTCTCCATTAACATAATCCGCTCTTCGCCATGGAGGCAGAGGCATTCCTTTCTTCCTCATGCTTTGTTTAGCCGCATCAGAAACTATGTTGATGATCTTCTGCAGACGATCTGCTTTACCCACGAATATCTGAGGAAGCATTTGGAGAACCGCTTTGTAGCTTTTGGTAGATCTTGCTATTTCAAATTCTTATCTGAAATCTATATCGATTATCACTCGATCCCCTTCGATTACCGCATCAATATACTCGTATTCCCCTGTTTATCCCCAATTTTCAAATATTATTACAAAACTCAATAAATCCAACAAAATTATGATCTAAACAGTTACAAACTGGGGCAAATTAATCGAATTATCGGCTTATCGATTACCTGCAGGATATGTTGAAGTTTTCTCCCAACGAGATTTACATAAAGAAACAGTGTATCCAAACCCTAAGAGGCCATCAATGACAATCTTCCGACTAATTTCATCTTTCCTCTTACAGATCTTGGGTTTATCAACGATTTTCGCAACATCCGCCAACAGATTTCTTTTGGAAACTGTCTCACACAGCACCAAACTCTATACAGAATTGGTGCATAACAATAACTTAATTAATAAGCAAAATTACATAAAATTGAGTAACAATTTTGCATAAATCGATTATTATTCATTACCTTAAGAGGATCACACGCGTCTGTAGATGAACTGTGGTTATGAGAGTTACCAAAACAATTACAGGGAAGATGATGGTGGGGTTTAGGGTTTTTATAACAGGGCACATTAATTGGTAGGTAGAATGACATTAATGCCCTCATGTGCTTCTCACGTGACCTGACTTAACTGGGAAAACAAACTAGGTTTAGGGTAAAGGACATAACCTGAATGGTTTTTCAAACATTAAGTATGTTTTCCGAGCTTATTAAATATAAAGGACATACTTTGTAATAAATGACATACATAAAGGACGAACTTTGTAATTTACTCTTAAATAATTAAATAATTAAATAATAAATTAAATAATAAATTAAATAATAAATTAGATAATAATATAATAAACTTATAAATAAAAAGAAGTACACGTGTATTGTTTTTAGCTTCCGTGTTCTTAATTGGTACCTATAGCTTTTGACACGTGTAAGTTTATATTCTCTTAGAATACAACACGTGGATACAATCCTTTGACCCTTTCTGAATGAAACCTTCCTTTTATTTTGTTCCAAGCTTTCCTTTTTCTCAGTTTAAACCCTAATCACGTTTCCCTATCGCACATCTTCCGCTGTTCTTGATTCAATCGCAACAGGTAAGTCTCATCTTGGGCTTTTGTTGATGATTCTTATGATTTTGATCACTATGGTACCCCGCCTAGGGTTTGTTCTCGTCTTGGTTTACATACGATTTAGTGTTTTGTTCATCGAAGTTGACTAACGCATCCGAGTTATTAATTTCTATATATCATTATTTTGTAATCGACTGTGAGTTTTTCTTGATAATTTTCGTTCATGATTCATTAATAGTTTTTCTTGCGATTTCTGGGATTTGATTTTTGTTTCTATGATAGCATTGATTTAGGTTGAAGATAGTGATGTTCACGACCGTCGGTTTTATATATTGGAGGACTTTCTCAGATTATTGGAATGCATTACGGATTGGTAAACGATGTTGTCTAAAAAATCATAGGTATTTTTACCTATGGAATCTGGTTTTAAATTGATTTGAGTTAAAACCGTCTCGGGTCATAAACTGGTTATGGAGGAAATATTCAAATCCCATACAAACTGATTTGGGTTGGGTCGAAACCAGGTTTTTAAATCGGTTCGTGTCCAAATTGGTTTCAGTAACGAGAGTAGGAATCACAAGCATTTTGGGCTGGGTTGAAATCGGTTGGGTGAAACCGGTTTCAAGTTAGTTGCATACTTCTTTTTATAGAGTTGTGTGGTGTTGATGGTGCCAAAAAGCCAATGGTGCCTTTTTTTTTGTTTCTACAAATGATAAAACCATTAAATACTGGAAGGTAACCAATGTAACATTCATATACTTCCAATCTTTCTGGTAAAAGACTCATATGTAGATACTTTTCAACTTGTCCATTGATGCAAAAGGTTATATACTTATATGACTAGTAGGGTGCCCGCGCGATGCGGCTGGGGCGACACTTTGGATTGCGGCACTCGTTGCTGGTAGTTTTCTTATTTGTATATGATAACATTATTGTGGTGGATATATGTCATAAGTGTTACACATGAGAGCCTAACACCTATAATGTCTTGCAATGTTCGATCAACTGCCTCTATCGCCTAACGTTTCGCCATCGATGCCTCATCCCATATAATTAACTTGGATGACCTAATTAGTTGACTTATAATTCCTAAAATTTTGGGACATAGTTTACTATTTATCTACTAAATATCGTAAATTAGTATTAAATAAATATCGTAAATTAGTATTAAATAATTCCTAAAATTTTGGGATATAGTTTACTATCTATCTACTAATATCGTAAATTAGTATTAAATAATTCCTAAAATTTTGGAACATAGTTTATCTTCTATCTACTAAATATCAAAGTTTTGTTTTGTTATAAAAATTAATAATAAATAAAGTATAGAAAAACTGTTTTAAACATGTAAAGATTCGTTGTTAATAAAAAATACTAAACAAATGACAAAAGTATATTAGTTCAATCTAGATGTAAATTATAAGTGCAATAAAATAACACAAAACATAAACTTCAAATATAAAATAAACTTTATTATTCATGGGATAGTCTAGATCAAACAAAAACAACTGAAAATGAAAAAAAACATAAAAACACTTGATATATTTCAGCTAATTTCTCTTCTTTTTTGATCCGTTTTTCTTGTTTGTGCTCGAATCAACAGTATCATCTAATTCATCTTCTTTCTCATCGTCCCCAGAATCATCTAAATTTATAACCTCGACCCATTTCCATTCAGAGAGTCTCTTAGATCTTTTCTTTTGATTCTCATACTTCCGATCCTTAAAAAACAAAAATTTAATAAAAAAGTAAAAAAATGATTAAATAAATTTTATAAAAAACAAATATTGAATAAAAAATTTAAAAAAGATTAAATAAATTTTAAAATTACCTCTTTACTAAATTGACGTTGAAGATTAGACTTTTATGGACTGAACATTGCACCATAAGAAATAATTTTAAAACTATTATCACCATCATCCTACAATAAAACACCAAATAATAACATAACGAACTTGTTAATATGAAAGATTATAAGCGAAAATATTACTTAAAAACTAACAAAAGCTTGTTCGACAACTGGGGTGTTTAAATTGGTGTGTTGAATCTAAAAAATCAAATAAGTTAGTATTCACATAAAAGTAAATAAAAGAAAACAATTATTCATTATTGCGATATAACAAAACTTATCATAGAACCGACCTTAGATTTTTCAATATCGCATGCTTGTTTTTTTCGCATCAAGTGAATTCAGAACTGGCTCCATATTTTAAATATGTTTAGCAATAGAAATGTAGAATTCTGAGTGTTTGCTATGTATTTATAGTAGTCCATTAGGGTTTAGTTTTAGATTGGTCATCCACTTATTTAGGAAGTTTGTTGTGAGTTTTAAGTTTTTAAAATAAGATGCACATATCCTGTTTAGTTTGTTGTGGCATGTTTAATAGGAAGTTTGTTGTGAGTTTTATCTATACTATATTAAACATGTCACAACAAACTGACTATGTACAAGTAAAATTAGGGAATATTTTAGTTTATTAATGTCGTTCAAAACAAAAAAAACTTGGGTAAAAAACAAATGTTAATGCGCGGTAGCTAGGTAATGGTCAAAGTTGGCTTGGGTAAAAAACAAATGTTGGCTTTAATCAATTGTACATTTACGCATCGGCTATTTGTACTTTATGAACGCACGACGAAACTAAAAAAGACAACTATCGAAACGTTTAAAAAAATGTGCCGATCGTCATGGTACATTCGGATTTTTTTAAAACATTACGGGTTGTAAGATATCGCAGGAATACATTAAAGAATTAAAGAGGGGGGGAAGTTAAACTAATTACCCATAATTATATTAAATGTCAAGGATTTAAATGTAATAGATTAAGGGACTAAAAAATAATTATGGTTTAAAAGACCACTTTACCCTCATGTATTATAATATAGTATAGATAAACATGTCCTCTACGGTTATGTTTAATGGCGGTTTTTAGTGTTTAACGTATGATAGTTTTTAACATATTGGTGGATATGATGCTATTACAATAACTTTATTACAAGCATCTTTAAAAAAACAATTTAGGATGCGATTAGCATTAAACGACAATTTGGGCGATTTACAACCTCCTTGACCATTTTTTGCCTCTTTAAATTTATATTTGACCCACTTGATCTTTATGGATAACCCATAATGCCATAATCCAGATCCACCCATTAAGGAGTGGTGTATATTTTACTTGCTCATCTTATTTAATTGGGTTGGAACTCACCTCCAGGTCTAATTTATAATTTTCAAGCCAGTAGTTTTGCTGCCCTTTTCACATTAAGAAAGTATTTTTCAAGTTTCATTTACATGAATCACATTAACGTGTTAGATTCTTATATTATATTTATATGTATAACTATGTGTATGTATGTATCCACTTGGGCTAATATCATCAACAAAGAAAATATTTAATGAACAATATGTCCCCATGTGGGGCTTCGTTGCTTTATTAGTTAACTAGTTTAATACCCGTCCGGTGGACGGGTTACGCTAATAGCGTAACAAACAAAGATAATCTATATTGAGGCTGTTTGGGATCACTGCTCCTTTTTCTTTTCTCATTTTCTATCTCTCTTTTTCATTTTCACAACCATCTAACTTTTCATTTTCTTCTTTTCAAACAACAAAAACTCCTTTCTCAACACATTATCCAAACACCACAAAAATGACTTATTAACTTTTAAAAAGTCAAAAAGTTAAAATGAGCTCAAAATAAGCAATCCCAAGTGATAAATTTGTTGAGCCGTATTTCAAACCAATTACACCATAAATACCGGTACCGTACGGTACCGGTATTTACCCCGGTGTTTTACCCATAAATACCGGTACCGTACCGGTATCGAAAAACGGGAAAAATGGAAACCGGTACTGGTACCGAATATACCCGGTAGTTGGGTCAACAATTTAAACATGAGACATGAAGAGGGGCTTCTACTGTAAAGATCCCAACTTGATGACCTTGTGCTTGCTTTATATGTTTCTTTACCTGCAATTTTTTTATCCAAAGTAATGAGTGAATATTATGACATGCATACATACAACAAATTCTATATACACTTAAAAGACTATGTCAGCTGACCACTCCGACATAGCCATTTGTCCTCTTATGAGTGGTCAAAATAATTTTTCGCTTTTAACCCTTAACTTTTCTAATTTACGTGTTTAGTCCTTCTATTATAACTATCATAATATACATGTTTAGTCCCTCTACTTAATAAACTTTATTCCTCATTAGTTAACTTTGCTAATATACACGTTTAGTCCCTCTACCTAATTTACGTGTTTAGTCCTTCTATTATAACTATCATAATATACATGTTTAGTCCCTCTACTTAATAAACTTTATTCCTCATTGGTTAACTTTGCTAATATACATGTTTAGTCCCTCTACTTTAACTTTGATGTACTTCTACTCTAGCTTTCCTAATATACATATTTAGTCCCTCAACTTAATAAATTTGATTCCCCACTAGTTTACTTTGCTTATATACATGTTTACGTTTTCTAAATACTTTTCTAATTTTTCCAGTCAATGTAAGACACGTGTTGACATACTTTTCTTTCGGATAAAAAATCGGGTCGCCCCGCCGCGAAGCGCGGGTGCAACACCCTAGTTTATATAAAAAGGATTAATCTCCAGGTTCTTTCCCTCGACAATAACACGAGTCTGAGAGCGAATCACACGTTTTATAGTGCCGGTTTCATCCCTATCTTTGCCCCTAATTATCATCACCTATAATAAGCAAACCATTTATTTAAACATAATCGTATAAAGTGCAAAGTTTTATTGTGAAAGAATAACATATTAACATTGTTGACCAATGGTAATGACCTGCTCGCCGGGTAGTTCGAAACTCTTCTCATGTCTCTAACATAGTCTAGAGCGATGTACGCCCGTTTTTCTTTCATGTCTCTAACAATTTCCCCGTTTTGCGGTTGTGGTGAATGAATACCCACGTTCTGGTAGAATCTCATCAACCAGACGGTTAGATAACGTCCTTGCTAGATCTAACCGGAGGATGGCGTGTGGCAAGGCGTAACCCTCGTAAATAGGATGGCGTGTGGCAAGGCGTAACCTGTCATGTGTGTGTGGAGAGAATGATATGTCAGAAAGCAAGCATCAAAATCTATCATGGTGGATCCTTTCTATTGGGTACCTGATAATAGCACCACAAAGGTCCATCAAGTTACATACAAATACTATTTGAACAAAATTTAAGATATTCATGATCATATCAAGCTACTACTAAGAACCAACTGGTAGCAAGTCGTAACTTCTTAGACTTTTAAATTGAGGGAAACATCAGGTAAGGTCAACTATCTATTCTAGCAAGAAAATAGAATTAAATAGAATAAGGAAATAAACAAAATAACCTACCTTCTAGTTACCACATACACTTAAACACATACAGGTATAAAAGACGTTTTATTGTGGGTTAAACGGGTTGATCCGGGTTGGGTTACCCCTCAACATTTTTATCCACTTTCTTGACATGTTATAGGTAACTAATGTATTATACATGAGAACAAAAAACTATCTTCTTATAATAGTAATAAGTAATGTCTAGTTTATTTGAATATATTGATTTAAGAAGCTGAAAATATTTGACGACTTTCAACCCGCTTGATTATTAAGTAAATTTCTAAACTTGACCATTCAACCCATTAGAAACAAAATTTAACCCACAACATCACAATTTCAAGTAAAGGGTTGAAATTGCAACAAACCTTATCAGCTAAAGGTTCTCTACCCCAAGGCTGATTCCGTTCCATATACTCAAATAATAGGCAACCTTGAGAGCTAACAGAATCAGTATTGACACCATTACAAAAGCCTTCTTGAAGAACGTAATACCCATCATTCATTGACAAGTGATTCATTCGACAACGGTGGGTATTCATCCAGACAACGGGTACACTTTTCTGCAACAATAAATATATATAATTGTGTGGCAACTATACAAGGGTAATAGACTTGTATAATGATGACTATACAACGGTTCAAGATAAAATTGCAATAGTAAAACATAATTTAGCTATTGTTGGGTCACCAACAACAAACATAAACTACCAAAGTAAAAACACCCCCTTCCTTTATTATCTTGCCAGGGTAAATGTGATTGAGTGTGCATGTCGCAGGCTAGCAAAAGGTAGCATCAATAAAAAAAAAGTTCTGAAATAGAAGATGCAAAGTATATTCAAAGCAAAAAAGAAACCAATATAATTGATTAAAATATAAAACTAAAATACAAATCAAAGCTAGCAAAAAATTACCTGTAAGGATATACATAATTCATATTCAGAGTAATAATATTATTACTAAAATAATACACTTTTTTCCAATAGAAGAGTTTCATGCCAGCTCAAACCAAAACAGTGACCTCGTTTTAACGTGTCACCCAGCCGGACTTGTCATCAGTATGTATACAATGATGAAATCTAGAGGTGACAAATGTGACCTGTATATTTAAAGGTATAATCAAATATTATTCAAATCATATCATATTTGACAATTTATCTTTTTATAACAAAATTTGGACAAGAGATGTTTTGGGTCAACCCAACCCGATTCCAAATTATGCGTTTTGATCCAAGCCCATTTTGACCCGTTACAGCAACCCCCTGGCTGGCCCATTTGCCACCTCTAAACTAATGCAATTAAAAAGATTGCAAGACACCAACCTGAATGCCATATTTGAAACCTGGTGTCCGAAAGAAGTCCATTTATCGCTTCAAGCAAGAATTCTGCATTGCTATATATGACAAGATAAAAAATTTTGTTACAAAAATCACATACTTGTGAATAATATACCAGGTTCAGAAGGGTTGGGTTGGTTGGCCCGTTAGTAGCCCTCATGGTTTGGTGCTATTGAAACTATCCCTATAGAACAGAAAACGAAGTTAAAATTGTACATAATATGAAACGATAAATAGAATATCCGAGCTGAGTCATGATTATGATATGAAATGATTTACCAATCCCTGAATAGCCTTCAAATTTCCATTAAAAATATCTCTTGAAGATTGGCATCAAGTTTTGCTGAACCTGTATAAACCACAATTCAATAATATATGCTACAAAATCAACAGATTTTATAAATATGATTTAAGTATTTATCTATAAATGAGTCCCTACCATTCATGGCATACTTTGTTGTGTGCCAAAATAACCAACCAGTACCGTGAGCTCAGCCTGCCGTGTAAAAGTGGAGATGGGTCCATCCCCAAAGATCGAAACTTTATTGTTTGGGTTGATATCGACACGCCTATAGGCATGGACACCAGCATTAAGTGGGTTACACATGGCCCCTTGCCCCCTTCTTCCAAACTCACATTATCTAGTGTAGTTAGTACTTAGTAATTTTAGTGTATGGGTTCCACTCAACTACTTTTTATATCCCTACACAAGATAACAAAATAGAAAAGGTCATATGTGAAGTTAGTCAGAAACGATCAATAAAAAATATGGAAAATAGCAAATCACATAGACTTGTACCTTGAGAACAATCAGATTGCTAGCCTCAAGTAATGACCTTTGTCCTCCTCTCACTTGGGACTTTCAAGTTGAAATGTCTTTCTCTTTAGGATCTTCTGCAACTAATGATTTATGTCCACTAAGCCTTAACTGAAAAACGAAAAACCTTAGCAATAGGCAACCAATAAAAACGCAAATAAAGACCCAAAATTGTACATATATGAGTTTGATAGTAGGAATCAATAACCTGAGATAGTAACCTATCCAAGAACATCAACGACCTGAAACAAACAGAAAAAAAAGTTGAAGCGATGAAACCCAATGCCCAAATTCGTCGTTTGAACTGCTGAATGTGGTCCTTTCATCGCGATTTATGCTACCAATGACTGTTTTGAATCAAGAATTGTGTACCTTGTGATCGATTTCAGAAATTTTGTGGCGCCAGTGTGTGTTAAGCGACGAAAGGGTGTAGAACGGAGGCGGCGCCGGTGTCCGACTCAAACAACAGCGGCGGCGAGTAGAGGAGAAGGGCTTACCGGCGGCAGTTGTGTGAAGCAAACCATTAATACTGTCATTAAACTTCGATTTCAAACAATAAAAAATATAATCATAACAAACCCTAACTAAAATCTAGATGCTTACCAGATCTTGAATGAAGAACAACTGAATGTAAGTTTGAGATCGCGATTGAAGAACGCGGTACCATCGGTGTGTTTATTTATGTGCATATATCATATCTGCTATTCAAAGGGGGTAGCGGCGCAGCTTGTTGCCCGCTTACCGGCTATCTTGGTGTAATTTGTTTGGCCTTATATATAAAAGTATTATATCTGCTACAAACGGAAAGATGTATGGAGGTGAATATTTGGATGCAAGGGTCTTTTATATAAGAGCACTGGGCAACTGCATTCTACCCACGTCCTAGCAACCATGCCTAGTGGAGAAGATGGGCCGCAAACCATGGGAGCGTACACAACTGCCCTTAACTGCCACCACAACAGTTATTTTTGAGAGTTTAAGTGGCTGAGATTTAATCTCAGCCAAATCCAATGGTGGAGATTAGTTTAAGAGTTGGTTAGACTTAATGGGAACCATCTATATATATAATTTCACTAAAAGACTTGGGGTAATGCCTTTTACCTAAAATAATATAGCCAAGCTATGGAGCTGATATGAATCAGAAACTTGTAGAGGATTTTCAATAACAACAGTAAAGGAGGGTCTGAAATATTATTAAAGAATGGAGCATCTCAGTCTGCTTGTGAAGAAGCTCTACTAGACGCTAGCAGTCATGGACGATGCGAGAAGTTTATTGAGTTGCTTATGTTTACAAAATAATTACATCTTTGTTTACAATAGTGGGATGAGAATACAAATACTATCTTTGTTTACAATAGTGGGATGAGAATACAAATAATTACATCTTTGTTTACAATAGTGGGATGAGAATACAAATACTATCTTTGTTTACAGACGGATGAAGATGATGAAGATGGATGAAGATGATGATGATCGGTGTTGAGAGTTAAGAGAGAGATTTGGAGATTTTTTGAGAAGTGTGATGATGATGATCGGTGCATTTAATATATATTTGAGATTATGTGGATATTAAGGAATAAGGGTATTAAGGACATTTCATACATGTCTTTAACAAATCTAATCCATATTTGATAGAAGGGTTTTAACGGGCCTACAATATAAAATTAGGTCATGCTTTCATTTTAGACCAGAAATTTTGAGTTAGTTACCTAATTTCTATATCAAAGATGAACTAAATACAAACAATTTAAATGATGTATTATAATCTATTTCGATGGCTATTAAAACTACCCGTGTGGTCACACATACTGTCTTGAACATTACTTTATAAAGATATAGAATTAAAGACCAAAATTTAAATGATATATTATAATCTGTTTTTTAGTATTTGATTTCGATCATTACTAAATCTACCCGTGTAGTTACACTGGTCCTACACCTAGTTTGGTTAATAGAAGCATAAATTATATTTAGAGGTATCAGGTATGTAAAGAATTAGTTTATACATCGTTTTAAGTTTTAGATTTTCATTATCAGTATGCTTTTCAATGACTATGAATTAGTTTGATGCCTTTAGATAAAAAGGATCGGTTTCAAGTTCTAGAGAAGACAATTTTCATTATTAGTATGCTTTTCAATGACTATTAATATAGACCAAGGCTAACTGTTATCTAGAGCTGGTTATTTCTAAAAGATCCAGTTTTTACACATCGACAATTGTATGTGTCGTGGCTAAGAGTTAAAAGGAGAGACGAAGTTATTAATACAAGACAAAAACTGGTAGCGTGACAAAAAAAAAAAAGAACAAATGTTGTATCAAAGAAATATTTAAAGAGTTGTGAATTACTTTTACCATTATAGTTTCATAAGTATTGATTTTAGTTACAATTTTGTATGTTTTTATTCCACGCTCTATATAGTTCTATTAAAAAAATATTTATAAAATATATATTAATTTAGCCCGTATATCACACGGGTAACTAACCTAGTATTAAAATAAATAAATTGAACATGTTAAATGAGAGTTTGTATTAATCAACTAAATTCGATTCGACTCAGAGTTTGTATTGATCAACTAAATTCGATTCGACTCTATTTGACCAAACATGTTATAATAAGTTTTGTATGAAAAACTTTAACATTTTAAATGGGAGTTTGCATTCATCAACTAGGTTCAATTCAACTTTATTTGATCAAATTATACAATTAATTTCGTAATAGAGTTCAAATATTAAAATAAAGTTTTGTATGGAGTCTATACGGATTCAAAATATTAAAATAAATAAATTTAACATGTTAAATAGGTGTTTGCATTGATTAGGGAGAGCATTTGGTACCGGTACAGAACCGTACCGAGTATATTCGGTACCGGTACTCACTTTCCCCGTTTTTCTGTACCGGTATTTACTGGTAAAACACCGGTACCCACTTTTCCTGTTTTTCGGTACCGGTACTTTCGGTACGGAACGGGTACCGTGCTCATCCCTAGCATTGATCAACTAAACTCGATTCGGCTTTATTTGACCAAACATGTTAAAATAACTGAATATTTAATTAGCATCATTATATAAAGAATTGAGCATATATTGGAACACCAAAATGTATAACAAATGAATATGAAATAGATTCTGGATATGTATAAACATTTTTTGAGACACTCGCTTCCGCATCGAATCCCAAATGCAGATGCATAAACCACTCACGTTGCTTTGTATGTTCAATGCTTTCCTCATAAGATTTTGGAACAGCCTCTTTAGGTAATAACTTTAAAAGGTCCCACATGGATGCATTGCTCACAACAGCTTTCTCTGCATGCACAAACTAAGATATCTCAGAAGTATGATGTTTAGGATAGTATTCATGAATTAACACGGACACGTTGAAGACAATATTTTCAACATGACTTTTTAAATAAATTTGTGCAAATGATTTTAAAAGTGAGAGCGCGTATCTAGCATCAGCCGTTGAAAGAACGCCCAAATCACCCCTTATAGATAAAGGGGGCAAAACCATTGCGGCTGTAGATAAAGTGTAAAAGTGTTATTGTGTAGAGCACTTTTATTATCGTTATATCATAACCTCGTATGAATACAGTCAAAGTCAATGTTACCAAGTTACCAAAAGTTAGGTGAAGCTACATGGAATTTATGTGCAAGTTGTGTATAGGTGAAGCAAAACTTTTAACCATTTAACCATTTTGCCAACTCTCCTAAACGCATCGATTGGCAACCATGTCTATTATAAAAGCTTTGGAATCAGTTCATGATTAAGTTGTTATGTTTTATTGTGTTTATCTAGGAATTCTGACACGTACCCAAATAAACTAAAGAATCATATGCAAGTGTTTATTTCTTTTCATTCATAACTATCTGAATCATCCTTGTGATGATTTTTGTAGTGGTGAATCATACAATGAGGTTAATCCTCCATGTTTGACTTATATGACAAACTATGAAACTCATGATGGACTTAACTTAGGATTATTACTATAACTATATAAATATACGTATATATATGAACATGGCCGAATTTATGATGATACTCGGTTTATGATTATTCGTCATGAACTTAGGCTAAGTTATCTATAATTCTAAGTCCCTCGTTGTTGATTCTAATGGGCAAACTAGGACCCATGAAATCACATACAACTTAGTATCAAAACGAGTACTTAGACTAGATATACTTTTATGCATACATACTTTTGTACTTGAATTCTAAATCCCGAATATAACCACTCCATAAACGCCTTATGACCTTACCTTCGATTCCCCATTTTCAAACAACTCGTCACTCATGAATAATCGGAAAGCTTTTGCAAAATTGTGAGTATACATGGCCCCTTTTTCCTTTTACACTTTTGGGTGCAATACGTTATACTATTTAAACACACGAAATCATACTTTATGCTTAAATCACAAACACAAACAATCCAATCTTACATGCTTAAATACGTGATACTTGATTTGTATACTTGGATGATTCTTTTGTGCGATTTACTTGTCATTAACTTCGTACGAGCCTCCCCTTAACATGTATAGCGCTATAGGAGTAACGCACCGCTCGTATTCTTGAGGTCATGTTAAGTCTTTAATACTTGCGGTAATCAAAGGATTGACTTGTATAATTGCATGCCATGTTTACATTAATCTCGTTAACTATTTTTGTCATGTGGATTGTTCAAACTCTTATACACATATGCTAGTACTCAAAACTTGTATACTCGCCAATACTTTTGTATTGAGCTATACTTTAAAACGTATTGCAGGATTTTGATGACGATGATGATGCACGGAACTTAGTAGGATGCCTAGAAACGTACCAAACTTAAGTTCATGCTTATTAGTTTAGTCATTCGATACTAGTTGTAATTTGTTCATTCCAAACTTGTTGTATCTCTATTTCAAACAATGTACTTGATAATTAGCAATGAAATGAAATTATTTATTAAATACTTGTCACATTCAGTGTTATGAAGTCTCGAGCAATCTCGTTCGTCTCACTCCGATGTTTCCGCCATCGGTTGGGGTGTGACAGTATAGCTTTATTCAGGCAGCACCTTGACATCCGTTGCTGGGTTTTGGATCGATCGGACAGGGTATCGAATTAGTGATCAGGGGTTAAAAACTTACAACGGGGCAAAGCTTTGCAGAATTAGGGAGGGGTGTTGTAAGAAAACGGAGATACGAGAGAGTAATTTTGTCAAAAAATGATCGAAATGGTACAACAACTTCTGTCCCAAGCTACTGCATTTATAGGTAAAATTGGCTCCTCCCGCGCGTCGCACACGGGATTGAGGTCCCTTCTGCGTGTCGCCTGAGACACCTATTTTGCCTAAACAGGCTTCGTTGCATGTATAGCCCTGCCACTCATTAAGCTCGAGATAAACACGTCTTGGTACTCGCCCGCGACACGCGGAAGATTTAGGGGTACCCCCCGCGTGTCTCCTAAGAGTCCAGTTTCAAGATTCTTTGTTTTTCATACTGGTTCGCGCCGTACAAGTTCGGGGTTGCGATCAAAGGTCCTTATAAGGTGTGTTGGGTGTTGTTACATTAGGACCCATGAAATCACTTAAAACTTAGTCTCAAAAACGAGTATTTAGACAAGATATACTTTCGTGTACTTATACTTTTTATACTTAAAATTCCGTGTCGCAACCCCCGTCCCCTATCTGTCCCGGGAACGGGCGGCCGCGGCCAGTTTTTGTGTTATCCAGGTGTTTATCATTTTGGCAGCGAAAATTTCATCAGGACCGTAGTTAGGAAATATTTTATCAGAGTAAATACCACGCTTTTATGATATTAAACATATTGGGATAAAACCCAAGTTTTCATTACAAACATTTTCATAGGGAAAATCCTTATTTTATCGAATAAAACATCTTCTTTTATTTAGGTAACTTTTATAGCCACTTTTCCAAGCCTTCAGTGCTGTCCAGCTGGCTTCTAGTTGGCTTTCACATTTTGTTACCTGAAACGCGTTTAAAAACATTTTGTCAGTGGGAAATACTGGTGAGTGAATCCCAATTTAATCAAGAAGAGTTTTATCTCTTAACAGTATTGAGAGCGATTACAATGTTTATATCTACACAATTACTCATTCAGTACTGTCAATCCTGACTGGTGGGTCATATTACACATTGGCTAACTCTTTGTCCAATGGTAACGTGTTCCACATTTTGTATACAAAACCCCAACATACTGGCAGTAATTGAAGAATTACAAAGACTCAATCACTGCTAATCACATTGTAAAATATTGTAACACCTCGAAAATTCACGTCCTATAATGTATTGACACGTGTCATCAGCTTGAACGTGAGAAAGTATACTTTAGAGGGACTAAAGTTGACAAACATAGAAAGTATGTCAAAATAAGGGTTCAAAATGTCAACAATGGATAAACATACTTCATAATAACCCTACATGATGTTTATAACATCAAACGAATAAATCATGGATCATACGAAGCTAAAAGTGAGAGATTACAAACTACAGGGGTTAAATGTGTCAACATGTTTAAAGATATACCTCTGAGTGACCTTTTGACAAACCTGAAGCTTTGTAAATGTTAATTGTACTCACTTGAATGCATGATTAAAATTTCACTATGTTTCGATATCGTATGAGAAAGTTATGACCAAATTCGTAGGCGAGGGGTTAAAGTGCAAACATTGAAAGTTAAGACTTTTCGGGTTAACCGGAAGTGTTCAAGGACTTGGCAAAGTGGGTATAAGTTCTAAGGCCCTTGTGGGTAAATATAAGGGGGTCAAAATGCAAGGAATAACCCTAGTTGCCCCTTCGTGAAGCCAAAGGTCAACCTGCAAAACAAAAGAAAGTTAAAAATCAGATTCTATTGGGCCAGGCGGCCCACGTACGGGTTGGGTGAGATTGAGGCGGGCCGCGTGGGAGCACCAGCTGCAGAAAAACGGGCAGCAGCCTGTTTTGCGCGATTCTGACCGATTCTACTGGTTTTTCTCAATCTTGGGCGACCCCTAAAAATGTTTTAGAGTACTAGGGACACTTGTAAACAACTTATGGTTAGTTATAGGCCTAGATGTCAATCTTTTGTGGTGTTTACAACCACTATATAAAGGCCTCCATGATCATTCTTTCCTCACACCAATTTCCTTGCAATCTGATCATTCCTGGAGCTCTCAAGCAGGTCCAAGTGGTCTTAAGTCGTGCATAGGACTCTTGTAAGTGTTCTAATCCTCCTTTAGTTGAGTTTAGCTTGTTTAATTAGCTAAAAGTCAAACCGTCGTAATTACGGTTTGACTTCGAGATTTGTCTATAATGGCTCAGGCATATCTCGAATTAAAAATAGTTATGAGTTGGTATTTATGTGGGTAATAAAACCTCAAAAGGGTTTCCCCTGATCACCACTCTAACCAGGTCAAAGGTCGGGTCAAACTTTTAAGTAAAAAGTCAACAGGATGCTTAAAATGTTATTTATGCATAATTAGCTATCTAGAACCTATATAACCTGTTTGATCATTGTTATAACTTAGTAATAAGTGTAAGAACATGTCCGAACATGTTCAACCCGACTATTTCCTGTTTTGACCCGGTTCGGAACCGAAAGTCACATAGTTTGACTTTCACTTTGACTTTCAGTTCTGACCCGTTTAGGTATATTTTTGAAATGCCTCAGAGCTTAAATTGGATTAGGATACATGTTAGAACAACCCTCTGTGATTGTACACCTTGGTTCATTAGTTATCCAATTAATATGCACGTTTCCGTTAATTGCTCATATGTTGACCATTATGCCCTTATTACCTTAAAACATGATTTATGAAAATGTAAAAGTGTAGAAACCTTAATTACTGATATATAGACTTGTGTGAAAAGTTTGACATCAGTTTGACTTATAGATTAAGAGTTATGCTCATTATCGCAAAATTAATGTTTTATGTTAATAAAATGGCGTAATTAGCGTATAGCCTAGTTAAACATACTTGTTGGTATCAAATCTTTTACCCACTGATGTAATATATTATTTTGGGATTTTTAAAGATTTTTAATTAATTTTAGGCTGAGCATAACTCATAGTCGTAGGCTTAATTCGGTAAATGTCGGTTTTGCACTTACGGGCCATAAAATGAGTTTTACATATCTAAACGACTCCAAACCTTTTGCTACTGATCACATATGTTAAATAAATTATTTTGAGCCTTCTAGAAATATAAAAAGATCAGATTTAAGTATCGAACCCGAAAATGGCCTTTAATCGCCTTATTTAGCGTTTTTAACGCATAGTATGTCTTAAAATCATATTGAACATACCCGGGTTGATACCTACTGATATATAAGGCAAATTAGGATATTTTAACAGTAAGAAAAGGTTGATTAACTCAGACTTCATTTTTGAGCTTTTCGGCTTATGTGAAATTACCAAAATACCCCTACGGGGCATAGTTTGGTTAAAAATGATAAATTTCACATATATGCTTTAGCCTACTGTTATAACTCATCAAATTGAGTATGTTTATTGTTTACATCAGACCTGTAACTCAGTTAAACATCTAAACGCTTTTACAAACTTTAAAATGACCAAACTACCCTACGGGGCATAGTTTGTGTTTAAATTAGTTCGGGGCATAATGAAAGACATCCTACTGATGTCACACCCCCAAAAATCCACACGCGGAGTACCACCGCTTGGAGGCCTAACATGACCAGGATCAAGCCACCAATCATATTGAACAACATATAAATAAACATAATTCAACCAAACAATATGAAAGGTGTTCAAAACCCAAAGCATAGTTAAATGTTTAGCGGAAGCATAATTTGTAAAACCCATAGCAAGCATTAAATATAAAATAAAGTAATGTTCAAAGCATGGCACACACTGCCATGTCCCACAACGACCGTTCCTCCCTGTGCAAGCTCCATGGGTACCTAATGACCTGCAAGGCATGTAGCAACGAATCAACAACAAAGTTGAGCGAGTTCACAGTTGGTGTTCATGATTAAGTTGTTTCAAAACCAGGAGTTCATTTGTAAGTTGTAAGTTAATCCGTTTACCCTGTTTCCCAAACATATCCATAGTTGGTGGGGGCTTCCCCATGTTAACCACTAGACCTGTTTACCATATCGACCACTGACTAAAGTAAGTTGGTGCCCTAGCGTCAATGTCTATCATCATTGACGTGCCCAGATCCATTAGTTCACGCCCGTCCTCTGCGGCACGGTGTGAGGCTTGTCAAACCTAAATAGCGCTATCTAACTAATGACCCGCTCGCCATTGGCCCGGCGATTAAGTCGATATAAAAGGAGGGACTTCATGATAGAGAGCTTTGGTCTAGTATCCGTGTTGTCACCCTTCAGTAAAGAGGGTGTGTACGCAATCCCCAAACCAGGAGATTACGCAGGTTCCGATTAAGTTCTTAGTACGTGTTGTCACCCTTCAATAAAGAGGGTGTGTACGTGTTCCAAACCAGGATATCACGCGGTTTTAGTTTAAATCCTTTACCCATTCCCAACCCCTGGGAATCCCATGCCTTGTAGAAAGTGTGAACTCACCTCGATGTGCTCGGCAGAATGTTTCACTTGTTTCTAGTTTTTAAACTGGTCACACCCTATTAGTATTCCATTTAATCATTAGGCTCATTTTCAAGTATAGTCACATACACAACTACATAACACATAGCACCTAATAACATGCCCTAATCATATTATTGATCAGTTAATTGCCATTCCAATTTACTAAACATCAAAACAGTGGTTATTATCATAACAGAATTCGTTGAAGTTCTTTAGTGACTAACTAGTTGTAAACGATCAAACCATACCATTCAAACAGGATCATGCAAATATGCTCCATAAATAATTCAAAGCCCAATTCATATGTACACCAATTTGTGTGTGTCAGATCGGCCCAAGTGACAATTTAAATGCAACACAATTTGGACTCAGCTTGCAGCTCGAAGTCACGCAGCCCGGCCGCTTACATATAGACTAACTAGCCCACTCACTACATATGATACCCAGCTAGCTATTTCAATTAACCGGCCCAAGATAATACCCCCAACCAAAACACTTAACCCTTAACAATTAAAGAGAACAGATTCCCAGCAACATATAACTCGAAGTTCACAACAACAGCCATAAGCACTAGAAGCCCATACTTTTGATTGACCCACTAGTAAAATAATTAAATGACCTCGGCCCACTTGTACAGATTGTATTCAAACAATACAACCCCTAATTCACATATTTCATGTATTCTTAGCCTACTGTTGATCGAATTAACATATGAAATAACCATTATCATACTAATTGACATAATAATTAACACAACAGTTTCTATACAAACATCATGTTCCCAAAATACTAGCACAACTCTAATCATATTTTGACCTCATATAAACTCGCAACAATCCGCATGATTACAGAACCTCCACTCATTCAAAATCAATGCAATTTATAATACATAATACAAGTTAACAAAGAAGGTGAATCACATCAATGATAATTCATACAAGATTCATGCTCGAATTGCACATATATTCTTATGACAACACTAATAAAATATCTATATTGTTTAATTAGATATGGACCATCATTGATTACATTGAGTGACAACATCATCCAAACACATGGGCTGCCATTTTATTCAAAGTTATCATACCAATTTGTCAGACCACTCAACTTGTTTCAATAACCTGTTCATTAGTCTACATGCCATGACCCACCAACACATTCATTATCACATCACATCTATAACCCTATAATCATATGAAATCATTGGTTCATAATTTGTAATTACAAACATACAATACTTAAATATATATTACTTCACAGCCATGCCTACTCGAGCCACATAGATACCCACAATTTAATACCCGATTCATGTGTACACTGATCAAATTAATATCACTCATGCACATAGTTCTTGATCATACAATATACGTTATATTGCACATAAGTTACACCAAAATCAAAACGGCCAACAAGTTAAACGAGCACAAGAAAAATACTAACCGAGAGACTAAGAAGAGTACGGCGATGGTGAACACCATGGAGGGGGGGGGTAGACCTGCTGCCGTGCGTGATATTGAGAGAGGGGGGTAGGGTTTGTTTGAGTTTTGTGATATTTTGATATCCTAATTTCAATAACCGGCCCCTAATACAAGTCCTACTTGGGCTCCTTGACATGTGAGTGTAAGCCCAACATGTGTGTACTAGAACTCAGCCCAAACATATTATCGATACAAATATTGACCCATTTAGTCCTATGATATGTAACATGTACCACCATGTTTCACGTTTTACGTTTAGGGGATTTATTAGGGTTACGAGTGTTGTGCGTAAAAGAGAAACGGAAAGTTAAGGTCACAAGATTAGGCGACACTAACCTCGGAAGTTCGGGTTGTCACAACTGATGTCCCAACATATTTGAAGCATGTTAACTTAGGAAACCTGTATATGGCTCTTACGGATACCCGTTATGCTTATTACGCGTTCGGTTCGGTTTATGTAACAAGTTTACATAAATTAGCCGAAACGGGTCAAACCTTATCGGTTTTATCTCAAAATCCAGAATGTGTTTAGTTTACCCATATTATACAAGTCTCCAGACTTGTCGGGTCTAAATCACATTCTATTCCGGTCTTCGCTTAATCATGCGTTTTGAACCGTAAACCTTTCCTTAAAACTAACCGGTCTAAGTTACGACTTAAATAAGACCCGTTAGGAATTTAATAGGTTAATAAAACCTTCGTTCCAGATTAAGAGCCCCAGTAGAAGTACTTGTGCCTGCTGATTAAGATATACGGCTGAGTGTAAATTGCATTGCTAGCTCAGGTAAATACTTTTAACTTATTTTCCCTTATACGAGCTTGGGATACGGTATTATAAAAATACCGCTTGGTCGGGTGTAGAAACCTTTTAATCGGAGATGATTAAATTGCATAATCCCATTTTAATCTGTATTGATTGATAACAAATAACATTGGGGGTTAATGACCGTGTCCTGGATATCCTTGGCTCATTTTAAAAAGTGAATGGCCACGACGTAAGCACAAGGTGTAGACATAACACCTCCTGTTGCATATGTATAACGTATACTCACTCGTAAGGGTATCTTCTTGTGAGATTATATTTGTGGTGTGTCGATTAATCTTGTCCGGCTTGTATTGTATAATCACCGGCCCTAAATGTTGGACAACCATGTAAAGCGGATACAAGATTTTTATTAATAAAATTGTCCCAAGTATAAAAGATTAATTTTGCCTCTGTGCATTTTAATCAATGTGTCAAGATATTTTGTGCCGTTTGCACTCGAATCACTTTTCAAACTCTTTTTCCAAAATGAGTCAGTTAATTGTATTTACCAGTGTAAACTGACGTATTTTCCAAAAGGTTAAGTGACAGGTACTATGCGTAATTGGCTGGGAGCTCAGGGCGTCACTAGGGAATCTTGCAAGTTCTAGATGTCTAAAGTCTGTTGAACAGTTTTCTTTTATTGATCCGCCTGTGGATCCTTTACCTTCCGCTGTAATACTTTGACATTACTTATATTCGGAATGTAATATATTTATCTTTTGCTTCCGCTGTGCATTATTATATTGTGTTGTTTGACCATGATGTTGCCAACCACGTCACGATACTCCCCCACCGGGCCCACCGGTGACACGTGGAAAATCGGGGTGTGACAGGTTGGTATCAGAGCCAACACTGAGTGAATTAAACACTAGCCTTTTGTGTTTAATCTCAGTTACACAATTGCACAATCTAAACTCCTGAGTCTAGACTTAACATAGGAATATTCTCAATCCTAATCTGGAAATTTTTGCTTCCAATTTTTATATATATTGGATACGTCGCCAAGCGAAGAAACTGTATTAGAAATTCTCCACATCCGGAGCCTTGAAATGCTGAGCTTCGTACCGCGGACAGGATGAAACGTACAACCAAGGAGAAAGCATTCAGACATAAAATGAAGAGGAAACTCCTTTTGCTACAGATCGTTTCTTTGATAGTCCTTATAAGGACATATTTATCTTTCAGTCCCTTTAAGGACACATTATCCCTTCAAAGACCCGCTTAGGGCAACTCTGTACTTCTATTTTCCTATAATGGATTGATTAAATTAAGTTTTCATTCTAAACATGAAATATGAAATGAATGGAAAATAACATCCCTTAGAAGGGAAGTGCCTACGGGCTATAATTAACGTCCTCTGAGACTAAAGACGGTGGTAGCCTACAGCTCCCTGTCAAGAAAAGGTAATGAACTTTGATTCACACCTAAATGCCTCGATCCCAGACGACCATGGCTTATAAATTAAACTTGTCCACGTGACTAAGCCTTTTGTGCTATTACTAAATGCCTCGATCCCAGACGATCATGGCTTATAAATTAAACTTGTCCACGTGACTAGGCCTTTTGTGCCATTACAAATTCATAAATTGCCCTGATTCTCTGAAATCTTGGCTTATAAATAAAACTTGTCTACGCGACTAGGCCATTTGTGCTATTATTAAATTATAAATTAGGATTTATGATAAAAATCCTGAATAAAATAAATATCCTTACTTTCCTGCCAGTATGCATTTTAAAGATAATCTTAAAGGTGAAACCTATCCTACGCGGCCAAGATGGTGAAACCTACTCAAGAGATTCAAATCCTCGTTAACACCTAAGAACGTGTTAGCACTCTTGACAAATGTGACGCGAGAAAATCACAACAGTCATCCTATTATTAGATTCTTCCAATTTTCTTATCTAGCCTAGTGATTTAGAAATCATGGCTTGTGTCATCCTATAAGATGATCACATTATAAACATCCAGTAGTGATGAAGTGCCTACGGGCTAAATTTGTTGTCCGATAAGACAATGACAGTGGTGGTCTGTGACCTCCTGTCTAAAAGTATTGGACCAGGTCCAAGCGTAATAGTCGGTAGGATCCATACGATCTCGACTAATAGCATCTGAGAAGATGAACATATTATAACCATCCCTCAGAAGGGAAATGCCCACGGGCTATATCTAGTGTCCTAAAAGACAAAAGACAGTCGAGGTCTACAACTCCCTGTCAAGGTAATGAACGTGATTCAAACTCTAATGCCTCGATTCTCTGAAATCATGGCTTATAAATTTAGAACTGTCCTTGAGACTAGGCCTTTTTGCGCCACTTTAATATCCTTAATGTTTCATAACTAGGATAAACTATAATGGAAAATACAAATTAAATATAACTAACAAGTTAACCAATATGGTTTATATTACCATGGTTGATAAATTGTCAAATATGATGATTCCATAATAATCTCTGAATAAATAATTGTTAATATTTATGTAGCAATCAAGCTACATGGCTGGATTAGATGAAGATAACAGTCACTTGAAGGAGAGCAATGATACTACCAGAATTAATGTAACTGGAGCAGAACTACAGGCAATAATAGATTATGCTGTTGCTCGAGCACTTGATCGGCAGTATGATGAGTCGAATGATACCCACTCTAAGACTCTATCTGCGGCTAGTTGTAAGCCCCCTCTTAAAACACATGAGTCAAAGGAGGACAATGTTCATGACTTGTCAAATCAAAGGAGTATTCCGTCTAGACAAGTTGTGTTTCATCAGGAGGCACCAATTAAGACCTGTTCATATAAATATTTCGTCTCCTGCAAGCCCAGAGACTTTACAGGAGAAGAAGGAGCCATCGATTGCATGACATGGCTCGATGAGATGGACGCTGTTGTCGACATCAGCGGTTGTGCGGAGCAAGATGTTGTGAAATTTGTTTCACAATCATTCAAAGGGGAAGCGTTGGCATGGTGGAGATCATTGCTCCAAGCCACGGGAAAAGTTCTACTCTACAACTTATCTTGGGAGCAATTTGTTGCATTAGTCAAGGAAAACTATTGCCCCCAACATGAAGTAGAAAAGATAGAATCAGACTTCTTGACTCTGGTCATGGAGAATTTGGATCGTCAGGCATATGTGACAAGTTTCAACACTATGTCCCGCCTGGTTCCTTATCTAGTCACCCCTGTACCTAAACGCATAGCGCGTTTCATTGGAGGCCTAGCACCAGAGATAAAAGGGAATGTTAAAGCATCTAGGCCAACCACATATAGGTCCGCGGTGGACTTATCCTTATCTCTCACCTTAGACGCAATCATAATTAAGTCTGTTAAGGCTTCTGGCGAGAGAAGAAGTGAAAGAGAGGAGGAAAACTCTCATCGAACTAACAAGAAGAAGAAGGGAAGCTCGGAGCGCGGGAAGGATTCCGAGGTTAGGAAGAACTCGAGTCAGCCTGATAACAGACCCAAATGCAGTAACTGCAAAAAGCAACATTATGGAAAATGTACAATAGACCCACGTGCTAAATTGTGTGGAATTTGCAAGACCAAGGGTCACAAAACCTTAGATTGCAAGGGGATGAAGAACGCCACATGTTACAATTGTAACGGGGAAGGGCACATCAAAACCAACTGTCCAAAGCTTATAAAGAAGCCTGGAGAGGCCAGGAAAACAAATGCATGAGTCTTCCGGATGAACGCCAGGAGATGGTGCAGAAGGATAACTATATAGCAGGTACTTTTCCTTATCAAGCAGTTTATGCAGAAATTTATTTGATGCTGGCACATGTGATTCAATAATGAACGGTGACTGTTGAGAACTGTTGTCCCCGTCTAAATAGGACTTCGGTCATTTTATACGAAGTAGAAATTGGCCGATGATACTTTAGAAAATGCTCCAACAAACCTTAGATGAATATATTATATCTAATAGGAATCACTCCTTTCTGATATTCCTACGGCAAGCTTTCAAGCTACCTAAATTCTTAAATGTAATAAAGACAGATGTGACGTTTTGATCCTCTGTCAGAAAAGTGATGGACTAGGTCCAAAATCTTTAATTCCATTGATGGTCTTTTGCGACCTAGGCTAAGTAATATTAAAAATATTTTAAATAATGTTCATTAAGAATGTTGGTGCTTTAATAGCCTGTATAGGTTATTGACACCATGGCTAGTATATATTAAGGCCATCAGAATAAAAAAATAGCAGTTGTTGGATTTCAACTAAGAAATTGTTTTATTGGTGTTAGGAACCAATAGAAAGTAATGGCAAACTCGGATAAGACAACAGTCGATCGCGCCATTGATGGCACGACGCATGCTAATGATGCTGAAATTGTGAACCTTAGAATTTCCAAAGATATTCTTCAAACTATGATAGACGCAGCTGTTGAAAAAGCTGTGAAGAAGGCTGTGAAAAAGTTCAAGGAGCCCCATGCTGCTCGGTCCAAATTTTATCTAGGACCACACTTCCTTACTCTTAAGGAGGATCCCGTTCATGCCTCTGATGCAAAGGATGAACTAAAAAGAAAAAGGGAGGTAGATAACTCCCAGAGTTCTAAGAAAAAGAATAAACAAAAGTCCAATCAGAAACCTGTATGCAAGATTTGCAAGAAGCGCCACTACGGGAAATGCAGGTTTGAGTCTCAGCCTCTACCGTGTGGAATTTGCAAATCTAGGGAACATAAAACCCTGGATTGCAAGAAGTTGAAAGATGCAACCTGTTATGGTTGCAACGAGAAGGGGCATATCAAGACCAACTGCCCTAGGAACCAGAAGAAGCCCGAGTAGGCCAAGAGAACAAACGCACGAGTTGTCAGGATGAACGCCCAAGAGATGGGGCAGAATAATAATAATATAATATGTACCTTTCCTTATCAAGCAGTTTATGTAGAAACTTATTTGATACTGGCACATATAAATATATTATGAATGATAAAGGTTGAGAACTGTTGTCTCCACCTGATTAAGACTCCGGTCATTTAATGCACGGTAGGAAGTGACCGATGTTACGTTAGAAAATGCTCCAACAAATCCTATATTGATAATTAATGTCTATTAGAAATCACTCTTTTCTAATACCCTTATAGCAAACTTTTGGTTGCATACTTAAGAACTCAATATAGTGATAAAAATCGAGTGGTTGCCTTAAGAATCAAGCCCATATTGTGAGTGATAAGAAGCAATTAATTATCAAGACTCCTTATGAGACAACCCTCGTAATTACACGTATCCGTACGATTAATTAATATTTAAACATAAAAAATGGTGGAACTGGCCGTCCCCGGAATCGAACCTGGGTCTAGGCCGGCCGCACCCTTTCGCGCGCCTAGCCAACTGAGCTAGGTGCCTAGTTTGTGAAACTTCCATTATTAATTAAATATAAGCACTTGTACAATAAACTTCCTTATCACTTATCAATGATAATTTATGCTAAGTGTCCTGTTTTTAATACAGGCAATAATAAATCTTCATGAACCATAAACTTAGCAAAAATTTTTATCATCCACAAGGTATAACTACCAAGGAAACCATAGTAACCGATTCTTATGGATCGGCAAGGAATCCTTCCGAAAATCTAAGAGCACTCTTTCTTTGCATAGAGTACGACAACATATGTTATTTTAATTATTTTTCTATCGCCTGCGAATGCCAAACTATGTTTGATAAAAGTGTCATATGAGGATTGGCGTATCCTAGTGTGTCCCATAGATTATTTCCATGTCTGATCAGCATGGAGGTTTAATACATGGAACCCCTAAGATATCCCAATGATCATATTGTACTAAAGTCGACTAGTAGTATTCAAGGAAGATATCCAAAAATGGAAATTTTTTCCCAAGTAAATGTTCCCGGTTAAGGAATTCGAGGACTTATAACATAAAGGTGTCACTCATTTGTGTCACACCCCCAAAATCCACCTGCGGAGTACCACCGCTTGGAGGCGTGACTGACCAGGATCCAGCCACCAATCATATTGAACAAGTATATAAGTAGTTATAAAAAATCCAACCAATACAATTGGTGTTCAAACAAAACATAGTTAAGTTGCAAGCGGAAGCATAAGTCTTAAATCAAAACATAAGTTTAATTGTTCCATAGTTTAATGAGGACACACAGTCGTCCATATCCCACAACGATCCTCCTCCATGCAAGCTCCAGCTAAGAACCTAAGGACCTGCAAAGCATGTAGTAACGAGTCAACAACTAGTTGAGTGAGTTCACGGTTGGGTGTTCGTTTTAAGTTGTTTCGAAAACAGTTTCCTTTAGCTGGCATCCTGCCGTGGGGGTTACCCCATAGTTAAAAAAACGTGATTTGTTTGTTCCCGGTTACTCTGGCAATCCTGCCGTGGGGGCTACCCCGTGTAGTTATCTGGCATTTCGGCCGTGGGGGCTACCCCATGTATACACTAGACTCGTTACCATATCGACTGCTGACTGTAGTCAAGTTTAAGTGCCCTGAAACTGTCAATGTCTATCATCATTGACGTGCCCCAGATCCATTAGTTCACGCCCGTCCTCTGCGGCACGGTGTGAGGTTTGTCAGACCTAAATAGCGCTATCTAACTAATGACCCGCTCGCCATTGGCCCGGCGATTAAGTCGATATAAAAATGAGGGACTTCGTGATAGAGTTTTGGTCTAGTACGAGTTATCTGTCCGTGAGGACGAGGAATTACATTCCTGAACCTTTGCTGTCCTACCCAAGGAGGACGAGGAACCCAGTTCCTTAACCCCAATTCCCGACCCCTGGGAATCCCATGCTTTGTAGAGGGTGTGAACTCACCTTGGTTTGCTCGGTAGTGACACAGAAAGGTCAATCAAGTCGCAAGTAGTCAATTACGTCCTAACATAGATACCATTTATAGTCAGATTCGAACCAAGCAGTGCACGTACAGGTAACGATCATATAGTTCTATCGTGGCAGTTTCAACAACGGTGCACAGCATATTCAATTAACAACAGCACATTTGGCTCATAAGTTCGGTCCAACTTCTTAAGCCCAAAACACGTATTAAACAGTTAACACAGAAGCCCATAAGCCCGGCCCATTAACGTAGGCCCATAATTAAGCAATCCCAATAGGCGTGGTTGCGAGTCGCAACCGGACTCGCAAGCATGGTTGCGGGTTATGCTGTTCGTGTTGATCATGGATGGTTGCGAGTCGCAACCTATGTCGCAACCATGGTTTCGGCTGATCATGCTATGGTTTCGAGTCGCAACGGGACTCGCAACCTGTGTCGCAACTGGTGGTCTCGGCTTGTAAGGCTGTGATTGCGAGTCGCAACCAGGGGTTCCGACTCCCCAGCACCTGCTGATCCTTCACAGTTTGTACTATCCAATGAAAATCATGCAGAATTATGTACTATCCACTAAACATGTTTTGTTGTCTAATATTTACCCAAAATGGATCAAACAGTGCAGATTTCAAATATTCAGCACACTTTCATTGCATATTCAAGTTGTTCTTCACTTATTCATCATGTTCTTCATATATTCAAAAACATATTCATAACACATTCAACCCTTGTTCAAGCACATCATGCATTATCCTAATTACAACATGAACAACTATCAAAACACTTGAACTTAATACCACAATTCGGTCCTATATTAAGCCGATTACATGACATATGTAAACCGGTTTCATGAACATCAACAACTAGTAGTTTAAACTTCACTTAAACACAAGATATCATAACCCCTCGTGCAATATATCCGAAATCAAGGCATATTAACCGATTTATCACAATCATGCATATAATATCATCACTTGACAACAAATAGCTATTTTCTATCAAGTAAACCTCTTAGCAAGCAAACATAATGTCATGACCATCAATCCAAACACCAAAACACAACATGAATCGCTAACATTCAACAATAAACATCAAGAACACTAACCGGTTGATGGGTTTTGAGGATGTGTGTGCGCTTCCAACAATCCGAGAGTCCAAAAATCCGAGAGTGAGGGAGTGAAGGTGATGTTTGGTTTCAAGGGTTTTTAGAGAGGGAAAGAGTGAGAGTGTGGGTGTGTGTTGATCAAAAATGACAAGGTTAGCTAGTGTGATATATATATACTAGTTCAAGTGGTGCACCCTAAAGGGTTTTGGATGAGGGTTTACGGCCCAAATGGCCCAACCGGCCAAAGGCCCAAACCGGCCTAATGGCTACTGTTCACTCGAGACCACATGGTCTCGAGTCGGGTCCTTGTTGTCTCGGGTCGCATACATACAAGCATACACATAAGCATAATATATAATCACATAGAATGTTCGCTTATCTCATTAAACCAACATAGTTAACTAGTCACACGTTTAAGCATGTTACATCGAGATACAGATAAAAGGTTCTAAATTTCGAGTTGTCACATCATCCCCAAGTTGAAAGAAATTTCGTCCCGAAATTTGGTGGCACTCACTGAGGAAGCTAGTTAAGTCGTATGGTTTTCCCGGTTTTCCTGGGGTGTCACATCCTCCCCCCGTTGATCTGGAATTTCGTCCCGAAATTCCGTAGCTTCAGCCTCAGTAGTGGTTGTACCGTTTGCGAACAGTTGGGGATACTTTTGTTTCATCTGATCTTCGCGCTCCCAGGTGAACTCTGGGCCGCGACGTGAGTTCCAACGAACTCGTACAAGGGGTATTCTAGTGCTCTTGAGGACCTTAACATCCCGGTCCGTGATCTCGACTGGTTCCTCGACGAATCGTAACTGTTCGTCGATCGTGAGTTCCTTCAAAGGAACTACGTGGGTCTCATCTGATGGACACTTCTTCAGATTCGACACGTGGAAAACGTTGTGAACTGCACCGAGTTCCGCTGGTAAGTTTAGTCTGTAGGCCACCCTGCCTATTTTCTCAATGACCTCGAAAGGTCCAACGTATCGTGGGTTGAGTTTGCCGCGTTTGCCAAAACGAACCACACCCTTCCAGGGTGAGACTTTGAGTAGTACCCGCTCCCCAACCTGGAGCTCAAGTGGTTTCCTGCCCATGTCGGCGTAAACTTTCTGACGTTCACGAGCGGCCGTCATGCGTTTTCGTATCTGAGCGATCTGCTCGGTTGTATCTACCACATATTCTGGACCAGTAATCTGACTATCTCCCACCTCTGCCCAGCAAAGGGGAGACCGGCATTTACGTCCGTACAATGCCTCAAACGGAGCAGCTCCAATGCTGGTGTGGTAGCTGTTGTTGTACGAGAATTCCACAAGTGGCAGATGCTTTTCCCAGCGGTTGCCAAAGTCGATTACACATGCACGAAGCATGTCTTCTAATGTTTGAATAGTGCGCTCGGACTGCCCGTCCGTCTGAGGATGGTACGCTGTGCTCATGTCTAATCGTGAGCCAAAGGATTTGTGCATTGCTTGCCACAGCTCTGAAGTAAAACGTGCATCTCGATCCGAGATGATGGAGGTGGGCACCCCGTGCCTCGAAACAACTTCCTTGAGGTAAATTTCTGCAAGAGTGGAGAACTTATCCGTCTCCTTGATAGCCAGGAAGTGTGCAGACTTTGTGAGTCGATCCACGATTACCCAAATAGTATCGTTCCCGCGCTGGGATCTAGGTAGGCCAGTAACAAAATCCATGGAAATTTGCTCCCATTTCCATTGAGGTATCTCTGGTTGTTGGAGCAGGCCTGATGGTTTCTGGTATTCCGACTTGACTCTCGCACAAGTCAAACACTTGCTGACGTAGGTCGCTATGTGGGCCTTCATGCTAGGCCACCAGTACGTAGTTTTGATGTCGTGGTACATTTTATCTGATCCAGGATGTACCGAGTAGCGAGACTTGTGTGCTTCATCCATCACAAGCTCTCGTAGGTTGCCATAGAGTGGGACCCAAACGCGTCCCGTTACGTAGTAAGCACCGTCTTCCTTCTGTTCTAAGCGTTGCCTCGATCCGCGTAGGGTTTCAGCCCTGACGTTTTCTGGTTTCAGTGCTTCTATCTGAGCAGTTCGTATCTGGGAGGGAAGACTAGAATGGATCGTGAGTTGTAAAGCTCGCACGCGCTTAGGCGCAGTGTCCTTCCGACTGAGGGCGTCAGCCACAACATTGGCTTTGCCCGGGTGATATCTGATTGCGCACTCGTAGTCGTTTAGTAGCTCGACCCATCGTCGCTGCCGCATATTCAGTTCCTTCTGCTTGAAGATATGCTCGAGACTCCTGTGGTCAGTGTAGATCGCGCACTTGGTACCATACAGGTAATGCCGCCATAACTTAAGTGCAAAAACAACAGCTCCCAGCTCTAAATCGTGCGTAGTGTAGTTCTTTTCATGAACTTTGAGTTGGCGTGAAGCGTAGGCTATAACCTTGTCTCGTTGCATCAACACGCAACCAAGACCTTGAATTGATGCGTCACAATAAACCACAAAATCGTCTGTGCCCTCCGGCAGGGAAAGGATAGGTGCGCTACAAAGTCTATCCTTTAGGTGCTGAAACGCCAACTCCTGTGCGTTTCCCCAGCGATAAACAACACCCTTCTGTGTTAGTGAGGTGAGAGGCTGTGCAATTTTAGAAAAATCCTTTATGAATCTCCGGTAGTATCCCGCCAAACCCAAGAATTGGCGTATTTCCTTTGGTGTACGAGGTGCTGGCCAGTTCTTTATCGAGTCTACCTTGGATGGATCAACGTGAATCCCATCCTTGTTCACCACGTGGCCTAGGAAATGGACTTCTCGAAGCCAGAAGTCGCATTTCGAGAACTTTGCATAAAGCTGTTCTGCTCGAAGGAGTTCCAGAATAAGTCGCAGATGCTGCTCATGTTCCTCCCGACTCTTGGAATAGATCAGGATGTCGTCGATGAAGACTATAACGAATTTGTCCAGGTAAGGCTTGCACACTCGGTTCATCAAATCCATGAAAACCGCAGGTGCGTTTGTCATCCCAAAAGGCATGACCAAAAACTCATAGTGCCCGTATCGAGTTCTGAAAGCTGTTTTGGAGACGTCCTCGTCCCGGACTCTCAGCTGGTGATAACCCGATCTCAAATCAATCTTCGAATAGTAACTCGATCCCTGCAGCTGGTCGAACAAGTCATCGATACGCGGTAGAGGATAACGATTCTTCACCGTCACCTTGTTGAGTTCTCGGTAGTCGATGCACATCCTGAAAGTACCGTCTTTCTTCTTCACAAATAATACTGGAGCTCCCCAGGGCGACGAGCTAGGACGAATAAAACCCTTATCCAGGAGCTCTTGTAGTTGCGTGGAGAGTTCTTTCAACTCTGATGGAGCTAGACGATAAGGTGCACGAGCTATAGGCGCAGCTCCAGGAGCTAGTTCGATCTGAAACTCGACTTGGCGATGAGGCGGAAGACCAGGTAATTCCTCAGGAAATACCTCTGGATAATCGCGTACAACTGGAAAATCTTCTATCTTCTTCTCTTTTTCCGTGGTGTCAGTAATAAGAGCCAAAATAGCAGTGTGACCCTTTCGCAAGCACTTTTGGGCCTTAAGGAGAGAAATGACGTTCTCAACAGCACTCCTCTTGTCGCCATGAATCATGAGAGGTTCACCATCGGGACCTGGAATACGGACAACCTTCTCGTTGCAAAGAATCTCTGCTCGGTGTTGGGATAACCAATCCATCCCAATGACAACGTCGAAGCTACCCAAGACAATAGGAATGAGGTCGATAGAGAAGGTTTGGTCAGCGAGAATAAGTTTACAACCTTTGACTACGTGTGTGGCCTCTAAACTCTTACCATTTGCTAGCTCTACGGTGTGCTTGTTGTTCAAAGGTGTTGGAATACGCTTAAGCATTCGGCTAACTTCTAGTGACACGTAGCTAGTATCGGCACCCGAATCAAATAAAACTGAAACATAAAAGTCGTCGAGAAGGAACTTACCCGCCACAACATTGGGGTCGTTTCTTGCTTCACCTTGGCCGATCACAAACATCCGCCCCCTGGCGCCATTGTTGTTGTTGTTCCCATTGTTACCATTCCCCTGATTGTTGTTATTGTTGTTGTTGTTCTGGTTCCTGTTCAGTTGGGGACAGTCTCTCTTGAAGTGGCCCTCAGCTCCACACTGAAAGCACCCTTTGTTATCACCCTGTTGCTGTTGCTGGCGCTGGTTCTGTTGAGTCTGCTGACGATGCTGATTGGCGGGGTATAAGCTCCTGCAATCCTTTGCAGCGTGACCAGGCTTGTTGCACCGATGACAGTTGCCCCTGGTGCATGGCCCGCTGTGGTGCAGGCTGCAGCGATTGCATTTGGGATGATTTCCTTTGTATCCACCACCAGACGATTGCTGATTAGGGCTCTTGTAGTCCTCGGTCTTTCTCTGCTGAGACTGGGACTGAACTGAAGTCGAACCCTTACTCGAAGTTCCATCCCATTTCCGTTTGTTGTCACTAGAGGTACCAGTAGTAGTTGCAGCGCCAATGCGTTTTGGTAACTTGTTCTGCTCCACCGCTTGATCCGTGAGACGGTGAGCCAACTGTACAGTTTGCTGGTAGGTAGCGAGGTTCGCTGAAGTCACATGACTTTGGATCTCTGGCACTAAGCCCTGAAGAAACAGTTCGATGCGTTTGATGGGAGGATCCACCATAGTAGGGCACAGAATTGCCAGTTCGTTCGACCTTTTCACATAAGCCTCAATCTCCGACCCCGTCATCTTGAGGTTGAAGAACTCCACCTCGAGTTTGTGAATCTCATCACGGCTGCAGTATTCTTCCTTGATCATTTCCTTAAAAGTTTCCCATGGGGTGGCGTTGGCAGCAACCAACCCTAGCATCTGAACTTGAGCGTTCCACCACGTGAGGGCCAAACCCTCGAGAGTACCCGTAGCATACTTCACCCTGCGCGCCTCAGGGCATTCGCACATTTCGAAGACAGATTCTAGTTTCTCAAACCAGTGTAGGAGTCCTACTGCTCCTTCAGTGCCGCTAAAAGTAGTTGGCCGGCAGTCCATGAAAGTCTTAAAAGTGCACACGGGCGGCTGAACGTGCTGACCTATCGTAGGCGAAAGAAAAGACAGAGTTTAACACAAAGGTTGGTTCACGAGAGTAGGATCCTAAAGGTCCTAGATTGAGTTCGGACTGCAGGATATACCTCCTGCGTGTGCAGCTGCAAGTGCTGCGGCAACTCGTTCGTTGATCAAAGCCGTCAACTGGGCTTGTGTCATGTTAACGCGTCCAGACATGATCTTCACATCAAGAAGAGCGTAAGTGAGAGGGGTTCGCAAAAGTACGATGTCAGAAGCGAGTAAGTGCACACGTGTTCAAGCAACAATAGTCATACTAACCAAGCATACCATGAGCAATGTACTATGTATCTAACAAGTAGGTAATATACAGACCATATCACCTAGAATGTCGAGCCTTGCATGTGGAGTGAAGCATCGTTGTGGACCGCTGAGCACTGTACAGGTTATAGTCTGATTTTAATAAAAACGTTTTCTCCTTTATTAAAACCAAGTTCTCTATAACCAATGGCTCTGATACCAATCTGTCACACCCCCAAAATCCACCTGCGGAGTACCACCGCTTGGAGGCGTGACTGACCAGGATCCAGCCACCAATCATATTGAACAAGTATATAAGTAGTTATAAAAAATCCAACCAATACAATTGGTGTTCAAACAAAACATAGTTAAGTTGCAAGCGGAAGCATAAGTCTTAAATCAAAACATAAGTTTAATTGTTCCATAGTTTAATGAGGACACACAGTCGTCCATATCCCACAACGATCCTCCTCCATGCAAGCTCCAGCTAAGAACCTAAGGACCTGCAAAGCATGTAGTAACGAGTCAACAACTAGTTGAGTGAGTTCACGGTTGGGTGTTCGTTTTAAGTTGTTTCGAAAACAGTTTCCTTTAGCTGGCATCCTGCCGTGGGGGTTACCCCATAGTTAAAAAAACGTGATTTGTTTGTTCCCGGTTACTCTGGCAATCCTGCCGTGGGGGCTACCCCGTGTAGTTATCTGGCATTTCGGCCGTGGGGGCTACCCCATGTATACACTAGACTCGTTACCATATCGACTGCTGACTGTAGTCAAGTTTAAGTGCCCTGAAACTGTCAATGTCTATCATCATTGACGTGCCCCAGATCCATTAGTTCACGCCCGTCCTCTGCGGCACGGTGTGAGGTTTGTCAGACCTAAATAGCGCTATCTAACTAATGACCCGCTCGCCATTGGCCCGGCGATTAAGTCGATATAAAAATGAGGGACTTCGTGATAGAGTTTTGGTCTAGTACGAGTTATCTGTCCGTGAGGACGAGGAATTACATTCCTGAACCTTTGCTGTCCTACCCAAGGAGGACGAGGAACCCAGTTCCTTAACCCCAATTCCCGACCCCTGGGAATCCCATGCTTTGTAGAGGGTGTGAACTCACCTTGGTTTGCTCGGTAGTGACACAGAAAGGTCAATCAAGTCGCAAGTAGTCAATTACGTCCTAACATAGATACCATTTATAGTCAGATTCGAACCAAGCAGTGCACGTACAGGTAACGATCATATAGTTCTATCGTGGCAGTTTCAACAACGGTGCACAGCATATTCAATTAACAACAGCACATTTGGCTCATAAGTTCGGTCCAACTTCTTAAGCCCAAAACACGTATTAAACAGTTAACACAGAAGCCCATAAGCCCGGCCCATTAACGTAGGCCCATAATTAAGCAATCCCAATAGGCGTGGTTGCGAGTCGCAACCGGACTCGCAAGCATGGTTGCGGGTTATGCTGTTCGTGTTGATCATGGATGGTTGCGAGTCGCAACCTATGTCGCAACCATGGTTTCGGCTGATCATGCTATGGTTTCGAGTCGCAACGGGACTCGCAACCTGTGTCGCAACTGGTGGTCTCGGCTTGTAAGGCTGTGATTGCGAGTCGCAACCAGGGGTTCCGACTCCCCAGCACCTGCTGATCCTTCACAGTTTGTACTATCCAATGAAAATCATGCAGAATTATGTACTATCCACTAAACATGTTTTGTTGTCTAATATTTACCCAAAATGGATCAAACAGTGCAGATTTCAAATATTCAGCACACTTTCATTGCATATTCAAGTTGTTCTTCACTTATTCATCATGTTCTTCATATATTCAAAAACATATTCATAACACATTCAACCCTTGTTCAAGCACATCATGCATTATCCTAATTACAACATGAACAACTATCAAAACACTTGAACTTAATACCACAATTCGGTCCTATATTAAGCCGATTACATGACATATGTAAACCGGTTTCATGAACATCAACAACTAGTAGTTTAAACTTCACTTAAACACAAGATATCATAACCCCTCGTGCAATATATCCGAAATCAAGGCATATTAACCGATTTATCACAATCATGCATATAATATCATCACTTGACAACAAATAGCTATTTTCTATCAAGTAAACCTCTTAGCAAGCAAACATAATGTCATGACCATCAATCCAAACACCAAAACACAACATGAATCGCTAACATTCAACAATAAACATCAAGAACACTAACCGGTTGATGGGTTTTGAGGATGTGTGTGCGCTTCCAACAATCCGAGAGTCCAAAAATCCGAGAGTGAGGGAGTGAAGGTGATGTTTGGTTTCAAGGGTTTTTAGAGAGGGAAAGAGTGAGAGTGTGGGTGTGTGTTGATCAAAAATGACAAGGTTAGCTAGTGTGATATATATATACTAGTTCAAGTGGTGCACCCTAAAGGGTTTTGGATGAGGGTTTACGGCCCAAATGGCCCAACCGGCCAAAGGCCCAAACCGGCCTAATGGCTACTGTTCACTCGAGACCACATGGTCTCGAGTCGGGTCCTTGTTGTCTCGGGTCGCATACATACAAGCATACACATAAGCATAATATATAATCACATAGAATGTTCGCTTATCTCATTAAACCAACATAGTTAACTAGTCACACGTTTAAGCATGTTACATCGAGATACAGATAAAAGGTTCTAAATTTCGAGTTGTCACATCATCCCCAAGTTGAAAGAAATTTCGTCCCGAAATTTGGTGGCACTCACTGAGGAAGCTAGTTAAGTCGTATGGTTTTCCCGGTTTTCCTGGGGTGTCACAATTTGGCACGGACAATGATGGATGAACTGGAGCCTGAGATATGGAAAATCTCTGTAGCCTCCTTGTATCTTAATTATCTTCTCAAAGGTTGTCCCTGCTTACCTCCTGGAAGGCAGGTAGAATTACGAATTGTAGCCCGCCGTGGGCTGGAGTATTGTGAAAACTCCATATTGATTATGGAATAAACGAAACCTTGAGTAAGTAGGTTTTAAGACATAAGCTCATATAGCCAGACTCAATATTCTGAGGGTGTTATATTATTAAATAAGAAAGACGGTTCATATTGCTTATGCATGCATGCCGCAACCCTAAATAGGCAACGATTAAGAATTTGCCATCAGCTACCCAGGATCGTCGAATTGTTCGACTAACGACAAGGATTAGCTATTCCTTAATATTAGTTAAGTAATGGTTGGAATAACCACCTTAAGATAAGCTTTTCTTTAATAATTGATATGTAAGTATTAAGGTTACTCCTTCGGAGACCTTGTATAGATGAAATGTTAAACATCTGTTGTTAGGACAATAGATCGGTAAGTCCAATATTCAGGATCTGAAAGTTGCATTGGAAACAACAAATAAGATCATACAAATTCCTAATCATCTGTAAGTTGCCATTATTAGGCAAAGAATACTTTATTTAATTCGGTAAATCTCGGGCCGAGATTTCTTTTAAGGGGGTGAGGATGTAACACCTCGAAAATTCACGTCCTATAATGTATTGACACGTGTCATCAGCTTGAACGTGAGAAAGTATACTTTAGAGGGACTAAAGTTGACAAACATAGAAAGTATGTGAAAATAAGGGTTCAAAATGTCAACAATGGATAAACATACTTCATAATAACCCTACATGATGTTTATAACATCAAACGAATAAATCATGGATCATACGAATCTAAAAGTGAGAGATTACAAACTACAGGGGTTAAATGTGTCAACATGTTTAAAGATATACCTCTGAGTGACCTTTTGACAAACCTGAAGCTTTCTAAATGTTAATTGTACTCACTTGAATGCACGATTAAAATTTCACTATGTTTCGACATCGTATGAGAAAGTTATGACCAAATTCGTAGGCAAGGGGTTAAAGTGCAAACATTGAAAGTTAAGACTTTTCGGGTTAACCGGAAGTGTTCAGGGACTTGGCAAAGTGGGTATAAGTTCTAAGGCCCTTGTGGGTAAATATAAGGGGGTCAAAATGCAAGGAATAACCCTAGTTGCCCCTTCGTGAAGCCAAAGGTCAACCTGCAAAACAAAAGAAAGTTAAAAATCAGATTCTATTGGGCCAGGCGGCCCGCGTACGGGTTGGGTGAGATTGAGGCGGGCCGCGTGGGAGCACCAGCTGCAGAAAAACGGGCAGCAGCCTGTTTTGCGCGATTCTGACCGATTCTACTGGTTTTTCTCAATCTTGGGCGACCCCTAAAAATGTTTTAGAGTACTAGGGACACTTGTAAACAACTTATGGTTAGTTATAGGCCTAGACGTCAATCTTTTGTGGTGTTTACAACCACTATATAAAGGCCTCCATGATCATTCTTTCCTCACACCAATTTCCTTGCAATCTGATCATTCCTGGAGCTCTCAAGCAGGTCCAAGTGGTCTTAAGTCGTGCATAGGACTCTTGTAAGTGTTCTAATCCTCCTTTAGTTGAGTTTAGCTTGTTTAATTAGCTAAAAGTCAAACCGTCGTAATTACGGTTTGACTTCGAGATTTGTCTATAATGGCTCAGGCATATCTCGAATTAAAAATAGTTATGAGTTGGTATTTATGTGGGTAATAAAACCTCAAAAGGGTTTCCCCTGATCACCACTCTAACCAGGTCAAAGGTCGGGTCAAACTTTTAAGTAAAAAGTCAACAGGATGCTTAAAATGTTATTTATGCATAATTAGCTATCTAGAACCTATATAACCTGTTTGATCATTGTTATAACTTAGTAATAAGTGTAAGAACATGTCCGAACATGTTCAACCCGACTATTTCCTGTTTTGACCCGGTTCGGAACCGAAAGTCACATAGTTTGACTTTCACTTTGACTTTCAGTTCTGACCCGTTTAGGTATATTTTTGAAATGCCTCAGAGCTTAAATTGGATTAGGATACATGTTAGAACAACCCTCTGTGATTGTACACCTTGGTTCATTAGTTATCCAATTAATATGCACGTTTCCGTTAATTGCTCATATGTTGACCATTATGCCCTTATTACCTTAAAACATGATTTATGAAAATGTAAAAGTGTAGAAACCTTAATTACTGATATATAGACTTGTGTGCAAAGTTTGACATCAGTTTGACTTATAGATTAAGAGTTATGCTCATTATCGCAAAATTAATGTTTTATGTTAATAAAATGGCGTAATTAGCGTATAGCCTAGTTAAACATACTTGTTGGTATCAAATCTTTTACCCACTGATGTAATATATTATTTTGGGATTTTTAAAGATTTTTAATTAATTTTAGGCTGAGCATAACTCATAGTCGTAGGCTTAATTCGGTAAATGTCGATTTTGCCCTTACGGGCCATAAAATGAGTTTTACATATCTAAACGACTCCAAACCTTTTGCTACTGATCACATATGTTAAATAAATTATTTTGAGCCTTCTAGAAATATAAAAAGATCAGATTTAAGTATCGAACCCGGAAATGGCCTTTAATCGCCTTATTTAGCGTTTTTAACGCATAGTATGTCTTAAAATCATATTGAACATACCCGGGTTGATACCTACTGATATATAAGGCAAATTAGGATATTTTAACAGTAAGAAAAGGTTGATTAACTCAGACTTCGTTTTTGAGCTTTTCGGCTTATGTGAAATTACCAAAATACCCCTACGGGGCATAGTTTGGTTAAAAATGATAAATTTCACATATATGCTTTAGCCTACTGTTATAACTCATCAAATTGAGTATGTTTATTGTTTACATCAGACCTGTAACTCAGTTAAACATCTAAACGCTTTTACAAACTTTAAAATGACCAAACTACCCTACGGGGCATAGTTTGTGTTTAAATTAGTTCGGGGCATAATGAAAGACATCCTACTGATGTCCCAACATATTTGAAGCATGTTAACTTAGGAAACCTGTATATGGCTCTTACGGATACCCGTTATGCTTATTACGCGTTCGGTTCGGTTTATGTAACAAGTTTATATAAATTAGCCGAAACGGGTCAAACCTTATCGGTTTTATCTCAAAATCCAGAATGTGTTTAGTTTACCCATATTATACAAGTCTCCAGACTTGTCGGGTCTAAATCACATTCTATTCCGGTCTTCGCTTAATCATGCGTTTTGAACCGTAAACCTTTCCTTAAAACTAACCGGTCTAAGTTACGACTTAAATAAGACCCGTTAGGAATTTAATAGGTTAATAAAACCTTCATTCCAGATTAAGAGCCCCAGTAGAAGTACTTGTGCCTGCTGATTAAGATATACGGCTGAGTGTAAATTGCATTGCTAGCTCAGGTAAATACTTTTAACTTATTTTCCCTTATACGGGCTTGGGATACGGTATTATAAAAATACCGCTTGGTCGGGTGTAGAAACCTTTTAATCGGAGATGATTAAATTGCATAATCCCGTTTTAATCTGTATTGATTGATAACAAATAACATTGGGGGTTAATGACCGTGTCCTGGATATCATTGGCTCATTTTAAAAAGTGAATGGCCACGACGTAAGCACAAGGTGTAGACATAACACCTCCTGTTGCATATGTATAACGTATACTCACTCGTAAGGGTATCTTCTTGTGAGATTATATTTGTGGTGTGTCGATTAATCTTGTCCGGCTTGTATTGTATAATCACCGGCCCTAAATGTTGGACAACCATGTAAAGCGGATACAAGATTTTTATTAATAAAATTGTCCCAAGTATAAAAGATTAATTTTGCCTCTGTGCATTTTAATCAATGTGTCAAGATATTTTGTGCCGTTTGCACTCGAATCACTTTTCAAACTCTTTTTCCAAAATGAGTCAGTTAATTGTATTTACCAGTGTAAACTGACGTATTTTCCAAAAGGTTAAGTGACAGGTACTATGCGTAATTGGCTGGGAGCTCAGGGCGTCACTAGGGAATCTTGCAAGTTCTAGATGTCTAAAGTCTGTTGAACAGTTTTCTTTTATTGATCCGCCTGTGGATCCTTTACCTTCCGTTGTAATACTTTGACATTACTTATATTCGGAATGTAATATATTTATCTTTTGCTTCCGCTGTGCATTATTATATTGTGTTGTTTGACCATGATGTTGCCAACCACGTCACGATACTCCCCCACCGGGCCCACCGGTGACACGTGGAAAATCGGGGTGTGACAAATATTTAAGGTTTTGTAAAAACAGTTTACAAAAAGGAGATTACTCACTTTGTTGTCTTAGATTTCTTTAGGGATTTCCTGGTGATTATCTATTAAATACACAAATGCACACGCGTTAGTATAATAACCCAATATTTACATTAGTAATACCCTCCCCGAGACGGCATTCCAACGACTACGTCGGGCAGAACCACGACAGCCGTTACAGAACCCTGGATCAATCGGGCAGCGTATCTAATACGTAACCGGGGTTATGATACTTACAACGGGGCAGAACTTCGTTTATTAGGGGGGGTATTATGTCCGGAAATTACTTTAACTCTATAGAAATTCGAGAGAAAAAGAAAGGAATGAGCGAGTTCGACTGAAGGCCTCTATTTATAGGTGACCTTTTGACTTCCCTCGCGGCCCGCGTAGACTACACAGGGGGTCCATCGCAGCCCGCGTTGTAGGTGTAGTTGGTCCTAGCTTGGCCTGATCACCGTTCTAGCTTCGCCACGTGGTGACACGTGGCGACTTCCGGGGCGTGCCTCTTGTCCTCTCGCTCGCAGCCTGCGTAGGATGAAGAACAAGTCTTCGCGGCCCGCGAGAGACTTATAAAATTGATTTTTATTTTATTTATTTAATTATATAAAGGTATTTAGGGCCAAATATCGTATACGGGGTGTATTTTAGGACATATTGGGACATTCTAATTATTTTTAGGGTGTCGAAAATTATTTTGGAGGGTTGTTATATCCTCCCCACCTTGTTTTAGAGCTCATCCTCGAGATCTACTGGAACATGTGTGGATATTTTCTTTGCATTTCTGATTCAAGCTCCCATGTGTACTCTGGTCCTCTTTTGGAGTCCCATTTCACTTTGACCAGAACTAATCTCTTGTGCTTGAGGTTCTTAAGTTTCCTGTCTTCAATCTGTAGAGGCTTCTCTACAAATTTTAACTGCTTATTTACCTCTATATCTTTAAGAGGTACCATCAGTGACTCATCAGCTAAGCATTTCTTGAGATTAGATACATGAAAAACATCATGTATTCCTGCCATTTCCTCTAGCAGTTGTAGCTGATAAGCTACAGGTCCTATTCTTCTAATAATCTCAAAAGGTCCAACATACTTGGGGCTTAGCTTTTCTCTTTTGATGAATCTTACCACTCCTTTCCAAGGAGAGACTTTCAATAGTACTTTATCTCCTACCTGAAATTCCAATGGCTTTCGCCTGTTATCAGTATAACTCTTTTGTCGATCACGTGCTGCTTTCAATCGTTCCTTAACTTGGATGATCTTGTCTGTTGTTTCTTGTACTATTTCAGGTCCAGATAATTGCTTTTCTCCAATTTCTGCCCAACATACTAGGGTTCGGCACTTGCGTCCATAAAGTGCTTCGAATGGTGCAGCATTGATACTTGTGTGATAACTGTTATTATAAGAAAATTCTATCAATGGTAAGTGATCGTCCCAATTACCTCCGAAATCAATTACACAAGCTCTAAGCATGTCCTTAAGTGTCTGAATTGTCCTTTCGCTTTGTCCGTCAGTTTGAGGATGATAGGCTGTACTTAGATTTAGCTTGGTTCCCATTGCTTTCTGGAAACTTGTCCAAAAATGAGAGGTAAAATGACTATCACTGTCAGAAACAATTGATAAAGGAATTCCATGTAATGAGACAATTTCATTTACATACAATTTAGCTAATTGTTCCATACTGAAAGTTTCTTTCATTGGTAGAAAATGAGCTGACTTAGTTAGCCTATCTACAATCACCCAGATTGTATCATTACCTTTTCTTGTTTTGGGTAATTTGGTAACAAAATCCATTGTTATCAATTCCCATTTCCAAACTGGCATTTCTAATTGTTGCAACAAACCTGAGGGTTTCTGGTGTTCAACTTTTAACTTGTGAACATGTTAAACACTTAGAAACATAAGCTGCTATATCCTTTTTCATTCCTATCCACCAGAAATTCTTTCTTAAGTCCTGATACATCTTATCACTTCCAGGATGCATCGTATACTTAGACTTATGGGCTTCTTCTAATATATGGTGGCGTAGGTTTCCTAATTTAGGTATCCACATTCTTTTCTTATGGAATCTCCAAATTCCATATGTTCCTTGTTCTAATTCCTTAATCATTCCTTTCAGTTTCTCAGTATCATCCTTGATTACTGATTCTTGTGCATTTCTAATTTGTTCATTTAAATCTACTTGTAGATTTAATTTAAGAGAACGAACCCTTTTTGGCTTTTCATGATACTTTCGACTTAAAGCATCAGCTACTACATTGGCCTTTCCTGCATGATACTGGATATTACAATCATAATCACTAAGTATCTCCATCCAGCGTCTTTGTCTCATATTCAACTCCTTTTGCCAGAAAACATACCATAAACTTTTATGGTCGGTGAAAATGGTAAACTTACTACCGTAAAGGTAATGTCTCCAAATCTTAAGGGCAAAAATTATGGATCCTAATTCAAGATCATGGGTTGAATAATTCTCTTCGTGATTCTTAAGTTGTCTAGACGCATAGGCTATCACCTTTTGACGTTGCATTAACACACATCCATAACCTAACTTAGAAGCGTCACAATAGACTATAAAGTCTTCAGTTCCTTCTGGTAACGCTAATATGGGTGCATGGGTTAATTTTTTCTTAAGAATTCTAAAGGCTTCTTCTTGTTTTGGTCCCCATTTAAACTTAACAGATTTACAGGTTAACTTAGTTAAGGGAATGGTTATTCTAGAAAAATCTTGAATAAACCTTCGATAATAACCGGCCAATCCTAAGAAACTTCTAACCTCGGTTGGTGACTCAGGGGTTTTCCATTTGGTAATCGCCTAAATCTTAGTGGGATCCACATGAATTCCTTCATGATTAACTAAATGTCCAAGAAATTATACCTGTTCTAACCAAAACTCGCACTTCGAAAACTTAGCATAAAGCTTTTCTCAATAAACTTAGTAGTGCGTGCAAATGCTTTGCATGTTCCTCTTTGCTTTTAGAATAAATAAGAATATCATCTATAAAGACAATTATGAACTTATCCAAATATGGCTTACATATTCGGTTCATCATGTCCATAAATACAGCTGAGGCATTGGTTAAACCAAATGGCATGACAGTAAATTCATAATGGTCGTACCTTGTTCTGAAAGCGGTTTTAGGAATGTCTTCTTCCTGTACCTTCAATTAATGATATCCTAACCGTAAATTGATTTTAGAGAAAAATCAAGCTCCTTGCAATTGATCAAACAAATCATCGATTCTCGGTAATGGATACCAATTTTTAATTGTGACTTTTTTCAATTCACGGTAGTCAATGCACATACGCATTGATCCGTCTTTCTTTTTAACGAATAAGATCGGCGCTCCCCATGGCGATCAACTTGGTTGTATGAATCCTTTCTCCAACAATTCGTCTAACTGTTTCTTCAGTTCCTGCATTTCTGCGGGTGGCAAACGGTAAGGTGCTTTGGATATTGGTGTTGTCCCTGGTAGTAGATGAATTCTGAATTCGACTTCTCGGTCTGGCGGTAGTCCTGGTAATTCTTCTGGAAATACATCTGAAAACTGGGATACTACTTGAATATCTTTTAGTTCTTTTCCTTTAGTGTTAGTGATTATAGAAATCAAATACACTAACGATCATTTTCTTATATAACTTGCTGTTTTCATCACAGAGATGAATTTTGTGGATCTAGACGGCTTATCTCCTTTAATTGTGATCTTTTCACCCTTTGGTGAATTTACTTGGATTGACTTTTGATCACATAAAATACTGGCTTTATTGGCTATTAACCAATCCATTCCTAATACAACATCAAATCCTGCCAGATTCATTGGGTAAAGGTTTGCAATAAACTTTTGATTTAGAAATTCTATTCTTGCTCCCTGCAAGATTTCAGAAATCTTAATGGTTTCCCCATTTGTTGTCTCTACTAGACATTCTTGTGGGAGTTTAGTTAATGGTCGATTGAGAAGTTTGCAAAATGAAGTATTAATAAAACTTTGGTTTGCACCAGAGTCAAATAATACTTGAGCAAAAACATCATTAACTAAAAACGTACCGGCTATCACATCTGGGATCATCTTTGCTTCTTCTGTAGTCAGAACAAATGCTCTAGCATTTTTGGCTTGATGTGGCCCTGTTCTCCACAGTTGGACATGATGAACAAATGCTCTAGCATTTGTAGCCGGAGCTAATTTCGGACAATTTGGCTTGATGTGGCCCTGTTCTCCACAGTTGTAACATATTCGGTTGTTAGGCTTTTTCCTGCAGTCTTCCTCCTTGTGTCCAGATATTTTGCAGAAACTGCAGTATATGGAGCATCTTCCAGAATGCTTCCTTTTGCAATACTTGCAGTAGGGTGCAGAAGTAGATCCTACATTTTTTCCACGGTTGGAATTTCCAGAACGAAATTCTTGGGTAAGCCTTTGAGCTAGGTTCTTTCTTTGATCCTCTTCTCGTGTACGCACTAATTCATCAGTCAAGGTGTTTGCTAGTTCTACAGCTTCTTCTATGGTTTGAGGTCTAGCTACCTTGACTACATGCCTTATCTCACTAATTAATCCCCATATGTAACGGGAGATTATTACTGGTTCAGGTGATGCAAGGGTTGGTACTATCCTAGCATATTCAAAGAATAACGTAGTATAACCCTTACTATCTACTCCAGTCATTCTAAGGTTTAGGAACTTATTTGCTATCTGTTCCTTTTCATTGGGATGGCAGAATTTTCTTTCCATCATGTTTTTAAATTCCTCCCATTCCATATTGTAAATCATATCACTTCCCCTAGACTGGAGGATAGTGTTCCACCATTCTAAGGCTAAATTCTTAAACAGATTGGAAGCAAACATTATCTTATCCTCTTCCGCACACTTGCTTATTTTCAAGACTGCCTCAGTCTTTTCTATCCAGCGTAGAGCTGCAACGGCCCCTTCATTGCCCGAGAATTCCATTGGTTTACAGGACCAGAATTCTTTATAAGAACAACCATAAGACATGGTTCTTCTTCTATTGGGAATAGGCGCTTGAAGTATGGGTCCATTGTTTACACTGTTTTCAGGTTCAGTGGGTCGTTTACTATCATGTTTACTTTTATTATCTGCTTCCTTAACCGTTTTGATAATATATGGCATTGCATCAATTATCCCTTGTGCCACTATGTGTTGGATGGCACTGTTATCCACTTGGTTTCCATTATTGTTGTTGTTCGGGTTATCGTTATCCAGGTTATTGTTACTCAGGTTATCGTTATTCTAGTTTTCCTGGTTCACTTCGTTGTCCATCTGAATTTTAAACATTTGTCAATTATTAATATCACAAAATAATATTGAAGGTAACCAATCACACAACACACATATTATATATATTATTATATTATTGATATTACTATCTCCACCATCACCTTCACTGATATGGGTTCATCCAGAACTCCATATTACACTCGTCATACTTCCAGACGAGTCGTTCTCCGATCTGCCTCATCCTGTTACTGTTTTCTAAAATCTCCCCACCGAAGGTTCGGAGCTCTTGCACATTTTCTGCACTCATTGGGGGTGCAGGTGCTGGTACTGGATCTGGGTACTGTGGCATGGGTTCTTCTTGAGGGTATGGATTCTCTAGGATTTCCCTAATGTATTCATCAATGTCATAATAGGGATCTAGAGGGTCCAGACCTGGGTAAGCTTCTAGGTTTGGCATGGGTTCGTCTGTTAGATGGTAGCGTTGTACATAATCCCTATGATCATCGAACCACGGGTCGTAGTCTGGGTCTAAGGGATTGGGTGTTGGTATCCTAGGTATCTCTTTTGGGTTACAATCATGCATTTGGACTTGATTTTCTGGGTTGTTTTCAATCTCCATTAGTTGGGTGGGAAATAAGGGTAATGGTTGAGGGGTTATGAGTTGCTCCAGGTTTGGGTCGGCAGCTGTGGTTGCTAAGATATGGAAGTTTGCTAAAGTCCTATTAAGCATGTCTTGGGTGTGGGCATCTGTTTCTCTCTTTGCGGCGGCTAGGACTCGTTGTTGTTGTAACTTTTTCATTCTCTTCCTACGCTCATGTGCTCCCCTACTGAACCATCCTCTCTTTTTAGGAGGGAATGACTCTTCAGACTGAGCCTTAAACACGAATATCCCATCTTCATTGTCAGCTGAATACCCTGAGAGGGCAGGCTGTTAAGAGGTGCCTTCGCTTCTAGGTGAGCCGGAAAACTGACGATAGGCGTCGAAGGGTCCTTGATCGCTCATACTGTAAACTAACAAATAGTCAAATAACACACAACAATAAAATACAGATATGCACGTATTTCCGTAATTTATTTCCTAACACTTTAGATAAATTTTGGTGTCAGCAGAACACTTCTGTGGCTGAATCAGTGGCTTAGCTCTGATACCACCTTCTGTCGCAACCCCCGTCCCCTATCTGTCCCGGGAACGGGCGGCCGCGACCAGTTTTGGTGGTATCCAGGTGTTTATCATTTTGGCAGCGGAAATTTCATCAGGACCGTAGTTAGGAAATATTTTATCAGAGTAAATCCACGCTTTTATAATATTAAACATATTGGGATAAAACCCAAGTTTTCATTACAAAAACATTTTCATATGGAAAATCCCTATTTTATTGAATAAAACATCTTCCTTTATTTAGGTAACTTTTATAGCCACTTTTCCAAGCCTTCAGTGCTGTCCAGCTGGCTTCTAGTTGGCTTTCACATTTTGTTACCTGAAACGCGTTTAAAAACATTTTGTCAGTGGGAAATACTGGTGAGTGAATCCCAGTTTAATCAAGACGAGTTTTATCTCTTAACGGTATTGAGAGCAATTACAATGTTTATATCTACACAATTACTCATTTTGTACTGTTAACCCTGACTGGTGGGTCATATTACACATTGGCTAACTCTTTGTCCAATGGTAGCGTGTTCCACATTTTGTATACAAAACCCCAACAAACCGGCAGTAATTGAAGAATTACAAAGACTTAATCACTGCTAATCACATTGTAAAATATTTAAGGTTTTGTAAAAACAGTTTACAAAAAATGAGATTACTCACTTTGCTGTCTTAGATTTTCTTTAGGGTTTCCTGGTGATTATCTATTAAATACACAAATGCACACGCGTTAGTATAATAACCCAATATTTACATTAGTAATACCCTCCCCGAGACAGCATTCCAACGACTACGTCGGGCAGAACCACGACAGCCGTGACGGAACCCTGGATCAATCGGGAAGCGTATCTAATACGTAACCATGGTTATGATACTTACAATGAGGCAGAAATTCGTTTATTAGGGGGGTATTATGTCCGGAAATTACTTTAACTCTATAGAAATTCGAGAGAGAAAGAAAGGAATGAGCGAGTTCGACTGAAGACTGAAGGCCTCTATTTATAGGTGACCTTTCGACTTCCCTCGCGACCCGCGTAGACTACACAGGGGTCCTTCGCGGCCCGCGTAGTAGGTGTAGTAGGTCCTAGCTTGGCCCGATCACCGTTCTAGCTTCGCCACGTGGCGCCTTCCGGGGCGTGCCTCTTGTCCTCTCGCTCACGGCCCGCGTAGGATGAAGAACAAGTCTTCGCGACCCGCGAGAGACTTATAAAATTGATTTTTATTTTATTTTTTAATTATATAAAGGTATTTAGGGCCAAATATCGTATACGGGTGATGTGTTCAAAATGTAACATATAAATTTCATCAAATGAGGCATAAAACTAACCCTTTTTTAGTACTAATGTTGGAAAAAGTGTGCTTTTGTCTTCCTTTTGTATTTTCAGGATTAAATGAGCTCAAATTAACAAAAGAAGCAAAAAGACATCAAAATCTAACATAAATACAAGAAAAGGAACAAGATGTGACATGCCCGACCCCACGACAGCATCTTCCCAAGCAAAACAAGAGATCAGAAGCCTGAACACGCCCCGTGCTCAGCCAGCACGGGGGCGTGCCCAAGTGTCAGCAGAAAAGACAAAGTGGTAGAAGCTTCTATTGCCCACCACGGGGCCGTGCTCAGCGGACACGGGGCCGTGGTCAACTATAAGATTCGCACAATCCAGCAAATCTGCATAGTACAAAGATTCTTCTGCACACGGGGTCGTGCTCAGCGGACACGGGGGCGTGGTCAACTAATAAGACAAAGCTGCATTAAATGAAGAAAGAGAAGGATGTGGACACGGGGCCGTGCCCACTGGACACGGGGCCGTGCCCGAGCTTCTGTTCAGCCTATAAATAGAAGTGCTTGGCTCAATCTCAAACCATCCCTTGGCACACCACCTCTCTCACACTTCACCCACCACCCACCACCACCATAACACCATCATCCACCACCATCATCCATTGTCCATCGTAGAGTGTGTGAGTAGTCTCGGGATCCAAGATTAATCGTAAGAGTTCTTGATAATCAAGGCCATGTTTGCCTAAGTCTCTTACATCACTTGGTGAAGACAAAGTGTCTAGTGTAATACTTTTTATTTCTAATCTTTTGCACTTTTTATTTGGTTTCGTATTAATGACTTTAATAACTAGTTGCTTATGTTGAAGGTGATCTTTCTTTATCGTTTGTCCGTGGTGTCTTGAAATTATTTTACTGTCTATATAAAATAAAAGATTTTCACCATTCATATCTCCACGGTCTTTATGGAGATATGTTGGCTACCTGGTCGGGGGTTAAGGGAACGGTTTGGTAAAGGTCTTGCCATTGTTCAGCGTTTAGAGGTCCTGCAATGGACCTGAGTCAAATTTAGTAGGACCTCCTTCAATACTTAACGGTATTGGATGGCGGGGATCCAAACTCTTTGATCCCCTCATAAGTTAACTACTATTAATACTATAACCCGGCTACTTAGGACTGTATCCCTGCTGACTCAGACTACTTAGTCGAGGGTAACGTCACCTCCAAAAGAGGGGCCTACCACAATATTGCATTAATAACTTAATTAATTATCTTCCAATAATCCACCCTTTTAGGATTGTATCCTTGCTGACTCAAACTACTGGGGTGAGGGTAACGTCACCTTCAAAAGAGGGGCCTACTACAATAACTAAGATAATCTCTTAATTATGTGCAAAAGTGCGGAAATAATCAAAGGTTACACTAGATACGAGTCGGAACCAAGTGATTCATCTTGTCTATCTGTTTTTATTTTTATCTTTATTTTCAGCATTTTAGTTAGTTTTTACTTTTTTTAGTTTAAAACATTTTTCTAAACTTTTTATTTTGATTAGACGTTGAGGATAAACCGGTACTAAAAGCTCTTGTGTCCTTGGACGACCTCGGTATCTTACCAACACTATACTACGCTCACGATGGGTGCACTTGCCCATATGTGTGTTTAGTGTTAGTGAAATATCGTGTTTTATAAATTTAAAACTTGGCTAAAAATAAGTGTTAAAGGGGCTTAAAATATACACCTAAAATATATAACACTTCACACGCATCAAGTTTTTGGCGCCGTTGCCGGGGACACAAGGATTTTAAGAAAGTTAGGAATCAACGGCCTAATCGTTTTTCTTATTTTTCATTTTTTTTTAGGATTTTTTTTAATTTTTCAGCTTCTGCAGAGCTCAGCACGGGCCGTGCCTGTTCGGACACGGGCCGTGCCCAGCATCGTCACTGGCAGTTTTTATTTTCTGAGTTACAGAGAGCTGAACACGGGGCCGTGTCGGTGCAACACGGGGCTGTGTCCAACTCCCAGTAACAGGGATCCGGGAAACAATTACTGTATCTCTGACCACGGGCCGTGTTCACTGAGCACGGGGCCGTGGTGAACCTTCTGACCAACATTCTTTTCTGTTTTTATTGCAGGACTTGGAACCCAGGCGCCACATTTGAACCTCCTACGTAGTGCATGAGCTCCAGTTCTAGTAGAGACATAAAAGAACCTCTAGAAGAACCCGAACGCTTTCTCAGAAAAAGACTTAAAGCTAAAAATCAAGAGAAAGTTTCGGGGGACCCACTTCCAATGGCGGACCAACGTACCCTCATGGATTACCTACGGCCCACCGTAGGCAATCTCGGCGCCGCTATCAATGCACCGAATGTCGAAGCCAACAACTTCGAACTTCAGCCGCATTTGATACAAATGCTCCAAAACTCCGCAACCTTCCATGGGCTTGCGGACGAGGATCCCCATCTACATATTACTAATTTCTTGGAAATATGTGATACTTTTCGGATCAATGGAGCATCAAACGACGCCATTCGCCTTAGGATGTTTCCATTTTCACTAAAAGACCGAGCTAAGGCTTGGCTTAACACCCTCCCAGTTGGCTCGGTAAACACCTGGGATGAACTAGCCCAAAAGTTTCTATATAAGTATTTCCCTCCTGCCAAAACGGCTAAACTAATGACTGAAATTAATACATACTCACAGGAGGATGGGGAATCCTTATATGAAACTTGGGAAAGGTTCAAGGAGCTTCTAAGAAAGTGTCCTCATCACGGTCTAGCGGTGTGGCAACAAGTATCCACTTTCTACAATGGGTTGTTGCCACACACAAGACAGACACTTGATTCAAGCTCCGGGGGACTTTTAGGTAATCGTCGCCCAAATGAAATATATAATCAAATTGAGGAAATTGCTCAAACCAATTTTCAATGGCACACTCCCCGAGGTAATAAATCTATTTCCCCGGGCGCCCATAAGGTTGATGAAAGCACCTCTTTACAAGCCCAAATCGAGGCCCTCTCTTCGAAAATCAAAAAGTTAGAAATGACAAAAACGGCCTCGGTTATGGCTTGTGAAGGGTGTGGTGGGTCACATGAAAATTGGAGTTGTATGAAAGAATTAGATGAACAAGCAGAAACGGTAAACTACATTGATAATAGACCTAGGCCATCGGGTCCTCCAACGGGTACCCACAACCAAGGATGGCGTAACCACCCAAATCTTGGTTGGAGAGATCCCGACAATAGTAGTAACCAACAAAACCAACGAACTAATTTTCAACAACCACAAAATTTCTCTCAATAACAAGGTGGAAGAGAAAGGCTTGAAGATACCGTATCTCGCCTCATCTCCGACACTGAAAAGAAAAACTCGGATCGATTTCAACAATTAGAATCGAATTTTAGAAATCAACAAGCTAGCATTCAAAACGTTGAAAAACAATTAAATCAACTAGCTCAAAATTTCTCCGAGAGACCACAAGGCGCGTTACCGAGCAATACCGAAACCAACCCAAAGGCGCAAGTACACCTCATCACTTTGAGAAACCGAACCGTGGGTCCCGAGGATGCACCGTTACCACCAGTTGAAGGAAGTCAACACCAAAAAACGACTTCACCTACACCTCAACCAGAAACGGCTTCTTCACCAAATCAAGAGCCCACCAAGACTCCTCCAATTCCATACCCCGGTAGGTTAAATCGTCAAAAGACCGATGAGCAATTCGCAAAGTTCGAAAGTTTACTAAAACAATTGCATGTTAATATTCCTTTTATTGAGGTCCTAACCCAAATGCCTAAATATGCAAAATTCATTAGGGATTTCCTCACTCACAAAAGGAAAATTGAATCATTGCAATTAGTTAGCTTAGGCGAAGAATGCTCCGCTTTAGTACTCAACAAACTTCCACAAAAGAAAATCGATCCCGGGAGCTTCACAATTCCCTGCTCGATTGGGAAGTCCCCCGTTCGTAATGCATTAGCCGATCTTGGGGCTAGCATTAACCTCATGCCCACGTCAATGTTAAAACGACTCGGCCTAGGAACAACAAGCCCAACAAAGATGAGCATACAACTCGCCGACAGGTCCGTCAAATTTCCACAAGGTGTCGCTGAAAATCTGCTAGTCAAGGTCGACAACTTCGTTTTTCCAACCGACTTTGTCATCCTAGACATGGAAGAAGACACCGATGTCCCTCTCATCCTCGGGAGGCCATTTCTAGCCACCGCCCAAGCAGTGGTGGATATGAATGACGGAACGTTAACATTGAAGTTTGGGGATGAGGAAGTGAAGTTTGAATGTGGAAAGAAAGTAGAGGAAGAAGACCCGGTCAAATACATGAAGGTCATAGACTCAAGCTTGGATGACGCTCTCCGACGGTGTAACATGGGATGCAATACATCCCACTTGGGTAATATGTGACCAGGCTTTGGGTCTAGCCAAGGACCCTTATAAACGTGGCGCACCACGGAGGCATTCCGCGGAACTATCCTTAGTTTAGATTAATTTTCTTGTTTTCTAGTTAGTTTTAATTTTCAGGAATAAAACACACTTGAGATGGCAAAGGATGCAAGGGAAACTTGAACCAGCACTCCATACAGGAAAACAGAACCGTCCGACAAATTTCTTCGTTTACAGTAAGCTCGGCACGGGCCGTGTCCACCCAACACGGCCCCGTGCTGCATAGTCTGCAGAAAAAGAACCAGTTCAGGTAACTGGACACGGGCCGTGTTCACCTAACACGCCCCCGTGCCCAGACTTCTGTTTCTCTTGTTTTAATTTTGTTACTGGCACTTGAACACGGGGCCGTGCCCGGATAACACGGGGCCGTGTTCAGCGCCCAGTAACACAAAATTTTTGTTTTTTCACACCTTTTACACATTCAATCAACCTAAAAACTTATTTTTGGGACACATTGAGGACAATGTGTAATTTAAGTGTGGGGGGGATGCTAAAACCTTGAATCTTGCAAGTCCTAAATACAAGCCTTACACAAAACTCTATTGGAACCGCTAATCACCCCAAATTTTTTTCAAAAATTTTCATTTTTTTTTACTTGTCTAGGTTTAACTCGGGAAATTCAAGTTCTAAAAAGGTTATATTTTTACGAATTTACAACCGATAGCGTCGTGATAAAAAGAACCAACATAAGAAAGTTATGAAAAGGCATGACAAGCTTAGTTAAAATTTGATTATATATACTTGATCACATAAAAACCCATTCCCACAAAAGTGAGTTTTGAGCCTTTATTGAGCAAACACTTACATATCATTTGACTAAATGCTCATTTTCGTTTCTTGTGTGAATAGCCGCTTGGTTCTTACGACTCTAGAACTTGCCATGACGATACATTCCTAGTCCTTACAAACTTAAACCCGAGTAAGTAAATGATGGAGGCATTAGGACTAACTTTTTTTTTCTACACCATTATTTTTCTTTTTTTTTTACCACCTACCCAAAATCCCCCTAGTTAGCCCCTTTGAGCCTAAACCTTTTCATTTCATAACCCAAACCAAACACCCTTTACCCACAAAGTCCTCTTGATATTTACAAAGGTATATAAGTTAAAAAGGAGGAGGATTGATTGCTTGGCAAGTCTATGGTAGGAGTAAGTTCCATGCCGCTCTCGAGTGATCCACAAAAATACATTTTCGGCCGAGTGTTGAGTGATCCCCGTGAGGTATGTGAACTTGTATATAAATAGAATTTTACAAAGGCATGTTATGCCCTAATAAGTAATTTCTCTTATGAAAAGTTTTAAATAAATCATGACGAATAGGATTATAAATAAATAAAAATAAAATTAAATAAAGAATCTTGGAAATCCCGACACTCTACGACAAGCCCAAAAACCTTCTTCTCTACCCATTCCAATTGGGAGTGTAAATAGCCACATATTAAAGAGTTTTGCTTGAGGACAAGCAAAGATTCAAGTGTGGGGGTATTTGATGTGTTCAAAATGTAACATATAAATTTCATCAAATGAGGCATAAAACTAACCCTTTTTTAGTACTAATGTTGGAAAAAGTGTGCTTTTGTCTTCCTTTTGTATTTTCAGGATTAAATGAGCTCAAATTAATAAAAGAAGCAAAAAGACATCAAAATCTAACATAAATACAAGAAAAGGAACAAGATGTGACATGCCCGACCACACGACAGCATCTTCCCAAGCAAAACAAGAGATCAGAAGCCTGAACACGCCTCGTGCTCAGCCAGCACGGGGGCGTGCCCAAGTGTCAGCAGAAAAGACAAAGTGGTAGAAGCTTCTATTGCCCACCACGGGGCCGTGCTCAGCGGACACGGGGCCGTGGTCAACTATAAGATTCGCACAATCCAGCAAATCTGCATAGTACAAAGATTCTTCTGCACACAGGGTCGTGCTCAGCGGACACGGGGGCGTGGTCAACTAATAAGACAAAGCTGCATTAAATGAAGAAAGAGAAGGATGTGGACACGGGGCCGTGCCCGAGCTTCTGTTCAGCCTATAAATAGAAGTGCTTGGCTCAAGCTCAAACCATCCCTTGGCACACCACCTCTCTCACACTTCACCCACCACCCACCACCACCATAACACCATCATCCACCACCATCATCCATTGTCCATCGTAGAGTGTGTGAGTAGTCTCGGGATCCAAGATTGATCGTAAGAGTTCTTGACAATCAAGGCCATGTTTGCCTAAGTCTCTTACATCACTTGGTGAAGACAAAGTGTCTAGTGTAATACTTTTTATTTCTAATCTTTTGCACTTTTTATTTGGTTTCGTATTAATGACTTTAATAACTAGTTGCTTATGTTGAAGGTGATCTTTCTTTATCGTTTGTCCGTGGTGTCTTGAAATTATTTTACTGTCTATATAAAATAAAATATTTTCACCATTCATATCTCCACGGTCTTTATGGAGATATGTTGGCTACCTGGTCGGGGGTTAAGGGAACGGTTTGGTAAAGGTCTTGCCATTGTTCAGCGTTTAGAGGTCCTGCAATGGACCTGGGTCAAATTTAGTAGGACCTCCTTCAATACTTAACGGTATTGGATGGCGGGGGTCCAAACTCTTTGATCCCCTCATAAGTTAACTACTATTAATACTATAACCCGGCTACTTAGGACTGTATCCCTGCTGACTCAGACTACTTAGTCGAGGGTAACGTCACCTCCAAAAGAGGGGCCTACCACAATATTGCATTAATAACTTAATTAATTATCTTCCAATAATCCACCCTTTTAGGATTGTATCCTTGCTGACTCAAACTACTGGGGTGAGGGTAACGTCACCTTCAAAAGAGGGGCCTACTACAATAACTAAGATAATCTCTTAATTATGTGCAAAAGTGCGGAAATAATCAAAGGTTACACTAGATACGAGTCGGAACCAAGTGATTCATCTTGTCTATCTGTTTTTATTTTTATCTTTATTTTCAGCATTTTAGTTAGTTTTTACTTTTCTTAGTTTAAAACATTTTTCTAAACTTTTTATTTTGATTAGACGTTGAGGATAAACCGGTACTAAAAGCTCTTGTGTCCTTGGACGACCTCGGTATCTTACCAACACTATACTACGCTCACGATGGGTGCACTTGCCCATATGTGTGTTTAGTGTTAGTGAAATATCGTGTTTTATAAATTTAAAACTTGGCTAAAAATAAGTGTTAAAGGGGCTTAAAATATACACCTAAAATATATAACACTTCACACGCATCAACGGGGTGTATTTTAGGACATATTGGGACATTCTAATTATTTTTAGGGTGTCGAAAATTATTTTGGAGGGTTGGTATATTCCGAATCCGAACTCTCTACTGAATCCGAATACTTACACACCTCCGTTTCCCTAATGCAGGGTAACTTCGGTGTTCTCGACTCTCCAACGCTTCAACTCACGTACGCGGGATTTATACGCAAAATCTTGAGTATACTCGATCCCATTTTTCGTTTTATACACTTTGGGTGCAATACAAATCCTGAAATCACGATTAAACTTGTTTACAAACATACTCTATCCGTTAATAACATGACACTTGTATTGTTCTTGTTATCGCATGCTATGTATACTTGTGTTCTATATGCACATTAATTTTGCAAGCCTACCTTAACACTTATAGCGCTATAGGATTAACGCACCACCCGTATTCTTGTGGTATTGTTAAGTAAACTATTTTACAACCTTGTCGTTTCGGCGACGATGGTATGCACGATTGTGGTACACTTTGGTTTGACTTATAGTTAACACATGCTAGCATGTTAGTAACAATGTATGCAATTTACCATGTTGGATATAAGACAACTTTTACTCACCATTATACTATGTAGTTAAGTTGTATACTCGCCAACTTTTTGTTGATCATTATTTTAATACATGTTGTAGGAAACTAGTGATGATGATCGAAGAAACATATTTAGGGTGGATTAGAAACACCCCTAGATTTGAACTTATGTATTTTGTTTCATGCCGTTCGGTATTTGCCACTTGTTGTATTTTTCCCTTCCAAGACAATGTATTATCATTCTAGTATTAATGAAATTTGAATTATTAAATATTGTCACAATTAGTGTTATGAAGTCTCTTGCAATCTCGTTTTCGTCTCACTCCGATGTTTCCGCCATCGGTTGGGGTGTGACAAGAGTGTGGTTGTTGGGCCGGTCTTTCTGAATCTTGATCTTCTCACACGTGTAAAGGAGGTCAAGCGTTTGGCTTTCCTTTTATTGTCTTTCTTCTAAGACAACATCATGGAAGCATCTTCAGTTTCAATCTAGAGAAAGGAAGAAGGCAACAAAAGAGAGGGGGGGATATATGGTTGTTCTAATTATAGAGCTCCGATGTGTCAGTCGATTATTTCATCTTTAAGCGTCATCGGGCGACTAATTCAATTATTAATTTAATTGCTACACAATTTAAGTGACAGAAACCACTGCCACATGTATCACGAAACTTAAAGAAGTTTGCACCAATTTCTCAACTTGCACAATTATATGCGTTTTTCGATGCAAAACTCATTTAGACGAGCACCCATTGGTCTTGGGGAATTTTTGAAAACAAATCCTTGGATAACACGAGAGTTGTGTGAGCACTTTAACGTTGAAAAATAAATCGATGTTCCACTCGAGTGAATCAATTAGATAGAACTCAAAATTCGATCTACAAGAACCAAGTATGAATCTGTGTGTGAATTTCATGAACCAGAGATATGGCTAAATGAGAGTATTTCGAAATTAGGGGATGGAAGCAGAAATGGCCTTCTTATAGCTTTATTTCGAAATCAAAATTTCCTTCAAATTGTGTTAAATTTTCATACAAAATTTTGAGTCAATTTTAAGCCAGCTTGACCTAGTCAGGGGGTCTGTCTTTTAGACTCTTCGAGGGGCTACTTACCCTTGGACCCTACTCACAGGGGTACTGCCCCTTGGAACCAATTGCTTAGGGGCTTTATCTATAAGGACCAATGAGGTTCATAAATACTAAAATCATAATAAACTTAAACAAGCGTGCACTTCTGCACTAGGGGTGTAAACAAGCCCAGAGGCTCGAAAAATACTTGTTATCGGCTCTGTTAAAAGCTCAAACGAGCTAAGCCCGAGCTTGAGCATGAAATAGAGCTCGTTTAGTTATCAAGCCCGAGCTAGAGCCTGAAATACAAAGCTCGTCTAGGCTCGCGTGCCTAAACGAGCCCAAATAAAATTTTAGTTTATATATATATATATATATATATATATATATATATATATATATATAAAGTATATCGTACATTACGGCTTAACGTACTTCACGTACAACAACGTGCGTGATTTGTTATATAACATGCGTGATTAGTGTTTTCAATATGCGTGATTATTGTGTTTCAACATGCGTGATTTTGGATTTTTGAGTTATAACGTGCGTGATTTTAAAATGAACGTGTGTAATTACCTGTCGTACGTGATGTACGTTAAGCCGTAATGTACGTTAACCTTCCTATATATATATAGGGGAATGTTCTATGCAGAACACAATGAATCACCTATTTTTCCAATCATAAAAACATAAAAAGTAAATGAAAATGTTGCAAATGTAATATTTATTGTTTCTTACACTAGAATTCAAAACAAAATATGGAAAATTTTCACTTTTTCTATAACCTACACATATGTAGGTTCTGTATAGGTTAAATTACCAACATGTATGTAAGCTACGTGTGGGTAAAAAAATATGGTTTTTTATGTCTATATAATACACATATGAATGTAAGAAACATAAATTAAAAAAAAAAACATGAAACTTGTATCCCAAAATTTAGTGTTTTAGAGTTGTTCTTTTTGTTCTCGCAATAGTTAGTGTTCTGTAATGATCCTCACCCTATATATAATGATGATAACATTGGCAAGTCGAGCTTGAGCTCGAGCCGAGCTTTGGATCGTTTAAGCTAGCTCAGCCGAGCTTTAGCTCTTTTAAACTAGCTCAGCCGAGCTTTTAGCTCGTTTGAGGTTATTCTCAAAATAGCTTGAGCCAAGCCCAAGCTTTGGGTTTTACTCACGAGTCGAGCTCAAATAAGTAGGCTCGAACCGAGCAGAGCTCAAGTTCGAGCTAAATAAAAACATGACAAGCCAAACTCGAGCTTGACCCGGCTTATTTACACCCTATCAGTCACTCTTCTAACTTATCGGGTGCATATCACGATACACTTTGTTCAACAAATCAATTCAATTAGATTAACATAATCAACAATAGGTGCAAAAGTGACAACACCTTATTGGTTGCGATGAATTGATGCAAAAGTCACCAGAATCGATGTCTACCGACTAAAAAAGTACATAATCTTGAAAAAAGTGATTGCGTTTTAATCGCAAGGAATCATATCTAACAACCTAATTAATAAATTTAAAAGAAAAAAAGTCAATGACTATATATATGATTAAAAAGACAACTTTACAAATTATATCACAAAATAAATAAATTTTATTTTATTTTATTACTATAAATAAGCAACAAAAATATGCAATACAACTTGTACCTTATGCTTTGAGACTTTTTCAAAAAAAAAAAAAATCTTGATTTTTTACTTTTAATCCAAAGGTTTTTACCTTTTGCAATTTTAACCCTACATAATTTGTTTTTTTAACTTTAACCCAAAACTTTTCATTAGTTGCAATTTTAACTTCACAATTTTTGTCACTTATACTTTTCATCTTTCGCAAATTTTCGTTTTACGTATGGTTCTAAATTTTTCGAGTTAATACGACGCAACGTACGACTGTGGTTCAACTTCTTTATGTTTTGTTTCAAATTTTGCAAGTTAACACAGCACAACGTGCATGTGTGGTTCAACGTTTTTACCTTTATTTTTCCATGTTTGACAGGTTCGTCGCAACACGCAGATCCTAGGTCGAGTCAGTGTTGGTGGTCGATGACGGTTGTGTGGCATTAGTACTATTTGACACCGTTTTACGCTCAGCCGCAACGTGGGATGTGCTTTGGGGGTTTCTCAAAGAAAAAATGATTATGCATATGGTTGTTGTAATCTTGGTTTTGGCTGTTTTCCCCAAAAAAAATTGATTTTTTTTATATTTCACACAAAAGTATTTAATAAATTACTTTTAACCCAAAACTATTTGTTTTTTTTTACTTTTAACCCAAAACTTTTTATCTTTTCCAATTTATCCTCACAACTTTTTTTACTTTCAACTTTGGTCCTTTATAGTTTTCATTTTCCGAAAATTTTTCGCTTTATGCTTGGTTCTAAATTTAGTGACTTAACACATCGCAACGTGCGTCTTTGGTTTAACGTTTTTACGTTCTGTTCTAAATTTTACGAGTTAACACGACGCAACGTGCGTGTGTGGGTGAACGTTTTTACATAATGTTCGGACCTTAGATCGACTTAGTTATAACTAAAGAATCCTCGTCATATTGCGGCTGACCGCAATTCTAGTTATAATTATAATATGTAAAAGTATTGTAACAAAATAAATAAAATTATAAGGGGAAAGTGAATACGGTGCTGTTAGACGTCTAACCTTACACGGAAAACCAATCTAAACTACGTCGTTTTGATTATAAATCATTTAATTTATTTAAAATCACTTCTATATTGATTGAAGATTCCTAAAAATCACATACTTTAATGTTGTTCGTTGCTTTTCAAATTTGTATAGCTACTTCTCGGCCCTTCCATCTTCATCGTGTCTTTCAAAAGTTGATATATAACAAATAAAATTCTTTCTGCAACTCCATTTCAAAGAGTCAATGCCAATAAAAATTAAGTTTACTATGGTGTAAATTATACCAAAAAAATCTTATTTCGACAGGAAAAGAAATTAATATAAATTTGATATTTACAGTCGTTTTTCATTTCAATTCAAACACCCTATAAGATTCGTGAACAAATCAGCAATATTATCGGGTGTTTTTGATTCAGACATTCAGTTTTACAAAAATTCACCCAATAATTACACTCACATACACGATATGATAGTCGCATAGGTTTATTGGTCTTCTGTGAAATTGTACGTAAGCGCTCATTCATTCGATTTGATGTGCTTATGATATTTCATAAGACCTTCAGCTCAAGTTTTGTAAAGGTGTTCATTTATATGCTAGTAATAAATCGTAAAAAATCATCATCATAAATATAGCATACTTTTGAATCGTAAAAAATCATCATCGTCATAAATATAGCTTTTGAAAATAACGATGAATATGGAAGGGTTGCATATAAAAACTGAAAAGGTGGAAGAATTAGTTAACATGATGTGATTTGAAGATGATTTTGATTGAAGTATGAAAATGATTTTAAATATTTAGAGATTTTTAATCAAAACGGCGTAGCGTATTCACTTTCCCCTTGTAATACGTAAAGGTATCGTATAAAATTATAACAAAGATGGATTCTTTTGGCACTCAAGAATGTGAAAAGAGAGGTGTGTTGTGATTCCCGTTTTCCAATAGTTGACCCGACTGAACCCATCCCCCTCTTTCCTTTCCTTTCCTTTCCTTTCCGTTCCTGTTTCTGATTCTTTTCTTCCAACTTTTACAATTTCCATTCAATCTCCGATCCCCATCTTGTTCTTTTATAATATCCTATCCATGTATGATCAACAATATCTTCTTCTCGATTCAACCCAATTTCGCCAATTAATGATGTGGTAAGGCCTCACACTTTCAATTCATAATCATATACTTCGATCTTGGTTTCTTGATCATCATCATCTTGTTACTTAAAGTTTCAATTTTTATCCACTTTTTACCCTAAAGATTTTGTTTCAACTATCTTTATGTATATTGGTTCATTACCCATGATTCGTTTATGCTGTAAACACTTTGGATTAATTGGGGCAGCAATAAAGTTGTGATCTTTAGGTTTATAGTTGTTGTATGTGTTATATGCTGCTGTTTGAATCAATTGGGGCAGCTTTAATACAATAATATTCTGCCCCACCAGTTGGATTATATGTTAGTGAAGAGTTTGAATGTTTTTTTATTGCTGATAAAGATCTTGTGCTTGGGTAGTTAAGAGATTTTGTATATCGGATTTTGGTTCGGGAATAAGGGAACCGGGATGATCATGATGTAATGGTGTTTTGTTTAAGGGTATGGGTTTTAAAATTAGGAATCAAATCCCCATTCCCGTTTCGTGCTGCTATTTTGTCCATAGCCGCAATGATGCGTGACTGCGATAGAAAAGGTAGTTGTTGCTTAACACCTATGAATATAACCCGATTTTGTGTGAAGATGTTACTTTTAATGGCGCTAAAGGATTCTTATTGTTGGGTTAATTTTCTTTTACTTAGATGGGTGTTTGGGATTTCTTACTGCTTAAGATAAGCACTTTTGAGTGTTTGAATGAAGACAAGTGCTTATGCTTATGAGGGCGTGTTCAAAATAGAACTATAGTTTTAGTAGAGAGCTGCGAAAAGCGCATAAGCATTTGTACGCAGTAGTGCTGATTAAGGTTTAAAAGTACAGAATCGTGCCTCGAGGCGTTTTCCCTTCGCCTCACGAGGCGTACGCCTCGAGGCGAACCGAGGTGTAAGCCCGAGGAGGAATTAAATAATAAATATAAAAATATTTATCTTATAAAAAATAAAATACTAACTAATTTAATGAGCAGATTCATGAAAACACACATAAAAAGACATGAAATGTTTGAAATTGACACAAAAAGTCAAAAACTTCAAAACCCCCTGACGCGCAGCTTTTCTTACTGCCTCAGCCCTATAAGGCGCACGTACAAAATAACCTCCTGAGGCGTCGCCTCTGACTCATTTTTTTGACGCCTTGCCTCGAGGTGCACACCTTAGCCGTTTTATTAAACTATGGCTGATTAGATACAGTAAGAAGAGAAAGAGAGGCGGTTATAAGGTTACATAACTATCTTATGTGTCGCAATTAAAGCAATAGGCACAAGCGCTTATGTGGTTCTCGCCTTAAAATTGCTTTTGCATTGAACGATCCTCAATGCTTTTGTGCTTATTTTAGGGTGAAGAAAGTTTTCAACATGTAGTTTGAGATTACTTATTTCAAGCTAATTTAGTTTTACCATTTTGTCATTTGATATGCTTAGTTTTAGCAATTACTAACTCGGAATGTTATCTGCTAGTTTTATTGACCGATGCATGACCGCTAGTGGTTGAGTGAAATAAATGGAAGAAAATTTTGGCCTTTAATATTATGTCTTTGTATTCAATGATGAACTTGAGAGCATCTCGCCATCCATCCATTTCGTACAGGCCTATACGACCATCGGATCTAGAAGTTCTTGTAAAGATTCACGGTGATCTTTTTCCTATAAGGTTAGAATATAATTATAATCGTTGTGAATAAAGTGGTTGTATATGCTATACAATATAAGAAATACTTATTCAACAAGAAAGCTTTTGATGGTTATGTTTTAGGTATGAACTTGAATTCTTCCACAGCGTTGTTCATGGCCGTGATATAGTTTCTTGGGGAGCAGTTGACCGAAATAGTCCAAATGGTGAAAATGATGAACTTATTGGATTTGTTACCGCACGAATTGTTATGGCAAAAGAAAGTGAGGTGATTTCTCATTATTGTTATGACACAAATTTAAAACGTTTTTAGTTTGAGTTTCCGTGATCCTTTTGATGCATACAACTGGGTTTTATGCTATGAAATGTTTTTTAACTGAAATAGCGGTGGCAAAAATGGGTGTGTTGGGTAAAGGGCAAAACGGTCTATTAACTTTTTTTTCTATTTTATAATAAACTAAATAAACTAAGGCGTTGGATGTGATTACAAAAATATATCATTACAATGATATTCTTGAATTTTCCAAGTAACAATTTTTAGAAGATTCTTATGCATTTTAGATGACTTTCAAGTTTCAACCTGTTTGACCTGTTAGAGACAAAACATAACCCAAATCTACCCATGTGTATACAAACAGGTCAAAATTGCCACCTTTAAGCCAAAAGTGGCAACAAATTAGATATTTTCAAGAAAAAGATGTGTCCTCTCTCTTTTAGAAAAATTCCCATTATATACACAAAAGAATATAGATGTCAGCCCATAAAATAGCCTATACACATACATAGATACATAGAGAGAGAGAGGGGGGGGGGGGGGGGGGAGAGAAAGGGGATCATGTGAGAACTTCAAATATGTTTGAAAACCGAGAGAACCATTTTTAGCCAATCAAATTTGCTAATTTTTTCATTTTTTTAATTAAAAGGTTAGTATTGTAAAAAAAACTATACATATCTTGTGAGCAGCGAGCTACATATATATACAATCACACCTTGTATGAGCTACATATATGTACCTTCACGAGATACATATATGTAGCTTGTGGTTTGCTCGGTTTTTTCTCATAACTTTGTGGTTCTCTCTTGAACCACACCCTATCTATATACTCTAATCTAGGAAAACAAATTATTTACATATTATGATAACGATATTAAAGAATAAAGACCGTATATTTTGCTGATTTGGGCGTGTTTGGGCCTGTTTTTGTGAATTGTCTGATTATTTATTGGTAAAATAATCAGTTTAGGAGTAGCTGCAAGAAAATTGATTCCGATTATATGATCATTTAGGCTAAGAGTAGATGTAAATTCTTGAGAAGAACGCTAATTAGATCCAATGCATTGCAGATAGAAGATATGCTGAGATGTGACAAATCAAGATCAGACCAGTCTCTAGTTTATATTCTGACACTAGGCGTGGTAGAATCTTATAGAAATCTTGGTATAGGTAAAACATCGGTTCCGTTTTGTTGGCATTTTCGTCCCTGAGGTTTGGTCAGTTTTGCTACTTTCGTCCAAAGGTTTATTTTTCCGCATCTGGATCCAAAAAGTTTGAAATCTTGCCATTTTCATCCTGCTCGTTAATACCATCCATTTTTCTCTGTTAATTCATGGGTATTTTCGTCTTTTTTTGATAACTTAAAGGGCAATTCGGTCCTTTTCACATGTAAAAAGACCAAATACCCCTGAAAACAACCAAATTGCCCTTTAAGTTAACAAAAAGACGGAAATACCCCTGGCTTAACGGAGAAAAATGGATGGAGTTAACGAGCCGGATGAAAATGGCAAGATTTCAAACCTTTTGGATGCTGAAAAACAAACCTTTAAACGAAAGTTGCAAAACTGGCCAAATCACAGGGACGAAAATGAAATTTTACTCAAAAATAATATTAAATAAGATCAGTTGCTTGTAACATCCTACGACAATAAATATTATGAGCTGAGACTATCTATATGTTTTCCTGTTCATTTCCGCAGTGAAACAGACGCTTAAAACTGAACGGTTTAATTTTATTTACTATGGAATGGGTATGTATGTGTTTTAAAAGGGTATGTATGATATTATCAAATTTTGAAGGATATATATGAAATTAGCCTTTTATCCAAATATTTTTATTTGTTATATTTTTAAATCCCTATGTTGAATTTTCAGCCACTTCATTGATTCGAGAGGTGATTAAGTATGCATCCGATATGCCAAACTGCAGAGCGGTTTATTTGCATGTAATTTCATACAATAATTCGGCTATCCATTTGTACCAGAAGATGTCTTTTCTCTGCGTAAGGAGATTGCACGCCTTTTATTATATAGTCGGCCAACATTACGATGCGTATTTGTTCATTTACTATGTAAATGGAGGACGGTCTCCATGTTCGCCCTTGTAAGTACGGTTTCTTCATTCATAGTTTATTTATACCGTTAATTTAGGGGCATTTTAGTCACACAAGTGAATGGCCAGACTTGATGAGCTTGTTCATTTATATGCTTCTAGTAATAGAATATATATGTCCGGTAGACCAGTTTTAAGTAGAGAACTGTGAGAATTGCATAAACATTTGTATCTATAACGCTATACATGCTTTAATATGATACATAAAGTGACGATGTAACCGCATAACCACCTCTTTTTCCCTCTCCCACTACATGTGACAAGCACTTTACAAGTGCTTATGCGGTTCTTGCAGTTCTCTACAACGCTATACATGCATACACAAACACACATGATTATATGTAAATGTATATGCATATGTGCCCATTTTTTTCCTTATAAAAAGTTGGGTGACAGGAGATAAAATTAAAAAAACAGTATAGCGGAAGAAAGAGTAAATGACATGGATGGTCCCTGTGGTTTACCAAAATTTTGGATTTAATCCCAAGCTTTTCAAAAGTACATGGATGGTCCCTGTGGACTCCCTGTGGTTTTCACTTTGTAATGCATTTAGTCTCTAACCAATAAATCTAAAGGTTTCAGCATGTCCAAGTTAGGGACTAAGTGCGTTACAAATTGCAAAACACAGGGACCGTCCATATACTTATGGAAAAAAGTTGGGGACTAAATGCGTTACAAAGTGCAAACCACAGGGACCCCTGTGTAATTTTGGAACGCTAGGGACCAAATCCAAAATTTTGATAAACCACAGGGACCATCCATAAACTTTACTCCGGAAGAAATAAACCATTTTTTTTTTCAATTTTAGCCTTTATATTGAAGCTTTATTTACACATGTTTATGTGGTTCTCAGCTAATATTGGTTTTGAAATGAATGTGCCCCTATATATATATATCTTTATCATCATGCTTATGTGCTTACATTTCTGCAGAGAGCTTGTTACGCTTATCATGACATACATGAGGAAAGGATTAAAGTTGGTATTTTCAAGAGTGTCTAAAAACAGTGAGAAAAACGCGCCAAAACGGGTCAAATATAGAGACAAAAGCTGCCTTCTACCAATGACACAAAGCAAAAGAAGCATTACAATCGAGGGGCCCGAGAGTGATCATGTATGAACTTAATTATGAGGCGATAAATTTACGTTTCCACCCTTCCTAATTGGGGTTTCTTTTTCGTTATTTTGGTTTGAAGCAAAACAATAAGTCTCACATGTTATAGGTTATCAGCCTGAATATTATATATTGAGGTTTGACTTTTTTTTGACTTGTGTAAAGCTTTTGTTAGTGTTTTCAAGCTTCTGTAAGTGTAAAGTGACAAAAGTGAAATGCCTTAAAGTCATTTCACTCTGCTTTCATATGATTGTTTCATGTATTTGATGAGGAATATGATAGAAATCTCTTTTAAAGGTTATACACTGCACAAAATTTGTTTGGATAGTCTGTTGGTGTGTAGGCAGAGCCAGGCCTGAAAAGCCCAACTTCTTTAGGCTTGGATGAGTTGAGCCCGAAAGTTGCATATTGATCAAAAGTTCTTGGTGCTGGGGTCAACGATAGGTTGGGTATGTGATGGGTTTTGGCAATCTTAGTACCGTACCAGCGTACCTGGTTTCCTATTCGTTGTGTACCCATTACACATTACCCATTTGGTTTGCGAGCAATACCCGTTTATGGTCTTATGTGGTTAAAATTACCTGTTAGAATGCTCGTTACATGAAATCTGAACTAAAACTTACATTCAATTTCAAATTGAAACATAAATATTCAATTACATTTCTAACTTATATTTAAATTTAATGTTTGACTATGTCTAACATAAAATTTATATTACATTTTATGATTAGATAATCTATTTACATGTTGGTTTTAAAGCAAGTAAACGGCCTTTATACCTTCATTGTTTGAAACCTGCGACATTTTGCAAATTAATACAATACCTCGGTCATTGTCAATCCTAATTCATCAAAAAGGTCTCAAACACCGTCGCCGGAGTGCTCGACGGAGATAGCCCTGTCGGAATAGCGAGTAAGGTCCCGGTATCTTCTGTGAAGTTTCCGGTCCGTACCTCACTCTCTATCTTGATCCGGTGATACTCCCATTCGCATTCGGGTCGGTTGTCTCTCGTTCCTTCTAGTTTCATCTTCTCCCTTGCCCTCTCTTCCCGCAGTGGTACCCGGGATTCTTTGGGGCTTAGTGGGTCTGATAGCAATCGCGGCTATCTGAGTATAGTTCAGCTAGATTGTTTCGAATCCCATTAACACCTTCAGGGTCGGGGCGCTTCTGCTTCTTTTGTTCTTTGGAGGGATTATGGGGAGAAGGAAGTGGAAAAATCTTTACGACAACTGGAATACTATTGTGAACCGCCAGGAGTACAGGAAGGATAAAGTGTTCAATAACAGGGAGGCCTGCCTTCGGAATACGACTTCCTTTTTCATCTCTAATCTTCCAGATACGTGTGATAAAGATACTCTATGGCATGCTTTTGAATACCTGGATAACCTGGAGGATGCTTTTGTCCCGATGAAGAAGGATAGATCCGGGAACAGGTTTGGCTTTATCAAACTATCTAATGTGTTGGACCCGGCTTGGTGGATCGAGAAACTCAAGGAGGTTCGAATTGACGGGGCTGTCCTAGGTGTAAATCTGGCCAGGTTTAATAGAGATGGGACTAGAGCTGATTCTAGTGTAGCTGGAAATCGTGTCTCTGTATTCAATAGATTACAGGGCTGTAATCACCCCTCTTCGCTGGGTAAGAATTATGCTACTATGGTCCCTGTTCAGAATAAGGTCAATGTTGCCCACGCTCCCCCCCGTGGTGTTGGAAAATCTTTCAGCTCCATAGTTGCTGGTGGGGGCTTTAAGGGCCCGAACAACAATATAGCTCTCCCCCCGATGAATACGGAGACGAAGAGAAGCCTGGAGTTTAAGTCTTTGGTCGGAGAAGCTAAGGATATAGACATCCTAAATGATCTGGTTGATTATTTGTCTGGCCTAACGGAGGAAGGTCTGAAGTTGAAATACTTGGGAGGACTGAAGGTGTTACTTTGCTTTAATAAATCTGAGGATGCTGAAGACTTCAGGTTGAACATGGTTAACGAATGGGAAAAATGGTTCTCCAGACTCTACATCTGGGAAGGATTTCCTCCTATCTTCGAAAGAGTAGCGTGGATTAAAGTGCTGGGGGTTCCGGCCTGCCTGTGGGATCGACAGGTTTTTAACAAGATTGGGGAAAGGTGTGGTAGGTTACTGGTAAAATCGGAGGCAGAGGTCTCCAACAGAAATTTAGCGGAAGAAAGGCTTGCTATCTTAGTAAATTCGGGTGCCAGATTTTCGGCTGAATTCGAGTTAACTTGGAAGGACCAGAAATTGAAGATATGGGTAGAAGAGATCTCTGGTCAGTGGACACCGGCGTTCCTTGAAGAAGAGGTTGTTATCCCTGGATCTCCGGACAGGTCGTCGGTATTCGGTGGGTCTCCGGTGGACGATGATAGTAAGTCGGTTTACGATGAGTCTCCGGTGGCCGGTAGTAGCCAGTCGGAAGTTAGGGAGTCAGTCCAGACGAAGAGTCAGGTACGTAGACCCCCTGCTACGTGCATGAATTCTCCAAACGTCCCATATCCAATTTTCGATGAGAATAATGCGGCGCATGCTGTCTCTGCGGATCCTGAGGACAAGTCAGAAGATCTTAATGTAGAGAGAGAAGATGTAGGTATTTCCCCAAGAATAGGGGAGGTTGGGGAACAGTGTCAACAACCTTATTTTAATAACCACAATTTTAATGAGGTGGGCCAGCCGGACTTGTCTAATATAAATAATTCTGATATTGGGCCTAATTCTGTTTTGAATGGGCCTCCGGAAGTGGGTTTAATGGAGGAGGAAGTTGGAGAGTGTTTCAGGGAAGATAGGCCCAGCTATATCACTAGAAGACCTAATAGGAAGTCAAAGAAGAAAGATAAGTCCACAGAGTTCATTACGCCAGATCTAAATGACTCGGTGGCTAATGAAGCTTCGTCGGACCCCTTCGATATTGAAGCCATCTTCAGGTTGGAAAAAGAGAATAAAAGAATCACAGAGGAGATCGGTAGAATGGAAGACTCCGGTGGAGGTCTCGCAAATAACTCGGTGGAACAACAGGATGTAAACAGGATCGTTAATTTGGCGGATCATCAGGGACATAACAGGACCGATAAAGAGGTTCATGAAACTATCCAGGTTGGAGTAGCGCTGGGGATCGAGGTAAATGGTTTCGAAAACCATATTAGGAAGTTGGTCAATGGGGAGACGGGCCTTTCCAGTTGAATATGAATTTTCTTTCGATTAATATGAATGGGGTGTCCTCGGGTAGGAAGGGGTTCTGGGTGAAAGAGCTCAAAAAGATTCTAAAGGCTGATTTGATTGGTTTCCAAGAGACTCACCTTTCGGGCCTCTCGGAGCTTTTTCTTCGCAGCTTTTGGGATAACTCGAAGCTCCAAACTCTTTCAGTTGATTCAATTGGAAGATCAGGAGGTCTAGCTCTTCTGTGGAATCCTGATATTTTTAGTATTGAGCACTTTCAGAAAAATCAGCGATTTCTGTTAGCCTCGGGGAAAATTATTGGTGTCGAAGATAAGATTAACATTCTGAATATCCATGCCCCTAATGTGGCTTCGGATAGAAGAGAGCTTTGGGATCAAATTGCTTCTCTTATCAACCAGGGGGAAGGTATGTGGGTGCTCTTTGGTGACTTCAATGAAGTCCGATTCGAAGACGAAAGGGTTAACTCTAGTTTTGACAGGAGAGCAGCTGACGTCTTTAACGATTTCATTGACAGAGCGGGCCTCTTTGAATACTCTATGACGGGAGGGAAGTTTACGTTCATTTCCGGTCATGAAAACGTCAAATTAAGCAAATTAGACCGGTTTTTGGTTAACGCCTCGTTTCTGAATCAGTGGCCCACTGTTGGTGCACTTGTGTCTGTACTTTGTCTGTATTTCGTCATGATACAAAACGATGTCTTTAATGTAAGGTTGATGTAAGTTTGACCAAGTCAACCATCCTCCTGGTTTGACTTGACCAAACAGTAAACAATTGTTTGTAAGGTGTTGGGTCGAAAGATGTGTGATCGAAGGATTGTTTATATCCTTCGATCATAATCTCGAAACATAATCTCTCGAAAGATGGACCTCGAAGGATATCATCCTTCGAGGTGTATGCAGATCTTTCGATGTGTTTCTGGTCGACAGATGATCTTTCGATCAGTCTGTCTGATCCTTCGACCAGACGATCTGTGTCGGGTATAAATACCCATGTAGTGTGTTGTGTTCAGGCGGCAGACACAGACAGAGAGAGAGTTTAGGCTGTGAGAGACAGGAGAGCACACACACACTCTGAGAGTTTATAGAACATATCTGTAAACATTGAGCTTGTAACCGGACCCTTCATTCGTATTAATACATGTGGTGTTAATCGGTGAATCTTGTGTGTTTGTGTTTGTGCTTGTTCTCGTATACATTCTCGGTTGCATGCTAGCTTGGATTCCGCACTCGCTAGTGTGTTAGACATAACAAGGATAAGGTTTTTATCTCATCCTCGAGAGGGACCTACAAGTGGTATCAGAGCTTTGGCTCTTTTCCTTGTTAAAACCGAGGTGTTCGTGGGTGTTTTTTTTCGGGTTTTGAAAAGTTGTATTTTTCTGAAAAACTTTGTTTTATCGGGTTTAAATCTTGTTCGGAAGTTTGTAGCTTTACCGGAAAACCCTTTGTGTTCATAATATCTTCAAGTGTTCTTCAAAGTTTACATCTTTTGATCTTGTTTAGTTATTTTTGAAAGTTGTTGGTGTATTGGAAAAAGGAACTGATTAAAATAATCATACAAAATCTGTTTTTGCAGGAAAGCATGGTCTGACCATACTTTCTGCCGAAAGATTTACCAACCCGTCACCTTTTTCACCTACCTGTCACATTTGTCAACCGTGTCAGAGCTGTTCGAAAGATATCCTTCGAAGTCGAAAGATCATCTTTCGACCAAAGGAGGTTCGACAGATAGTCATCATTCGAGCATCCTTCGAAGTGTGAGACTTATCTTTCGTTCCAAGGAATATTCGAAACATACATCTTTCGGTCTTCTGCTCAATTTCGAAAGACTAGGATCCTTCGATTGGGAAGTCTTTCGAAATCATCTTTCGTGTTCATCTTTCGGTCTACAGTACATTTTCGAAAGATAAGGATCCTTCGTTGGAGAATCTTTCGAAAACATTGTTCGAAACTCAACAGTGATCTTTCGAACCCTGTTGATCTTTCGAACAGGTGTTGATCTTTCGATCCTTGTTTGTTTAAGTCTAACAGTTTGTGTTTTTCAGGTCTTTCGATCTAGGATCTTTCGGCTGTTTGTTATCTCTCGATAATTTTAACATAGTTTGTGAAAATTAAATTTTTAATAAGAGAAAACTTATTTTTCAAATCTTAAATCAATTTTCACTTAATATATTAATTATCATAAAATGGGAACAAACGGTCAGTGGGATCCAAGCGCGTGGACTCTAACTCCACAATCAGCAGCTACGCAATCATCAGCTACGCAATCTGCGTCAGATTTCAGCAAAGCATGGATGCAGGCTATTGCCCCACCTCAAGCAGCAATGATAACTGCAAATCAATGGGCATTGGTCACAAATCAAAGCAACAACATTCAATCTATGATGCAGAACGACAGTGAGACTGGTACAAGCACGAAACCGCCAAAGCTAAATCATATCAATGATTGGGGATGGTGGAAAGAAAGGCTGAGAACTTACGTTCAGGGGCAAGGTCAAGATCTATGGATGTGCTTCTTCACCGCATTTGACAGTGATTTGGAAGTTGCAGGATCTAATCCAGAAACTTACAGCACTATGTCTGATGATGATAAGAAGAAATTTGAGTTAGAAAAGAAGGCATTCATGATTCTCACACAAGCTCTTCACAAAGACATTTACCACCAGTTCGTTTACTGCACGACGACTAAAAGCTTGTGGGATATGCTCACGTTACGGTGTGAAGGAAATGCTCAATCTAGAAAGATCAAGCAAGAATTACTGAAGAAAGAGTTTGAAGGTTTCACGTGTATGGAAAATGAGACTTTGGCAGAGTTATCTACAAGGTTCCATCACTTGTTGAGCGAGATGTTTGGTTTTAGAGTCACTGCCACTCCACAAGAAATGGTGAAGAGATTCGCTGATAGCTTACCAGCAAAGTGGAGCAGCTATCTTGAAATTCTCAAAGAAAATGGTGTTCTAGACACAATCAACGTGTATGAGTTGATTCAAAAACTGGAAAACAAGGATGTAGAAGAAAAGCTGAAGGCAAAAAGAACACAAACTCCTCAAAATCCAGAGATGTACTTTGGGATTGCAGGAGGTATCAGTGGAGAAAGACCAGCTTCTCAACACGCGAAGCTTCAAACAGCTTTCGTCTCTAACACCGGACCTTCAACAACAGATCAGTTTGATCCTTCAGCCTACACGATGTTTTCAAGACCGAATGTGCAACCGACAGCTCAGCAGCAACAATCGCAACAGCAAGGGTTTTATGGAAGCTCTTCAAACTTTCAAGCCACTTCCAATCCTAACACAGTCAGATTAGACACTTCCAATTTTTCCAAAGTCAGTGTCGAAGTAGCCAAGGAGCATATGGAGATGTTGAATACCTTGGTTAGTGCTTATAGTGGATTGATCGCAGGTCAGATTGGGAATGTCAATCTAACCAATGAAGATTATCAGCAAGTGGATAAAGAAGAGTTTGAAATGATGGATATAAAATGGGCTCTTGCTAGTGCAATTCGAAGAGCAAAGGAGTTTATGGAAAGGACGGGGAGAACCAACTTGGAAAGCAAGAAAGACACCAAGTATGGGTTCGACAAGCAAGCTGTAACGTGCTTTAACTGTGGTGAGCGGGGTCATTTCAAAAGGGAATGCACAAGACCAGCTCAGCATGGAAACCAAAATCCTTTCAGAAATCAAGGCAACCAGCAGAACCAGAACAGGAACAATGTTCGTACGATGATTCCTGTCAACAACCAAAGCCAAGCAGGGCCATCAAATGCCAACCGGGGGCTGGTGGTTCAAATAGATGAGGGTTGTGATTGGTCGCTTCAGCTTGGAGAAGGAGGAAATGGTGGAACAGCATGTTTTGCTGAAGTCGTAAAGGATTTAAAGCACGCCAGTGGTGGAGAATCTTCCACCAATGGTGGTGACTCTTCTGAGGATGAAGATTCTTCTGGTTACAATGGAAGCTCAGATGAAGAATCCTCCACTTCAGGGAATGATCATGTGGATCAAGCTGCTTACTCTTCGTCTTCTCTCCATTCAGCCTTTATGGCTAATGTCGACAGTTCACCAGGTCAGGTATGTGTCGATGAACCCATTGCTGCAAATTGTGATAACTGTGATAGTTTGCGTGTTAAAAATGCTGATTTAGAAGCAAACATGTCTGAGTTGCAAGGCAAACATGATGCTTTACAAGCTAGTTTGTTTGACTTGCAAGACAAACATGTTTCATTGAATGATGAGTGTTGTGAATTGCAAAGCAAACACGAGGCTTTGCAAGAGAAAGTTGAAATCACATCCAAACACAATCAAGAATTGATTGTAGATTCTGCTAAAGCGACTGAAGCTAACGTGTTTTTAACCAGAAATGAAAAGGAATTTAAAGCAACAATTGCGTCATTAAGACATGATGTTTCAGAATTACAAAAGGCTGTTTTGCGAAAACAACATGCTAACAACAATCTTATTGACACAATTGAAAAGCAAATGGTAGAATTGGCAACAGCTCGATGTGAATGTGAAACAATCAAGCAGAAATTGGAAAGTTATTCCAATTCCCGCTATGTATTGGATCACATTATTGATGTTCAAAGGAAAAAGGGGGACAAGAAGTGTATGGGATTCAAATCATGTCCTCCTCCAATGAATCACAATTACTCCAAATTGCCTGATAATGAGGATATGCCCCGTTTTGAACCTACTGTGCCACTCAATCTAGATGATTTTGCAGCAGGCCTCGGGTTCACAACTGGTACATCATCCTCGGGTCAATCAGAATCTGAGAGTGTGACAGATTCATCGTTTGTTAAGGAACAGAGTCCTCCCATTGTTGAGGATGCTGATTCTTCGGATGATGAATCTGAAGAAATTGTGAAACAACAGTCTAACTCGGTTACACCAGATATTCCAATCGAGAATCACATCCTGTGTGATCCACCAGTGAAACCGAGTGAGACTGATATGTCAAAACCAATGGAGTCCCTTGTATCTAGAAGTGAAGAGAGTAACTTGTTGTACACGCTCAAAGGAGATGACAAAATTTACTCTAACAAAGATTTTCCAATTAAAAATGTAAATCAAGATTTAATTGAGCAAATTTTTGAAGGATGCACTGATAAGTTTTTGGGGAACAAAAGTGGCAAAGCTACTGTCACTCAATGTGATCCAATTCCGTGTGAACAAATTAGAAAACAGTACGGAAACCAAAAACTACAAGCTGAGCGAAAACAACAAGTCAACTCCGGAAAGGGTAAGGGACAGGGAAAGAAGGCTCAGAACAAGAATGTTCAAGCACCTAAGGTTCAACAACAATGGGTGCAAAACAAAAGAGCTCCTGTTAAGAAACGAGAACCAAAAATGAACTTTGTTGGATCCACGGGTTCAGACAAACTTGAAACATTTCAGGATAAATCTAACCTTGATTTTATAAAACAAGTTAGAGTTTTAAAACGAAATGAACAGAATAATTACACCCAACACACCAACGGATGTGATTTAGGTCCAAGCACGTCTAGATCACAAAGTTCATGGTCTGGTTCTTCGTCTGGTCATCAACATGTTTCTCCGAGGTTTGTAGAGCGGAGAATGTGCTTTGAGTGTGGCACAATTGGGCATATTGTAAGATACTGCCCATACCTGCAAAAGTTGAAGGCAGAAACAAGTGCTCCCCAAGAAACCAATTACCAAAAACGATCATTTTCCCCGAAACAAGACCCACGTGTCTTGAAAGAAAGGGAAAAGAAGTTAAAACAAAAGAATCAAAAGGTAATTGAGAAGGCCTTAAAATCAGAGGTCAAAGAAGAAAAACCTGTTCAAGCAAAACCTAAAACTGTAAAACCAGTAAATGCTAAAACAATTAATGCAAATACTGGTAAAGAACAAACAGCTTGGAAGCAAAAGCAGGTAATTCAGTCAGGGGGAGCACCACAGGTTCTTTTTCCTAATCATCGAGTGATTGAAATCACTTACCTTGATGATCAAGGACGACCCAAGTCCACAAAGGCTTGGGTCCCTCTCTCCAACTAATTTTTGAGTAAGCGTGTAGGATATTCCAGGAGGAACTTTCGATAGTCGTAAGATTGTTGATAGTGGAGCATCCTTGCACAAAATAGGCAACAGAAGAAATTGCTGCCTTTGATGGAGAGAAAGGAAAAAGATAAGAAGTTAAACATTCCGATGAAGGAATGATGGTGAAAGAATGTGGTTGAAAGAGATTGAAAAGCTTCGAAAAATTTAAAATCATACCAACATGTGAATGTTCAAGGCTTTGATCGGGTCCCCGGGATAGATTCAAATGAAGAGTACACGCCTGCAGCACGTCTGAAGTTCAACAATCTACAAGATGAACGCGCAGTGTACATTTCTTCGTGGTGTGATTGAAGAAAATGTGTTTGTTGAACAAACCAACCAGGTGTGCGGACGCCTTGGCATGGGCTGAACAACCGCACACTACTTCTGAAAGAGAAAGACAAAGACCTTCGCTGGTGCAATGTGGACGACCAGCCGGACCCAAAGGTTTCTGATCTTGTTGCTGTCAAGAGATTTCTAAGTAGCTACAAAGAATCGACTCTGAAATCCACACCGGGTGGATATCCAGTTTGGGAGAGCACTCAGATTTCTTGCAATGCACGAAGCAGTTGCAGGATACGGTTTTAAATTTCTAATCCCTCCTATACTTGTCGATAATTAAGCTGCTTTGTGAATTGTTATCTCGTACAACACTCTTTGGCCAGACAATGCTGTCATGGTCCGCACCGCTTACCGACATGCCAACTGATTTTTCCAAAATTCGCTAAATCATTTCTGATTAAAACTTATTTTTGGTAATCGGCATTGAGGTAAAACATGAGTTAACCAACATCGGAAAATCATTTTTGTAAATATCTTAGTGTTTTTAAATTTATCTTAGTTTGTTGATTTTAGGGGAAGTAGATCCAAATTTGAAAATCCAAAAACATCGAAAAATTTCAAAAACACAAAAACAATAGAAAAGCAAAAATGAGTTTCCTGGCGAGAAAAAGAGAAAATGATAGTACATCAGTGGTCTGTCTAAACCTCTTTAAACCTTAAATGAAAAACGATAAGCAGCTCTATATAAGATGTATCGGTAGGCTCACAATCATTTTAAAGTGTGCAGGGTGATATAAACTTAAATCCGACTGAAGACTGGGTGGGAACCATTCATTGGCATATGGTCTTAGTACCGAAATTTCGTTTGAGAGATTGTCGAGGTTCTGAGATATTCGGTCTTTATGCTGCTTATCATCTGGGTATCATGGTTGTATCTTTTACCGAAAAATAACGGGGACGCAAGTCTAGATCTTCCATGATACTATACATACGTGTACATACTGCATACGACCTCAATAAGTGATCAACAATCACATGTCCAAACAAATAAGTGATTAAATATCACAAATTCTTTCCGGGTGTCAAGTTCGTCTCTCTGCTGTACGAAAGTACTGACCTGTTCACGGACTTGCTCCTGTGCCCTCATGCATCGAAAATCAAGTTCCTCATCAATAAGTGATTATATCACACAGGGCTTGTTTTCAATCAAAATAAGTGAGAATCTCACATCATATACGGTCAAACAGATGATAATCGGTATACTCACCGGTAAGATGAATCCTCGTGCATACCTTGATACGGGAATGTGTCGTGATGTGGATGAACACCGGTCGGTAAGTATAAATTATACCTTAACGTATCCCCTCGCCATGATTACAAATGATAAGCTGAGCTTATGTGGACAACAATACCGATAATCGTTATAGGATGCTTATCTTAATGTTAACTAAAAGAACAACAAGAGCGTTTTGGCATGACCGTACACTGATATGATTCTCTTACCCTCGAAACTCGCAAAAAGAATGTCTGTAAATATTTATTTAATGCATCTTTGTATATATTTATTTATTGTTTTCCATCTTTACATTGAAAAATGAAAATTTCAAAAAGATTTTAGGTGTGTTTAATATAAACTTTATAAAATCCAAAAAGATTTTGCTTCTAGTTTATTTTTGATTGACTGATGTTGGAACTCGAGTCTATCCTACCCAAAATCCTGATCGTAAGCTGGAAAACAACTGCATCTTCATAAACAGTCGAAGTTAACGAGTTTTGAAAGTTAAAGGTTAAAGGATTAAAATGAATATTTTTCTAAACTTTCAAACTGCTGTCGGTTGGTGGTTGATTGAGATTTGATCTCATATGTGTCGTTAGTTTAAATGTTAACTATATTCCAAGCGGTTGTTCTCATTATGCGTTTAGCTTTCTTGCATGTGCAGATGCTAAAGGCGAGGAGAACATGTTCGATGAAAAGCTTTGGAATGAAGACACGAAGTGGAGGCACTCAAAGGATAAAATGATCGAGTTGCCGCTGTCCCTTCATCAACACCACAAGGATCTGAAGAATTGACAAGTCGAAAGATTCACGAGCATGACTCAATGGAGAGTTCAATCTAAGGGGGAGTTTGTCAACACACTTTCTACATGAAACGGGGAGTTTGTTGATACACTTTCTACTTTCAAGACGTGAAGACTTTGAAGATCCTCCGACATGAAAGACATAGAAGACGAACCATCACGAGTAGCGTCCGAGAGGGACCTAATGCACTTTGTGTGGACGCGACTCGGCTCGGTTCGACTCGGCCTTGAAGACTTGAAGACACGAAGATCGAGACAAAGCTACAGCCAAGGGGGAGTTTGTTGGTGCACTTGTGTCTGTACTTTGTCTGTATTTCGTCATGATACAAAACGATGTCTTTAATGTAAGGTTGATGTAAGTTTGACCAAGTCAACCATCCTCCTGGTTTGACTTGACCAAACAGTAAACAATTGTTTGTAAGGTGTTGGGTCGAAAGATGTGTGATCGAAGGATTGTTTATATCCTTCGATCATAATCTCGAAACATAATCTCTCGAAAGATGGACCTCGAAGGATATCATCCTTCGAGGTGTATGCAGATCTTTCGATGTGTTTCTGGTCGACAGATGATCTTTCGATCAGTCTGTCTGATCCTTCGACCAGACGATCTGTGTCGGGTATAAATACCCATGTAGTGTGTTGTGTTCAGGCGGCAGACACAGACAGAGAGAGAGTTTAGGCTGTGAGAGACAGGAGAGCACACACACACTCTGAGAGTTTATAGAACATATCTGTAAACATTGAGCTTGTAACCGGACCCTTCATTCGTATTAATACATGTGGTGTTAATCGGTGAATCTTGTGTGTTTGTGTTTGTGCTTGTTCTCGTATACATTCTCGGTTGCATGCTAGCTTGGATTCCGCACTCGCTAGTGTGTTAGACATAACAAGGATAAGGTTTTTATCTCATCCTCGAGAGGGACCTACACCCACCGCTAAAGCTTGTGTGCAAGAAAAGGGTGCCTCGGATCATTGCCCCATTTCGTTAATTTGCAATCCCCTTGACTTTGGTCCGATCCCGTTTAAATTCTTTAATTCTTGGGTTTTGGATCAAAGACTCGCTGAGATTGTTCATTCTCGGTTAATATCTTATCCTTCTAGTGGGAGGAAAGACCAGGCATTCCAAGCTCTTCTAAAGAACATCAAGGTTGAGATAAAGAAATGGAGGGCTGAAGTCCGTTCTAAAGAGAATGCTGAGAGGCAGGTGATCGTTGAGGCTATTGGGGCAATTGAAAATAAAGCTATGATGGGGCACATCTCAGATTCCGAGAAAAATCTAGGATTCTGCTCAAAGCCAAACTGGATAAATTGGAGGATGCCAAAGCTAAGGATATTCATCAAAAGGCTAGAGCAAAATGGCTGAAATCAGGTGACGATAATACTGCCTTTTTTCACAGATTGTTTAATGTCAATGTGGTGAGTAACAGGATCAACGGGCTGAAGTTCAATAATGTTTTGATCTCTGACCCTTTGGAGTTGAAAGCAGAAATTAGAAATTGGTTCCGTAAGCAGTTTTCGGAACCAATTCGTAAAAGACCAAGTTTTAGCAATGTCGGAATTCCAAGAATTTCTGATCTAAGTTGTGCTCAGCTAAGTATCGAGTTCTCGGAATCGGAAGTTTGGAATGCATTAAAAGGGTGTGATGGGGGAAAAGCGCCGGGGCCGGACGGGTTTACTTTAAAATTTTTCAAAGTCTTCTGGAAGGATTTAAAAAATCCTTTGATGGGAATGTTGCGTGAATTTCATAACTCCGGTGAAATTAGCAAAGGTTGCAATTCCTCGTTCGTGGCTTTGATCCCCAAAATAAAAGATCCGCAATTAATTTCTAATTTTAGGCCTATCTCTCTTGTCGGTTCAGTTTATAAGATTATCTCGAAAGTATTGGCGAATCGTCTGAAGATGGTCATTAAAGAGGTCATTTCACCGACCCAAGCGGCTTTTATCGGTGGTAGCAACATCCTTGATTGTCCGCTTATTATAAGTGAGACCGTGGCTTGGGCGAAAAGAAGTAAAGAAAAGTTATTAATTTTCAAAGTAGATTTCGAGAAGGCGTACGACTCGATCAACTGGAAGTTCCTTCTTCGTATGTTGGAATACATGGCCTTCCCAGCTAAGTGGATTGGCTGGATTAAAGGTTGTCTCCAATCTGGTTGGGGTTCTGTGATTGTGAACGGTTCTCCTACGGATGAGTTCAAATACAAAAGGGGTCTAAGACAGGGCGATCCGATCTCTCCCTTTCTGTTTATCATAGCTATGGAAATTATTAATTATTTTATGAAAAGGGCGATGGCAGCGGATTTATTCCAAGGTTTTCAACTCCCAAATGGAGGCCCTTTAATCTCTCATTTATGCTATGCTGATGACGTGCTTTTTGTTGGAAAGTGGTCGGACAAGAACGTTGCCTCTCTCAACCGTATTCTTCGATGGTTGTTTTTGGTAACGGGCCTTAAGGTAAATTATCATAAGAGTAAATTGTTTGGTTTTGGTGTAAACGAAGGTGAAAAAATGCGGCTGGCAACTATGCTGAACTGTGAGGTTGGTTCGATGCCGTTCACTTATCTCGGGATCCCTATTGGGGTCAATATGAAAAGAGCCAAGTTTTGGGCTCCGGTGGTTGATAAGTTTAAGTTGAAACTTTCTAAATGGAAGGCTAGGTTCCTTTCTTTTTCCGGGAGAGTTACCATGGCTAAATCTGTTCTTGGCTGCCTTCCTTCGTATTACCTATCTCTTTTTGCTGCTCCAAAATGTATTCTCAAAAAACTTGAGAGTATTCGCAGAGACTTTGTTTGGGGCTTCTCTGATTCTTTCAAAAAGCTTAGATGGGTCAAATGGGAAGGTCTATTGAAATCGAAAAAAAGAGGAGGATTGGGCATCGGAAAGCTTTCGGATTTTAACATTGCGATGATCTCTAAGTGGTGGTGGAGGCTAAAAACGGACCCTAATCAGCTGTGGGCCAGGGTTATTATGTCTATTCACAGCAGTAACTTGAGCAATATGCTGATCCCCTTGAAAAACAACATCCCGGGTACTTGGAAAGATATCGGTAATATCGCTGAGGTTTTGCTCAACAATGGTATAAACATGGCCGATAATCTGGTAGAGGTTAATGGCTCGTGGAAGTGGAGATCGTCGGTGGATGTCCCGTTTTCTGTTAAACAAGTTAGAAAGGATATTGAAGATGCGAGATGGGCTAATGTGCCTAATGATCCAGAGTTAGTTTGGAACAATTGGGCTACGCCAAAAGGTAATCACCTTCTTTGGAGGGCCCTTCTTGATAGAGTTGCTTCTAGAATGGGGTTAGCTCGAAGGGGGATCCCGATTGCCGACGTCGGATGTCCTCGCTGCGGGTTACAAACGGAAAGTTCGGATCATATTTTTCTGCAATGCTTGTGGTCCAGATCTATATGGTGGAATATTCTGGCGTGGACTCGCATTCGGTTCCCTGAAAACTGCAATTCTTTTTTGGATTTTGTGAACTTTATTAAAGAGAGCCCGGGAAGTAAGGTCTGGAAGCGGCTGGTTAATACCATTGTCATCGCCACTACCTGGAGAATTTGGAGTGCGAGAAATGCCATGGTTTTTGAAGGTAAGTTCATTCCGATTATGAAGACGGTCGACTTGATCAAAGAAGATTCATTCTTGTGGATCAGTGTTAGAGCGAAGATCAAGAAGCCGATTTGGGAGAAGTGGGCTCGTTTTGATGTGTTAGATTTATTGTAACTGTTCTTTGTTTTTCTGTTCTGTTTCGCTCTTTTTCTGTTTTTGTATCCCAGTTTCTTGCTGGCTCTTTATATTCAGCTATAAAGTGATTGCCGTTCAAAAAAAAAAAATACAATACCTCGGTCTCATATCCATGTACCTGTCTCAATTTCTTCGGATTCTCTTGTCGGGTTCATGGAACTCTTGATCGAAATACATGATCTGTTTTTCTATAAAATCTATTACATATATTTTATGTTATCTAGTGTGACATCATATTTAAATTTAACTAGTAGTGTTTCCCGCCGCGTTGCGACGGATCAAAACGAAGTAAACCTGTATTATACTATTGTGCTTTTAACAGTAACATTTGTTGCTTATAATATTAGTTAAGTTCACCAATACCACCATCCTCAATGAACATACGACGCACGACTGATGTTGCTAAACAAAACAAAACAAAAAAAAAATACATACTTTCTTTCATATGGTTATGAATATACAGAAACAAAAGATTATATTAATCTTCCATTTGTGTGTTTGATGAGAGGTTATAACAAAAATTTCATCATGACAGGTTTGTGGCAGTCATGTTTGTGCAAAAAATACTCCCTTCAAATTAAGAATCACATTTGCTACACATTCCCAAACTGAAGCATACAAAGTATGCCTAATGTACAATTCTCAATACATATAGTACCGACCCATATATGCTTCTAGCCTCGTGAATCCATGATCTTTACAAAAGTTTGCATCTTTCCCATCAATCTGTGTTTTCATTTTCCAAATATAAAAACTTTATTCAAGAAGGAAAATAAACACAGAAGGAAAAACACCCTAGAAAAATGCAGCCTATCCAAACCCACATAAGGATACAACATCGAGCTCTCAGATGTCATCATAGAGCATAAAATTGAATAATCAAAACGGAAAGTAAACAATCACAATCACCGTGGAAAACATCCGTTAACGGTATTTCCCGGCAACGGCTATTAACTGCCATAGCCATGTGAAACCACACAGAGGATATTCGACTGGTGGCTGCAGTTCCGTATTTCTCAAGTAAGCAAGCGGTCATCATCATCGACCCTCTGGGTAAAGCAGTGATTCAACCGGAGAGGCACCGCCTTCTTCACCGAGAGGCAAAGAGACGGTCGACGGCCCAACTCAAGCGTATACCACCGGAAACGCGATAAGGATACACCTCCGCCATTGTCACCGACAACGGTGGAAGAGAAACATAGCCACACAAATGGGAGCGACGTGGAGGAGAAGAGTTTCAAAACCCTAGGTGGGAACGTGTTAAGTAATTGAGAGAGGCAGAGAAACGTGTCTTATAAACACCAAGGGGCAAATGTGTACAACAAAGCAAACCTCAGTGACAAATCCCCAAATACCATAATGTTGGTAGCCAAAACCAAAAGATGACAAAAATTCCTGGCGCAATACTCCGTTATTATTATATATATATCCTAACAAATGCAAAGGACATGTACAATAAATTATAATTAATTAAACATAAACTATAATGTGAAATATATTACTTATAAGTGTTAAAGGAAAAGGTTTTAAAAATGTTTTTTTATTGTGGCTTTTATTTTACTATTTCAAAGGAAAATGTTTTAGAATTTTTTTATTGTGGCTTTTATTTTACTATTTTAAAATAAATCTTTTTATAATAATTTTCATACTAAAATTACTTTAAACATGTTATATTTTTTTCTTATAACTATTAATATATTTTAATAAAATTCTAAATATGTCATTATGATATACTTAAAATTGAGTTGTGAATAATAATTTACAAGTGCTCAAAACACATCCGTACATGTCATCAACGTTATGTTGCAATTTAGTTTTTTTTAAGTGATGAATTTACATTCTTTGTTATTTTAGCAAAATAATATAATGTTTTATAAAATTTTGAATATTTGTTACGGCGTGCTTATTTTTATCCAGGATAAGATAAAATTATTTGAACGTATCAAATATAGTTTTTTTTTTGTTCTTTCCTTAAAAACTAAACCAATACGAACCAAATAACATTGGTACCGGTACCATATGCATTTTTAATGTGTCAAACAACATAGTTACCGGTACTTGTATAGTAACGGACTAAACCGATACGAACTGAAAGCCCGCAGCAAAGCGCGGGAATTCCACTAGTTTGATATATATAATAATGTAAATGTAATTTGTATGTTCGTAATGCTTTATATAACTTTTATATATATTTCTATTCTTAATGAATATATTTTGTTAAAAGTAAATATATGTTGATTTTGTTTACAACATTTTTGTAATAGAAATATGAAAATGAACTTTTAATAATAAAAAGTAAATAATAATAATAATAATAATAATAATAATAATAATAATAACAACAACAACAATGATAATAATAACAACAACAATAATAGTAATAATAATAATAATAATAATAATAATAATAATAATAATAATAATAATAATAATAATAATAATAATAATAATTGAGTTAGAGCAAGGGAGTAAACTACCGAAATACCCCTACTTTTAATTGAACGTTTTAACTGAGTTAGAGCCAGGTAGCAAACTGGCGACAAACAACAGGAGCAAAACGAAATACCCCCTACTTTTAATTGAAAATGACTATTTTTAAACTATTGGTGCAAAAACGTTAAAATGACCAAACAACAAGAGCAAAACGAAAGTTAACTCTAAATTTTTACCAAATTCTAAAACTTTACCAAGACCCCCTTTTTTACTTTTCATACCCCTTTTCTAAAAATATGAGTTTAAAACTTGTCAATTTCAACCCTCCTAAAAATCCTTATTTTTATAATAGATGCGAAAGTTAGGGACTGTGAAACCAATGCTAAAATTATTTTATTTTAATAAAAATTTTGTATACATATAATAGAAAATAGATAGCCATTTACGTCACTATATTTTTATAACAAATATATGTTTAATACTCGATTAATACAAGAGCTTAGAATTCTGATTACAACTTTTGTTCACTGTGAGTTCATAAAAAATAAAAAATAAAAATATCATTTACTGTGAGAACCATGGTTACACCTTAATTATCGTAGTAGAATGTTCAAATGAGAAGAATTTTTTTGTAAGAATAAAAAAGAATAAGTTTCAACCAATAAGAATGTTTCATTTTATTTCATTTAATACTTACATTTAATTTTAATCTAAGGGTATATTTGTAAACTTACGTAAATCATTAATTTCTAGTCTTCCTTTTTAATAGCTAACTACATAAAATTTGTAACTTATTTTCAAAATATATATTTTTTCAAAAAAAAAAAAAATTAATTTAGAGTGTATGACAAATTACTAGGTGTGTAGGATAAATTACGAGTTGTACTTGTATAAGGTAAATTTAAGTATGTGTAGGATAATTTTTTAAATATATAGGATAACATTTAATGTGTGTAGGCAATGAAAATTAGTGTAGAGAATAATAGTATTTATGAGTAATTAATTACTTAAAAATTTTAATAAATGAGATGAAAGATTAACTACTTAATATTTTACAATTGTACACCTTGTTATTTTTCTTCTCAATTAAATTTTCTTTTCAAATGAACCTTACCCGATTATAGCAAATATATGATCTTTATTATTATCAAGGAAAAATATGTAGTAATACAATCATTTAGAATGAGAAAAGCAAATGTGTAAAAGGAATACGAAGTTTGCGAACCTTGTTTTTCTTGGTGGTGGATTGCTGGTAGAACTTAAAATTATTATTATTATTTAATAATTTAAATGTATTTTGAAACTAAAACATTTAATATGGACTCTATATATTTGCATCAACTATTCTGGTCATATACTCATGTGATACGACCCGACCCACAAACCGACCCGTGAAGAACCATTTCTACTCCACGTTTTCATGCATTGCACAGTTAGAGTCCACGTTCCAACTTCCATGCACTTCTTCCTCATTTTATGTTTTGTTGAGTTGTTTAATTTAGTATTTTTTGTTAGTGGGTAGCATAACCACTTGGTCCATGTTCATGTTTTATGTTTGTTAGTTTTAATTCGTATGTTTTGTAAGCCTTTATAAGGCCTAGAGTTTTAGCAATGAAGATAGAGAAAATTGATAGAAAATTAGTCTTGTTCTTCATCTTTGTTCTTGGAGCCTAACCCACTCTACGGGTATCTATCGGGAGATTGACCATCTCGAATCGGTCTCTAACATTGGTGCTTTCATTCCCGAATTCACCTCCATCATGACCTCAAAAATTACATTGTTGCTCGACGAAATGTGGGCTAATATCGAGAAAAACCAACAACGCCTTGTCGAGTTCTGCGCTAGCCTCGGTCTACCTCCACCACCTCCACTCGCCGCTCGTCCGCCACTCAAGCCGTTTGTTCCGCCACCCAAACCGTTTGCTCCAAAACCCCTCCTACACCAAATAAAATCATCCGCGTCCAAAAAACGCACCCATCGTCACCACAAAGCTACCCCAAAAACCGCGCCCAAACGAACGTATTCTACCGCACCAACCGCACCAAAACCAACCTCATACGACACCCATCGACACCCTAAACCAGCCCCCAAAACTGCACATTCACCTACACAACATGACACCCACAAAAGCCGAGTCTCGCCATTGAACAACATAGAACCGAATGCCACCGTACGACTAGATTGGCGACCTCCATGGCATCAATCGAGCCGTTACGTTACAACGAAGCCGAATGCAGCCGGAAGACATGAATGGCGGCCGCCATGGCGACCACTAGAGCACTATGTGGCGACTAAGCCAAATGCCACCGGAAGACGTGAGTGGAGACCCCCGTGGAGAACGTGTTATGTCCTTGAGGACAAGGACGATTTGAAGGGGCGAGGAGTTGATACGACCCGACCCACAAACCGACCCGTGAAGAACCATTTCTACTCCACGTTTTCATGCATTGCACAGTTAGAGTCCACGTTCCAACTTCCATGCACTTCTTCCTCATTTTATGTTTTGTTGAGTTGTTTAATTTAGTATTTTTGTTAGTGGGTAGCATAACCACTTGGTCCATGTTCATGTTTTATGTTTGTTAGTTTTAATTCGTATGTTTTGTAAGCCTTTATAAGGCCTAGAGTTTTAGCAATGAAGATAGAGAAAATTGATAGAAAATTAGTCTTGTTCTTCATCTTTGTTCTTGGAGCCTAACCCACTCTACGGGTATCTATCGGGAGATTGACCATCTCGAATCGGTCTCTAACATCATGGCTGATTTAATAGATACTTTTTTTTAAATTAAGATGAATAATGACGACCTAAAGTTTTAGAACACAACATATATTAAAATTGTTTACATAGAACTATTTTGGTCATGGTTGGTGAATGGACCTGTATGTTCCATATATATTCAAAAATTCAAATTATAGAAAGTAGATAAATCCTTAAAAAAGTTTGAGACGTTTCCTAGGGCCTTTGGGTATACTTTAACCTAACTTAACTCCACCTAAGTGACACATCAACTTTTTTTCCTCATTTCACTTTGTTTCACTCTAAGGAAATGGTTTAACATGTTAACACATAACTCATTTAATGCACTTTAACATTGAGTTTTTGTCTAAAAAGGAAAATAATAATTAATTTAATCTCTTAACATTGGGTTAACATTGGGTTAACATGTTAACACACAACTCATTTAATGCACTTTAACACAAGGAGAGAGTAGTTTGCAATGTTAGTTAACATGTCATGTCATTATTAACATTCTAGATGTTAGAGTACACCCTATGGCCTAATGTAATTTTATAAAAATCAGAAAACAAAAGGTCTGATTGTATTTTTTTTAAACTTCTGGGGGAGTACAACTAGTAAAAATAAAAATAATTGAGGTACTTTTAGCAACACCCTTTTACTAAATATTATTTAGAGTAAATTACTATTTTAGCCCCTGTAGTTTACTCAGTTTAATCCTTTCAATTCAAAAAGTAATCTTTTAACATATCAAACCCCAAGGTTGCATTTTATAATGGTTTTAGCCTCTGACATTAACTTTGTTACTTTTTTGTAGTTAAATGTAAAGGTAATTAGGTCATTATATATACCTTAAGGGTTGTTTTTGATAATTACAAAGTTCTTTTAATAGTTAAGAGATTATTAATGTAATTACTCAAGTTTTCTTTTATTATTTCGTTATATTCATAATTATTATTTACCAAAATATGTTTTAAATATACAAATAAATACGTATTTTCTTTAACCATTTGTTTTTTATAAATGTCGTTTTTAAAATCAATTGTTTTTTAACTTTTTTAAACCATCTATCATTTTTAAAATTGTTCCTTTTTAAACTGTTTGTTTTTTTTAAATCGTTCCTTTTAAAGTTGTTTGTCTTTTAAAGTTTTTTAAACTGTTCATTTTATACCATTTTTTAAAATCGTTTGTTTTTAAACAGTCCGTTGTTTAAATCGTTCATTTTTAAAAGCGTTTCTTTTTAAACCGTTCCTTTTAGAACCGTTTTTGAAATCGTTCGTTTTTTAACTTTGTATACTTACATCCGTTAGGGAAAAAGAACATAAAATGAACGATTTAAATCGATGGAATTTAAAAATGATCGATTTTAAAAGAACGGGGGGTTTAGAAGACGAAAATTCTTAAAAACGACGTTTATAAAAAAACAAAACCTTACAAAAATAAGTTTACAAATGTAAGGTTTAAAAAGCGCGGAAATTTAATAAACAAAAGGATTAAAAAAATAACGAATTCTGAATAGATGAACGATCTAAAGAAATGGCAAATTTGAAAAAAGATAAACCATTCTAAAAAAAGTTTGAAAAATGAACAATCGTTTGTTCAAGATTCATTCATTTTAAACCTTTTGTTTATTAAATTTGTTCCCTTTTCAAAACCTTACATTTTTAACTTAATCTTTTAATACCTTTTGTTTTTTATGCACATCGTTTTTTTTTATTTTCATTTACAAACCGTTCATTTGTTTAAAATTGTTTGTTTTAAATTCCTTTGATTTTTAAAATCGTTCATTTTTAAGTTCTTTTTTCCTAACGGCTATAAGTAAATTATAGAATATAAAGTTTAAAAAATGAACTACTTTTTAAAAATAACTGCTTTAAAAATGCACGATTTAAATAACAAGTTGTTTAATAAACAAACTGCAACGCTTCGCATTTTTTGTACTTTCCTTATTTAGAAAGTCAGTTTGTTTTTCTATTTTTGGAAACTTGTAAATTCTTTGTATTTATCGTTTCTTTCCAAACATTGTAATCCGAGACTTTGATCATAATGAAAACTTGATTATTTTTATACATACTTGTCATACGTTGCAAAGATTGATACATACTCATATACACAAACTCATACTTGGAATATTTGCAACATCAGTTTATTCGTGCATTTTATTTATACATTATACATATACACTACACTTGTATGTCACACCCCCAAATTCCACAAGCGGAGTATCATCGCAGGAGGCGTGACTGACCAGGATCCAGCCACCAATCATATTGAACAATATAAATTAAGTAAATAAAAGTCCAAACCAAACAATATAATTAGTGACTAAACAATTCTACAAGTTCAAGTTATCAGCGGAAGCATAAAGTTCAAAACCCAAAACGTATGTGTAAAAGTTCATAAGTTTAACATGGAACTCAACAGTCCATGTCCCACAACGACCTCGTCCTCCTGTGCAAGCTCCATCTAAACACCTAACGACCTGCAAGGCATATAGTAACGAATCAACAACAAAGTTGAGCGAGTTCACAGTTGGGTGTTCGTTTTAAGTTGATTCAAAAACATAAGTTTCTTTTAGCTGGCTTACTTGCCGTGAGGGTTACCCCATAGTTTAAAACATAGTTTTTCCTTTCCTTTTACTCTGGCTCCCAGCCGTGGGGGCTACCCCATGAATATCCCACTAGACCCGTTACCATATTTACTACTGACTGGAGTAAGTTGGGTGCCCTAAGTCAATGTCTATCATCATTGACGTGCCCAGATCCATTAGTCCACTCCCGTCATCTGCGGCACGGTGTGAGGCTTGTCAAACATAATAGCGCTATTTAACTAATGACCCGTTCGCCATTGGCCCGGCGATTAAGTCGATATAAAAATGAGGGACTTAATGATAGAGTTTTTGTCTAGTGTCAATGTTGTCAACCTTCAATTAAGAGGGTGGAGGTACGTATTCTAACCAAGGAGAATACGCAGGTTTCCTTTCAATTAGTTACCCATTCCCAACCACCGGGAATCCCATGCCTTGTAGAAAGTGTGAACTCACCTTAGGTTAGCTCGGCAGATAAGCAAAAGAGTCAATCAAGCTGTTTGTGGTCAACCACGTCCTAACATGGTTACCATACAAGTCAGGTCTAGGTTCAAGTAGTGCACGTAAGTTTACACATAAACTAACAAGTTACGAACACATAACGATCATGGTTTACACATAGAACACGTTAACAGTAGCAGTTAAGCAAAAATAAGGCCCAAACTTGTGCGATTCAAATGATTGGGTGGTTGAACTTGTGCGAGCCCAATCATCTTGTGCGATTCGGTAAATAAGGCCCAATCCATAACCGGCCCAACCTGTTGTGCGATCAGCACAAACTTGTGCGATCCGCAACGGGTTGTGCGATCCAAAATAAACCCGCCCCAAGAACATGCAACCCAACACCTTGTGCGGCCCAAATGGCCTTAACAGTTTTTATATTTGTGCGGCCCAACATGTTGTGCGATCAGCACAACCTTGTGCAACTCACAACATGTTGTGCGATCCTGCAATAACGAGTTGTATAGTGTGCTATAACAGTTGTACCCTACGACTTGTGCGACTGGCCTTGTGTGATTAGTTATATATTTCCTTAAATCATGCAATCAGTTTCATTAATTCCATTTAATTTGCAAGACCAATTTAACAGTTTCAAACTTTGTGTTAATCGATCAACCAAAGGATTTTTCCATTCATTCTCATGAATCTCTCATGAATCCCTAATTAACAACTAATCAAGAACAACAACTCATTATCACCAAAATCGGATTAAATAGTATAATTAACACCAAAATCCCAAATCACCATAACAATATAATCATTATGCTATTTAGATCAAACACACTCACATATCATCATACCATTCTTCATGCCAATCAAACCAATCGACCACACATTTAATCAAGATCATCATAACATCCATTAACAAGAACAGTTTCACTGTATTCGTATATTAGCATCTATTTCTAAATCGAAAATCAAGATTCCCAATGACATAACAACTAGCATGAACCCTAGCTTATATAACAAATCATAGCAATCAAATCATAGTAACTAATAAGGATGTAACACTAACCAGAAAGCCGAAGAACTAGGTTGATCGAGATGGGGAAGTTTCGGATGTGGGACAGCCGTCGAACAAGAGGGAGGAGAGGAGAGAGAGCTAGGGTTTTGTGTGTGTTGTGTATTTTGCAAATAATGAGGAGTATACACCCTCCTCATGAGGTTATGTGTGAAAAGGGTGGGCCGAACCCATCATGGGCTGCCCTTTGATCTCGAGTGCAAAGAGTGTGGGCCGAGAGTGGTGTGCCCAAAATGGCTTGTGCGATTGGACTAGTGTTGTGCAATCGAGATTTATTATACACTTATACTTATAACACAATCAGACATAACATGTAACATTCAACTCACAATCATTCCATTAAAATCAACATATCAATTAGTCACATAATGTTCATACAAGTTACATCAAGCACAAAGATAGGTTCTGAAATACGAGTTGTCACATCATCCCCAAGTTGAAAGAAATTTCATCCCAAAATTTAGCACGTAGTCACTGAGGAAGCTAGTTGAGTTGCGCGGTTTCCTGGTTTTCCTGGGGTGTCACATTATCCCCCCGTTGGTTTGGAATTTCGTCCTGAAATTCCGCAGTAGCTTCAGCCTCAGTAGTGGTTTCACTTTTCTCGAACAACTAGGGATGCTTATGTTTCATTTGGTCTTCTCGTTCCCAGGTAAACTCTGGGCCACGACGGGAGTTCCAACGAACTGGAACAATGGGTATCCTGGTACGTTTGAGAACCTTAACTTCTCGGTCCGTAATTTCTACCGGTTCCTCGACGAATCGCAACTGATCGTCGATAGTGAGTTCCTTGAGAGGAACTATGAGGGTCTCATCTGACAGACACTTCTTCAGATTTGACACATGGAATACGTTGTGAACTCCACTGAGCTCTTCAGGTAGATTCAATATGTAGGCCACTTTGCCAATTCTCTCAGTGATTTCGAAAGGCCCGACATAATGCGGATTTAGTGTCGCAACCCCCGATCCCTGATCCCCGGGAACGGGCGGTGGCGAGCCAGTTTCGGTGGTATCGCGTATTGTCTAATTTGGCAGCGGAAATTTTCATAAGGACCGTAGTTAGGAAAAGGAAACATTGATCAGAGTAAAATACCACCTTTTCATAACATTAAACAAATGGGTTAAAACCCAAGTTCGTAGTACACACGTTTTCATATGAATAAATCCTATTTTATTTAACATTAAACAAATGGCTTTCATAATTTGTTACCTGAAACGCGTTTTAAAAACATTTGTCAGTGGGAAATACTAGTGAGTGAATCCCAGTTTAATCAAGTTTAAATAAAATCCCATTGTACATTATTGAGGGCGATCCCGCAATTATATTTGTTTCCAAGACATCACAATTAACATCCATGGTACTGTCGAACCCGACTTGTGGAAATGTTACTCCTTGACCAGGTGGTAACAAATTTTGTATACAAAACCCCAATATACTCATGATAATTGTATTCTTATAAATACTCAATCACTGTTTAATTTATAATTAATTAAATGAGGTTTTGTAAAAACAGTTAACAAAAAGCGGATCAACTCACATTGCTGTCTTAGATTTTCTGTAAGGGTTTCCTGGTGATAATCTATAATTTACACAAATGCACACGTGTTAGTATAATAACCCATTTTAACATTAGTAATACCCTCCCCGAGACGGTATTCCAACGACTACGTCGGGCAGAACCACGACAGCCATTACGGAACCCTAGATCAATCGGGCAGCGTATCTAATACGTATCCAGGGGTTATAATACTTACAACGGAGCAGAACTTCGCTAGTTAGGGGGGTATAATACCCGAGTATTATGTCTACTATTCAGAATTGGAGATTGAGAAAAGAAAATGGGACGAACAGACTGAAGATCCGATGCATTCTATTTATAGTTGCTGAGTCTAGTTCTCTCACGGCCCGCGCAACACAAAGGCAGGGCCTACGCGGCCCGCGTTGACTCCAGGTCAAAGCGTAGGTGATCCGGGTCATCACATAGGTTCAACACGCATTACGACACGTGTCAACACAGGGGTTCGCTGGACCTTTAAGTTTTCGCGGCCCGTATGAAGGTTGGGGTGGGGTTACGCGGCCCGCCTCAACTTAAATTTTCTTGTTTTTAATTATTTTTAATACTATTTAATGTATTTAGGGCCCGTTTTCGCATATGGGGTGTATTTTGGGATATATTGGGATATTTTAAAATATATTAGGGTGTCGGAAAATAATTGAGGGTGTCGGTTTTATTGAGGATTGTTACATCCTCCCCACCTTGTTTTAGAGCTCGTCCTCGAGATCTACTGGAACAAGTGTGGATATTTCCTTTGCATTTCAGATTCAAGCTCCCATGTGTACCCAGGTCCTCTTTTGGAGTCCCACTTCACTTTGACCAGAACTAATCTCTTATGTTTGAGATTCTTGACTTTCCTGTCTTCGATCTGTAGAGGCTTCTCTACAAACTTAAGTTGTTCATTTACCTCTATATCCTTAAGAGGCACTACTAGTGATTCATCAGCTAAGCATTTCTTGAGATTAGATATATGAAACACATCATGTATTCCTGCCATTTCCTCTGGCAGTTGTAGCTGATAGGCTACAGGTCCTATTCTTCTAATAATCTCAAAAGGTCCAACATACCTGGGACTTAGCTTTCCTCTTTTGATGAATCTTACTACTCCTTTCCAAGGAGAGACTTTCAACAATACTTTATCTCCTACTTGAATTCCAATGGTTTGCGTCGGTTAGCAGCATAACTCTTATGTCGATCACGTGCTGCTTTCAGTCGTTCCTTGACTTGAATGATCTTGTTGGTTGTTTCTTGCACTATCTCAGGTCCAGATAGTTGCTTCTCCCCAATTTCTGCCCAACAGACTGGGGTTCGGCACTTTCGTCTATAAAGTGCTTCGAATGGTGCAACATTGATACTTGTGTGATAACTATTATTATAAGAAAATTCTATTAAAGGTAAGTGATCGTCCCAATTACCTTCGAAATCAATTACACAAGCTCTAAGCATGTCCTCCATTGTCTGAATTGTCCTTTCGCTTTGTCCATCCGTTTGAGGATGATAAGTTGTGCTTAGATTTAACTTGGTTCCCATTGCCTTTTGGAAACTTGACCAAAAATGAGAGGTAAATCGACTATCCCTATCAGAAACAATTGATAAAGGAATTCCATGCAATGAAACAATTTCATTTACATACAATTTAGCTAGCTGTTCCATACTGAAAGTTTCTTTCATTGGTAGGAAATGAGCTGACTTGGTTAGCCTATCTACAATCACCCAGATTGTATCATTTCCTTTCCTTGTTTTGGGTAATTTAGTAACAAAATCCATTGTTATTAATTCCCATTTCCACACTGGCATTTCTAATTGCTGTAATAAACCTGAGGGTTTCTGGTGTTCAGCTTTAACTTGTGAACAAGTTAAACATTTAGAAACATAAGCTGCTATGTCCTTTTTCATTTCTATCCACCAGAAATTCTTTCTTAAATCCTGGTACATTTTATCATTTCCTGGGTGCATCGTATACTTAGACTTATGGGCTTCTTCTAATATACGATGACGTAGGTTTCCTAATTTAGGTATCCACATTCTCTTTTTATGGAATCTCCAAATTCCATCTTTTCCTTGTTCTAATTCCTTAATCATACCTTTTAATTTTTCAGTATCTTCCTTGATTACTGATTCTTGTGCTTCTCTTATCTGATCATTTAAATCTACTTGTAGATTTAATCTAAGAGAACGTATCCTTTTTGGCTTTTCATGATGCTTTCGGCTTAAAGCATCTGCCACTACATTTGCTTTTCCTTCATGATACTGGATATCACAATCATAATCACTAAACATTTCCATCTAGCGTCTTTGTCTCATATTCAACTCCTTTTGCCCGAAAACATACCTTAAACTCTTATGATCAGTGAATATGGTAAACTTACTACCATAAAGGTAATGTCTCCAAATCTTAAGGGCAAAAATTATAGCTCCTAATTCCAAGTCATGGGTTGAATAATTTTCTTCATGATTCTTAAGCTGCCTAGATGCATAAGCTATAACATTTTGGCGTTGCATCAATACACTTCCATAACCTAATTTAGAAGCGTCACAATTGACTACAAAGTCTTCAGTTCCTTCTGGTAATGCTAATATGGGTGTATGGGTCAATTTATGCTTAAGAATTCTAAATGCTTCTTCTTGTTTTGGTCCCTATTCAAACTTAATGGATTTACAGGTTAACTTAGTTAACGGAATGGCTATTCTAGAAAAATCTCGAATAAATCTTCTATAATAACCGGCCAATCCTAAGAAACTTCTAACCTCAGTTGGTGACTCAGGGGTTTTCCATTTAGTAATCGCCTCGATCTTTGTGGGATCCACATGAATTCTTTCACGGTTAACTAAGTGTCCAAGAAACTGTACATGTTCTAACCAAAACTCGCACTTTGAAAATTTAGCATAAAGCTTTTCCTTTCTTAATAGGCTTAAAAGTGCGTGCAAATGTTGTGCATGATCCTCTTTACTCTTAGAGTAAATGAGAATATCATCTATGAACACAATTATGAATTTATCCAAATATGGCTTACATATTCGGTTCATCATGTCCATAAATGCGGCTGGGGCATTGGTTAAACCAAATGGCATGACAGCAAATTCATAATGTCCATACCTTTTTCTGAAAGCGGTCTTAGGAATATCCTCTTCCTATACCTTTAATTGATGATATCCTGACCTTAAATCGATTTTAGAGAAAAATCGAGCTCCTTGCAGTTGATCGAACAGATCATCGATTCTCGTTAATGGGTACCGGTTCTTGATCGTGACCTTGTTCAATTCACGGTAATCAATGCACATACGCATTGATCCGTCCTTCTTTTTAACTAATAAAATCGGTGCTCCCCAAGGCGACGAACTTGGTTGTATGAATCTTTTTTCCAACAATTCATCTAATTGTTTCTTCAATTCCTGCATTTAGGCGTGTGCCAAACGATAAGGTGCTTTGGCAATTGGTGTTGTTCCTGGCAATAGATGGATTCTGAATTCAACTTCTCTGTCCGGTGGTAGTCCTGGTAATTCTTCTGGAAAGACATCTCAAAACTGGGATACTACTGGAATGTCTTTTAGTTCTTTTCCTTTAGTGTTAGTGATTATAGAAATCAAATACACTATAGATCCTTTTCTTATATAACTTGCAGTTTTCATCACAGAGATGAATTTCGTGGACCTAGAGGGCTTATCTCCTTTAATTGTGATCATTTTACCTTTTGGTGAATTTACTTGAATCGACTTTTGATCACATAAAATACTGGATTTATTGGCTATTAACCAATCCATTCCTAATACAATATCAAATCCTGCCAGATTCATTGGGTAAAGGTTTGCAATATACTCTTGGTTTAAAATTTCTATTCTTGCTCCCTGCAAGATTTCAGAAATTCTAACAGTTTCTCCATTAGCTGTCTCTACTAGACATTCTTGTGGTAGTTTAGTTAATGACTAGTTTAAAAGTTTGCAAAACGAAGTATTAATAAAACTTTGGTGCGCACCAGAGTCAAATAATACTTTAGCAAAAACATCATTAACTAAAAACGTACCAGCTATCACGTCTGGAATCATCTTGGCTTCATCTGCAGTCAGAACAAATGCTCTGGCATTTTTAGTGTTCTTGTTGTTCGCAGCTGGAGCCAATTTTGGGCAGTTTAGCCTGATATGACCATTTTCTCCACAGTTGAAGCACAGTCCATTACTGGATTTCCTCCTGCAATCTTCTTCCTTGTGTCCTGGCATCTTGCAGAAATTGCAAAGAGTGGAGCATTTTCCCGAATGATTTTTCTTGCAGACCTTGCAGAAAGGTGCAGAGGTAGAACCCATATTCCTACGGTTGTAATTCCCAGAACGGAATTATTGAGTTAGCCTTTGGGTTAGGTTTCTCCTCTATTCTTCTTCTCTAGTGCGGATTAATTCATCTGTCAAGGTATTCGCTAGTTCTACAGCTTCTTCTATAGTTTGAGGTCTAGCTGCCTTGACTACATGTCTAATCTCTCTAATTAATCCCCAGATGTAACGGGAGATTAACACCGGTTCAGGTGATGCAAGGGTTGGTACTATTCTAGCATATTCAAAGAATGTAGTAGTATACCCCTTACTATCTACCCCGGTCATCCTAAGGTTCAGAAACTTATTAGCTATCTGTTCCTTTTCATTGGGAGGGCAGAATTTCCTTTCTACCATATTCTTAAATTCCTCCCATTCCATGTTGTATACCCTATCACTTCCTCTTGATTGGAGGATAGTGTTCCACCATTCTAAGGCTGAATTCTTAAATAAGTTAGAAGCAAACATTATTTTGTCTTCTTCAGCACACTTGCTTATTTTTAAAACAGCCTCAGTTTTCTCTATCCAGCGTAGGGCTGCAATGGGTCCTTCATTGCCCGAGAATTCTATTGGTTTGCAGGACCATAATTCTTTGTAAGAACAACCATAAGACATGGTTCTTCTTCTTTTGGGAATGGGCACCTGAAGTACGGGTCCATTGTTCACGCTATTTTCTGGTTCAATTGGTCGCTTACTGCTATGTTTACTTTTATTATTCGCTTCTTGAACCGTTTGAATAATAAATGGCATTGCATCTATAATTCCTTGTGCTACTATGTGTTGGATAGCACTATTATCCACTTGGTTTCCATTGTTATTGATGCTCGGATTCTCATTAACCACGTTATTGTTACTCTGGTTATCGTTATTCAGATTTCCTTGATTTCCTTCGTCGGCCATCTGAATTTTAAACATTTACCCCGTATTAATATCACAAAATAATATTTACTATAGTCAATCACATGACACACATTTTTTTTTCCAAAAGCGTCGATCATTGCGACTTTACTCTAATAGGCATCTATTACACACCAGTACTGAAATAAAATTACAATACCAACTGAAATAAATAAAAGTAGGCATCCGTACACACATATTTTATTATTTTATTATTATTATTACTATTACCGTTTCACCATTCTCACATTCACGGATATGGATTCATCTAGAAATCCATATTGCGCTCGTCGTATTTCCATACGAGTCGCTCTCCCACCTGTCTCATCCGTTCACTACTTTCTAAAATTTCCTCACCAAAAGTCCTAAGTTCTTGTACGTTTTCTGCACTCATTGGGGGTGCAGGTTCTAGGACTAGGTTCAGAATCTGGGGTGCGGGTTCCTGATATGGGGGTGTAGGTGCCTGAAATCGGTAAGGATCTTCTAAAATCCCCCTAATGTATTCATCGTGGAAATAGGGATCTAAAGGATACAAACCTAGGTTGGCTCCTACGTTCTGCATGGGTGTGTCTTCATGTATCGGGTAACGTTGCACATAGTCCCTAACTTCATCCCACCAGGGATCGTAATTTGGGTCTAGGGGGTTTGGTGCTGGTACTCTAGGTATTTCTTCCGGATTGAAGTCATGCATCTCTACTTGGTTTTCAGGGTTTTCTATTTCCATGGGTTGGTCAGGGATTGGCAGTTGTGGTTGGGGTGCTATTATTTGCTCTAGATTAGGGTCAGCTGCAGTGGTTGCTAGGATGTGAATGTTGGCTATACCCCTATTTATCATATCCTAGGCATAGACATCTGTCTCTCTCTTGGCTGTGGCTAGTACCCTCTGATCTTGTAATTTTTTCATACGCTTCCTACGCTCGTGTGCCCCTCTACTGAACCATCCGCTCTTTTTCTGAGGAAATGGCTCTTCTGACTAAGCCTTAAACACAAAGATTCCTTCTTCCGTATCAACAGAGTACCCTGAGAGGGCAGGCTGAGAAGAGGATGTGCCTTCGCTTCTAGGCGAACCAGACAATTGACGATACGCGTCAGATGGTCCTTAGTCGCTCATACTGTAAACTAACAGATAGTCAAATAACACATAACAATAAAATACAATTATGCACGTATTTCTGTAATTTATTTCCTAACAGATTGAATTTTGATGTCAGCAAAACACTTCTGTGGCTGAATCAGTAGCATAGCTCTGATACCACCTTCTGTCGCAACCCCCGATCCCTGATCCCCGAAAACGGGCGGTCGCGAGCCAGTTTCGGTGGTATCGCGTATTGTCTAATTTGGCAGCAGAAATTTTCATCAGGACCGTAGTTAGGAAACATTGATCAGAGTAAAATACCACCTTTTCATAACATTAAACAAATGGGTTAAAACCCAAGTTCGTAGTACACACGTTTTCATATGAATAAATCCTATTTTATTTAACAAAAACATCTATTTTATTTTTAGGTAACTTTATTGCCACTTTTCCAAGCCTTCAGTGCTGTCCAGCTGGCTTCTATTTGGCTTTCACATATTGTTACCTGAAACGCGTTTTAAAAACATTTATCAGTGGGAAATACTGGTGAGTGAATCCCAGTTTAATCAAGTTTAAAAAAATCCCATTGTACAGTATTGAGGGCGATCCCGCAATTATATTTGTTTCCAAGACATCACAATTAACATCCATGGTACTGTCGAACCCGACTTGTGGAAATGTTACTCCTTGACCAGGTGGTAACAAATTTTGTATACAAAACCCCAACATACTCATGATAATTGTATTCTTACAAATACTCAATCACTGTTTAATATATAATTAATTAAATGAGGTTTTGTAAAAACAGTTAACAAAAAGCGGATCAACTCACATTGCTGTCTTAGATTTTCCGTAAGGGTTTCCTGGTGATAATCTATAATTTACACAAATGCACACGTGTTAGTATAATAACTCATTTTAACATTAGTGATACCCTCCCCGAGACGGTATTCCAACGACTACGTCGGGCAGAACCACGACAGCCGTTACGGAACCCTAGATCAATCGGGCAGCGTATCTAATACGTATCCAGGGGTTATAATACTTACAACGGAGCAGAACTTCGCTATTTAGGGGGTATAATACCCGAGTATTATGTCTACTATTCAGAATTTGAGATTGAGAAAAGAAAATGGGACGAACAGACTGAAGATCCGATGCATTCTATTTATAGTTGCTGAGTCTAGTTCTCTTGCGGCCCGCGTAACACAAGGGCAGGGCCTACGCGGCCCGTGTTGACTCCAGGTCAAAGCGTAGGTGATCCGGGTCATCACATAGGTTCAACACGCGTTACGACACGTGTCAACACAGGGGTTCGTTGGACCTTTAAGTTGTCGCGGCCCGTATGAAGGTTGGGGTGGGGTTACGCGGCCCGCCTCAACTTAAATTTTCTTGTTTTTAATTATTTTTAATACTATTTAATGCATTTAGGGCCCGTTTTCGCGTATGGGGTGTATTTTGGGATATATTGGGATATTTTAAAATATATTAGGTTGTCGGAAAATAATTGAGGGTGTCAGTTTTATTGAGGATTGTTACATTTAGCTTGCCTCGCTTGCCAAAGCGAATCACACCTTTCCAAGGTGAGACTTTAAGTAGCACTCGATCCCCAACCTGGAACTCGAGCGGTTTCCTATGCTTATCAGCGTAGCTTTTCTGACGGTCACGAACTGCCGCCATCCGTTGTCATATTTGGGCAATTTTTCCGTCGTGTCGATGACGAGTTCTGGGCCAGTATTTTGGCTGTCGCCAACTTCTGCCCAGCATAAGGGTGATCGGCATTTCCGTCCATACAACGCCTCGAACGGAGCAGCCTGGATGCTAGTGTGGTAACTGTTGTTATACGAAAACTCCACCAAAGGTAGATGCCTTTCCCAGCCGTTACCAAAGTCAATAACACATGCTCGAAGCATGTCTTCAAGAGTTTGGATGATGCGTTTAGTCTGCCTATCCGTCTGAGGATGATATGCTGTGCTCATGTCTAGACGCGAGCCAAAGGATTTGTGCATTGCCTGCCACAAATCAGATGTAAAACGTGGATCACGATCAGAAATGATGGAAGTTGGCACCTCGTGCCTCGAGACTACTTCCTTAAGATAGATGTCTGCTAGAGTAGAGAACTTATCCGTTTCTTTGATATCCAGGAAGTGTGCAGACTTCGTCATTCGATCCACTATCACCCAAATGGTATCGTTTCCTCTTTGAGATCTAGGTAAGCCAGTAACAAAGTCCATGGAAATTTGCTCCCATTTCCATGTCGGGATCTCTGGTTGCTGAAGTAGGCCTGATGGCTTCTGGTATTCAACCTTGACCCTAGCACAGGTCAAACATTTAATAACATAGGTCGCTATGTTAGCTTTCATATGGGGCCACCAGTGCGTAGTTTTGAGATTGTGGTACATCTTATCTGAACCAGGATGTACCGAGTAACGAGACTTATGTGCTTCATCCATCACAAGCTCACGTAGTTTACCATGAAATGGAACCGAGATGCTCCCCGCTAAGTAGTAAGCACCGTCTTCCTTTAGTTCTAACCATTTCTCCAATCCCCGCAGGGACTCAGCCTTGACGTTCTCTTCTTTCAATGCTTCAATCTGAGCATCATGAATTTGGGCAGGAAGAATAGAGTGAATAGTAAGCTGTAACGCACGTACACGCTTAGGTTTGGTTTCTTTATGACTGAGGGCGTCAGCCACCACATTGGCTTTGCCTGGATGGTACTTGATTGCGCATTCATAGTCGTTAAGGAGTTTGACCCACCGGCGCTGTCGCATGTTCAACTCCTTCTGATCGAAGATATGCTGGAGACTCTTGTGATCGGTGTAAATGGTGCACTTGGTACCGTACAAGTAATGTCTCCATATCTTAAGGGCAAACACCACCGCTCCCAACTCCAAGTCGTGAGTGGTGTAGTTCTTTTCGTGAACTTTAAGTTGGCGTGATGCGTAAGCAATGACTTTCTCACATTGCATCAACACATAACCAATTCCCAGGATTGACGCGTCATAATAAACCATAAAATCGTCTGTGCGTTCAGGCAATGAGAGAATAGGTGCGCTACAAAGCTTCAACTTCAGCTGCTGAAATGCAGATTCCTGAGCATCGCCCCAACGATAGGTGACACCCTTCTGAGTAAGGACAGTAAGTGGCTGTGCAATCTTCGAGAAATCCTTAATGAACCTTCTGTAGTAACCCGCCAAACCAAAAAATTGAAGGATTTCAGTTGGAGTTCGAGGTGCAGGCCAATTCTTGATCGAGTCAACCTTGGATGGATCAACATGAATCCCATCCTCATTAACCACGTGGCCTAGGAAGTGGACTTCACGAAGCCAAACGTCACATTTCGAAAACTTAGCATAAAGTTGTTCTGTTCGACGAAGTCCTAGAATGAGTTGCAAATGACGCTCGTGTTCCTCCTGACTCTTAGAATAGATCAGGATGTCGTCGATGAATACAATAACAAACTTATCCAAATAAGGTTTGCACACTCGATTCATGAGGGAATACCTCAGGAAAGTCGCGTACGATCGGGATGTCTTCTATCTTCTTTTCCTTCATAGAGGTGTCAGTAATGAGAGCTAGTATAGCAGTGTGGCCCTTTCGTAAACATTTCTGGGCCTTAAGGAAAAAGATGATGCCCACGACAGCACCACTCTTGTCACCATGAATAACGAGAGGTTCTTCACCAGAATGAGGGATGCGGACAATCTTCTCCTTGCATAGAATCTCCGCTCGATGATGGGATAACCAATCCATCCCAATGACAACGTCGAAGCTACCAAGAACGATGGGGATAAGGTCGATAGAGAAGATCTGACCAGCTAAAGCGAGATTACAACCCTTAACTACGTGTGTGGCCTCAAGACTTTTACCGTTTGCTAGCTCTACAACATGCTTGGTGTTTAAGGGAATTGGGGTACGCTTAAGCATCTGACTAACCTTTAGGGACACATAACTAGTATCAGCACCCGAATCGAATAAATCTGAAACAAAGAAATCATCCAGTAGGAACTTACCCGTCACAACGTTGGGATCGTTCCTCACATCACCTTGACCAATCACAAAAGCACGTCCCCTGGCACCATTTCCATCATTGTTATCCCTGTTGTTGTTTGTAACACCTATCAAAATCATGTCCAATAAAGTATCAACACGTGTCATGGACTTTAAACGTGCAACGGATTGATTATGAGGGACTAAAGTTGACAAACAAAGAAAGTATATGTATATAAGGATACAAAGTGTCAACATTTGATAATTTTACCTTTTAACAACCCTACATGATTTCTATACCCTAAAACGAATGTATCATGAAGCGTGTGAAACCGTTTGTGGAAGAAAGTAAAAGTTTACAAGACACGAGGGTTAAATGTGTCAACATGTTAAGTTATACCTCTGAGTGACCTTTTAGCGAACCCGGAGCCTTGTAATGATTAATTATACTCCCAAGAATAAGTGATAAAAATTTCAAAAGGTTTCGATATCGTATGAGAAAGATATGCTAACTTTCGTAATTAAGGGGTTAAAAGCATCAACGAGGCAAAATTTGTGTTTTCGGTTATCGTTTAACGAAACCGGACCTAATGATGATTGGTTATATCTCATGGATCATAGAAATATAAATTTCATGGGTTAAAAGTGCCTAAAATGGAAGAAATTACGCTTTAGAAAGTCCAGGGGGTGAAAATGTCAAATTTTGAAACATGAATGCTGATAAGCTTGTTGCTGGCGTTGCGCCACCACCTGGGCACTTCCCCGTGGCGCGGCGCGACGGACTACCAGATCAGCAAACACTTGTTTAACGTGGAAGCTTGCATGTTTGCCGAATTCCGCGAGTTTGCCACCCTCTAGCTGCTTGAAACACGTCCCTAGGCACTTGTCTTCATCCCTGGAGTTGCCTTAACATCTGTATCCATCTCCTTGATCCTCCATGGCTATATATAGAGCCCTTTGTTGCAACTTGTGAACTCACATTTGAGCACTTCACTTGAAAAGCTTCCAAACACTTGTTCTGAAGATTTCTGGAGCTCAAGACCACTTCCTAAGGATCCTTAGTCGTGCATAGGACTTCAGTAAGTGTCCTTAACCTTTCTTAATTCAGTTTTACTTAGTTTATTAGCCTAAAGTCAAACCGTCATAATTAAGGTTTGACTTCGTGATTAATTCAAATTTGTCCACTCAAATCTCGAATTAAAAGTAGCTTTTAGTTGGTAATTATGTGGGTAATAAACCCTTAAAAGGGCACCCTCTGATTCCCACTCTAACTAGGTCAATTGTCGGGTCAAAGTTAATTTTAAAAAGTCAACAGAAAGCTAATTTTCGCATAAACACATAATTAACAATGTAGAAGCTATGAAACCTATTTTATCACTTGTATAACTTGGTAATTAATGTAAGAACATGTCTAGGCATGTTCAACCCGACAATTTTCAGTTTAAGCTCGGTTCGGAACCGAAAGTCGCATAAGTGGACTTTTGCTTTGACTTTCAGTTCTGACCCATTATAGCATATTTTAGAAATGCCTAAGAGCTCTATTAGGACCAGGTTATTGATTAGTGTAACCCTCTGAGGTTATACAACTTGGTTCATTAGTTATTCGATTCATGTACATGTTTCCGTTATATGCCTAAATATTGACCATAATGCCCTTTTGACCTTAAAACAAGGATTTTGAAAATGTGAGAGGACAATAATCTTTATTACTGATTTATAAACATGTCCCTAAATTTTCACATCAGTTTGAGGTCTAGATTAAGAGTTATGCTCAATAGCGTAATTAGAAAGCTTTTTATTAATTAAACGGCGTAATTAGCATAAAGCCTATCTAAACCCAATTTTTATACCAAACTTTATACCCACTGATGTAAAATAATATTTTGGGATTTTTGAAGATTTTTATTTATTTTTAAGCTGAGCATAACATAGGGTTCTAGCCTTAATTCGGTAATTGTCGGTTTTGCCCTTTTGGCCTATAAAATGAGTTTTACAAAACATTTGGACACCCAACCTTTTGCTACTGATTTGTTATAATAAATAAAACATTTTATGCTTTCTGGAATGATAAAAATATCAGTTTTTCATATAAAACCCGGAAATCGCTTAAAATCGCCTTTTTACGCGTTTTTAACGCATAGTATAAGTTAAAACTATTTTTAACATATAAGGTTTGATACCTACTGATGTTTTAAGTAAATTTATATATTTTAATAGTAAAGAAATTTTTTTAAACTCAGATTCCCTATTTTGACCTTTAAAGCCTATGTGAAATTACCAAAATGCCCATACGGTGCATAGTTTGATTATAAAAGGTAAATTTCACATATATGCCATACCCTACTGTTATGACTTATAAAAATAAGTATTTTTACTGATTGTATCAGACCTGAAACTCAGATTTATATTTAAACTCTTTTAAAGCTTTAAAATGACCAAAATACCCTTATGGGGCATAACTTAAGTTTAAATTCGTTTTGGGCATAATGGAAGGTATCCTACTGATATCACAATATATTTAAGGCATATTAACTTAGGAAACCCGTATATGACTCTTTTGGTTACCCGTAACGCATTATTCGCATTCGGTACGGTTTATGTAACTAGTTTGCATAAATTAGCCGAAACGGGTCAAACCTTATCGTTTTTATCTCAAAATCCAGAATGTGGTTAGTTTACCCATATTATACAAGTATTCAAACTTGTTAGGTCTAAACCACACTCTAATCCGGTCATCGCATAATCGTGCGTTTTGAACCGTATATCTTCCTTTAAAACTAACCGGTCTAAGTTTAGACTTATTTAAGACCCGTTAGGAATCTAATAGGTTATTAAAAACCTTCGTTTCAGATTAGGAGCCCAGTAAAAGCTACGTGCACTTGCTATTTGTGAATTATACTTGCTCAAGTAAATACTTTTAACTTATTTTCCCTATACGGGCTTGGGATACGGTATTATAATAATACCGCTTGGTCGGGTGTGTAGTCATTTAAATCGGATTGTGATTAATGTATTTACATAACTCGTTTTAATCTGTATTATTTGGTGTATGGCCTTTGGGGGTTAAATGACCATGTCCCGGATATCCTTGGCATCATTCAAAGAAACGGCCACGACCTAAGCACGGGGTGTAGGCATACACCTGACAGTTGGATTATGTAAAAACTGGTAATCCACTTAAAGGAATCAACCTTGTGGGCATTATACCTGTGGCGTGTCAGTTAATCATGTCCGGCTCTTCTAACCGGCCCTGACGGACGATAAATAAGTAAAACTGTATACAAGATTATTTTTAAATAATTGACCCAAGTTATAAAAGATATTTTTGTGCCTTGTGCATTCAAATCAATTTTCTTAAACTCTTTTCAAAATGAGTCAGTTAATTGTATTTACCAGTGTAAACTGACGTATTTTCCAAAAAGGCTAAGTGCAGGTACTAGACGAAATAGGCTGGCTACTCCTGGCATCATTAATCAAGTCTTGCAAGCTCTAGATGTTAAAGTCTGTTGAACAATGAATCTTTTTATCTTTTGATCCGCCTGTGGATCCATTACAGTCCGTTTATGATACTTTGATATTACTATTTTATTTGGTTTGTAATGTGATTCATCTTTTGCTTCCGCTGTGTACTTAAATTGTGTTGTTTGACTATGATGATATCAACTACGTCACGATACTCCCCACCGGGCCTACCGGTAATACGTGGAAATTCGGGGTATGACAGGTTGGTATTAGAGCCAACATTGAGTGAATTAAACACTAGCCTTTTGTGTTTAATCTAAATTACACAGTTTGCACATTTCTCGACTTCCGAGTCTAGACAAAGAACTTAGGACTAATCCAAATTGTTTTTATTTCTAACTTTGTCCTTTATATTTCTTTGTTGTCCTTTTGTTTGTTTTGACAGGACCTACTAGCAATGCCGCCAAGATTCCGAGGTAGCGGAAGAGGCAAGGGGCCATTCGTCGCCCCTAATGATCTCGAGGCCGGGCCTTCACACCGGCGAACACCATTCGACACCCTAAGCAGAAGTCCTCAAGAAAACTGGAGGACCTATATAGAACCCGCAAGGCGCTCAGTCTTGCTGAGCTCCTCACCATCTTACCAAAACTCTTTCGGGCCTCAGTCGAAGAACGAGCCCCATAACTCCCATAACTCCTTTATACCCCTACAGAGCCACAACTCACACCACTCGCCCTTCAACGACCCAACGCCCTATTTTCAGAGCCGGTTCAACCCGGCAAACCTTATTGGAGAGCCAACGAGTCATAACCCATTGGGGCCAGAGGACCATTTCTCCATGGATATGGATGAAGATCCGGAACCTGCCCAACCGCCAACCGGCACACCTACTCACCCCATCGAGATTTCGGATGGGTCACCTTTTCTCGGATCACCTTATAGCGGTCCCGACAGCTATGAGGCAAGGTTTAACCAGATCGACTGGGTGTTTACTCCCAGTTACCACAACTCACCGTAGCAGCAGCAGCCACAGCAGGATCCCTCCGAGGATTCCCGTTTTGTAGCGGTTACTCCGCCACCACCACCAGTGCAACAACAGCCTCCGGACCACCGAGGCGTAGAAGATCAACCGCACGGATGTCCGTGCGAGGGGGAGTCCGCATCAGCACTCCTCAGCATTCGAGTGGCAGCCATTATCCGCCACTATACAAAGACCCACATATGGGTAGGCCTTCAAACCCTGTTTCTGAGGTGCAGTCTGCGCCGGTCGCACCGCCACCAGTGGGTTTTGAAAGCCCAATCCCTGCATATACCAGTGCAGCGACATTCAACCCAATACCTACATACACCGGTGCAGCGGCGTATAACCCTTTCGAGCAGCCGGCCCATACCAACTACAACTATGCTGAGGCTGACCCATACCTGGTAGCGGCAAACTACAATGTTCTTCATCCCGAGGGGCCCTTTGGAGTCCCATATCAAGTTGGATATCCACACTATGGGTACCCACCCTATGGGTATCAACAACCGCTACCTCCTCAACCTCCGTTGTATCAGCAGCCCCCGCAGCCGCCAGTGATATCGCCACCGCAGCATCAAGAAATTCTTCAAAGGTTGAGTCAGGTGGAGGATGAGGTTCGGGAAGAGCGTAGGCAAAACCGAGGAATTTTCAAGGGTCTGGCGAGCTTAATCAAGGTGAAGACCAAAAAGGGTCATTAAGTCCTTTATTTGTTTATTTGTATTTCTTTAATGTTTAATCAAGTCCCTGCGTGGACATCTGTTTCTGTAATCAGTCCCTGCGAGGACTTGTATTTCCTGTTAGCCCCTGCGTGGGCATGTCTTTTCTGTTTAGCCCCTGCGTGGGCAAGTTATTTCTTTTAAAGTCCTGTTTAGGGCAAACATGTACTCTTTAAATTTTGTAGTGGAATGGTTTAATTTAAAATTTCATTCTTATTAATTATATGCATAAACATAAATTATGAAATAAATAAAAATTATCATTCCTTTTATAAGATCTGCCATTATAATAAAATCTAAAAAAGACAAAACTTAGCCCATGTGTCATATTAAGACAGGGCCATGATGGTAGATCCTCAATTAGATTCAGATCATGGTTAACATCTCAATTAAGGAATTGCTCCGCGTTAAATATTAATAAGAATCTTAAGGAGTATAACCTAGCCTGCATGTCATTATAAGACCTGGCCATGATGGTAAAACCTGTTTAAAAATAGATTCAAATCCTTGTTAACATCTGAAAACATGTTAACATTCCTGACTGATGTGATTCGTAAAATCACACGTGTCATTCTTATATTGGATTATTCCAATTCCTTCTTTACTATTAAACATCCATTTGTGATGTAATGCCTACAGGCCATAATTATTGTCATATAAGACAAAAGACAGTCGTAGCCTACAACTCCCTGTCAAGAAAGGTAATGAACTATGATTCAAACCTTAGCACCTCGATCATATAAGATCTTGGCCTATAAATTAAAAATGTCCTTGTGACTTGGCCTTTTGTGCCATTATTATATTTAATTATAACTAAGGGTTATTAATGAAAAATCCTGAATGAAATACTTAACAAATTAATCAATATGGTTCTTTAATACCATGGTTAATAGACTAATAAGATGACAAATCTATTATAAACTTCTAAGAAGTCATTGTCATCATTTTATGTAGCAATCAGACTACATGGCTGAGTCTGAAGAAATCAACAGTCACCCAAAGGAAAATCAAGATACCACCAGAATCAACATAACTGGTGCGGAACTTCAAACACTGATTGATAATGCTGTTACCAAGGCTATAGATAGACAGTTTAATGAGTCGAGTGGTACCCGAAGCAGGACCTTATCAGTACCCCATTCTAAACCTAAGACTCACTCTGAGGCTCATAGTAAGCCACCCTCTAAACATAATGGATCAAGGAGGGATGACGATCATCACTCCTTAAATCAGCATAGTGTTCCGTCAAAGAATATTGAGCTCAAACGAGAACCACGTGGTAAGTCTTGTACCTACAAATACTTCGTCTCCTACAAGCCCAGGGATTTCACTGGGGAGAAAGGGGCTGTGGACTGCATGACCTGGTTGGACGAGATGGATACCGTGGTAGATATCAGTGGTTGCGCTGATAGGGATGTTGTGAAGTATGTATCTCAGTCGTTTAAAGGAGAAGCACTAGCCTGGTGGAGGTCACTAATCCAGGCTACTGGGAAGATCCCATTGTACAATCTGTCATGGGATCAGTTTGTTGCTCTCATCAAGGAGAATTACTGCCCTCAACATGAGGTTGAAAAGATTGAGTCCGACTTCTTATCATTGGTGATGAAAAATATAGATTGTTAAGCTTACCTCACCAGTTTCAATACCCTGTCTCGACTGGTTCCGTATCTGGTAACACCGGAACCCAAGCGAATAGCTTGATTTATTGGGGGTTTAGCCCCAGAGATCAAGGCCAGTGTCAAGGCATCACGACCTGCTACTTTTAGGTCAGCAGCTGACCTATCCTTATCCCTTACCTTGGATGCGGTCAGGCAAAGATCGCATAAGAACTCGGAGGAAGGTAAGAGAAAACGTGAGGACGATAACTCACGACGGTCTGAGAAGAAGTATAAGTGAACCACAGACCACAAGAAGAAGTTTGGGTCTGGCAAGGGTAGTCAGCAAACAGATGAAAAGCCAAAGTGCAAAACCTGTCAGAAACATCATTTTGGAAAATGCAGGTTCGAATCCAAGTCTCAGTCAAAACCATTTGCATGTGGGTTATGCAAATCCAAAGAGCACAAGACGATAGAGTGCAAGAAGATAAAGGATGCAACGTGCTATAACTGTAACGAGAAGGGGCACATCAAGTCCAACTGCCCTAAATATGCCAAAAAGCCTAAAGAAGTCAAGAAGACCAATGCAAGGGTCTTCCGAATGGATGCACGAGAAGCCGTTCAGGATGATAATGTGATCACAGGTACCTTTCTCATCAATGATGTTTATGCAAGGGTACTATTTAATTCGGGTGCGGATAAGTCATTTGTAGATGATAAGTTTTGTAAGTTGTTGAATTTACCTGTTAAAACCCTAAGCGTGAAATATGAAGTAGAGTTGGCCGATGGTGCCTTAGAAACTGCCTCAACTGTGCTAGATGGATGTTTTATATCCATTAGGAACCACTCCTTTCCGTTATCCTTACTTCCTTTGAAGTTAGCTGGTTTTGACATATTTATAGGCATGGACTGGTTATCTCATAACCAAGCCCAGATCGTTTGCAACAAGAAACAAGTGGTGATCAAGACTCCGTATGGTGAGCCACTTACCATACAAGGAGATACCCAGTATGGGTTGCCTTAGCAAGTGTCTGTGCTTAAGGCATCAAGGTGTATGAAAGAAGGTTGTGTCATTTATATGGCACAAGTGACTATTGATGAACCAAAACCCAAGATTGAAGACATCCCTGTCATTTCTGAATATCCAAAAGTATTCCCTGAAGAACTACCTGGTTTACCGCCAGATAGGCAAGTGGAGTTCAGAATCGACATTATACCTGGAGCAGCACCTGTTGCAAGGGAACCTTTCCCGTTAGCCCCAACTGAGATGAAAGAGTTGAGAACTCAGTTGGATGATTTGTTGGCAAAAGGATTTATTAGACCTAGCTCATCCCCCTGGGGAGCACCAATCCTGTTGGTAAAGAAGAAAGATGGATCAATGCGGTTGTGCATTGATTATCATGAGATAAACAAGGTTACAATCAAGAATAGATATCCATTGCCCAGGATCGACGATCTGTTTGATCAATTGCAAGGGGGAAGTTAGTTCTCCAATATTGATTTAAGGTCGGGTTACCATCAGTTGAAGGTTAGAGATGGAGATGTGCACAAGACTGCATTTAGGACTCGTTATGGTCATTATGAGTTCTTAGTGATGCCTTTTGGGCTCACTAATGCACCAGCAGCATTCATGGACCTCATGAATCGCGTTTGCAAACCCTACTTGGACAAGTTTGTCATTGTCTTCATTGATGACATTCTTATTTATTCAAAGAATCAAGCTGATCATGAGAAGCATCTTCGGTGTATTCTTAAACTTCTTCAACAAGAAAAGCTCTATGCCAAGTTTTCAAAGTGTGAATTTTGGCTTCGTGAAGTCCAATTTCTTGGACATATGGTTAGCGAGCGTGGTATCCAGGTGGATCCTGCTAAGATTGAAGCTATCATGAATTGGCAAGAGCCGAAGACGCCCACAGAGATTCGCACCTTCTTGCGCCTGGCATGTAACGCCCCGCGTTTTCATACTTCCTATATTTAGAAACCATCGTTTGTAAAACTATTTTTGGAAACTTCGAAATCTTGTAATCATTCTTTCATTAAAAAGCAATGAGAAATCCGAGACTTGAATCATGAATAAAACTCGTATTTTGTTACAAATATGTTAAACACACCTTATATATACTCGTACTTGCAATCTCGTGGAACAATTGGTACTTATTCGTAATTCTTGGAAACAGTGTGCTAAACTTGTAAATACATGAAACTTATGCCCAAAACGTGTTTTGAACGTAAACGACACTTGATTATGATACTTATACACTCAATTATACTTGGTTTATACTCCTCAAACTTGGATTTATCTTAAAACATACTTTTATGGCAAGATTGGTCCCTAAAAGCCCTAAAATCATCAAATAAGCAAGTCTGGGGGCTAAATTGCAATTTTTGAAACTTATATGGAAATCAGAAGTGGCGGGCGGCCCGCTTTAACTTACTAGAAACCTAATGCGGGCCGCATTAGCCTTGTATTCGTAGAAAACACAACCAGCTTCGATCAGACGCGATTTTTGCACGAAATCCAACTTCTAAACACTCCCCAATCACCATTTAGCCACCTCTAAACACCTCCAATCACCTCCAAACTCTCTCACTATAAATATAACCCTTCTCCAAGCCTTCCTACACTTTCAACACTCTCAAATCACTCCAAGTTCACTCTCAAATCAGTTGCAAACTCAAGATTCGGGCAGATTCATAACCTTGCACAAAAGTGAGCATAACTTGCTCATTTCTTAATGAAATCACTTGATTCTTCTTCCTAATTGCTTGGATAATCATAGGGTATGATTCCTTGACTTCTCCTTGGAGAAATCAGACCTGGAAATCCCCTGAAATGATCCAAAACTTTCTGTTTTGATTTATGTTCTTACAAACTTGTTTAAACTTCATCCAACTTGTGTCTAACACATCTCACACCAATGTCCTAATGCTTACAACCTCTTTTATGGTTGGTTAAGCTTAAAAACATGGTTGAGACACTATAAATCAGAGGTTAAAACCTCAAATAATTCTGTTTTGATAAGGGTTTTTGACCCACAAATCATGTTCAAACTTATGCTTTGATGAAGAGTGATTATGGAACAACTTGGGTTGTTCCAACATAAAATCCTCACATGGTTTGATGATTTCTCTTAGTATAGCTTGTTATATTATTGTATTTACCTTAGTTCATGACCCTCCTTGGTTGTTTTTACATCAAGTGTAGTGGTGAACATACAAGGGGTCCCTAAACGGAAGCTAGTTCTTCCTACCCCATACTTGACATCCATGAATACTCGAGGTGCCTAAATGGAGATTTAATCCCCTACCTCCTACTTGAATTATTGGACTAAAGAATATGTAATACTTAACCTAAATATGTATATATACTCATTCGAACCTTTGATGTTGAACTTGTGTTTATATGTTAAAGTAGTAGAACACCATCTAAAACCAAAACCTTGTTGTGATTCTTATGGGTGTTCAACTCATGAAAACATTATCATAACCCTTGTGGTTACCAAGTGTCATACAAGTGTTAAGTGTTGAAGATAATTATTTTCACATGTGGACTCATATCTTATTTTTATGATGTTTTAAATACCGAATCTCGACCCTAAACCTACTTGAACCTTAACCCTTACGCATTCAATCTTTTAACCTCATCAACTCGTCAATAATTGGATAATTGGAAAGCATATGCAAACTTTGTGAGTATACTCGTATTTTTCCCCCTTTTTCTTTTATCACTTTTGGGGTGTAACATGTTTGCTTATCAACAAACTTGCACATGAACATTTTTGCTTAAACACATGAACATTTCTATTAGCATACTTGTATACGTGATTGCTCGATACATAAATTTGGGTGAGACTTATGTGTAGAACTTATCATTAACTTCGTACGAGCCAAACCTTGACATATGTAGCGCTATAGGATTAACGACCCGCCCGAAACTTGGGGTAATGTCATGAGCATATTGCGTTTCTTGGTTTGATATGTTAGACACATGCCATATTTAGTGGATATCTTGGATCACATGCTTGCTATGAGGAATTGTTCAAAACTTATCTTTTGCTATGTACGTACCAAACTTGTATACTCGCCTTTGCTTTTGCATTGAACTTTATTTTAAACATGTTACAGGTTGAGGATGATGATGCTATGAAATGAAGTAGCGTTGATGCCTAGATACACATATAGACGTTTAGGTCAAATACATCGTATAAATGTCATATTTGTTGTCGTATTGTTTTTCTTGTATTTAACATGTTGTATTTCAACTTTCATGTATTGTAACATTTATTTATGAAAGAAATCAACTTATCTTTAATTCTATTGTCACAATTAGCGTTATGATGTCTCGAGCAATCTTCACACTTCGTCTCATCCCGATGTTTCCGCCATTGGTTGGGGTGTGACAGATTGGTATCAGAGCCATAACTATAGGGAATTAGGAAAAGTAGGAATGCTTTAACCTAGTCTATAGTTCTAGAGCTTTATTCGTATGTTTTACTTGAAACTTCATGCATGCCACTTTATGTGTTTCTTATTTATTCTCTTTGAGCCTTATAAACATATATGTCATTTTATCCTTATGTATCACACTTCATATGCTATTCCTATGTGTTAATACATGTTTTGTTGTGTGTTAATATTGTTTTAATATGTCATTCTTTATGTGCCATTCTTGACATGTTTATACTTGTTTGTTTAATCTTCAATATACGCTTTTCCACATACATTTTACTCGACTATTCTAAATTCACAAACACTCGTAATACACAAGCGAGACGAATTCACCAAAATAGGCGTGAAACCCACAATTTGGTGAATGACTCTCGATCCTTCTACTTTTCTTTTCTTACACGAAATTCACCACCAAGTTAGGAGTGAAATCCTCACCTTAATGGAGAAATTCAAATTTGAAATTCTAGTGGACCCTCGTCAAAGTGTTGAAATCAAATTTTGACCCGACGAGTACCAACCACACCTAGGATACTAAATCGCCAAGTTAGGGGTGAAACCCGCACCTTGTCGACTAGTTCCACTCCTTGATTTTCATTAATCCCGTCAAGTCTCGAAATTTCAATTGAATTGGGGACATGTAGTAACTGGAAGGGTAAATACCGTCAACCGACTTGTCGGCGAGAGTATTTCACCTATTAGGCCAAAGCATGCTCCTCAAGTTCGAAAGACTTTTCGACTACTTTGGTTAGTCAAAGGTTCCGTTTTGGAACCATCCGAATTTTAATCAAACGTGTTTTACTATTTATTTTGCGCGATGCAATCTTTCAAATTCGAATTTACTTTCGATATTTTCTTCACACACACACAACATATTGAATCTTTTCCATACATTTATACATATGCAAGATTTCATGTAGTTTAAATTCACATTCCTTGTAACGACAAGTGGAGACATATCCTCGAGATAGGAGTGATTTCCTTACCTTGATGATTAACTCCACTCCCCTTTTCTTAAAACGACCTCACCAACGAGTTAGGGGTGATTCCCTTACCTAGGTGATCGTTACCAAAACGCCTCTTCAAAAATATCTTATTATGCAAACTCGATCATGTTTATATCTAAATTATTGATCATTATTCAAAATACATACGTGTACGATTTCAAAATACATTGTTTTGTCAAGCATACTTTCTATCCTACGACCTATTTTTACCTAACTCACATACACGGATTCTTAACTTATCTTAAACGTTTTACTACACAAATTTCCAAACCTTACGAAATGCTACCCGTCACTTTAATTGGTCAAACAAATCTCTTGCCCATGAACTTCATATTCGACTTAATCACTAAAACGCACTCGTGATATATATCACCAAACTAAAGATTTTCATTCTCAATCGGAGGATCAAACCAACCTTTCTTTTACACCTATAAGATCTTATGGATGTTATAAGATCGTTTTACCAAAGATTCTTTTCACATCAACAAATCATTTGTTAGAACTTTTAACAATCACAAAGTCCTTTTGCTAAAACTCTTTTCTAAAGGATCCTCGTTTTCACAAGAACCTCCTAAATTCACAACTTCTTGTCTAATGAAATGAAATTACTTTTGATTGAAAACTTTCTTACACCAATTTACAAAACACGTGGGCAAGAAGACTTCTTGGAGACCGACCATCCTTGGATCTCGTAAACTCTTTTAAAACAAAAGTAGCATTTCCATTTATTACAAAATGCATTGGGCTTAACCAATGAGTACCTTATATCCTTTTACATATGCAACTATATCCTACCTTTCAAACCAAGCTCAATCAAATTTTGATACGATAAACTCAACGTTTCATTTAACAACTATACCCACGTATCGTCCTACACGTTTTAGTCGTTTTAACGCAACAATTCACTTATAATCATTCGTATTTACATACTTAACCTTTTGGACGATTTTGTACACCTAAATCCGTGATGTTCCAACATACACTATATACGTAAATTTAAATATTCGTACCTACACTTACATTCATACGTTCTATGCCTATACTATTAACCGTATTCATACTTATGCTCATACGTTTCATGTTTTACTTATATTCATACGCTTCACGATTTTACCTATACTCATATATTTCATGTTTTCACTTATATTCATACGTTGCGTGCTTATACATATACACATACTATTAGTACGTGCTATGTCGATACACATACTTGCGTGCTTATTCATACCTAAACTTATACTTATGCTCACACTTTCATTCATACTCATGATCCATACATTCGTACCTATACGCGAGCGTAATCCGAGGGATTCGCTTGCGTGGGTCCTATACATACTTAAACATAGACTTGCTTACACGCTACATTCTTGCACGTGCACATTCTTAATTTTCAAATTATGGATACCCTAATTCATACACGACTAGTACAAGCTATGCGGATCAGGCGACGATCAATATAATCACGGGTGCACACGGGATTATAGTGATAGGCGTATGAAAACCATAGAGTGTACTACTGTGTATGGTAAGACACGGAACGTAACATGACACCGGATACGAAACGGACGTAACATGGTCGAAACATGGTGGATATGCCGCTGGTACTTCCTATATATAACAATAGCTATCATTCCAGTATTCAAGCTGAATGATTATGATTGTGAAATCCGATACCATCCAGGCAAGGCGAATGTAGTCGCCGATGCCTTAAGTAGGAAGGAAAGGGTTAAGCCCATTAGAATCAATGCCAAGAGCATTGAATTAAAGAACAACTTGAATGAAAGATTGTTAGCCGCCCAAAAGGAAGCTGTATTAGAAGCCAACTACCCGAATGAAAAGTTGGGAGTAACTGCTGAACAGTTATCATATGGCAAGGATGGAATCCTAAGATTGAATGGACGAATATGGGTTCCGATCTATGGAGGACTTCGGGATGTTATCCTCTAAGAAGCCCACAGTTCTAAGTATTCTGTTCATCCTGGAAGTGATAAGATGTACCGGGATTTGAAGGCAAATTATTGGTGGATAGGCTTGAAAAAGTCTGTAGCCACTTATGTGGCTAAATGTCTGACATGTGCTCAAGTTAAAGCTGAACACCAAAAGTCGTCAGGTCTGCTACAACAGCCTGAACTTCCCACCTGGAAGTGGGAAATGGTGACTATGGATTTTATCACAAAGTTACCAAAGACAAAACGAGGAAATGATACTATATGGGTGATAGTGGATAGACTGACTAAGTCAGCCCACTTCTTACTTATAAAGGAAACACACAACTCAGATAAGTTAGCTCAGCTGTACGTGGATGAGATTGTATCTCTCCACGGAGTGCCAGTGTCTATCATTTCTGATAGGGATACGAGGTATACATCGCATTTCTAGAAAAGCTTTCAACAATCCCTAGGCACTCGATTGAATTTCAGCACTGCATATCATCCTTAGACGGGTGGACAGAGTGAGCGTACTATTCAGACACTCGAAGATATGCTACGAGCTTGTGTTATTGACCTAGGTGGAAGTTGGGATGATCATCTCCCATTGATAGAATTTTCATATAACAATAGCTATCATTCCAGTATTCAAGCTGCACCTTTTGAAGCTCTGTATGGAAGAAAGTGCAGAACGGCCGTTTGTTGGGCAGAAGTTGGAGATGTCCAACTAACAGGACCTGATATAGTCCTGGAGACGACAGATAAGATTCTATACGAGATTGTCTCAAAGCTGCCAGGGATAGGCAGAAAAGCTACGCAGATAAAAGGCGTAAACCTCTGAAGTTCGTGGTTGGTGACAAAGTGTTACTGAAAGTATCACCCTAGAAAGGGGTAATGCGATTTTGCAAGAAAGGCAAGTTAAGCCCAATATATATAGGACCATTCGAGATCATCGAATGTGTCGGAACAGTGGCTTATAAGTTAAAATTTCCTGAAGAGCACAATGGTATTCATAATGTATTCCACATCTGCAATCTGAAGAAATGTCTAGCTGATGAATCACTAGTCATACCACATACGGATGTGCACATAGATGAGAGCCTGAAATTTGTTGAGAAACCTTTGTCAATTGAAGATCGACAGGTTAAGAAGCTTCGAAGGAAGCATGTACCGATTGTAAAGGTTAAATGGGATGACCGTAGAGGTCCCGAGTATACGTGGGAGGTAGAGTCCACAATGAAAGAGAAGTACCCTCATTTATTTCAGTAAATCTCGAGGTCGAGATTTCCTTTAAGGGGGTGAGGATGTAACACCTCGCAAAATCATGTCCAATAAAGTATCAACACGTGTCATGGACTTTAAACTAGCAACGGATTGATTATGAGGGACTAAAGTTGACAAACGAAGAAAGTATATGTATATAAGTATACAAAGTGTCAACATTTGATAATTTTGCCTTTTAAAAACCCTACATGATGTCTATACCCTAAAACGAATGTATCATGAAGCGTGTGAAACTGTAGGATCGTGAAACGACCTAACGAGTCGATCAGAAGAGTGCTCAAACAGAATCAGAGGCGGAATTCATTGATTCGGTCTTCGTTTAGCTTGGATTCACTATTAATTGTCTCATATATTAATCTCTGAACAATTTACAAGCTGGAGACACCTCGACAGCACTTCGGCGTCGGAATTCAGAATGTTACAAATGAGAAAGTTTGAAGGGTATTTATAGGAATGAACCCCTGACCGTTTGAAGGTGACATGCCACCCTTCAAACGGTAACCTCCCTCAAACTATCATGACACTTTCAAACTGTTACAACTTCAAACGGTAGCCTTTCAAACATGACCTCTTCAAACTTTCAGGCCATCTTCAAACTTTCAGGCCATCTTCAAACTTTCAGGTCATCTTCAAAATTTCAGGCCAAGACTCGATATAAGACGAAGTCGACAGATGTATGCGCCAACAGACTCCCCCTCAGATGTTGACGAGTCTTAAGTGTCGAGTCTTCGCATCTTCAGTCTTTATCAGTCTTTTTTCTTTCTTAGCATATACCAGGATCTTCTCTTTGGCTCTAACCTCGTCAGACTCCCCCTCTCATCATGATGGGATTGCTGTCTGGAATTAGCTATTACCTTGAGATTAATTCCTGGCTTTAACTTTGATTAGCTCATTTCCTGCACACATTTTCTCATCAAAACATAAGTTTTTACTTAACTCAATAAGAAAAAACTTACTAGTAATAGTTACATCAAGTTCAAATTAATGATCTTGATTAACTAATCAAACTACTCTTTTACAAACCAAAATTCTTCTGTTAAACTCACACTCCCAAACCTGTTCATCATGTTCAGCACTTGAAATTTTGAATATCAGCTTTCCAACATCAGTTGTCGAAAATCTTTTTGAATTTTTACAAAATTTATGCTAAAACACACTAAAATCTTTTTGGATTTTTGAATATAGAATGAAATACAGTAAAGAAATATTTACAGACACTATTTTTTGTGAGTTTGTGTAAGAGGATCATGTCAGTTTATGTGACCAATCACTAGCACCGTTAAGCTTTAAACATTTTAAGATCTAAACGATTCACGTAGATTGATGATATATTTGTCCTCTTAAGCTCAATCTAAAAACTTTCAATCTGCTTACCGATACTTTAAGGTATATTAAGATAGCACTAAGTTCTTATGGACCCCACAATCTCAGCATATCCCCTCATCATGCAATACACTATCTCAAGTAATGCCTTTAAACTTTTATCAACTGTGATTTGTGCGAAAACAAAGCAGAATGTTTAAACATTAACAATCAGGTCGATACTTCCGTATACGCAGAGAAAGTCCAATGTTTAAACAAAATAAGAAAATAAAAATAAGTTGAAGTTGTTTAGGCTTTAACCACCAGGTCGATACTCCCGTATACGCAGAGGAGGTCCAAAGCTTAAACGAAACACCAAAGAAAATAAAGCAGAACGTTTAGGCAACAACATCCAGGTCGATACTCACGTATACGCAGAGGATGTCCGATGCTTAAACAAAATAAAGAAATAAGACAAGTTTAAATCTTTGCAAAATGAAATGCACAATCACAGTGATTTTTCAGCAAAGTTGTGAAAGTTCACAAACTTAACCAGTTTTATGTCTTTCGACAATCAGCGATTACCGAGTAGGCACACAATCAAGAAGGACAAAACTAAGTACTATGCTTTCAATCATGTTTCCCACTAGAACTAGGCTTTTTGCTTTAAGTTTGTATCGTTATCGCAAATCTACTAGTCTAGCTGAGCCTATCGTCACATCTTTAGTAAGATCGTTTATCACATTTTATCTCTCCATTTCTTTAGCATGCTGTGACAGTCCAACTGATCTACTATCATTTCCTCTTTTTGACAACAAAACTCATTTTTGCATTTTTCAATGTTTTTGACATTTTCAAATTTTCTAATTTTTTTAAAATTTTACTCCCCCTAAAATCAAAATATGTCTCAATTTTGATTTTCTGGGAAAATTTGAAAACGAACTGTACAAGAAATGTGACAACCAATATCGAATTGCTTCAAAACGCCATCCACTTGGCATAAACAATCAGAACTCCCCCTGACAACAAAACATTTTCCCATAGTGATTTCAAAACACTTAAGTTTGTTTTAATCAAAATGGTTTTTCCGGAAAATAAGTTTTGTGAGTCTTTTCACAAATTCGGGGATCTTTCATCACTTTGTTTTCTTCAAACACTTGTAAAAACTAACATTTTTAAGATCAATCCACAAACATAACTTGTAGAAAATCAAGTACAACTTAATGTCCCTGATTTACCACTTTTAAATCGAAATCACTTTCGTGAATTTCTCAAGAAATATGCCGATTCATGTTCCACGCTTACCAACCTGGGAACTCCGGCAAGTCAGGTTTTTCTATTTGAAAAGTTTTACCCAAGCCTGACTGTCCTTGGGTAATTTTGAATTCTTGTTCAACAATGGTGGAAAATTTACATCATCCATTGTTAGACCAGAATTCTCAACTTTTACCTCAACACACGGCTCTTCTGGCTTTACCACACCAGATTCATTGCCTGAACTTGGCTTGTCCGACTTTGAAGAGTCAGATTCATCGCCAACAACTGGCTCCTTTGTTTCCGGAGAAACAAATTCATCACCAGCAACTTTCTCTACTTTCTTTGATTTCCCTTTCGTCCTCAGATTTGTATCTGATGAATTCGTTTTGCTTGATTTGTCATTCTTTGGAGAGCAAGACGATTTATCAAAACTTTTATCTGTTTTACCAGCTGTATCCGAGGACAAAATCCTTTCGAGATATTCTCTTGCCTTCCTCCTCTTCTTCCTCAGAGTGTCTTTTTGCCCCTGAGAAAGCTTCACTTTCTTTTCTTGAACTTTAGGTTCTTGAACCTTCTGTTCTTTGGGCTTTTCTTCGACTTTGACTGGTTTCTTCTTTGCCATTTTCTGAGATTCAGCCCTCGATCTTCCATTTGATCTCATTGGGCAATCTCTGGCAATGTGTCCTTTGATTTGGCAATTATAGCATCTTCTCGTCTCATAACTCCAATTCTGGCAGTTAACAGCAATGTGTCCTCGAACACCACAAGAGTAACACACTCTGTTATCGTACCAATCACCATTCTCAGTCCAAACATTTAGATCAAAGCACTGTTTGGCTTGGTGATAGTCATTTCTCCTCTTGTATGCTGGATTTGGCTTTTGAGCTCTGTTGTCAAACCTGCACCACTCATTACCAACTGTTTTTTAGTTTTGTTTTTCAGATTTTTGTGATTTTTAATAACGATTGGATGATTGAACTGATGAGCTTTTATTCTTGTTTTGACCATTTTCTGAATTTTTTACTTTTTGTTTCTGTTCCACTTTCTTCTTCAAAGGTTTTTGCGTAGAGCATTCACCCTTTTCAGTCGATTGCAGAACAGTTTCTTGAAATTTTTCTTTTAATTTTAAAAATATTTTCTTTTTCTCATTTTCAACATCAGACTCTGACTCAGACTCATCTGCTGAATAAAACTCCTCATTTTCATCATCAGTTTTCTCATCACAATCTTCAACCTTGACTTTGTCAAAGTTTGTGACATAGTCACTTATTGGAACAAAATTGATCGGTTTTGGACAGGGGAACACAGATAAAGCACAAAACCTTTCAATTTCTTTTCAAGCTCATCAATTTTGTTCCTTGAATTCTTAGCTTCATTTTCAAGCTGAGATATTCGTTCAAGATGAGACTTGATTGTTTTTTCGTTATCAATTTTAATGTTTTCAAGAACAGATTTTTCATTTTCCAAAACTTTTAACTGTTCTTGAAATTTTGTTTCATTTGCTTTTAGATTTTTGTTCTCCGGCTTTATCCAGAAATCTTCATCTCTTGAAGATTTCTTTTTTCTTTCAAAATCCTTTTCTTTTTCTTTCAAAATCTTGTTTTCTAATGTCAAACTGTTCAAATCATTTAACAGTTTGTCATTTTCAGATTTCAACCTCTCACAATTTTCCTGCGAATCAAAAATCTGTTTCTTATCAGCTTTCTTCTCGTCTTTCAAAGCTGAAATCTCTTCAGTCTGTTCCTTTCCCACTTGAACACCTTTACTCTTGCTCTTCTTTAATATTGATTTTCCACTTTGACTTTTCTTCTTTTCAGCATTTCTCTCCATCTGTTCTTCAAGTTTCTTAATAAATTGACAAATTGTCAATCTAGAATATTCTCCAGTTCTTTTTAAATCCAAAAGATATGTACCCCACTCTTGTTGAGGTATGGCATTGGCCAATCTTTCAACCCATTCATTTGGACTTTTCTGAATACGCTTCTCAGACATTGATCGAACAAGATGGCTATATCTCTCAATGATACTCTTTGTACTTTCTCCTGGACAACCTGAAAACGAGTCAAACTCTTTCATTAATACATTTATTCTATTAATTGTTTCACTATCCATATTAAATAAATTAGTATCCATGATTCAGAAACCCATTTTTCAAAATCGTCCCGTTAAATGAAATATCAAGTCCAAGCTAGATCACTTTTCAAACAAAACACTTTTCAATTGTTCCGAAATCCGAGTATGAAGTAGACTGCACTAAACAGTGATTGGGCAGAAAGTATGACTTGGGCCGAGAATTTGTTCTACAATTAATATTCACAGGACTTTAATCAAAAGCCGACAAGCACAATTCCAATTTGACCTTACTATTCAATTAACTGACAAGCACTATTTAATTCAAATCACATGCAACCGACAACTTGATAAGCCTAATATTAATCACATTATCCAAGAAAGTTGAATCAGATTCTCGATGTCATTAACCTCTCATGCAAACTGACAAAACACACCAACAATTTTAATAGTTACCGAGACCACATGATATCTTTTCCCAACAGATAACCTTGTTTAATGTTTTCACACAATACACGATGCAATTTAATTTTTTTTTAAAGTTCACATGCTATGAACCTACACCTTTTTAAAAGATCAACACAAACTGATTTGGCCAAACATCTTGAATCTCACAACACTATTCTCTAGATTAATAATCGGATAAGATTTCACATGCAATAAATGGATTCAGAGATTCACACATGCAACCGACAACACGGCATAATATCTTTTCCCAACTATCAATGACCTGACAAATCACATGAATCAATGAATCTTTTCAAACGGTTCACACAACTCAATGTACAATCACGTGAAGACTGAAACATTTTCAAACAGGAACCATGTTTCAAACGGTCATGTTGGCAACTTTCAAACGGTCATGTCACGTTTCAAACGGTCATGTTGGCAACTTTCAAACAGTCATGTCACGTTTCAAACGGTCATGTTGGCAACTTTCAAACGGTCATGTCACGTTTCAAACGGGAAGGTGCTGATTTCAAACGGCCAGACCAGTTTCAAACGGTCACGATGGCAACTTTCAAATGGTCATGGTCAATTTCAAACGGTCAGGACAGTTTCAAACTGTAGGGTGCTGGACTCGTTCAAACGGTCACCAACTTTCAAGCCATTTTTACCAGTTTTACTTCGAGTTTTGATCTGATATTCTCAAGGGTTTGTTAAAACACAATTATGCACACATTGTGAAAGTTTTAGCCGATTTTAACCGTGAAAAGTATCAATTTTGTGAAAGAAGGTGTAGAAAATCAGAATTTGCTAGCGAAAACGAGCTAAACGGTAAGAACTCTTCCTCCTGAGCTCTGATACCACTTGTAGGATCGTGAAACGACCTAACGAGTCGATCAGAAGAGTGCTCAGACAGAATCAGAGGCGGAATTCATTGATTCGGTCTTCGTTTAGCTTGGATTCACTATTAATTGTCTCGTATATTAATCTCTGAACAATTTACAAGCTGGAGACACCTCGACAGCACTTCGGCGTCGGAATTCAGAATGTTACAAATGAGAAAGTTTGAAGGGTATTTATAGGAATGAACCCCTGACCGTTTGAAGGTGACATGCCACCCTTCAAACGGTAACCTCCCTCAAACTGTCATGACACTTTCAAACTGTTACAACTTCAAACGGTAGCCTTTCAAACATGACCTCTTCAAACTTTCAGGCCATCTTCAAACTTTCAGGCCATCTTCAAACTTTCAGGTCATCTTCAAAATTTCAGGCCAAGACTCGATATAAGACGAAGTCGACAGATGTATGCACCAACAGAAACCGTTTGTGGAAGAAAGTGAAAGTTTACAAGACGCGAGGGTTAAATGTGTCAACATGTTTAAGTTATACCTCTGAGTGACCTTTTAGCGAACCCGGAGCATTGTAACGATTAATTATACTCCCAATAATAAGTGATAAAAATTTCACAAGGTTTCTATATTGTATGAGAAAGATATGCTAACTTTCGTAATTAAGGGGATAAAATTGTCAACGAGGCAAAACTTGTGTTTTCGGTTATCGTTTAACGAAACCGGACCTAATGATGATTGGTTATATCTCATGGATCATAGAAATATAAATTTCATGGGTTAAAAGTGCATAAAATGGAAGAAATTACGCTTTAGAAGGTCCAGGGGGTGAAAATGTCAAATTTTGAAACATGAATGCTGATAAGCTTGTTACTGGCGCTGCGCCACCACCTGGGCACTTCCCCGTGGTGCGGCGCGACGGACTACCAGATCAGCAAACACTTGTTTAACGTGGCAGCTTGCATGTTTGCCGAATTCCGCGAGTTTGCCACCCTCTAGCTGCTTGAAACACGTCCCTAGGCACTTGTCTTCATCCCTGGAGTTGCCTTAACACCTGTATCCATCTCCTTGATCCTCCATGGCTATATATAGAGCCCTTTGTTGCAACTTGTGAACTCACATTTGAGCACTTCACTTGAAAAGCTTCCAAACACTTGTTCTGAAGATTTCTGGAGCTCAAGACCACTTCCTAAGGATCCTTAGTCGTGCATAGGACTTCAGTAAGTGTCCTTAACCTTTCTTAATTCAATTTTACTTAGTTTATTAGCCTAAAGTCAAACCGTCGTAATTAAGGTTTGACTTCGTGATTAATTAAAATTTGTCCAGTCAAATCTTGAATTAAAAGTAGCTTTGAGTTGGTAATTATGTGGGTAATAAACCCTTAAAAGGGCACCCTCTGATTCCCACTCTAACTAGGTCAATTTTCGGGTCAAAGTTAATTTTAAAAAGTCAACAAAAAGCTAATTTTTGCATAAACACATAATTAACAATGTAGAAGCTATGAAACCTGTTTTATCACTTGTATAACTTGGTAATTAATGTAAGAACATGTCTAGGCATGTTCAACCCGACAATTTTCAGTTTAAGCTCGGTTCGGAACCGAAAGTCGCATAAGTGGACTTTTGCTTTGACTTTTAGTTCTGACCCATTATAGCATATTTTAGAAATGCCTTAGAGCTCTATTAGGACCAGGTTATTGATTAGTGTAACCCTTTGAGGTTATACAACTTGTTTCATTAGTTATTCGATTCATGTACATGTTTCCGTTATATGCCTAAATATTGACCATAATGCCCTTTTGACCTTAAAACAAGAATTTTGAAAATGTGAGAGGACAATAATATTTATTACTGATTTATAAACATGTCCCTAAATTTTCACATCAGTTTGAGGTCTAGATTAAGAGTTATGCTCAATAGCGTAATTAGAAAGCTTTTTATTAATTAAACGGCGTAATTAGCATAAAGCCTATCTAAACCCAATTTTTGATACCAAACGTTTTACACACTGATGTAAATTAATATTTTGGGATTTTTGAATATTTTTATTTAATATTAAGCTGAGCATAACATAGGGTTCTAGCCTTAATTCGGTAATTGTCGGTTTTGCCCTTTTGGCCTATAAAATGAGTTTTACAAAACATTTGGACACCCAACCTTTTGCTACTGATTTGTTATGATAAATAAAACATTTTAAGCTTTCAGGAATGATAAAAATACCAGCTTTTCATATAAAACCCAGAAATCGCTTAAAATCGCCTTTTTACGCGTTTTTAACGCATAGTATAAGCTAAAACTATTTTTAACATATAAGGTTTGATACCTACTGATGTTTTAAGTAAATTTATATATTTTAACAGTAAAGAAAAGTTTTTAAACTCAGATTCCCTATTTTGACCTTTAAAGCCTATGTGAAATTACCAAAATGCCCCTACGGTGCATAGTTTGATTATAAAAGGTAAATTTCACGTATATGCCATACCCTACTGTTATGACTTATAAAAATAAGTATTTTTACTGATTATATCAGACCTAAAACTCATATTTATATTTAAACTCTTTTAAAGCTTTAAAATGACCAAAATACCCCTACGGGGCATAACTTAAGTTGAAATTCGTTTTGGGCATAATGGAAGGTATCCTACTGATATCACAACATATTTCAGGCATATTAACTTAGAAAACCTGTATATGACTCTTTTGGTTACCCGTAACGCATTATTCGCATTCAGTGCGGTTTATGTAACTAGTTTGCATAAATTAGCCGAAACGTGTCAAACCTTATCGTTTTTATCTCAAAATCCAGAATGTGGTTAGTTTACCCATATTATACAAGTATTCAAACTTGTCGGGTCTAAACCACACTCTAATCCGGTCATCGCTTAATCGTGCATTTTGAACCGTATATCTTCCTTTAAAACTAACCGGTCTAAGTTTAGACTTATTTAAGACCCGTTAGGAATCTAATAGGTTATTAAAAACCTTCGTTCCAGATTAGGAGCCCGGTAAAAGCTACGTGCACTTGCTATTTGTGAATTATACTTGCTCAGGTAAATACTTTTAACTTATTTTCCCTATACGGGCTTGGGATACGGTATTATAATAATACTGCTTGGTCGGTTGTGTAGTCATTTAAATCGGATTGTGATTAATGTATTTACATAACTCGTTTTAATCTGTATTATTTGGTGTATGGCCTTTGGGGGTTAAATGACCATGTCCCGGATATCCTTGGCATCATTCAAAGAAATGGCCACGACCTAAGCACGGGGTGTAGGCATACACCTGACAGTTGGATTATGTAAAAACTGGTAATCCATTTAAAGGAATCAACCTTGTGGGCATTATACCTGTGGCGTGTCAGTTAATCATGTCCGGCTCTTCTAACCGGCCCTGACGGACGACAAATAAGTAAAACTGTATACAAGATTATTTTTAAATAATTGTCCCAAGTTATAAAAGATATTTTCATGCCTTGTGCATTCAAATTAATTTTATTAAACTCTTTTCAAAATGAGTCAGTTAATTGTATTTACCAGTGTAAACTGACGTATTTTCCAAAAAGGCTAAGTGCAGGTACTAGACGAAATAGGCTGGCTACTCCTGGCATCATTAATCAAGTCTTGCAAGCTCTAGATGTTAAAGTCTGTTGAACAATGAATCTTTTTATCTTTTGATCCGCCTGTGGATCCATTACAGTCTGTTTGTGATACTTTGATATTACTATTTTATTCGGTTTGTAATGTGATTCATCTTTTGCTTCCGCTGTGCACTTAAATTGTGTTGTTTGACTATGATGATATCAACTACGTCACGATACTACCCACCGGGCCCTCCGGTAATACGTGGAAATTCGGGGTGTGACATTGTTCCCATTGCCCTGATTGTTGTTGTTCTGGTTCTGGTTTAGCTGGGGGCAGTCTCTTTTGAAGTAGCTCTCAGCACCACACTGGAAACACCCTTTATTCTTACCCCTCTGCTGCTGCTGGGGCTGGTTCTGCGGAGTCTGCTGCTGTTGCTGTCGCCTCTGATTCGCAGGATAAAGACTCCTGCAATCTTTGGCTGCATGACCTGGTTTGTTACATCTCTGACAGTTGCCCTTGCTACACGGCCCGCTGTGGTGCAAGTTACATCAATTGCACTTAGGTGACTTCCCCTGTACCCACCCTGACCTTGATTACCAGAGGGTTGTTGACTAATACTCTTGTAGTCGTCAGTCCTTCGCTGCTGAGACTGAGACTGAACAGAACTTGAACCCTTGCTTGAGTTTCCATCCCATTTGCGCTTGTTGTCACTAGGAGCATCAGAAGTAGTGGTAGCACTAATACGCTTTAGCAGTCTGTTCTGCTCGACTGCCTGATCGGTGAGGTGGTGGGATAGTCGTATGATCTGCTGGATTGTAGGGAGGTTAGATGAAGTCACCATGCTCTGAATTTCAGGCACTAAACCTTTGATGTAAAGCTCGATACATTTGTTGGGAGGATCTACCATGGTGGGACACAAAGCAGCCAATTCATTCGATCTCTTCGTATACGCTTCGATTTCAGACCCCGTCATCTTCAGATTGTAAAACTCCACTTCTAGCTTGTGAATGTCATCACGATGACAATACTCTTCTTTGATCAGATCCTTAAAGTCGTTCCATGGGGTGGCATTAGCAGTTGCCAACCCTAGCATTTGCACCTGTGCGTTCCACCAAGTTAACGCACCACCTTCAAGAGTTCCAGTTGCAAACTTCACCCTGCTAGCCACAGGGCATTCACACATCTCGAAAACAGATTCGATCTTCTCAAACCAGTGGAGGAGACCCACGGCTCCTTCAGTGCCGTCAAAGGTACTTGGTCGACAGTCCATGAAGGTCTTGAATGTACACACTCGAGGCTGAGCATTCTGACCTGTTGCGCGAGAAAGAAAGGATAACGTTAATTAGGTTCACAAGAGTAGGATCTAAACATCCTAGGACATGTTGAAACAGCAGGCTATACCTCCTGCTTGAGCTGCTGCGAGAGCCTCAGCAACTCGTTCATTGATTAGAGCCGTCAGCTGGGCTTGAGTCAAGTTGAGACGCCCACTCATGATCCTCACATCGAAGTAAACACAAGTAAGAAAGGTGTCGCGAAAGTGCGTAAGTATGGGATGAAAGAAGAGAGTAAGCACACAGGGTTTCAATCAGTTGCTATATCAACTAAGCATTCTATGAACAATGCATTATGTAAACTAACAGGAAGGCAATACAAATATAAACCATATCACCTATTGTATTGAGTCTTGCACATGGAGTGAAGTTTTGTTGTGGATCGTTGAGCAATGTATAGGTTATAGTTTGGTTTTATCAAAAAGCTTTTCCCTTTTTAAAACCTAGTTCACTATAACCAATGGCTCTGATACCAATATGTCACACCCCCAAATTCCACAAGCGGAGTATCACCACAGGAGGCGTGACTGACCAGGATCCAGCCACCAATCATATTGAACAATATAAATTAAGTAAATAAAAGTCCAAACCAAATAATATAATTAGTGACTAAACAATTCTACACGTTCAAGTTATCAGCGGAAGCATAAAGTTCAAAACCCAAAACGTATGTGTAAAAGTTCATAAGTTTAACATGGAACTCAACAGTCCATGTCCCACAACGACCTCATCCTCCTGTGCAAGCTCCATCTAAACACCTAACGACCTGCAAGGCATATAGTAACGAATCAACAACAAAGTTGAGCGAGTTCACCGTTGGGTGTTCGTTTTAAGTTGATTCAAAAACATAAGTTTCTTTTAGATGGCTTACTTGCCGTGGGGGTTACCCCATAGTTTAAAACATAGTTATTCCTTTCCTTTTACTCTGCCTCCCAGCCGTGGGGGCTACCCCATGAATATCCCACTAGACCCGTTACCATATCGACTACTGACTGGAGTAAGTTGGGTGCCCTAAGTCAATGTCTATCATCATTGACGTGCCCAAATCCATTAGTCCACTCCCGTCCTCTGCGGCATGGCCTGGCGATTAAGTCGATATAAAAATGAGGGACTTAATGATAGAGTTTTTGTCTAGTGTCAATGTTTTCACCCTTCAATTAAGAGGGTGGAGGTACGTATTCTAACCAAGGAGAATACGCAGGGTTCCTTTCAATCAATTGCCCATTCCCAACCACCGGGAATCCCATGCCTTGTAGTAAGTGTGAACTCACCTTAGGTTAGCTCGGCAGATAAGCAAAAGGTTCAATCAAGCTGTTTGTGGTTAACAACGTCCTAACATGGTTACCACACAAGTCAGGTCTAGGTTCAAGTAGTGCACGTAAGTTTACACATAAACTAACAAGTTACGAACACGTAACGATCATGGCTTACACATAGAACATGTTAACAGTAGCAGTTAAGCACACATAAGGCCCAAACTTGTGCGATTCAGATCATTGGGCCGTTGAACTTATGCGAGCCCAATAATCTTGTGCGATTCGGTAAATAATGCCCAATCCATAACCCGCCCAACCTTGTCACACCCCCAAAATTCACACACGGAGTACCACCGCTTGGAGGCGTGACTGACCAGGATCAAGCCACCAATCATATTGAACATATAAGTAAATAGTAAATGTCATTCATCAATACGATAGGTGTTTTCAAAACCAAACATAAACAAGTGTGTAGCGGAAGCAATAATGTAAAAACCCAACATAAGTATTAAGTTGAAGTGTCACAAAAGAGTGTATCATAACATCCAAAATCCGTGCCCACAACGACTGCGCCTCCCGTGCAAGCTCCAAGAGTACCTATGGTCCTGCAAGGCATGTAACAGAGAGTCAACAACTAGTTGAGCGAGTTCATAGTTGGTTATTCAGTTATAGTGTTCGTATCGTAAATCGTAAGTTCGTTTAGTAATCATGTATCGTATGTAATGGTATCGCGGCCCTCTAGGCATGTTTGCGAAGTTTAGTGGGGGTTTCCCATGTTCTCTAGACTAGGTATATTTGTATCGCGGCCCACCCGGCATGTGTGCGAAGGTTAAAGTATAGTTCGCGGCCATTCCAGGCATGTATGCGAAGATTGTTCTATTATCGCGGCCGATCCCGGCGTGTGTGCGAAGAGAAGTATATACATCACTAGTCTAGCAGTATCTACCATTAACCTTCCTCTCCCGAGGCCTACGGTATGTAATTCCGATAACTCTTAAGCATAAATAATCAATCAACCCATTCCCAACCCCGGGAATCCCATGCCTTAGTAAGAGTGTGAACTCACCTTGTTTTGCTCGGTATGCTAAGTATGTGCTCAAAGTAAGTCAATCACGTCCTAAAGTGCGCACGTGTACATAATCAGTTTACATTCACGAAGTTGGCACGTAAGTATAATCATAGTGGACAACGCATAAAGAATCACCGAGTAGCACATTGCACGTATTCATGATCATACAAGTCAGGCATAGCATCTAACAGCAGTTAGTTAACTCAGTTAAGTTTCAACAGAAACAGTTACTGTGCAAATTACCCAAGTCGGCGAAACACCCTCTGTTTCGCCGTGAGCCCCTTCGACGAATCACTTTGATTCGTCGTGATATCACTCGGCGAAACACATTTGTTTCGTCGTCATGCGTTTCTTTGAATCAATTTCGCCGAGATTAGTGTTTCGCCAAAAGTCAGTTACGTCGAGCAGTTACATCAGTTACGCAATATCACAGAAACCCTAATTTGCCGACATCAACATACGGAAAGTCATTCAATCATACAGCCAATCATCTAATCACGATCTCAGATCAAAATCATCATCAAGGCACATAATATCTAGCATGAACCCTAATTACATGAATCTCAACCCAAGTGTTAACCACAGCCAAAAGCATTCATCAAACAAACTTTTTAATCAAAAACAAGCAATCAGTTCTGTTATATACACACTAACCGATTTGGGACGAACAAGGGAGGATTAGAGAGAGAGAGATGATGGTGGGAGATGGTTATCGCCTTCACACAGTGGAGAGTTCTAGGGTTTCTTTTTCGCCAAAAGTGTGAAAACAGAAGTCGGTTCACGTTTTAATATACAAATTTACGTACTGGGCCCGTAGTGGGCCTCGGCGAATCATTGGGCCGGCGAAACACATCCGTTTCGTCGAGAAGTTCTATGGCGAAACACACTGTTTCGTCGAGTTGTTTGATGGCGAAACACACTGTTTCGTCGAGTCCTTTCATGTGTTAAACTGTTTAAGTTTTTTTTCAACAGGTTTCATGTTATACAACCAAACACAAAATCATGCAAACACAATGCGTTTCATTATAATATAACGTGTACAGTTACAAGTTAAACAAGTCAAACAACTACACAGTCAAAGTCAACGTGCACTTAATGCGAAAGTGAAAGTCGGAAACTCGAGTTGTCACATTATCCCCAACTTGAAAGAAATTTCGTCCCGAAATTTAGCATGCGGTTACTGAGGAAGCTAAGTAAGTTATGTCGTTTACTGGTTTTCCTGGGGTGTCACATCATCCCCCCGTTGAGTTGGAATTTCGTCCCGAAATTCTGTAGTAGCTTCAGCCTCAGTAGTAGTTGCATTGTTTTCGAACAACTGGGGATATTTGAGTTCCATTTGGTCTTCTCGTTCCCAGGTATACTCTGGGCCACGACGGGAGTTCCAACGAACTCAAACAAGAGGGATTCTCGTGTTCTTGAGGACCTTAACATCCCGGTACGTGATTTCAACTGGTTCCTCGACAAAATGAAACCGTTCGTCGATAGTGAGCTCCTTCAAAGGAACTATGAGGGTCTCATCTGACAGACACTTCTTCAGATTCGACACGTGGAAAACGTTGTGAACCGCACTGAGTTCAGCTGGTAAGTTCAGTCTGTAGGCCACTTTGCCTATTTTCTCTATGACTTCGAATGGTCCAACGTATCGTGGATTGAGCTTGCCTCGTTTGCCAAAACGAACAACACCCTTCCAGGGTGAAACTTTGAGTAGCACTCGATCCCCAACCTGGAACTCGAGTAGTTTCCTGTCTTTATCTGCGTATGCTTTCTGACGGTCATGAGCTGCCGCCATGCGTTGTCGTATTAGAGCAATCTTTTCAGTAGTATCAACTACCATTTCTGGACCTGTGATCTGACTGTCACCCACCTCTGCCCAACAAAGAGGTGATCGGCATTTACGCCCGTACAATGCCTCAAATGGAGCAGCTTTAATGCTGGTGTGGTAGCTGTTATTGTATGAAAATTCCACAAGTGGCAGATGTATTTCCCAGCCCTTGCCAAAGTCAATTACGCACGCCCGAAGCATGTCTTCTAGAGTTTGAATAGTGCGCTCAGATTGCCCATCTGTCTGAGGGTGATAGGCTGTGCTCATGTCTAATCGAGAGCCAAAAGATTTATGCATTGCTTGCCACAGTTCTGAAGTAAAACGTGCATCACGATCGGAGATAATAGAGGTTGGCACCCCGTGCCTTGAAACCACTTCTTTTAAGTAGATGTCAGCTAAGGTAGAGAACTTGTCTGTTTCCTTAATAGCCAGGAAGTGTGCAGACTTAGTGAGTCGATCCACGATCACCCAAATAGTGTCATTTCCGCGCTGAGATCTAGGTAGGCCAGTAACAAAATCCATGGAAATTTGCTCCCATTTCCATTGTGGTATCTCAGGTTGTTGGAGTGGACCTGAAGGCTTCTGATATTCCGCTTTAATTCTCGCACAAGTCAAGCACTTGCTAACATAAGTGGCTATGTGAGCTTTCATGCTAGGCCACCAATATGTAGTTCTGAGGTCGTGGTACATCTTATCCGAACCAGGATGTACTGAGTAGCGAGACTTATGAGCTTCATCCATTACTAGCTCGCGTAAGTTACCATAGAGTGGGACCCAGATGCGTCCTGTTACATAGTAGGCGCCGTCTGCCTTTTGTTCTAACCGTTGTCTTGAGCCGCGTAGAGCTTCAGCCCTGACGTTTTCTGGTTTCAATGCTTCTACCTGAGCATCTCGTATCTGAGAAGGAAGACTAGACTGAATAGTGAGTTGTAATGCTCGTACACGCCTACGTGTAGTATCCTTTCGACTGAGGGCGTCGGCCACCACATTGGCTTTGCCCGGATGGTACTTTATAGCACATTCGTAATCGTTCAGTAGTTCGACCCATCTACGTTGTCGCATGTTCAATTCTTTCTGCTTGAAGATATGTTCGAGACTCCTGTGATCGGTGTAGATGGTGCACTTAGTGCCATACAGGTAATGTCGCCATATCTTGAGAGCAAAAATAACAGCCCCCAGCTCTAGATCATGTGTAGTGTAATTCCGTTCGTGAATCTTAAGTTGGCGTGAAGCATAAGCAATGACTTTATCCCGCTGCATCAACACACATCCAAGACCCTGGATAGACGCGTCGCAGTAGACTACAAAATCGTTCGTGCCTTCAGGCAATGAGAGGATAGGTGCGCTACAAAGTCTATCCTTTAAGTGCTGAAACGCTGTTTCCTGTGTATTACCCCAACGGTAAGCAACACCTTTCTGTGTCAGTAATGTAAGCGGCTGTGCAATCTTTGAGAAGTCTTTGATGAACCGTCTGTAATAACCCGCCAAACCCAAGAATTGGCGTATTTCTGTCGGTGTGCGAGGTGCAGGCCAGTTCTTGATCGAATCTACCTTGGATGGATCGACATGAATCCCATCCTTGTTTACCACGTGGCCTAGAAAGTGGACTTCACAAAGCCAGAAGTCGCATTTTGAAAACTTAGCGTACAGCTGTTCCGTTCGAAGGAGTTCCAGAATAAGTCGTAAATGCTGCTCATGTTCCTCCCGATTCTTCGAATAAATCAGGATGTCGTCGATGAAAACAATAACAAACTTGTCAAGATAAGGTTTGCACACCCTGTTCATAAGGTCCATGAAAACCGCAGGCGCGTTCGTTAGCCCGAATGGCATGACCAAAAACTCGTAATGACCGTAGCGTGTTCTGAACGCTGTTTTGGAGACGTCCTCATCCCGGACTCTCAGTTGATGATAGCCTGACCTCAGGTCAATCTTCGAGTAATAGTTCGACCCTTGCAACTGGTCGAATAAGTTGTCGATGCGTGGAAGAGGATAGCGATTCTTCACGGTCACCTTGTTCAGTTCGCGGTAATCTATGCACATGCGGAAAGTGCCGTCTTTCTTCTTCACAAATAATACTGGAGCTCCCCAGGGCGAAGAGCTAGGACGTATGAAACCCTTTTCCAAGAGTTCTTGCAATTGCTTAGACAGTTCTTCCAGTTCATTTGGAGCTAAGCGATAAGGTGCTCGAGCTATAGGTGCTGCTCCTGGAGCTAGCTCGATCTGAAATTCGACCTGATGATGAGGCGGTAGCCCAGGTAACTCTTCAGGAAACACTTGAGGAAAGTCGCGCACGACTGGAATATCCTCTAACTTCTTCTCTTTCGTCGATGTATCAGTAACGAATGCTAATATAGCTGTGTGACCCTTTCGCAAACACTTATGTGCCTTCAAGAAGGAGATGATGCCACTCACGACACCACTCTTGTCGCCTTGAACTTCGAGAGGTTCTTTTCCAGTACGGGAAATGCGAATGATCTTCTCCTTGCATAGGATCTCTGCTTGTTGTTGGGATAACCAATCCATACCAATGACGATATCAAAACTACTCAGAGTTATAGGAATGAGATCGATAGAGAAAGTCTGACCAGCGAGGATAAGATTACAACCCTGAACTATGTGTGTAGCCTCTAGACTTTTTCCGTTAGCTAACTCTACGACATGTTTGGTGTTCAAAAGTGTTGGTGCGCGTTTAAGCATTTGACTAACTTTCAGAGACATATAACTGGTATCCGCACCCGAATCAAATAATACAGTAACATAAAAGTCGTCGAGAAGAAACTTACCCATAACCATATTAGGATCGTTCCTTGCATCACCCTGACCAATCACAAATGCACGACCCCTAGCACCATTGTCGTTGTTGTTTCCCCCATTGTTGTTCCTATTGCCCTGATTATTGTTGTTGTTATTCTGATTCTGGTTTAACTGGGGGCAGTCCTGCTTGAAATGGCCTTCAGCCCCACATTGAAAGCATCCCCTATTGTCTCGTTGTTGTTGTTGTTGTTGTTGCTGGTTTCGTGGAGCTAGTGGCTGTTGTTGCTGGTTCTGATTCGCAGGCCTTGAGCTCCTGCAATCTTTAGCTTCATGACCCATCTTGAGACATCTCTGACAGCGGCCCTTGCGACATTGACCACTGTAGTGTCTGTTGCACCTGTTACACAGTGGGTGAATTCCCCGGTATCCACTCTGCCCCTGACCACCAGACGATTGCTGACTCGGACTCTGGTAATCACTAGTCTTGCGCTGCTGCTGTGCTTGAGACTGTACGGTAGCTGAACCCCTGCTGGAATCCCCTTCCCATTTCCGCTTGTTGTCACTGGGAGTAGCAGGAGTAGCTGGAGTGGTAGCGGTAGTGGTAGCGCTGATACGTTTAGGCAGCTTGTTCTGTTCCACTGCCTTATCGGTGAGGCGATGAGCTAACTTGACGATCTGTTGAATGGTGCCAAGATTTGCTGAGGTTACGTGACTTTGAATCTCCGGCACCAGAACCTTGAGATACAGTTCGATACGCTTAATGGGAGGGTCTACCATAGTAGGACACAGAATAGCCAACTCATTCGATCTTTTGGTGTACGCTTCAATTTCTGACCCCGTCATTTTCAAGTGGTAAAACTCTACCTCCAGCTTATGAATGTCATCACGGCTACATTATTCCTCTTTGATCAAATCCTTGAAATCATTCCAGGGTATGGCGTTAGCAACAGCCAACCCTAACATCTGAACTTGCGCATTCCACCAATTCAGCGCAATGCCTTCTAGAGTACCAGTGGCGTACTTCACCCTGCGAGCCTCAGGGCATTCGCACATCTCAAAAACGGACTCGAGCTTTTCAAACCAACGGAGAAGTCTAATCGCTCCTTCCGTGCCACTAAAAGTAGTAGGACGACAGTCCATGAAAGTTTTGAAGGTGCAAATAGGTGGTTGACCTATTGTGTATAAGAATCAGGACAAAGTTAAACACAAGAGTTGGTTTAGGAGTGTAGGATCTAAAGATCCTAGTGTGAGTTACAACTGCAGGGTATACCTCCTGCTTGTGCGGCTGCAAGTGCCGCAGCAACTCGCTCGTTAATGAGAGCCGTCAACTGGGCTTGTGTCATGTTAATGCGTCCAGCCATGATCTTCATAGCAAATGTAACATAAGTGAGAGTGGTTCGCGAATAGTGCGATGACAGAAGAAAGTGAGCACACAAGTATTCTCAAGCAATAGGGGTTACGCGTATCTAAGCATACCATGAGCAAAAATTCTATGTAATTCTAGCAAGTAGGCAATAAAACGTATACCATAATACCTAAAATGTTGAGTCTTGCACGTGGAGCGAGGCGTCGTTGTGGATCATTGAGCACTGTTCAGGTTATAGTCTGGTTTTAACAAAAAGTTTTCCCTTATTAAAACCTAGTTCACTATAACCAATGGCTCTGATACCAATCTGTCACACCCCCAAAATTCACACGCGGAGTACCACCGCTTGGAGGCGTGACTGACCAGGATCAAGCCACCAATCATATTGAACATATAAGTAAATAGTAAATGTCATACATCAATACGATAGGTGTTTTCAAAACCAAACATAAAAAAGTGTGTAGCGGAAGCAATAATGTAAAAACCCAACATAAGTATTAAGTTGAAGTGTCACAAAAGAGTGTATCATAACATCCAAAATCCGTGCCCACAACGACTGCGCCTCCCGTGCAAGCTCCAAGAGTACCTATGGTCCTGCAAGGCATGTAACAGAGAGTCAACAACTAGTTGAGCGAGTTCACAGTTGGTTATTCAGTTATAGTGTTCGTATCATAAATCGTAAGTTCGTTTAGTAATCATGTATCGTATGTAATGGTATCGCGGCCCTCTAGGCATGTTTGCGAAGTTTAGTGGGGGTTTCCCATGTTCTCTAGACTAGGTATATTTGTATCGCGGCCCACCCGGCATGTGTGCGAAGGTTAAAGTATAGTTCGCGGCCATTCCAGGCATGTATGCGAAGATTGTTCTATTATCGCGGCTGATCCCGACGTGTGTGTGAAGAGAAGTATATGCATCACTAGTCTAGCAGTATCTACCATTAACCTTCCTCTCCCGAGGCCTACGGTATGTAATTCCGATAACTCTTAAGCATAAATAATCAATCAACCCATTCCCAACCCCGGGAATCCCATGCCTTGGTAAGAGTGTGAACTCACCTTGTTTTGCTCGGTATGCTAAGTATGTGCTCAAAGTAAGTCAATCACGTCCTAAAGTGCGCACGTGTACATAATCAGTTTACATTCACGAAGTTGGCACGTAAGTATAATCATAGTGGACAACTCATAAATAATCACCGAGTAGCACATTGCACGTATTCATGATCATACAAGTCAGGCATAGCATCTAATAGCAGTTAGTTAACTCAGTTAAGTTTTAACAGAAACAGTTACTGTGCAAATTACCCAAGTCGGCGAAACACCCTCTGTTTCGCCGTGAGCCCCTTCGACGAATCACTTTGATTCGTCGTGATATCCCTCGGCGAAACACATTTGTTTCGTCGTCATGCGTTTCTTTGAATCAGTTTCGCCGAGATTAGTGTTTCGCCAAAAGTCAGTTACGTCGAGCAGTTACATCAGTTACGCAATATCACAGAAACCCTAATTTGCCGACATCAACATACGGAAAGTCATTCAATCATACAGCCAATCATCTAATCACGATCTCAGATCAAAATCATCATCAAGGCACATAATATCTAGCATGAACCCTAATTACATGAATCTCAACCCAAGTGTTAACCACAGCCAAAAGCATTCATCAAACAAACTTTTTAATCAAAAACAAGCAATCAGTTCTGTTATATACACACTAACCGATTTGGGACGAACAAGGGAGGATTAGAGAGAGAGAGATGATGGTGGGAGATGGTTATCGCCTTCACACAGTGGAGAGTTCTAGGGTTTCTTTTTCACCAAAAGTGTGAAAACAGAAGTCGGTTCACGTTTTAATATACAAATTTACGTACTGGGCCCGTAGTGGGCCTCGGCGAATCAGTAGGCCGGCGAAACACATCCGTTTCGTCGAGAAGTTCTATGGCGAAACACACTGTTTCGTCGAGTTGTTTGATGGCGAAACACACTGTTTCGTCGAGTCCTTTCATGTGTTAAACTGTTTAAGTTTTTTTTCAACAGGTTTCATGTTATACAACCAAACACAAAATCATGCAAACACAATGCGTTTCATTATAATATAACGTGTACAGTTACAAGTTAAACAAGTCAAACAACTACACAGTCAAAGTCAACGTGCACTTAATGCGAAAGTGAAAGTCGGAAACTCGAGTTGTCACAAACCTGTTGTGCGATCAGCACAAACTTATGCGATCCGCAACGGGTTGTGCGATCCAAAACAAACCCGGCCTAATAACATGCAACCCAACACCTTGTGCGGCCCAAATGGCCTTAACAGTTTTTATATTTGTGTGGCCCAACATGTTGTGCGATCATCACAACCTTGTGCGACTCACAACATGTTGTGCGATCCTTCAATAATGAGTTGTACAGTGTGCTATAACAGTTGTACCCTATGACTTGTGCGACTGGCCTTGTGCGATTAGTTATATATTTCCTTAAATCATGCAATCAGTTTCATTAATTCCATTTAATTTGCAAGGCCAATTTAACAGTTTCCAACTTTGTGTTAATCGATCAACCAAAGGATTTTTCCATTCATTCTCATGAATCTCTCATGAATCCCTAATTAACAACTAATCAAGAACAACAACTCATTATCACCAAAATCGGATTAAATAGTATGATTAACACCAAAATCCCAAATCACCATAACAATATAATCATTATGCTATTTAGATCAAACACACTCACATATCATCATACCATTCTTCGTGCCAATCAAACCAATCGACCACACATTCAATCAAGATTATCATAACATCCATTAACAATAACAGTTTCACCGTATTCGTATATTAGCATCTATTTCTAAATCAAACATCAAGATTCCCAATGACATAACAACAAGCATGAACCCTAGTTTACATAACAAATCATAGCAATCAAATCATAGTAACTAGTAAGGATGTAACACTAACCAGAAAGCCGAAGAACTAGGTTGATCGAGATGGGGAAGTTTCGGATGTGGGACAGCCGTCGAACAAGAGGGAGGAGAGGATAGAGAGCTAGGGTTTTGTGTGTGTTGTGTATTTTGCAAATAGCGAGGAGTATACACCCTCCTCATGAGGTTATGCGTGAAAAGGGTGGGCAGAACCCTTCATGGGCTGCCCTTTGATCTCGAGTGCAAAGAGTGTGGGCCGAGAGTGGTGTGCCCAAAAGGGCTTGTGCGATTGGACTAGTGTTGTGCGATCGAGATTTATTATACACTTATACTTATAACACAATCACACATAACATGTAACATTCAACTCACAATCATTCCATTAAAATCAACATATCAATTAGTCACATAATGTTCATACAAGTTACATCAAGCACAAAGATAGGTTCTGAAATACGAGTTGTCACATCATCCCCAAGTTGAAAGAAATTTCGTCACGAAATTTAGCACGTAGTCACTGAGGAAGCTAGTTGAGTTGTGCGGTTTCCTGGTTTTCCTGAGGTGTCACATCATCCCCCCGTTGGTTTGGAATTTCGTCCCAAAATTCCGCAGTAGCTTCAGCCTCAGTAGTGGTTTCACTTTTCTCGAACAACTGGGGATACTTATGTTTCATTTGGTCTTCTCGTTCCTAGGTAAACTCTGGGCCACGACAAGAGTTCCAACAAACTCGAAAAATGGGTATCCTGGTACGTTTGAGAACCTTAACTTCTCGGTCCGTAATTTCTACTGGTTCCTCGACGAATCGCAACTGATCGTCGATAGTGAGTTTCTTGAGAGGAACTATGAGGGTCTCATCTGACAGACACTTCTTCAGATTTGACACATGGAATACGTTGTGAACTCCACTGAGCTCTTCAGGTAGATTCAATCTGTAGGCCACTTTGCCAATTCTCTCAGTGATTTCGAAAGGTCCGACATAACACGGATTTATCTTGCTTCGCTTGCCAAAGTGAATCACACCTTTCCAAGGTGAGACTTTAAGTAGCACTCGATCCCCAACCTGGAACTCGAGCGGTTTCCTGGGCTTATCAGCGTAGCTTTTCTGACGGTCACGAGCTGCCGCCATCCGTTGTTGTATTTAGGAAATCTTTTCCATCGTGTCGACGACGAGTTCTGGGCCAGTAATTTGGCTGTCGCCAACTTCAGCCCAGCATAAGAGTGATCGGAATTTCCGTCCATACAACGCCTCGAACGGAGCAGCCTGGATGCTAGTGTGGTAACTGTTGTTATACGAAAACTCCACCAAAGGTAGATGCCTTTCCCAGCCGTTACCAAAGTCAATAACACATGCTCGAAGCATGTCTTCAAGAGTTTGGATGGTGCGTTCAGTCTGCCCATCCGTCTGAGGATAATATGTTGTGCTCATGTCTAGACGCGAGCCAAAGGATTTGTGCATTGCCTGCCACAAATCAGATGTAAAACGTGGATCACGATCAGAAATGATGGAAGTTGGCACCCCATGCCTCGAGCCTACTTCCTTAAGATAGATGTCTGCTAGAGTAGAGAACTTATCCGTTTCTTTGATAGCCAGGAAGTGTGTAGACTTCGTCAGTCGATCCACTATCACCCAAATGGTATCGTTTCCTCGTTGAGATCTAGGTAAGCCAGTAACAAAGTCCATGGAAATTTGCTCCCATTTCCATGTCAGGATCTCTGGTTGCTGAAGTAGGCCTGATGGCTTCTGGTATTCAACCTTGACCCTAGCACATGTCAAACATTTACTAACATAGGTCGCTATGTTAGCTTTCATGTGGGGCCACCAGTACGTAGTTTTGAGATCGTGGTACATCTTATCTGAACCAGGATGTACCGAGTAACGAGACTTGTCTGCTTCATCCATCACAAGCTCACGTAGTTTACCATGAAATGGAACCGAGATGCGCCCCGCTAAGTAGTAAGCACCGTCTTCCTTTAGTTCTAACCGTTTCTCCAATCCCCGCAGGGACTCAGCCTTGACGTTCTCTTCTTTCAATGCTTCAATCTGAGCATCACGAATTTGGGCAGGAAGACTAGAGTGAATAGTAAGTTGTAACGCACATACACGCTTAGGTTTGGTTTCTTTAGGACTGAGGGCGTTAGCCACGACATTGGCTTTGCTTGGATGGTACTTGATTGCACATTCATAGTCGTTAAGGAGTTCGACCCACCGGCGCTGTCCCATGTTCAACTCCTTCTGATCGAAGATATGCTGGAGACTCTTGTGATCGGTGTATATAGTGCACTTGGTACCGTACAATTAATGTCTCCATATCTTAAGGGCAAACACCACCGCTCCCAACTCCAAGTCGTGAGTGGTGTAGTTCTTTTCATGAATTTTAAGTTGGCGTGATGCGTAAGCAATGACTTTCTCACGTTGCATCAACACATAACCAAGTCCCTGGATTGACGCGTCACAATAATCGTCTATGCCTTTAGGCAATGAGAGAATAGGTGCGTTACAAAGCTTCAACTTCAGCTGCTGAAATGCGGATTCCTGAGCATCACCCCAACGGTAGGTGACACCCTTCTGAGTAAGGACAGTAAGTGGCTGCGCAATCTTCAAGAAATCCTTAATGAACCTTCTGTAGTAACCCGCCAAACCAAAAAATTGACGGATTTCAGTTGGAGTTCGAGGTGCAGGCCAATTCTTGATCGAGTCAACCTTGGATGGATCAACGTGAATCCCATCCTCATTAACCACGTGGCCTAGGAAGTGGACTTCACGAAGCCAAAAGTCACATTTCGAAAACTTAGCATAAAGCTGTTATGTTTGAAGAAGTCCTAGAATGAGTCGCAAAAGACGCTCGTGTTCCTCCTGACTCTTAGAATAGATCAGGATGTCGTCGATGAATACAATAACAAACTTATCCAAATAAGGTTTTTACACTCGATTCATGAGGTCTATGAAAACCGCAGGTGCGTTTGTCAACCTGAAAGGCATGACCAGGAACTCGTAGTGTCCGTAACGAGTCCTGAAGGCTGTCTTTGAGATGTCCTCATCTTGGACTCTCAGCTGATGATAGCCCGATCTCAGATCAATCTTTGAGTAGAAGCTCGACCCTTGCAACTGGTCGAACAGGTCGTTGATACGCGGAAGGGGATAACGATTCTTCACGGTCACCTTGTTGAGTTCGCGATAGTCTATGCACATTCGAAAAGTACCGTCTTTCTTCTTCACAAACAAAACTGGTGCTCCCCAGGGCGAAGAGCTAGGACGAATGAAACCCTTGTCCAAAAGCTCTTGCAGTTACGCAAACAGTTCTTCTAGTTCTGATGGGGATAAGCGATAAGGTGCACGAGCTATAGGCGCTGCTTCAGGAGCTAGCTCGATTTGAAACTTGACCTGACGATGAGGAGGAAGTCCCGGTAATTCCTCAGGGAATACCTTAGGAAAGTCGCGTACGATCGGGATGTCTTCTATCTTCTTTTCCTTCGTAGAGGTGTTAGTAACGAGAGCTAGTATAGCAGTGTGGCCCTTTCGCAAACATTTCTGGTCCTTAAGGAAAGAGATGATGCCCACGACAGCACCACTCTTGTCACCACGAATAACGAGAGGTTCTTCACCAGAACGAGGGATGCGGACAATCTTCTCCTTGCATAGAATCTCCGCTCGATGATGGGATAACCAATCCATCCCAATGACAACGTCGAAGCTACCAAGAACGATGGGGATGAGGTCGATAGAGAAGATCTGACCAGCTAAAGCGAGATTACAACCCTTAACTATGTGTGTGGCCTCAAGACTTTTACTGTTTGCTAGCTCTACAACATGCTTGGCGTTTAAGGGAATTGGGGTACGCTTAAGCATCTGACTAACCTTTAGGGACACATAACTAGTATCGGCACCCGAATCGAATAAAACTGAAAAAAAGAAATCATCCAGTAGGAACTTACTCGTCACAACGTTGGGATCGTTCCTCGCATCACCTTGACCAATCACAAAAGCACGTCCCCTAGCACCATTGCCATCATTGTTATCCCTGTTGTTGTTCCCATTGTCCTGATTGTTGTTGTTGTTCTGGTTCTGGTTTAGCTGGGGGCAGTGTCTTTTGAAGTGGCCCTCAGCACCACACTAGAAACACCCTTTATTGTTACCCCTCTGCTGCTGCTGCTGGGGCTGGTTCTGCGGAGTCTGCTGCTGTTGCTGTCGCCCCTGATTCGCAGGATAAAGACTCCTGCAATCTTTGGCTGCATGACCTGGTTTGTTACATCTCTGACAGTTGCCCTTGCTACACGGCCCGCTGTGGTGCAAGTTACATCAATTGCACTTAGGGTGGCTTCCCTTGTACCCACCCTGACCTTGATTACCAGAGGGCTGTTGACTAAGACTCTTGTAGTTGTCAGTCCTTCGCTGCTGAGATTGAGACTGAACAAAACTTGTACCCTTTCTTGAGTTTCCATCCCATTTGCGCTTGTTATCGCTAGGAGCATCAGAAGTAGTGGTAGCACTAATACGCTTTGGCAGTCTGTTCTGCTCGACTGCCTGATCGGTGAAGCGGTGGGATAGTCGTATGATCTGCTGGATTGTAGGGAGGTTAGCTGAAGTCACCATGCTCTAAATTTCAGGCACTAAACCTTTGATGTAAAGCTCGATACGTTTGTAGGGAGGATCTACCATGGTGGGACACAAAGCAACCAATTCATTCGATCTCTTCGTATACGCTTCGATTTCAGACCTCGTCATCTTCAGATTGTAAAACTCCACTTCTAGCTTGTGAATGTCATCATGATGACAATACACTTCTTTGATCAGATCCTTAAAGTCGTTCCATGGGGTGGCATTAGCAGCTGCCAACCATAGCATTTGCACCTGTGCGTTCCACCAAGTTAACGCACCACCTTCAGGAGTTCCAGTTGCAAACTTCTCCCTGGTAGCCAGAGGGCATTCACACATCTCGAAAACATATTCGATCTTCTCGAACCAGTGGAGGAGACCCACGGCTCCTTCAGTGCCATCAAAGGTACTTGGTCAACAGTCCATGAAGGTCTTGAATGTACACACTCGAGGCTGAGCATTCTGACCTGTTGTGCAAGAAAGAAAGGATAAGGTTAAGTAGGTTCACGAGAGTAGGATCTAAACATCCTAGGATAGGTCGAAACAGCAGGCTATACCTCCTGCTTGAGCTGTTACGAGAGCCTCAGCAACTCATTCGTTGATTAGAGCCATCAGCTGGGCTTGAGTTAAATTGAGACATCCATTCATGATCTTCACATCGAAGTAAACACAAGTGAAAAAGGTGTCGTGAAAGTGCGTAAGTATGGGATGACAGAAGAGAGAAAGCACACAGGGTTTCAATCAGTTGCTATATCAACTAAGCCTTCTATGAACAATGCACTATGTAAACTAACAGGCAGGCAATAAAAATAAAAATATAAACCATATCACCTATTGTATTGAGTGTTGCACATGGAGCGAAGTGTCGTTGTGGATCGTTGAGCACTGTACAGGTTATAGTCTGGTTTTGTCAAAAAGCTTTTCCCTTTTTAAAACCAAGTTCACTATAACCAATGGCTCTGATACCAATCTGTCACACCCCCAAATTCCATAAGCGGAGTATCACCGCAGGAGGCGTGACTGACAAGGATCCAGCCACCAATCATATTGAACAATATAAATTAAGTAAATAAAAGTCCAAACCAAACAATATAATTAGTGACTAAACAATTCTACAAGTTCAAGTTATCAGGGGAAGCATAAAGTTCAAAACCCAAAACGTATGTGTAAAAGTTCATAAGTTTAACATGGAACTCAACAGTCCATGTCCCACAACAACCTCGTCCTCCTGTGCAAGCTCCATCTAAACACCTAACGACCTGCAAGGCATATAGTAACGAATCAACAACAAAGTTGAGCGAGTTCACGGTTGGGTGTTCGTCTTAAGTTGATTCAAAAACATAAGTTTCTTTTAGCTGGCTTACTTGCCGTGGGGGTTACCCCATAGTTTAAAACATAGTTATTCATTTCCTTTTACTCTAGCTCCCACCCATGGGGGCTACCCCATGAATATCCCACTAGAACCGTTACCATATCGACTACTGACTGGAGTAAGTTGGGTGCCCTAAGTCAATGCCTATCATCATTGACGTGCCCAGATCCATTAGTCCACTCCCGTCCTCTGCGGCACGGTGTGAGGCTTGTCAAACCTAATAGTGCTATTTAACTAATGATCCATTCGCGATTGGACCGACGATTAAGTCGATATAAAAATGAGGGACTTAATGATAGAGTTTTTGTCTATTGTCAATGTTTTCACCCTTCAATTAAGAGGGTGGAGGTAGTATTCTAACCAAGGAGAATACGCAGGTTTCCTTTCAATCAATTACCCATTCCCAACCACCGGGAATCCCATGCCTTGTAGAAAGTGTGAACTCACCTTAGGTTAGCTCGGCAGATAAGCAAAAGGGTCAATCGAGCTGTTTATGGTCAACCACGTCCTAACATGGTTACCATACAAGTCAGGTCTAGGTTCAAGTAGTGCACGTAAGTTTACACATAAACTAACAAGTTACGAACACATAACGATCATGGCTTACAGCTAGAACACGTTAACAATAGCAGTTAAGCACACATAAGGCCCAAACTTGTGCGATTCAGATGATTGGACCGTTGAACTTGTGCGAGCCCAATCATCTTGTGCGATTCGGTAAATATGGCCCAATCCATAACCGACCTAACCTGTTGTACGATCAGCACAAACTTGTGCGATCCGCAACGGGTTGTGCGATCCAAAACAAATCCGGCCTAATAACATGCAACCCAACACCTTGTGCAGCCCAAATGGCCTTAACAGTTTTTATATTTGTGCGGCCCAACATGTTGTGCGATCTGCACAACCTTGTGCGACTCACAACATGTTGTGCGATCCTGCAATAACGAGTTGTACAGTGTGCTATAACAGTTGTACCCTATGACTTGTGCGACTGGCCTTGTGCGACTGGCCTTGTGCGATTAGTTATATATTTCCTTAAATCATGCAATCAGTTTCATTAATTCCATTTAATTTGCAAGACTAATTTAACAGTTTCCAACTTTGTGTTAATCGATCAACCAAAGGATTTTTCCATTCATTTTCATGAATCTCTCATGAATCCCTAATTAACAACTAATTAAGAACAACAACTCATTATCACCAAAATCGGATTAAATAGTATGATTAACACCAAAATCCCAAATCACCATAACAATATAATCATAATGCTATTTAGATCAAACACACTCACATATCATCATACCATTCTTCGTGCCAATCAAACCAATCGACCACACAGTCAATCAAGATCATCATAACATCCATTAACAAGAATAGTTTCACCGTATTCGTATATTAGCATCTATTTCTAAATCAAACATTAAGATTCCTAATGACATAACAACTAGCATGAACCCTATTTTACATAACAAATCATAGCAATCAAATCATAGTAACTAATAAGGATGTAACACTAACCAGAAAGCCGAAGAACTAGGTTGATCGAGATGGGGAAGTTTCGGATGTGGGACAGCCGTCGAACAAGAGGGAGGAGAGGAGGGAGAGCTAGGGTTTTGTGTATGTTGTGTATTTTGCAAATAATGAGGAGTATACACCCTCCTCATGAGGTTATGCGTGAAAAGGATGGGCCGAACCCATCATGGGCTGCCCTTTGATCTCGAGTGCAAAGAGTGTGGCCTGAGAGTGGTGTGCCCAAAAGGGCTTCTACGATTGGGCTATTATTGTGCGATCGAGATTTATTATACACTTATACTTATAACACAATAACACATAACATGTAACATTCAACTCACAATCATTCCAAAATCAACATATCAATCAGTCACATAATGTTTATACAAGTTACATCAAGCACAAAGATAGGTTCTGAAATACGAGTTGTCACATTTAAAATACTTAAAACCGGCTGAACATTGATACATACTCATATACGCAAACTCATACTTGGAATATTTGCAACATCAGTTTATTGATGCTTTTTATTTATACATTATACATATACACTACACTTGTATGTTTATAATACTTAAAACCGGCTGAAATACGTGAAAACCGGTCAAACCTAACCCTCTTCGTGTAACTGGTACCCTTCGCGCGAATGGGCAAACCCCTTCGTGCGAAGAGGCCTTGCCCCTCGTGCGACTCACTCATTCGCTCTAATCTCAGTCACACCAACCACTCCTCCGCCCCTATAAATACGAACCCATTTCCTCACTTGTCATTTTCCCACACTTCAACTCCCTCCCAAATTCTCTGCACTTGCACACTTCGAAGATCGCATTTCAGCAGCTACAAAGTGAGTTCTAAGCTCACTAACTCTATCATTCTTAGCTGATTTCTCCTACTTTCTTCTTCTTTTCTTCATAACTTGAATATCCTCTTGGATATTTCCATAGACTTGCCTTGGCAGTATAAGGATGAAACTCACCACATTGAGGTCCAAAACAAGATTGAAGTTCTGTTCATATAAAATACTTTTCTGAAACTTGGTGAAAACTGGAGCCTATCGAGCTCACAACTTAGACCATATCTGTGGGTTTGTGCTAAGGTTGAATTTCACCAAGAAACGAGCTCGAAACAGTAATTCGTGAAAGAACCAAGTCCCAGTCACACGAACTGACCCCATTTGCACGACAGGAGCCCATTCGCACGAACGAGCATACTGTTGTTTTACTTTCCATTCTTACAAACTTCAAGTGCTGAAACCATCTGGGATTCGCCATTTTCAATATGGACGAACCTGTGTACTAGTAAAGTGTGAACCATGGGAGCCTTGGCTTTCCAAAATAGTTCCACTAGCTCACTTGTGACCTGTAATCGAACACCCAAACAGCCTCCTAGAACCAGAATAAGTTAACCCCGCCTCGCTTTTCGCAGCTTTCCATTTTTAGTAAGATTGTATCGTAATTCTATTTTCGGAAACTTTTTCCTTTGTAATCGTATCTCATCTTGAATCATTGTAAATCTGAGACTTCGATCGTAATGTGTCACACCCCGACCGCATAAAACAACAAACCGCGGCGGAAACGTCGGGGAATGTCGTAACAGAATCATTGTTTCACAACACATGGAATTTAAGGTTTGGTTTTATTAAATAAAATGTTTACATCATCTTAGTTTAAACAGGAAACGGAACATAATTTAAACTTGTCTTGCTGGATTTTAAGTCACTAAGGCCCAAGTCCGCCTAAGTGTGTCACGATCATCATCAAACCTTAGCTCCTAAAACACATGTGAAAATAGGTACGTCAGCATAAAAATGCCTGTGAGATACATATGTTTTGTTGTTGAAGGATTCATGACTTGTAAGTTAAAAGAAGTGTTTAACAAAAGGTAGTCATGAATCTTGTAAAATGTTTTCTTTTATAAAATCAAGTGAAAATCAATAAGATAATCAGTTGATATAAAAGAAAGATGTATGGTTAAATAATTAACCAATGAAGATGAATTCGTGTTATTTGTAAAATAGTGTCTTGTGTACAATATGTCCTGTCTTTGTATAAATGTATCATGTCTTTTTGTCGAAGTGATTTAGATAACGCTACGATATGTAATATCATAAAAGCACTTATATATAGGAAGTACCAGCAGCGTATCCACCATGCTTTTATCATATTACGCACGCCTCGTTATTTAAAACACTTACCAATTAACCACCAAAAATGTCTTGTCAAACCAATGTCAAAAAGTCATGTATAAACAATGTATCATGTCACAATGTTGGGTACAATCCATGTCTCGTATAATCAAATGTTTTATATGGTGAATAAAGAGTATTTACTCAAACCATATGTATAATGTCATGTATATGTATAACCAAATGTCGTGTACAAAACAATGTTTTTGAATAAACGAAAGTTTATGTCAAAAGTTATGTTTTGAAATAATTGCTTTTGTTGATATAAACATTTATAAGGTTTGTTAACGAATACACTCAAGCTTTGTAGTCTGTCAGATAACCCTTATAAAGACAAAGGTTTATCAATGTTCATCGGGTTCTGTCATTTCCCAGATGGATATGTCCGAACCAACTAGGAAGCGGGAATGAGGTTAGCAAACCTATGGTAAACCATACATACTACCGGTCGGCATGATAAATGTTAATAAATGTATCTAGTCTCGTTTTACATACCAAAATGTCATAATCAATGTGAGCATGTCAGGTAAAATGTCTTTGTAAACCATGTACTAAGTAGAGTGTTCATGAAATCAAGGTGCTAGCAGGGCCAGCTCTGGGCCCGGCAAACCCATGCCGACGCCCGAGGCCCAAAATTTCAAAGGGCCCGAAAAGTCTTTATAAGCTTGTATATATTTATTAAATTATATATTTAGTATATTCATCCGTTTATTATGCAAAAAAATATTGGTGATGTAGTGGCAAAAACCATCTCAAAGTAATCTAAAGGTCTCAAGTTCGAGTCTTTCCTCTATCACTATGTTTTTATTTTTGTAATTCATTTACCCTTAACCATAATTTTGGGCCCAATTCTTTTCGTTGCCCGAGGCCTAAATTTTTTCAATAGTTTTTGGGGACGGCTCTGGGTGCTAGATATGTTAAGTCAACATATGAAGCAGAATGGATCCTTGAAATCAATGTGCTAAGCATGCTAAGTCAACATACGAAGCAAAACATAATTGAAATCATGTACTATATGTGTACTAGATGAACATAGCAAGTATATGTCATGAAAGAGTGAAAGCATGAAAGTAACAAGTAGGCACATGTGTATCACCCCAAAACATTTGAAAACGGTAAAAGTGGGGACTATGTACTCACTTGAGATTGCAAGGGATCCTCGATTAAGTGAACTAACAAGCTCGGGCAATCAAGGAATCAAGTGGCACCTAATATCGGATCACTATGTTATTAATCGAGGCCTAAATCGGAAGATAGGATAGAATGAGGTCTTGTAAACCAAATGAGTATTGGAACTCATATTATATGGTTTAACAAAGCCTATATTCTAAAATTGGAACCTATCCTAAGTGCTTATGACCCGTTGTGACCCGTTAAGGTAGTCTACGCTACTTAACGCGTCATTTGCGCAAAAGTGCATTCGGATAGCCTAACTAGTCCTATAACAAGTATTATATGCTCTAACATGTTTAATATTGTTGCATAATCAGTTTAGGTGTCAAAATTTTGTTTACATATGCTTAAAATGAAATTATGCGCAAAAAGGGCATTTTGGTCATTTTCCTAAGGCATATAAACTACCTATCATACAACTGATTAAACGAAGTGACCATAAGGTATAATCTCGGAAGGTTATTACCTATACAACTATGGTCACAAAATATGTTTGGTCGGATCCTCACGATCGACCAAATGGGTCGGGTTCGAAAGTCTAAGCGGTTGTCGAGACCGCTTGACTTACGACCCTAAACAAGCACTAAACTAAAAGTGACGAGTTAAACATGTTAAAACATGTTTAACTAAGTTAGAAAACTGATTCGATATCAAAACAAAGTGTTTTGATACCCGAAAATAGTTTCGTCGCAAAATGCACATAATCGTGCATTTTGACCGAAACTTTGACTCGTCACTTCGACTAGTCAACGTGGTAATCAGTAGGTATAGTCGTAAGTGACTATAACCATCGTGATTACGCTCACGTTGCAAAGTTCAAACGAACTTTGTCTTGACCAAATCATGGTCAAAACAGAAAGTCAAACACTGTATGACTTTCTTGCTTAAAATAACAAGACAAGCATGAAGGAACACTTACAAGAGTTCAATGCTTGAGAAGAAGACTAAGAATGCTCAGGTAGGTGGCCTTCAACAATGTGATTTCCTCCACTTAAACCCCTTGCTATTTATAGATTTTCAAGTGCCCTTGGATCAACGCCATGTGTTTTTTAATAGATCAAGGCAAGATCTTGACCCTACACATGTTAGCTACTGATTTGGGGGCTTGGGGAACACTTAAACCAGCCCATAGTATGCAAAAACTAGGATTAAAAACAAATTCAGCAGCTGATTTGAAGGATTCATTGAATCTGCCAGCTCCAGGCCTTGCGGGCCACGAAATAAACAGCAACAGCTATCGCGCCCAGCCTAGTAGTCTGGTCAGAAGTTTTGAATTTTGTCAAAACAGGTCCCTGCAGCCTAAAACCTTGATTTTCGACGCGTTTAACCCCTGTTAACCCAATTTCAAGGCTCTAAAAGGATGTTAAATCATAGGGTACTTGAAATATGCTTGAAAATATCATCGATGTCGGTTCGTTTGGTTGTACAATCGCGTTTTTCGGTTAATTATGACGAAACTCGAACGGACGCGAAAACGATCCAAATTACGCGACGAATGGTATTTTTGCATTCCTATCACTGAAATATAATATTTTAGTGATTACAAAAAATTTTGGATGTCCGGATATGGTCAGAACGTAAGATATGCGCGTATATGCAAACTTACGCAGTTTTTTACGCTTTTAGTCCCTATGATCAAATAAGCGCATTTTCGCATACCGAACCCCTCAAAACTTATTTCTAAGCTATGCTAAGGGTATTTAGGGTATGTTTAGATTATGATCATGTTCCGAAGTGTACGTTGCTATACAAATCGGCAGACTTTTGCAGTTTGACGCCAATAGTCCCTGTGATCTAATAAACTCGTTTTTGCCATACCAAACCCTCCAGAACTTATTTCTAAGTTATTTAAAGTTTATATAAGGTATGTTAAGCTTGTGTCACTGTTCTGGAGTGTTTGTCGTGTTAAACGGATCACGTTTACGCAACAGTTTGCGTATAACTTTCAAGAAAGTGATTTAGAGCTCGAAATCGAACAAGAATTGATATGTGCAATTGTCACATGTATTTGTACAAATCCCAAGATTGAAACACAAGATTTTATTGGATTCTTATTTGTATGATGGTCGTAGTGGCACAGATGTCACATAATGAAATTGATCTTTATGTGGAATATACATTACTTATACATGTTATACATCGATTCATACACACGTTTATTAACATAGTTCGTGTCATAAATTAACTCGTAAACAATTCTCGTGTAATCGTAATTATTAAATCATCTCATTCATACAAGATACTTGGTTATTCAATCACGAAAATTATAATCATTCGACGCTTCATTATAAATCTCACCCTTGTTATCTACTTTGTGACATTAAACTTTTATAAACTTGTTCTTTTTACCAAGTAAACACTAGCATATGATGTCCATACTTCAAAAATACCATGCCACACCTTAATATATGTTATTTATATACTAAATGGCATCAAATAAACAAATATATATCAATTAACTAACAAAAATAAAATAAAATAAAAAGTGGACAGCCCCCCTTGGGCTGGGTTTAGTGGCTTGCATCAAGGTTAATGACCCACTATCTTGTCCAAAGCCCAACCCATCCCTATATAATGAACACTTCCCCGTCCTTTATCCCACTTTTACAAGCCTCCTAACACTTAAAAAACCCTCCCAAACTCAGCTGAGTTTCAACAACATTTCAGAAAGTTCCAGCCATAAAAAGTGAGTTTTAACTCACTTCTACTTCAATTTTCTTCTTATTTCTTTCTTCAAAACACTTGGATAACCTCTAGGAAGGTTCTCACAAGTTTGCTTGGGCAAACTAAGGTGAAACCTCACCATTTTTGAGGTCCAAAGTGCATTTAAATTCTGCTCATTTTTATCTTCATGATTTGGAAGAAAACTCATGTTTTCTTCATACATTCCTATGTCCTTATGCCACTAATCAAGACTATGATTATGTGTGCTTAAAAACAAGGTTGTAACATACAAATTTAGAGGTTTTAATCCTCTAAACTTTCTGTTTTTAAAAGGGTTTTAACTTACAAGTAATGAACAAGTCTTGAACTTGAATATGTGTGATTATTTGGATAGCTTGGGCTATCTACTTACAAATCCACACACCACTTGATGTTTTCCTTATTAGCTAGTGTGTATTTCATTTCCGTAATAATAATTCATTCATGACCATCCTTGTTGTCTCATGATAACTTGTGCATTGGTGAATACAAAAGAGGTTTTAAAATGGAAGATTTATCTTCCTACCTCTATGCATGACTTATATGATAATCTTGTTATACTTGATGGACTAAAACTTATGAAATAACCATCTAGTAACCGAACCTTTGATGATAACCTAATGGTTATTTGTCAAAATACTAAGTTACATCATCTAAGAACTTAGTACTCGTTACGATTCTAATGGGTACTTTAACCCATGAAAACATTCCAACCCCTATGGGTTTCATAGTGTTAAAAACGAGTATTAGGTGCTAGATGGTTATTTTCTCATATACTTAGTTTCGATATACTTTAAATTCTGAATTCCTAATCTCTCGTTATCTTCCAAATACTCATACACCTACGTTTCCTCGTGTAGAAGGACTTGGTGTTTCATCCTCCAACAACCAACAAACTCCTCGCGGATTAACAAGTGGAAGCTTTTAAAACCGTGAGTACACTTGGCCCATTTTCATTTCAACACTTTTTGGGTGCAATATGTTAACCTTATCAAAAATCATGACACTTTATACTTATGCAAATTCACGAAACAATCCAAATACATGAAAACTATTTGTTATGCTTGATACATATACTTGGGTGATTCTTATGTGATACTATAGTCATTAGCTTTGTACGAGCATCCATTTAACATGTATAGCGCTATAGGATTAACACACCACCCGTGAACGAGAAGTCATGTTAAATTTCATTCTTTATTGCGTAAACAGAGGGTTGACTAGAAATATTGCATGCCATGTTATGTTGATCTTGAATAACCTAAGTTTCCATGTGGATTCGTTTTAAACTTTTATACTTATACTTAAACTTGTGTACTTGCCAATACATTTTTGTGTTGAACTATATTTTGTTAACCTGTTGCAGGTTGATGATGTTGAATATGACGAAATCTAGTAGGGACGACACTAGAAACGCACTTGAAATTACTAGATTTTGTACTCTAAATTGTTGTACTTGTTGTTTTGTTTTCGATGTTGTATTTGAATTTCATGTTGTACTTGACAATTTTATTATGATATGAAATCAATTTTGAATTAAATATTGTCGCAATAATGTTATGTGTGATGAGCAATCTATCTTCGTCCCACTCCGATGATTCCACCATTGGTTGGGGTATGACACCGGGTTTGCTAACGATGTTAATAAACCTTGTGCTTTAGTGAAACATATAATGAGGTGTTATACCTCCATACATGACTTCTGTGAACTTCATGACTATATTGGATTGTTATTATAGACTATATAATATAATATATAACATAACCGAAAACAGAACGTTAACCAATTAATGGTTAAGTGTCGCAAACAGGTTCCATTCGCACGAACAGACATTATGTTTGTGACAACCCTCAAAATCCCATGTATTCCGTACAATTCATTAATGATAATTAAAGTGCTTGACGACTGTGTGGAATTACTTAACTGCTTTCTGATATCTGTGTTATACTTACATGTATTTGTTAACATACTAGTAGGATACAGAAAAGCTACTAAATAGTCCTGTGGGCTTTCCTGAGTATTGAAAAGTAAAAACGTCACAAAAATATATATATAAGACGCTTTACGGATTAATTAAGCGCTTTAACGGAACAGTATCGAACCAAACAACCGGACCCTGCCCGGAACATAAAAAATATTGTCATTAACATTGTTTTTCTTTTTCTGAGCCAGTTAGGGTCCCCGAATACCCTAACACTCGTTACATTAAATAACATACTAGTAACATATTCAAAGTTCCTAATTAATTAGCTAAACACTAACTATGAAATTGAAATTGAACTATAAACCCAACCCCCCAAACCGAACGGTTCCCCCTAGGGAACACACATTCCATCAACTTTTAATTATTTTAATCTCATTGTTTAAGATCTTGACTACACAATGTCTAATGGATAATTAGGAAGGATGGTACATAAATATAACCTAAAGGATTAAACTCTCATTTGACAAATCACTAAACAAAATTTATCTCTTTCTTTTCCCCCATTGTTGAGTTCGGCCGAGAGTTCCCACCCACCCACCATCCATTTCAAAGTTTGATATTATAATTCCACATACATATTAAGGTGTTAGAGTTCCTACAAACAAGCTCGGTGCTTACGGAATCGCGAGGACCTCTTCACAACGCTATTAACCACCCATTTTTCGTCTAGTTTCTTCCCTAGCCTTGTGCTAGTAGTAAGTGTTCTAAATCACTATCTTGTTCTTGATTTTAGTGGTTAATAGATGTTTGTATGATGAAATATGAAGAACACTAAATAACATAACATAAACTCTTGAACATAAGATGAATAAGATGGATAAAGAAACGTTATGTGTGTAAGTCATGTAGATCTTGTGTGGTTATGATTATTGGTTGATTATCTGATGTTTTGCTGATTAATATTAATGTTTGATGTTGTTGTGGTCACTAAACATGATTAACGGAATCAATCGAACACAAGTTAGTAAGTTAAAGAGTGAAAACAGAATCTGTCCAGGTTTTACAGCCAACTTCAGTTGGCTGTAAACAGGTCATAAACTCTACGAAAAACTGATATTTTGAGTCTAAAACGTGTTATTATGAAATACGGTTCTAATGGCACCGGAATCGTAATTTTTGGACTTCGTTTACTATTTTTAAAGCGTCATTTCGTAACAGCAGCTAGAGCTGCATTTTTTCTGCTGAAAATATGAGTTTTGTTTTCTGTCATAACTTGGGTTCTGTGTAGAGTTGGATCCTGAAACTTGTACGGTAGATGACCACCGATGTATTTGTAATTACCCCACTGGAATTTCGTAAATCGGACGCTCGATAAATTTTTAATAAATTATCCCGTGGACTGTGGTCAGAAAAATATAAATCTGAGTTCAGTCCGGAAACTGAATTTTTATAAAATATTGGTAATGAACCGGACCCCGATATTTTTACACAATAAAATTTGGAACATTTAAGACATTCGGTAAAAATTTGGGAATTTTTGGAATAAGTTAACTATTTTATTAAAATGTCCGAAAACAGCCCGGTTTTGAATATTTATGCTGAAATGACATAAGCTGTAATTCGCGTGTCTAACTGTCGAGTATGCTATCTGTGAATGATCTAACATGTTATATGTGTTATGTGCATTATCGTATGTTTGATTATGAGTGGGGAATGGATGGGAAACTTGGATGGGCATAAACCGTTAAAGTGATGCATGTTATGTGATAGATACGTGTAGAAACTTTGTGCTCTATTTGAAAATCACTAAATGACTAACTGGTAAATCATACTAGGACGTGATGGACCGACCTTGACTGTTAGTTATATTTGAGAATCTAACCGAGCAAACCGAGGTGAGTTCACACTTTCTACAAGGCATGGGATTCCCGGTGGTTTGGGGATGGGTTAAGAAAAAAAAATCCTACGAATTCTCCTTGTGCAGAATACGTACGTTCGTCCCCCTGGTGCAGGACAACAACCTTAAAACTTACTAGACAAAACTCTATCACCTAAGCCCTCAAATTTATATCGACTTAATCGCCGAGGCCAATGGCGAGCGGGTCATTAGTTAATAGCGCTATTAGGTTTAACAAACCTCACACCATGTCGTCCGAACGGGCGTGTACTAATGGACTATGGCAAACTGTCAATGATGATAGAACATTGATGTAGGGCACGTATTCGTCAGTTGTCGATATCAGGACAGTCTAGTGGTTTACATGGGGAAAACCCCCACTAATTATGGGTATGATTTGGGTAATAAAAAAAAGAATCTGGTTAAACATACTTTCAACCAAGGGGTAACCCCCACGGCATATAAGCCAACGAAAGTCAAACTACGTTTTTCAGAAACAACTTAAAACTAATCAACCAACCGTGAACTCACTCAACTTTGTTGTTGACTCGTTGTTACATGCCTTACAGGTCACTAAACGCTTGGAGCTTGCACGAGGAAGGAGTCGTTGTGGTGTGCGGACTGTTATGTTCCATGCTTACTATTTAAATCCTTATGAACTTATTAAACTTGCGTTTTGAGTCTTATAACTTATGAACGGTGAACTTATGTTTCGAACTTACGTTTTATGCTTCCGCTGTTATCTTAAAATCGGTCACCTTCTTTAGGTCACCAATCGTATTGTAATTGGTTTCATTTACTTAATTGTGTTGTTCAATATGATTGGTGGCTCGATCCTGGTCACGTCACGCCTCCAAGCGGTGGTACTCCGCATGGTGGATTTTGGGGGTGTGACAGATTGGTATCAGAGCCATTGGTTATAGTGAACTTGGTTTTAAAAAGGGGAAAAGCTTTTTGATAAAACCAGACTATAACCTGTACAGTGCTCAACGATCCACAATGACGCTTTGCTCCACGTGCAAGACTCAACATCCTAGGTGATATGATTTATGTTTATATTGCCTACTTGTTAGTTTCGGGGTACATCGATCATGGTATGCATTAGTTAATGTGATAACTGTTATTTGAACCTTGTGTGCTTACTCTCTTCTGTCACTCCACACTTACGCACTTTGTGACACCTCTCTTACGTGTGTTCCTTCGATGTGAAGACCATGTGTGGACGTCTCGACATGACCCAAGGTCAGCTGACGACCTTGATTAACGAACAGATTGCTGAAGCCTTAGCAACCCAATCAGAGAGTCAATCCATGCACATCCAATCCCGCATAGGCACTTTCAAGGCATTCTTGGAATGCAAACCTCCCACTTTCGACGACACTGGAGGAGCAATCGACCTTCTACGCTGGATCCGAAGAATCGAATATACATTCGAAGAAAGTGAAAGCCCTGCCAGCAAACAAGTAGAGTACGCTACCGTCATGTTGCAAGGGAAAGCGTATTCTTGGTGGAACGCACAAGTTCAGATGCTCGGGTTGGTAAACGCAAATGCCACCCTCTGGAGCGACTTCAAGGATTTGATTAGGGAAAAATTCTGCCACCTGGACGACATTCTGGAACTTGAAACAGAGTATTATGGTTTGAAGATGGAAGGATCAGAAATTGAGGCGTACACAAAGAGGTCCAACGACTTGGCTGACTTATGTCCTAACTTGTCACGACCCATATCTAGACGAATCAAGCTATACCTCAGAGGCTTAGTCCCGGAGATCCAAGGGTCTGTAATTGAGGCCAACCTTTCCACAATCCAGCAAGTCATTCGTTTGGCGCACCAACTCACCGATCAGGCGGTGGAAGAGGGCAAGCTACCCAAGCGCGTTAGCACTACTGCTACTGGTGCTCCCAGCAATGACAAGCACAAGTGGGATGGAAATTCGGGCAGGGGTTCCACTCCAGTTCAGTCCCAGTCCCAGCGGCGAAAGACAGATGAACACAGGAGCCCCAGTCAGCAGTTTTCTGGAAATCAAGGTCAGGGTGGATACAGGGGAAATCATCCTAAGTGCAATCGATGTAGTTTGCACCACAGCGGGCCGTGCTACAAGGGTCGTTGTCAGAGATGTAACAAACCTGGGCATAAAGCCAGAGATTGCAGGAGCTCACGTCCTACGAATCAGAATCGACAACAGCAGCCACAAGCTCCCCAGAACCAACAGCAACACCAGCAGGGTAATAAGGGATGCTTCCAGTGCGGTGCTGAAGGTCACTTCAAGAGACACTGTCCACAGCTGAATCAGAATCAAAATCCGAGCAGCAACCAGGGCAACGGGAACAATAGCGGAGACAATAAGGACAACCGCAGGACTGGTGAGCATAAGTTCCTGAATGGACGTGAGGAAGAAAGAAGCAACCCCAACGTTGTGGCGGGTAAGTTCCTACCAGACAATTTCTTTATTTCTATCTTAGATGATTCGGGTGCCGATGTTAGATATGTGTTCCTTAAAAGTTAGCCAAATGCTTAAGCGCACTCCAACACTTCTAAACACCAAACACATGGTAGAACTAGCAAACGGTAAAAGTCTTGAAGCCACACACATAGTTAAAGGTTGTAACCTCGTCTTAGCTGATCAGACCTTCTCTATCGATCTTATTCCTATCACACTTGGTAGTTTCGACGTCATTATTGGGATGGATTGGCTATCTCGTCATCAAGCGGAGATCGCTTGAAAGGAGAAAATCATCCGCTTCACTCGTTCTGGTGAAGAACCCCTCATGACTCGTGGCGACAGGAGTGGTGCTGTCGTAGGCATTATCTCTTTCCTTAAGACCCAGAAGTGTTTGCGAAAGGGGCCACACCGCTATCCTAACCCTCGTTTCAGATACATCATCGGAAGAAAGGAAGATAGGAGACACTTCTATCATGCGCGACTTTCCTGAGGAATTACCTGGTCTTCCGCCTCATCACCAAGTTGAGTTTCAAATCGAGCAAGCTCCTAGAGCAGCGCCCATAGCTCGAGCACCTTATCATCTAGCTCCATCAGAACTTGAAGAACTGTCCACGCAATTACAAGAACTCTTGGAAAAGGGTTTTATATGACCTAGCTCTTCGCCCTGGGGAGCTCCAGTCTTGTTTGTGAAGAAGAAAGACGGTACTTTCAGAACATGTATTGACTACCGCGAACTCAACAAGGTGACCGTGAAGAATCGTTATCCTCTCCTGCGTATCGACGACTTGTTCGACCAGTTGCAAGGGTTGAGCTATTACTCCAAGATTGATTTGAGATCGGGATACCATCAGCTGAGGGTCCGAGATGAGGATGTCTCCAAAACAGCATTCAGAACTCGTTACGGCCATTACGAGTTTCAGGTTATGCCATTCGGGCTGACGAATGCACCAGCGGTCTTCATGGATCTCATGAACCGAGTATGCAAACCATACCTGGATAAGTTCGTTATTGTGTACATCGATGATATCCTGATCTATTCTAAGAGTCAGGAGGAACACGAGCAGCATCTACGACTTATGCTGGAACTTCTTCGAAAAGAGCAGTTGTATGCCAAGTTTTCAAAATGTGACTTCTGGCTTCGCGAAGTCCACTTTTCAGGCCATGTGGTAAACAAGAATGGAATTCATGTGGATCCATCTAAGGTTGAATCGATCAAGAACTGGCCTGCACCCCGCACACCAACAGAAATCCGCTAATTCTTGGGTTTGGCAGGATACTACCGAAGGTTTATCAAGGATTTCTCCAGGATTGCGCAACCTCTCACTTCACTGACTCAGAGGGGTGTCATCTATCGTTGGGGTGATGCACAGGAGTCCGCATTTCAGCACTTGAAGGATAGACTTTGTAGCGCGCCTATCCTCTCATTTCCTGAAGGCACATATGATTTCGTGGTTTATTGCGACGCTTCCATCCAAGGACTTGGTTGCGTATTGATGCAACGTGACAAGGTCATTGCCTACGCATCGCGCCAACTTAAAGTTCACGAAAGAAATTACACTACTCACGATCTGGAGCTGGGAGCAGTTGTTTTCGCACTTAAGATATGGAGACATTACCTGTACGGTACCAAGTGCACCATTTACACCGATCACAGGAGTCTCGAGCATATCCTCAAGCAAAAGGAGTTAAACATGCGACAACGCTGATGGGTCGAACTCTTGAATGATTATGAATGCGCAATCAAATATCATCCAGGCAAGGCCAATGTTGTGGCCGACGCCCTCAGTCGAAAGGATACCCTACCTAAGCGTGTACGTGCTTTACAACTTACCATCCAGTCTAACCTTCCCACTCAGATTCGTGATGCTCAGGTTGAAGCATTGAAAGCAGAAAACATCAGGGCTGAGTCCCTACGAGGATCGAGGCAGCGGCTAGAACAAAAGGAAGACGGTGCTTACTATGTAACAGGGCGCATCTGGGTTCCGCTTTATGGAGACTTACGCGAGATTGTGATGGACGAAGCGCACAAGTCTCGTTATTCGGTACATCCTAGTTCGGATAAAATGTACCACGACCTCAAGCCTACGTATTGGTGGCCTGGCATGAAAGCCCACATAGCAACCTACGTCAGTAAGTGCCTGACTTGTGCGAGAGTCAAGACTGAATACCAGAAACCATCAGGCCTACTCCAACAACCAGAGATCCCGAAATGGAAATGGGAGCAAATTTCCATGGATTTCGTTACTGGCCTGCCTAGATCTCAATGCGCAAACGATACCATTTGGGTGATCGTAGATCGACTGACCAAGTCTGCACATTTTCTGGCTATCAAAGAAACGGATAAGTTTTCTACTCTTGCAGACATTTACCTAAAGGAAGTGGTATCAAGGCACGGAGTGCCAACCTCTATTATATCTGATCGCGACGCGCGTTTTACTTCAGAACTGTGGCAAGCAATGCACAAGTCTTTTGGCTCACGTTTAGATATGAGCACCGCTTATCACCCACAGACGGATGGGCAATCTGAACGCACCATCCAAACCCTTGAAGACATGCTTAGGGCATGTGTAATCGATTTTGGTAATGGCTGGGAAAAGCACCTCCTGCTAGTGGAGTTTTCGTACAACAACAACTACCACACCGGCATCCAAGCCGCTCCGTTTGAGGCATTGTACGGACGCAAATGCCGATCACCTCTCTATTGGGCAGAAGTTGGTGACAGCCAAATCACTGGCCCAGAGCTTGTGGTAGATACCACCGAGAGAATTGCTCAAATACGACAGCGAATGGCGGCAGCTCGTGACCGTCAGAAAAGCTATGCTGATAAGGGAAGAAAACCACTCGAGTTCCAGGTCGGGGATCGAGTGCTACTCAAAGTCTCACCTTGGAAAGGTGTAGCCCGCTTTGGCAAACGAGGCAAACTCAACCCGCGCTATGTCGGACCGATCGAGATCATCGAGAAAATTGGCAAAGTCGCCTACAGGTTGAATCTACCCGAAGAACTCAGCGGAGTTCACAACGTATTCCATCTGTTGAATCTGAAGAAGTGTCTGTCAGATGAGACCCTCATAGTTCCTCTCAAGGAACTCACTATCGACGACCAGCTGCGATTCGTCGAGGAACCAGTAGAAATTACGGATCGAGATGTTAAGGTCCTCAAGCGTACCAGGATACCTCTAGTCCGAGTTCGTTGGAATGCTCGTCGTGGCCCAGAGTATACCTGGGAACGGGAAGACCAAATGAAACTCAAGTATCCCCAATTGTTTAAGAAAAACGCAACCACTACTGAGGATGAAGCTACTGCTGAATTTCGGGATGAAATTCCAAATCAACGGGGGGATGATGTGACACCCCAGGAAAAATCAGGAAAACAATGCAACTTAACTAGCCTCCTCAGTAACCACGCGCTAAATTTCGGGACGAAATTCTCTTAACATGGGGAGAATGTGACAACCCTCAAAATCCCATGTATTCCGTACAATTCATTAATGATAATTAAAGTGCTTGACGACTGTGTGGAATTACTTAACTGCTTTCTGATATCTGTGTTATACTTACATGTATTTGTTAACATACTAGTAGGATACAGAAAAGTTACTAAATAGTCATGTGGGCTTTCCTGAGTATTGAAAAGTAAAAACGTCACAAAAATATATATATATATATAAGACGCTTTACGGATTAATTAAGCGCTTTAACGGAACAGTATCGAACCAAACAACCAGACCCTGCCCGGAACATAAAAATATTGTCATTAACATTGTTTTTCTTTTTTTGAGCCAGTTAGGGTCCCCGAATACCCTAACACCCGTTACATTAAATAACATACTAGTAACATATTCAAAGTTCCTAATTAATTAGCTAAACACTAACTATGAAATTGAAATTGAACTATAAACCCAACCCCCCAAACCGAACGGTTCCCCCTAGGGAACACACATTCCATCAACTTTTAATTATTTTAATCTCATTGTTTAAGATCTTGGCTACACAATGTCTAATGGATAATTAGGAAGGATGGTACATAAATATAACCTAAAGGATTAAACTCTCATTTGACAAATCACTAAACAAAATTTATCTCTTTCTTTTCCCCCATTGTTGAGTTCGGCCGAGAGTTCCCACCCACCCACCATCCATTTCAAAGTTTGATATTATAATTCCACATACATATTAAGGTGTTAGAGTTCCTACAAACAAGCTCGGTGCTTACGGAATCGCGAGGACCTCTTCACAACCCTATTAACCATCCATTTTTCGTCTAGTTTCTTCCCTAGCCTTGTGCTAGTAGTAAGTGTTCTAAATCACTATCTTGTTCTTGATTTTAGTGGTTAATAGATGTTTTTATGATGAAATATGAAGAACACTAAATAACATAACATAAACTCTTGAACATAAGATGAATAAGATGGATAAAGAAAAGTTATGTGTGTAAATCATGTAGATCTTGTGTGGTTATGATTATTGGTTGATTATCTGATGTTTTGCTGATTAATATTAATGTTTGATGTTGTTGTGGTCACTAAACATGATTAACGGAATCAATCGAACACAAGTTAGTAAGTTAAAGAGTGAAAACAGAATCTGTCCCGGTTTTACAGCCAACTTCAGTTGGCTGTAAACAGGTCATAAACTCTACGAAAAACTGATATTTTGAGTCTAAAACGTGTTATTATGAAATACGGTTCTAATGGCACCGGAATCGTAATTTTTGGACTTCGTTTACTATTTTTAAAGCGTCATTTCGTAACAGCAGCTAGAGCTGCATTTTTTCTGCTGAAAATATGAGTTTTGTTTTCTGTCATAACTTGGGTTCTGTGTAGAGTTGGATCCTGAAACTTGTACGGTAGATGACCACCGATGTATTTGTAATTACCCCACTGGAATTTCGTAAATCGGACGCTCGATGAATTTTTAATAAATTATCCCATGGACTGTGGTCAGAAAAATATAAATCTGAGTTCAGTCCGGAAACTGAATTTTTATTAAGACACAATAAAAGTTGGAACGTTTAAGACATTCGGTAAAAATTTGGGAATTTTTGGAATAAGTTAACTATTTTATTAAAATGTCCGAAAACAGCCCGGTTTTGAATATTTATGCTGAAATGACATAAGCTGTAATTCGCGTGTCTAACTGTCGAGTATGCTATCTGTGAATGATCTAACATGTTATATGTGTTATGTGCATTATCGTATGTTTGATTATGAGTGGGGAATGGATGGGAAACTTGGATGGGCATAAACCGTTAAAGTGATGCATGCTATGTGATAGATACGTGTAGAAACTTTATGCTCTATTTGAAAATCACTAAATGACTAACTGGTAAATCATACTAGGACGTGATTGACCGACCTTGACTGTTAGCTATATTTGAGAATCTAACCGAGCAAACCGATGTGAGTTCACACTTTCTACAAGGCATGGGATTCCCGGTGGTTTGGGATGGGTTAAGAAAAAAAAATCCTACGAATTCTCCTTGTGCAGAATACGTACGTTCGTCCTCCTGGTGCAGGACAACAACCTTAAAACTTACTAGACAAAACTCTATCACCTAAGCCCTCAAATTTAAATCGACTTAATCGCCGAGGCCAATGGCGAGCGGGTCATTAGTTAATAGCGCTATTAGGTTTAACAAACCTCACACCGTGTCGTCCGAACGGGCGTGTACTAATGGACTATGGCAAACTGTCAATGATGATAGAACATTGATGTAGGGCATGTATTCGTCAGTTGTCGATATCAGGACAGTCTAGTGGTTTACATGGGGAAAACCCCCACTAATTATGGGTATGATTTGGGTAATAAAAAAAAGAATCTGGTTAAACATACTTTCAACCAAGGGGTAACCCCCACGGCATATAAGCCAACGAAAGTCAAACTACGTTTTTCAGAAACAACTTAAAACTAATCAACCAACCGTGAACTCACTCAACTTTGTTGTTGACTCGTTGTTACATGCCTTACAGGTCACTAAACGCTTGGAGCTTGCACGAGGAAGGAGTCGTTGTGGTGTGCGGACTGTTATGTTCCGTGCTTACTATTTAAATCCTTATGAACTTATTAAACTTGCGTTTTGAGTCTTATAACTTATGAACGGTGAACTTATGTTTCGAACTTACGTTTTATGCTTCCACTGTTATCTTAAAATCGGTCACCTTCTTTAGGTCACCAATCGTATTGTAATTGGTTTCATTTACTTAATTGTGTTGTTCAATATGATTGGTGGCTCGATCCTGGTCACGTCACGCCTCCAAGCGGTGGTACTCCGCATGGTGGATTTTGGGGGTGTGACAATGTTAGCACGAACTGGTCCCACTCGCACGAGCAGACACCTATTCGCACGAATGGTCTTCCATTCGCACGAACAGTGTTGTGAACAATCGATTATCGTTATATCCGTTCTGTGTTTCTCGTTTCTGGTTCTATTGGGCAAATCAGGACTCCTAAAATCACAGAAACTTAGTGTCAAAGCGAGTAGATAGGCGAGATATACTTTCGTGTTTTATATACATACTTTTCATACTTTAAATCCAAATTCGAATCCTTCGCTCAACACCAAGCAACTTACGCACCTTCGTTTACCCCTTGTAGGGTAACCTCGGTGTTCCAACTCTGCTCATTGCCAATTCGCAGATTAACACAGGAAGCTTTGTAAAACCGTGAGTATACTCGACCCTGTTTTACTTTTTACACATTTTGGGTATAACACTTTCATGCTATTAAACTCACACATACTTGATGCTTATTCACAAACAATCATTCAAACATGCTTAATACGTTATACTTTAATTCATACTTGTTGGAACATTCTTATGTGGTATACTTGTCATTAACTTCGTACAAGCCTCTCTTAACATGTATAGCGCTATAGGAGTAACGCACCACCCGTATTCTTGAGGTCATGTTAAGTTAAAACAGAACGGTCCTATCGTTGCTACGATATGATTACGCTAACGGTAATCTTTGGGTTGACATTTATAATTGCATACCAGTCGTATGTTAATTTTAGATAACAAATTTTGCCATGTTGATTGTTTAAACATTTTTATACTTATGCTATTAGACAAACTTGTATACTCGCCAATACTTTTGTATTGAACTATATTTTGAAATGTGTTGCAGGAGATTGAGGACGATGATGGTTATGGAATCTAGTAGGAATGTCTAGAAACACACTTAGAAATCTAGATTATGTTGTTGTATTGTTTTCATTTATTCTGTTGTATTGTTGCTTGAACTTGTTGTACTTTCTGATTTCTATGTTGTACTTGACAAATTATTCAATGAAATGAAATTCAATTTTGATTAAATATTGTTGCAAATAGTGTTATGAAGTCTCGAGCAATCTTGTTTTCGTCTCACTCCGATGTTTCTGTCATCGATTGGGGTGTGACACAAACGATTTTAAAATGAACAGTAAAAGATGATTTGTTTTAAAAAAAACGAAAGACTTTAAAAGAATGATTTTAAAAAACAAAAGGTTTAAAATGAACGACTTTTCTTAAAGATGGAAGGTTTTGAGAAAAATGTTAAAAAAAACAAATGATTTTAACGTTTATAAAAAACACATTTGTATATTTAAAACGTATTTTATTAAATAATAATCATGAAAATAACGAAATAATAAATAAAAATTAAATAATCTTAAATACAACAAGAACTTTGTGATTATCAAAAAAACCCTAAGGTATATAACGATCTAATTACCCTTATACTTAACTACAAAAAAGTAACAAAGTTATTGTCAGATGCCAAAACTATTATAAAATGCAATCTCATGGTTTGACATGTCATAGGATTCCTTTTTAGATCGAAAGTGTTAAACTGGCTAAACCACATGGGTCAAAATAGTAATTTACTCTATTATTTAACTTTTATTTATTAAGGTTATTGGGTAGTTTTAAAATGTTAATAATTTACTCTATTATTTAACTTTTAACAAGACTTTCTTGTTGAGTACACTGCTAGGCATTCTAGATTAAACACAACTTGAAACTTTCAAAGGAGATTGTTTTTAGAAAAAAAAAAAATGAAATATATTATTAATAAGGATAAATGCTAAAAAAAATCATTTTCCTAATTAGAGAACTCACACACATTACGTCTCAAAAGTCAAAACATTGAAATGGCCTCATCCTCATCCTCATCTTCATCCTCGTGAAGAACATGCAATGCTTGACTATGAAACGGCTCTGAGGATTTAATACGCACATCAAGTTATTAAATGAAAGTTAACTAATAATTGTACCGCGTGTTGCCGTGGTGTTTCGTAAAAATTTTACGTCAAAACATAGACCCACTGAAAATGTATATAAAATAGTTATTAAATGAAAGTTAACTAGTAAATTGCCGCGTGCGTTGCCGCGGCGTTCAGTAAAAATTTTACGTCAAAACGTAGACAGACTAAAACGTATATAAAAATAGTAACGGATGTGTATTACATTTGACCCGACTCATTTCCGGAACAGTTTACGTTAAAACATAAATTAACTTGAATTTATACCCACATGTATATAAAAAATACGTAAAACTTGATTACAAAGTCTTTAGAAAGTTAAGGTGTTGTAAGTGTAAATGCTCAAATTTGAAGGGTAAAATTATACAAAATACAAAAAGACAAAAAAAAAGTCAAGTCATTATTCACAAAAGTTGATAATTGTATTATAGGAACGGGATCTGGAGAAAACGCCCAAAAGTGTGAGAACGGTGAGAATGCATCCTGGCCCAACACGTGTCACGCAACATAGAGAAGGGCGGATGGGCTTTTTTGTTCTTTCATATTCTTTTTTTTAAACGCGTGTCACCTCACCTTTCCATTTTTTGGCGTTTAACAAATACGTGGCATTTTTATTGTTTTTAGGTCAGGATCATAGTAAACATTTTGGCGTTTTAACTAAGTAGGATGCAGGCCTATAATGTGACAGTCAATTATGGCGTTTTGAAAATATAAATTTCAATTTTCCATGTAGTGGCTTTTAATATAATAAATGTTTAGTGGTGTTTTATATAGCAACAACGTGCTTTGCTAGCATCCGTTCTTACAGTTTTCACACTATCAGGCGTTTTGGTGTTTGTAGTTTTTGGCGTTTTATACTAAAAAAAATTTGTTAGTAGATAATTAGATAATAAAAACAGAGAATTAGATAACAAACAATACAAAATTAAAAAAAATTAAAAATTATAATCTAATTTCTCATCCAAATCTTCACTGTCATCAGCCTCTTCTACTTTAACCTTTTTGGCGTTTTGAATATCTTATGTAGATCCCTATTTTCCTATATATCTCCCGTCTTTAGAAGATGCTTATTTTTTGGGCATCCTTTATTGTGGTTTGATATATTCTTGTTTGGTGACACGTTGAAGATCAACGTCTGCTCGAATGTATTGATCTCTTCATGTCATGGTTGTAAAACAAGGTCTCCAAGGCCGAGTAGTCCCCGAGTAGTCGCTACAAGGTAGGTTGCCGAGGCGACTGTCTTCAACTCCGACTAATTACTCGGAATCAATCAAATGCGGTCAACATCGGCCAAAATCGGATCTAGTAGGTCAACTCGGGCCTAGTTTGACTTAAAATAAAATAAAACATAATTTCTATGCCAAGAATGAATATCAATTTCACGTATTTTGTTATAAATATTAGTAAATATATGTTATTTGACATATATTTAATTTTCCAAAACTAATTTCTTTATAATTTGGCATGTCCGAGTACTCCCCGTGTACTCTCCGCCTAGGCCGAGTACTCTCAACTCCTCGGTCGACCGACTAGGGAGCGCCTACCGACTTTTGCAACCATGCTTCATGCCATCAATATATCCATCAATAACAAAGTGACATGATGACATATCAGTGTCATCAGTCTCTTTTTCATGAATATTTATCCATCTCATTCAGCAAAAGCTTATAGAGATACCCACCTCAGAGTAGAATCCAGTGAAACTTCATTCAGAACAATACTCAATATAGTAGAAATGAGGTTCAGCATCTGTTGCTTTTTTAACTATCTTTTTTGGCGTTTTAAAGTGAATGGTTTTTTGGAAAGATGGCGTTTGTTTTTTGTATGTGATCAGTTGATTGTGCAGAGACGTCTCTCTTATAATATGAACGAGTTTTAGGACCCCGTGCGTTGCGACGGGACCGTTAAACTAAAAAACAAACAACCGTTAAGCATTGAATCACATCCACACATTACGACATATTAACTCGCAAAATGTACCGAACACTTTTCTTTGTACAGGACTATGGGAGTGGCGGAACGTAAAGAAAACAATCAAAAATAAATAAATACTAAACAATATTACTCGTGAATAATGTTTACCCGTAAATACTCATTTTGTTTCATGAGCAGGTTTTAAACTTTTATTTGTGACATAAGTTTTTTAAAATTTTAATTGCTAAATGTGTTATGAAAAGGCTAAAATGAGTTGTCTGCACAATTCATTTCATTTGCAGACATTTTTCTCTTTTTGGGGGTGTTTCCCAGGAGAGATCAATTTTTCTCGATTATCATCATTTCCTTTTTAACTTTCAAGGTATTAATCTTCACAAACTCCTCTTAACCAGCTTATGTAAAAATCTGGTGAGCAACCCTTTTTCTTCTTCTCTTATATCGTTCATTTTCGATGTCGTTCAGATCGGCCTTTTCAAGTCTTATTTGGTTGTTTAAACATTGACGTCCGGTCACAAAACAGTGCAAATCGAGCGGCTGTTTTGGAGTCTCCGGTAAGGTGACTGTCGTCTCTAAGCACTGGTGTCGTCACCATCTGGTTGTGGTTAGTCTCCGACGACGTTGTGTCAGTCTGCAAACCACCAACCGCCATTTGATTTTAAAACCACCAGAGCCGGTGGCGAACTTTGTGCATGTACGATGATTCGTTTCGTGGCCGATAGGGTTAATCTACAGACGGTATGGTGGTTGGAGTGCTGGTAACAACACTCAGCACAGAGAGAGGAAGAAAGTGAGGATGGTGAAGTGGCATGGGTCCAATGTGTATCAACTTTAACCAATCAAAAGAAACAAAATTGAACAGTGAGTAGGAGAAAACTTGTAAATTAATATAGGGAAAATATATAAAAATTGATATCATAGTATATATAAGTGTAGCCTTCTCATACTTCATAATTCAGATTTATAAAAGTTTGAATTATGTAATACATATTTTGAGTTTGATTTATTTTTCTTATTTACTTTATATTAAGAAATTATATTAAAATTCATCTCATAATATATAAGTGTAGAACTTTCATACTTCACAATTCAGATTTATAAAAGTTTGAATTATGTAATATATATATATATATATTTAAGTTTGATTTATTATTCTTATTTACTTTATATTAAAAATATATAGTTTATTTAAATAAATAAATAATTAAGTTAAGAAGTATTAATATGAAAAGTGAGACCACTTAAAGAAGATATACAAATATACTATTGAGTTCTATCTTTAGAAATAGATGATATTTAAAAATTTGTTATGAAAACTGTAAAGAGACTAAGCACAAAGCCATAGGCTTTTTTCCTTAGAACTGCACAAATATACTGTTGAGTTCTGTCTTTAGAAATAGATAATACTTAAAAGGTTGTCATGAAAATTGTAAATAAATTAAGCACAAAACCATAGGCTTTTCTTAGAATTGCACCAACTAATTTTTAACAAAGTTTTAAACAAATGCACAGCCTATCCAAACATGTATTACCATTTACGATTTTCATATTGAAGGGTATGGTCCCAAATCTCGCATCGAAGCAGTCGCGAGTGACCATCACCCTTATCAAATACCTCCACCAGTAAAGACTTATCTGCGTCCGTGCAGGCACGCGCGAACGCAGTTGGCGATTTCAATCGTTCAAGTGATGAGAAGACCTACCTTGTGTATGAAAACGGATGTTGCACATGGCGATGCGGCTTAGCACCGCATTCTATAAACATTTTCGTCACGACAAGGGATAAGGTAACAACGGCGGTTACCCCATATAGCGACGCGGCTTAGCACCACATCCTATAAACATTTTCGTCAGAGCAAGGAACGCGGAAACAACCGTAGTTACCGCAGATAGCGATGCGGCCCAGCACCACATCCTATTGACGACACAAGTGGGACTAACACCTCGACTTAGTTGACCAGAACAGCAAGTGGCACCAATGACAGTCACCTGTCAGCCCACACGTAAGTAACGCTGACACACAGACTGACAGCCACAGTGGGACGTGGCGTCACCTCCGTGACCTACAAGCCTGACACACCTGCAAGGGGTTGCGCGTTGTCAGCCTACCCACTCAATTACCCTCCACTCCTCGGCTATAAATACCCATCCCGGACCAGGTTTGAGGTATCGCTTATCTACTCTCTCACTCTTACTACTATCACACACTTGCTCTCAAGCAAATTACTGATTCTCACGTCGGTGAGTGGTAATAAGGAGCACCACCCACCCTATCCTCCTTGTTACGAGTCACGGTGTGTTTTTCCTTGTGCATGAGACAGATCAGCGGACGATCCAGCCATCATCCTCGGAAAGAAGAGATTAACCCTACTTGACGAGACCAGTGAATTAACCTCCATTGGTTAACCACAGTTTCATCACATATGTTTTTTTTAGGTAGGTAAACGAACCAAGTTGAGCTTGAACTCGCCAAAGCTCGAGCTCGACGCATTTAACTTAACAGATCTCGAGCTCAACTCCTTTCCATCTCTTTGTTTAAAACTCAAACACAACTCAAGCTTGACTAGTTTAGAGTGTGCGCGCTTATGTGTTTATCATAGAATTACAACATATATAATCTAGTTATTTTAATCATAATTCTATATGATAATATTTATTTTGTGGTTAAATATTTTTACATATTAAACAACCTAATAATCTCGTTTAGACTCTCGAGCATAATCAAGCTTGAGATTGAGTTCCTTTATTAACTAAGCTCCAATTTAGAATTGCGCTCATTTAGCTACCCAAACTCGAGCAAGTAACGAATAGCTTGGCTCGGTTACACCCCCTCTTTTTTTCCTTTTTTTTTTTTTATAAAAGCCAGTTACAACTTATTTGTATGAGCTGGGACATTCTTCAATCTTTATCACAAATTTTCATTAAAAGTATGATGGATGAAGGTAAAAACAGAGCATATTGCCTTCCATTTTGGAAACCCAACTGACATGTGCTGTACCACATGGTCCTAGCAAGTAATATATGACTTGTCATGCTGCCAGTTTAAATTATTGAACATGATGGCCAATTGCTTAAAGTGAGTCTGCATGTGCATGTCTCAACAATTTAAAGATTTTACAAGCCTCATCATACACCACTTGCAGACACATGGGCCTCAAGATCACTGACATCACTATTTGCAGAAACTAACTGTAAACAGATCAATTTAATTTAATTTAATTCAATTCAATATAATAGGGACATCATGCAATTGACATGATTAGATGGATTTTCTTTCTTAGCTTTTTTTTTTTTTTTTTGACAAAAAATTGAAGCTTTTAAACATGCCTAGAAAACTCATACATCAAATTATGTTGGTTTGTTTTAGTTAATTAGAAATCTGAATAAACATTAATACAAGTTGTTAGGGGTGTGAAAATTTGATTTCAAATTGGCTCGTTTATTCATCAGTGGTAACTGACGGAGTTCCTGCTTATGGTGGTAATCATAAAAACACCAATCATTTTAAATGCCAACTAATACACTCTTTCACGACGAGTTATATCGTTTCAACTAAACATTGTGATGATTACTCAACTGAAGAATGAAAGTCTTTGGCACGTATTTCTCAATAGAAACAAACATTCTCGTTCTTGATTGTTTCTATTGAGAAATATGTGGCAAAGACTTTCATTCCCATTTACAGCAGTTTAAAAAAAAAATCTAGACAATTACAAACTACGAAACCGATATAGTATACACAAAAAAAAAAAAGTTTGACTTGTACCAAAAAGTCAACCTGAAACCCAAGTTAATTTCACTGATTTTGCTTAAAACCAGAACTAGAGTAGTTTACACATAAAAAGATTGACTTTTACAGAAAAGTCAACCTGAAACGAATTAACGATATGCACACTATAGTCAACCTGAAAGGCTGAAACAACATGATGCTGCTATTTCCTTTCTAATTATATTAGCATACCCAAAACATCTTCCATGAACTTCAAATAATTCTACGGATTTACGCTTACCTATCAAGTTATAAGCTCTGATTTTGCTCATAACTCGATTTATAGTTGTTTAAACGAAACAGTTACAGAAAGTCAACCTGAAACCACATAAAGCTGCATTAACTCGATTACTCGAATGATAGATGTTTGCACACAACAGTTTGACTTTAACAGAAAAGTCAACAGGAAACCACATGAAGCTGTTATTTCTTTCCAAATAACTTTCTAGGTAACATACAACGGGAAATCAGTCGCATACAAGGGGAATAGTTATAGCATACACAATATGACAATATAGTAATGATAGTGACAATAATAACAAACAAATCTCCAAAGATGATACGTAATTACCCACTGTTTTAAATCAAGAAACAAAATATAAAATCGTATCGAACGAAAAAAAAACAGAAATACAAACACATGTAACATCGATTTACCTCTTTCGCTACTTCGGGGTGGTGTTGCTTGTGCCTTTCTTCTTCAACAAGCTTCCAAACTTCTTCAGCAACGGTTTCTTCTTCTTCACATGTGAGTCCTGTTTCGATGGTGAGCTGGCACCATTTTCAACGTTTTCAGTACCGTTTACCTGATCATACCCTTCACCGGCTTCGGTTTTTGAGTCTACGTCGTCATCGAAAGATTCGTCACGAACGGTTTCATCTCTTTCGGGTGACAAATCTTTTTCTTCAATCTTGCAACTTTCCCACATCTTGAATTCAACCTCTTCGGAATCTTTATGTTCTCCGTTCACATCTTTTGCGGTTGAATCAACTTTAAATTCGAATTCTTTACTTTTGTTTTCGATCGCCGGTGTTTCTTTTGATGGTTGCTCGGTTTTAGCATCTCCGTTATGTTCGGAGAATTCGACCACTTTCGGAAGCATATCGTAATCTTTTTCACTGTCTGTAGCATCCTCATTTTCGTCAAGCGTCGGTTTAGCGGATTTCTCCTCGAGCAATTTGGTCAACTCCTCGATCTTTTTCAACGATTCGACTTCGCGTGCTTTAAGCTCCGTGATTTCTTGATCGAGACTCTGCAATTCATTTTCTTTATCCATTAAACTTTCTTTCAAATTCATACTTTCGCCTTTTGCATCACCGAGAACTTCTTTAAGATAACTAACTTCAGATTCAGTTTCCTTCAAAAGATTCTTGATATGGGTTCGTTCTTCGTTAGAAGCATACGCTTCTTTTTCGGTTTCTTGAAGCAAATTAGTTAACTTGCTAATCTCCTTCTGCAAAGAATCATTTTCTTCTTTAGACTTCTCCATGCAACCGATCAATTCGGTCTCTTTTTCTTTCCATTCGGATTCCGTACTTTTATGGCTCTCTTTAGCTTTCTCGATCGTGTTCATAAGCATGTCGACTTCATGTTTTGCATCGTCAAGCATGTTTTGATACTTCTCATTTGTCGTTTGCAACGCATGTTTCAAATCTTCGATTTGCGCTTCATAATTTTCATTTTCGGATTGATTTAATAATAATTTTTCTTTAGCTTCTCTTGCTTCCGATGAAACTTCATGCAAAGCCGATGCTAAACTTTCCAACGCTTTCTTGCTTTTTTCTTCTTCGTCTTTTGATGTTTCGAGTTCAATTATGAGTTTGTTCTTTTCTTCTAGAAGGTTCTGAACACTGCTCGCTGCGAGTTTCTCGTTATTCAAAGCTTGTATTTTTTCTTCCTTCACAACTTCAAGCTCGTTTTTCAAACTTTCGGCTTTTTTTGCAGTTTCCGAAGCTTCTAATTTCAACTTCTGAAGCGCACGTTCGGATTCTTCAAGATCGCCTTTTTGTCTCACGTTTGACATTTCTAATAAACCGACCTTTTCTTTCAGAGAGGAAAGCTCGGTTTCCGCATCTTTCAACAAACGGTTGTTGTTTTCTAAATCTTTGACCGTTGACTCGAGTGACGACGATGCGGATCTTTCTGATCGTTTAGCTTCTTCGACTTGAAGATCTAATTCTTCCACCTTTTTTTTCCATTCTTCCATAACGCTTTTCGCGTATGATTCCGACATTTTAGCGGCCTCTAATTCAACGTTTAGCTCCTCAAACGAAGCTTCAATGTGGACTAACTTTTCCTTGTACACTTTCGCCTTTCGGAGTTCAAGATTCAGAGTTTCGATCTCCGATCTCAACTCGTTTTCCTCCGATTTCAGATGCTCGACTTCCGATTTCAATTCTGACACCAATTTGTCGGTTTCTTGACTCTCTGATTTCAACATCTCTATCTCGGATTTCAGCTCTGACACCAGTTTTTCACTCTGAGTTGCTTCGGATTTCAGAGTTTCGATCTGTGAATTGAGTTCCGACATCATCTTATTAGTTTGATCGGCTTCCGACTCAAATTTGGCGTTCAGTAATCCCTTCAATCGCGTGATCTCAGCGGTTAACGTTTCCACCTTTTCCATCTGGGTTTCAGCGATCTTTGTAGCTTCATCCGCATGCGTAAGCGCTTGATCTTTAGCGTCACATGTCATGGTCAACTCTTGCTTGACTTTTTCAAGCTCTTGAGTTGCAGCAACAAGAGCTGCCACGTCAGCAGTGTGCTGGTTTTTGACAGCTTCTATCTCTTTTTCCCATTGTTCTTCCTTCTTTTGAGCAGATTCGATTCCCGCTTGTTCCATTTCGACAGCACGGAATTTTTCAATTTCGATATTTTCTTCTGCACTCTTTTGAGCCACGAGTGCCTCACGAAGCTTTTCATTTGTTTCTTCAGATAACTTTTGTGCTTCTTTTAGGTCGTTGATCGCTTTTTCTTTCTCTTTCTCAACAGAAATTAACTTTTCTTCGGTTTTTTTAAGATTTTCTTGAAGAGCAGTTAATTGAGCTTGTAACTCCGACGCCTTTTGCACCCCCCTTGGACTCGGTGCTGGTTTCTGAAAACCCACAAAGAATATAAAAGTATATCAGTCATACCCTGATATTTATTAAAAAAAAAAATGTGCACCCTTTTAAAAAAATTATGGTAATGCACAAGTCGGTCAAAAATCTTGGATCAACAACTGATTATAGCAAATACTTATAGCGCGTATTTGATGTTTTGACAATGTACATATTTAGTCAATCTCGACGGTCATATCTGCATAATTTAACAAATCGGCAATATGTGATCGGTAACCTGTTTCTCAGGTTACAATATGCATGTGTTTAGCATACAAATTAAGTTTTATTTTTTAATTCATACCATATTATGAAGCATTTAGTATAGTAATTTAAAGAGTTCTAATCTAAAAAATCCTTACTACACTTTGATCATGTACAGCTAATCTAGGCTGCTCAATGCTGTTTTGATCATGATCCAAATATATACAGTGAGGGGTATAACTGTCAATTGGATTCAATTTGGATTCCAGATTCAAATCAAGCCAATTATAAAGATAAAAGATTAAAGACATGCAAAAACAGGAAGAATGCAAGTGATCATGAATGAATTGGCCCCACTTACTTCAGCAAGGATGCTGGTCTTCGGTGACCGGCGATCTACTGTCGGCTTCGAAACAGCAGGCCGAGGGGATCGTTCGGCTGAGGCTCTTGTGCTTTGAAGGGGAGACGGTGAATCCGTCTCGGATTTCGCAACTCCTCGGCTAAGTTTACTGACTCTCGGTGTCGCCGGTGATGTTTTGCTGATGGGAATTTTGGTGGCCGGAGGTGTTTCCGATGAAGATCTATCCAATTTCAACATTATTAACCACAATCAGAAATACAAAAAGAAACAAACTTTGAACTAATTTCACACAACTGCCAAACAAAACATTTTAAAAAAAAAAAAACCTAAAATTGAGATCTTTAAAATTAGTGAACATTAAGGATAAAGTTAGCAACTTTATAACATGAAAATTCAAATAACAATGGGATCTTGGTGGGAATTCAGTTTCTTGAAAAAAAATTCATGATCAAAGTGAATAATTGTCAGAAATACAAAAGGATACAAACTTTGAACTAATTACACACAAATGGCAAACAAAACATGTTGAAAAAACCCTAATCTTGGGATCTTTAAAATTGGTGAAAATTAATGACAAAGTTAGCAACTTTATAACATGAAAATGCAATTTACAATGAGAGCTAAATGGGGTTTCAATTTGTTGAAGAAAATCTTGAGCAAAGTGAATAATTGTCACCAAATGTGCAGATCTGAAGTGAGAAGTTCAAGATTTCACAAAAAGATCAAAACCCACAACAGAAACAAGCAATTAAGCACAGACTGAGTGAAAATAATCAACAATATTCATAAAAAGTTGAAAAAAATCAAGAAAGATATGAACTTTACTTGGATTTGGCTGAAGTGTGAAGTTCAAGATTTCATAAAAAGATCAAAAACCCAGAACAGAAACAAGCAATTAAGTACAGATTAAGTGAAAACAATGAACAATAATCAATAAAAATAAGAACTTTACTTGGATTTGGTAGCCATAGATCAAACTGGTGACACAGGTTCAGCAGATATGGTTGTTTTAATTTGGGAAAATCTTGATATGAAGTGACCCAACAAAACCAGGTTGAGAAGAGAGAGAGAGGGTGAGAGATTATTTGATTAGGGTCGGTGCACAACTCTTTTGTTGATGGAGTTGTACTTTATGCATTGATGGTTGTACCATGAGCCAAAAAACCTTGCCCAGTCACTCGCGTGCTGCCTGCCTGTCTTGTCTCATATTTCTTTATCTTTTGCCAGGCCTATGAGCCTCCTCCTTTCCATATCCTTGCTACCTTTTTTTTATTTTTATTTTTTAATATTTTTCAAGATTATTTTAAAGGTTTTTTTTTTATTGGTAGATCTTGCTCTTCTTAAAGAGACAATCTAGATATATATTTAAATCTAGAGACCACAATCACATTGATTGAGCTTGGATGAAGATGATAGAGACAAGTAACCTAGTTTGATGGCTTGTTTTGTATATAATTTTGAAAAGGATTAATATGCAGATTTAGTGAAATGTTTACTATAAAATCCAAGAGACAGAAAATGAAGTCCTAGCTAGTTTTGGTTAGCATAGGTTGAAGTTGAACCAGCAGGTTATTAACGAGTGGTGAACCGGTTGTTTTAAGTTGATATCATTTTTTTAAAATAGTTTCTTTTGTAAATTAATCTATATAGATGTTGATGTTTTATTAGTGGGTGATTAAAATAAATACTCTCCCCAACAAAAATCTCTTTCAATATTGTAATTTTGTACTATTTTTAATTAATGTAAGGTGGACTCAATAGGCTTAGAGCATTCACATCCAATCCATCAAATTATACATACATTCCACTAAAAAACAACTCATATATCAATATATTTCCACTAAAAACAAATACTTTTTCTCTCTCCTTTCAATTAAATAATATTATCATTACAGTTTTCTCTCATTTCCACTCACAACCACTTTCAAAATATATTAAAAAATTATAACGGGTGAACAGTGTCCCCCCAAATATACAGATGAACGTTAACATTTTCTCTCTCCTCTACTCACAACCACTTTTTATACCCTTTATAATATAAAAACTCCTCCTCACATAATTTGATGGTTAGAATGTGAATGCTCTTAGAGCATTCTCATCCAAACCACCAAAATCTGTGTGGAGGGTTTTTAAAATATAAGAAGTATAAAAAGTGGTTGTGAGTGGAGGAGAGAGAAAATGTTACTATTCATATGTATATTTGGGGGGACACTGTTCACCCCCTATACTTTTTTAATATATATTGAAAGTGGTTGTGAGTGGAGGAGAGAGAAAATGTAATATATATTGAAAAGGAGAGATAAAAAGTATTTGTTTTTAGTAGAAATATATTGATATAGGAGTTGTTTTTTAGTGGAATGTATGTATATTTGTAGTGGATTGGATGTGAATGCTCTTAGACTATAGGGTATGGGGCGTGGGTTGGGTACAAACGCTCAAGTCACCACCCCGGGTGGGCTTGGGTTTCGGCGTGGCCCCTTGGTCGGGAGTTTCAGCCAGGGCGTTGGGCGGGCCTAACGGTCTTCCGTGGCCGGCTCTCATTGGTTGGGTTGGCTAGGCTATAGGTAGCTACGATTTTAATAATAATTTTAGGCTTTTTTTTTATTTTATGTGTATTTTTATAATAATTGAAAAAAAAATTATAACACGTGGTCAACCCACGCGGGCTAGCCACGCCTCGCCATACCGACCCAACATGCAACTGACTATCAGTGCCCCTCAAAGTCCACGTGTCAACCCATGACCCAAACCCCCGTCCCACCATACCCCACGGTCTTAATAGGCTAGGCAAAGGTTTAGGACCCTCCAAAAAGTAGGAACCCCTAATTTTTATATCTATTTTATTTTCAAATATTACATATGTATTTGGTCCAAATGAACAACTCCCTTTTTTTCTTGAACGCAATAACGCATCCGTCATTCCGCTCCTAGCCTTATTATTTCCGACCTCGCTAACTGCAATCGACGTGAATGGCGATTGGGGGTGAAATTAGGGTTAATCAATCGACGCCAATGATTAAATGTCTCAGTCGCGGGCAGGGGCGGACCCACATGATGCGGGTCGGGGTCTACGGACCTCAATGTTTTTAAAAAAATAGTAGAATCGATATGTTTGTCACAACCCCCGGCCCCTACCTCCTGGGAACGGGCGGTCGCGAGCCAGTATCACTGGCATCGGTATTTATCATTTTGGCAGCGGAACTTTCATCAGGACCATAGTTAGGAAATATTTTATCAGAGTAAAATACCACATTTTTATAATAATAAACACATGGGTAAAAAGTTTATATTACAACATTGTTTATAGGGATAAACCATATTTTATTGAAATAAAACATCTTATTTATTTAGGTAACTTTTATAGCCACATTTTCCAAGCCTTCAATGCTGTCCAGCTGGCTTCTATTTGGCTTTCACATTTTGTTACCTGAAACGCATTTTAAAAACATTTGTCAGTGGAAATACTGGTGAGTGAATCCCAGTTTAATCAAGGCATGTTTTATCATTTTACAATATCGAGGGCGATCTCGCAATTATATTTGTTTCCAATTCTTACTTTAATTACCACACACGGCACTGTCAATCCTGACTTGTGGTCATGTTACTACCACAGTGTAGTAACAAATTTTGTATACAAAACCCCAATATACCGACGATAATTATAGAATTACAAATACTCAATCACTGTTAATCATAACGTAAAAACAATTGAGGTTTCGTAAAAACAGTTTACAAAAATGTTTCACAAAAAGGAGATTACTCACATTGCTAATTTAGGTATTTTCCTTGTGACTTCCTGGTTATAATCTATTAATTAAACAATGCACACGCGTTAGTATAATAACCCAATTTACATTAGTTATACTCTCCTCAAGACAGAACTCCAACGACTACGTCGGGCAGAGCCTCGATAGCCGTTACGGAGCACTAGATCAATCGGGCAATGTATCTAATACGTAACCGGGGGTTATGATACTTACAACGAGGCAGAGCTTCGCTAATTAAGGGTATTATACCTGATATTATTATTGTTATTCAGAGAATTTGAGAGAGAGATCGAAACTTTTGAACGACGGAAAATGAAAGCCGATGTTCTCAATTTATAGGGTCTAATCTTGACTTCCTCGCGGCCCGCGAAAAATGAAGACAATGTCTTCGCGCCCCGCGAGAGACCTAGGGTAGGCCCTAGCTTGGTCGACTCAGCCTACTAGCCTTCACACGCAACGTGACACGTGGCGACAGGGGGTGCGACCTAGTGGACAGCTGTCGCCGCCCGCGACAGACTTCCTTGTCTGTGTCGCGCCCCGCGAGCGAGCATAGAAACTTTGTTTTTATTTAATTTTTGTTAAAATAAAGGTATTTCAGGTCTGGTTTTCGTATATGGGTGTATTTTAGGACGTATAGGGATGTTATAACTATTTTAGGAGGATTGTTATATCCTCCCCCACCTTGTTTTAGAACTCGTCCTCGAGGTCTACTGGAACAGGGGTGGATATTTCCTCTGCATCTCTGACTCAAGCTCCCAAGTGTATTCTGGTCCTCTCTTGGAATCCCATTTTACTTTGACCAGAACTAATCTCTCATGTTTGAGATTTTTGACTTACATGTCTTCAATTTGTAGAGGTCTTTCTACAAATTTAAGTTTCTCATTTACCTCTATGTCCATAAGAGGTACCACTAATGATTCATCAGCTAAGCACTTTTTTAGATTACATACATGAAATACATCATGTATTCCTGTCATTTCCTCTGGCAGTTGTAGTTGGTAAGCTACAGGTCCTACTCTTCTAATAATCTCAAAAGGTCCAACATACCTAGGGCTTAGCTTTCCCCTTTTGATGAATCTGATTACTCCTTTCCAAGGAGAAACTTTTAATAATACCTTATCTCCTACTTGAAATTCCAACGACTTTCGCCTGTTATCAGCATAACTCTTTTGTCGATCGCATGTTGTTTTTAGTCTTTCCTTGACTTGAATTATTTTGTCTGTTGTTTCTTGTACTATTTCTGGTCCAGAGAATTTCTTTTCTCCAATTTCTGCCCAACAGACTGGGGTTCGGCACTTTCGTCCATAAAGTGCTTCAAATGGTGCAGCAATGATACTGGTATGATGGCTGTTATTGTAAGAAAATTCTATTAATGGTAGATGTTCGTCCCAATTTCCTCCGAAATCAATTACACAAGCTCTAAGCATATCTTCCATTGTCTGAATTGTTCTTTCGCTTTGTGCATCCGTTTGAGGATGATAAGCGGTGCTTAGATTTAACTTGGTTCCCATTGCTTTTTGGAAACTAGTCAAAAAATGAGAAGTAAAACGGCTATCTCTATCAGAAACAATAGATAAAGGAATACCATGTAATGAAACTATTTCATTTATATACAATTTGGCTAACTGTTCCATATTGAAAGTTTCCTTCATTGATAAGAAATGAGCAGACTTGGTTAATCTGTCTACAATTACCCAAATTGTATCATTACCTTTTCGTGTCTTGGGTAATTTAGTAACAAAGTCCATTGTTATTAATTCTCATTTCCAAACAGGCATTTCTAATTGCTGTAATAATCCTGAGGGTGCCTGATGCTCAGTTTTAACCTGTAAACAGGTTAGACACTTGGCAACATAAGCTGCTATATCCTTTTTCATTCCTATCCACCAGAAATTTTTTCTTAAATCTTGATACATCTTATCACTTCCAGGATGCATCGTATACTTAGACTTATGGGCTTCTTCTAATATTTGGTGGCGTAAGTTTCCTTGTTTGGGTATCCACATCCTTTTCTTATGGAATCTCCAAATTCCATCTGTTCCTTGTTCTAATTCCTTAATCATTCCTTTTAATTTCTCAGTATCGTCCTTGATTACTGTAACACCTCGAAAATTTTACGTCCTATGATGTGTTGACACGTGTCATAGGTTTGAACGTGTGAAAGAATGTTCTTTAAGGACTAAAGTTGACAAACATAGAAACTATGTGAATTTGAGGGTTCAAAATGTCAACAATGAATAAATATACTTTACAATAACCCTACATGATGTTTATAACCTTAAACGAATGGATCATGGATCATACGAAGCGAATTGTGAAAGAAAGTGAGAGATTACAAACTACAGGGGTTAAATGTGTCAATATGTTAAGATATACCTCTGAGTGACCTTTTAGCAAACCCGAAGCCTTGTAACGATTAATTATGCTCACTAGAATGCACCATAAAAATTTCACCAAGTTTCGTTATCGTATGAGAAAGTTATGATAAAATTCGTGTGTGAGGGTTAGAATCGTCAACATTGAAAATTTGGGATTTTTCGGGTGATCACAAAGTTACCCGAGGACTTGACAAAGATGGTATAAGTCTTAAAGCCCCTAAATGTCAATATTAAAGGTTTAAAATGCAAGAATGAAAGTGAAAGCGACGTTTAGGAGGACCGGGGACTGAAAATGCAATAAAAGAAAACTTCAAAACCTGAACAGGAGGTCCAGGCGGGCCGCGTAAGACTTAACCATATCTTACGCGGGCCGCGTGATAGGTACAGCGACAGAAACCAACAGACAGCTGTCTGTTGATGTTTTAACCGACTTTGATCACTTGTATTGCATACTATGGGCGGCCTAAAGTGGTTTATATGCTGTAGATGACACTTGTAAGGATCCATGATCAATCATAGACATAAATGGCATGATCTTGGACAACCAAAGCTTATATAAAAAGCTCATAATGTTGCAACTTTCATACATTCATTTCCAAACTCATTTCTGATCATACCTGGAACTCCACAGCCGACCCAAGACCTTCCTAATCATCCATTAGACAAGTGTAAGTACCCTTGACCCTTCTTAATTAAGTTTTGATTAGTTTATAGCTTAAAAGTCAAACCGTCGTAATTACGGTTTGACTTAACGATAAAACACAAATGATCCAGTGTTTTGTCGATATGAAAGTTGTTATAAGTTGGTAATTATGTGGGCAATTAACCCTTAAAAGGGTACTCACTGATTCCCATCCTAGCTAGGTCGTTTGTCGAGTCAAACGTTGTCCGAAAAAGTCAACAGAACCATTAAACGCGTAATTAGCGATATAGAAGGCGTGTAACCTGTTTTATCATTCATATAACCTGATAATAAGTATAATAACTTATCTAGGCTTGTTTGATTCGATAACTTTCTGTTTTGAACCGATTCGGAACCGAAAGACGCAAAAGTTTGACTTTTGCTTTGACTTCAGTTTTGACCCGGTTTTGATAGGTTTAGACATGCCTTAAAGTTCCATTAGGACCTAGTTACATGTTGGTATAACCCTCTGCGTTTATACCACTTGAAACCTCGATTGTCCGACGTTTCCGTTAATTGCTTAAATAGTGACCAAAATGCCCTTATGACCATACAACGAGAATTTTGGAAATATGAAAGTACAATAATCTTAGTTACTGATTATTAAACATGTCTGTAAATTTTTACATCAGTTGGACATATAGATTAGGAGTTATGCTCAATGACGTAATTAGAACGCTTCTTAGTGATTAAACGGCGTCATTAGCGTAAAGCCTATCTAAACCCCATTTTTGACACCAAACCTTTTACCCACTGATGTAATATAATATTTTGGGATTTTTGAAGATTTTTAATTATTTTTAAACTGATCATAAGCTAGGATTAGTGCCTTAATTCGGTAAATACCGAATATACCCTTTTCGGCCATAAAATGAGTTTTACAAATCCTTTTGACGCCAATCCAATTGCTACTAATTTTAAATAATAAATGAAGTATTTTGAACCTGTTAAATTGATCAGAAAACTCAGAATCCTATTTTAACCCGTTAATCGCTTAAAACGACGTTATACGCGTATTAAACGCATAGTAAGGGTTTAAAACCATTTTGTCACATAAGACTTAACACCAACTGATTTGACCTGTTAAAATAAGTCATTTTACTGATTAATTCAGACCCGGATCACAGAAGTTTAATTAATCCCTTTTATAATCTTTAAAATGACCAAAATACCCCTACGTGGCTTAATATGAGATTAAACTCGTTTTGGGCATAATGGAAGGTATCCTACTGATATCACAACATATTTAAGGCATGTTAACTTAGGAAACCTATTTAGGACTCTTATGGTTACCCGTTACGCTTTGTGCGCGTTCGGTTCGGTTTATGTAACTAGTTTACATAAATTAGCCGAAACGGGTCAAACCTTATCGGTTTTGTCTCAAAATCCAGAATGTGTATAATATACCCATATTAAGCAAGTCTTCAAACTTGTCGGGTCTAAATCACATTCTATCCAGTCTTCGCTTAATCATGCGTACGAACCGTATCTTTAAAACTAACCGGTCTAAGCTTAAGCTTAACTAAAGACCCGTTAGGATTCTAATAGGTTATTATAAACCTTCGTTCCAGATTAGGAGAACCGGTAAAAGATACTTGCACTCGCTGATTTTGATTTATACTTGCTCAGGTAAATACTTTTAACTTATTTTCCCTATACGGGCTTGGGGTACGGTATATAAAATACCGCTTGGTCGGGCATTGAATCTTTAATTGTATGATGGTTAAAGTATTGATATGTATCGTTTAAATTGTTTTGTTTGCTTAAAGCCTTTGGGGGGTTAATGACCATGTCCCGGATATCCCTGGCATCATTTTACGAAATGGCCACGACCTTAGCACACAGGTGTAGGCGTACACCTGTCAGTGTCTCATATACATAATGTGGTGTGTCTATTGATCTTTAACCCGGCTCGATCCGGGCTACTGAACGCATAAGAAACATGTAAATCCTTTACAAGCATTATATTCAAATAATTATCCCAAGTTATAAAATATTATTTGTGCCTTGTGCCTTAAATTCATTTTCTTAAACTCTTTTCAAAATGAGTCGGTTGATTGTATTTACCAGTGTAAACTGACGTATTTTCTCAAAAAGGTTAAGTGCAGGTACTACGCGTAATAGGCTGGCTTTTCTCCTAGCATCCTCAATAAGTCTCGCAAGCTTGGATGTCGTAGACTGTTGAACACTGTTTCCTTTTATTTTGATCTACCTGTGGATTTATATTCGACTATTTGTGATACTTTATATTACAATATTGTATGGTTGAAATGAATCTATACTTTGCTTCCGCTGTGCATTTAAATATTGTGTTGTTTGACTATTATGTTACCAACCACGTCACGATACTCCCCTACCGGGCCCACCGGTAATACGTGGAAATTCGGGGTGTGACAATTACTGATTCTTATACAGTTCTAATTTGTTCGTTTAAATCTATCTGCATATTTAATTTAAGAGAACGTACTTTTCTTGGCTTTTCATGATACTTTCGACTTAAAGCATCAGCTATTATATTAGCCTTTCCTGCATGATACTAGATATTACAATCATAATCACTAAGAAATTCCATCCAGCGTCTCTGTCTCATATTTAACTCTTTTTGCCCAAAAATGTACCTTAAACTCTTATGATCAGTGAAGACAACAAATTTATTTCCATATAAACAGTGTCTCCAAATCTTAAGGGCAAAAATTATGCCTTCTAACTCTAAATCATGGGTTGAATAATTCTCTTCATGATTCTTAAGTTGTCTAGAAGCATAGGCTATAACTTTTTGGCGTTGCATCAACACACATCCATAACCTAATTTAGAAGCGTCACAATAGGCTTCAAAGTCTTCAGTTCCTTCTGGTAACGCTAGTATGGGTGCGTTGGTTAATCTTTGCTTGAGAAATCTAAAGGCTTCTTCCTGTTTTGGTCCCCATTCAAACTTAACAAATTTACAGGTTAATTTGGTTAAGGGAATGGCTATTCTAGAGAAATCTCGGATAAACCGTCTATAATAACCTGCTAGTCCGAGAAAACTTCTTACCTCCGTTGGTGATTCGGGGACTTTCCATTTAGTAATTGCCTCAATCTTTGTGGAATCCACATGAATCCCTTCATGATTAATTAAATGTCCAATAAATTGCACTTCTTCTAACCAAAATTCGCATTTTGAAAATTTAGCATAAAGCTTTTCTTTTCTCAGCAAATTTAGGAGTGCATGCAAATGTGCTGCATGTTCTTCTTTACTCTTAGAGTAAATTAGAATATAATCTATAAAGACAATTATGGATTTGTCCAGATATGGTTTACATATTCTGTTCATCATGTCCATAAATGCAGTTGGGGTATTGGTTAGACCAAATGGCATGATAGTAAATTCATAATGGCCATACCTTGTCCTGAAGGCAGTCTTAGGAATGTCCTCTTCCTGTACCTTTAATTGATGATATCCCGAGCGTAAATCGATTTTTGAGAAAAATCGAGCTCCTTGTAATTGATCAAATAGATCATCGATTCTCGGTAATGGGTACCGATTTTTAATCGTGACTTTGTTTAATTCTCGGTAATCAATGCACATACGCATTGACCCGTCTTTCTTTTTGACGAACAAGATCGGTGTTCCCCAAGGTGATGAACTTGGCTGTATGAATCCTTTCTCCAGAAGTTCGTCCAACTGTTTCTTCAGTTCTTGCATCTTTGTTGGCGCCAAACGATAAGGTGACTTGGCAATTGGTGCGGTTCCTAGTAGCAGATGAATTCTGAATTCAACTTCTCTATATGGCGGTAGTCCAGGTAATTCTTCTAGAAAAACATCTAAGAATTAAGATACTACGGGAATATCTTTCAATTCTTTTCCTTTAGTGTTAATGATTATGGAAATCATGTACACTAGGATCCTTTCCTTGCACAACTTGCAGTTTTCATCACAGAGATGAATTTCGTGGGTCTAGATGGCCTATTTCCTTTAATTGTGATCTTTTCACCATTTGGTGAACTTAGTTGGATTGACTTTTGATCACATAGAATACTAGCTTTATTGGCTACTAACCAATCCATTCCTAATACAATATCAAATCCAGTCAGAGTCATTGGGTAGAGATTAGCAATAAAACCTTGTTTTAAAATTTCAATTCTTGCTCCCTGCAAGATTTCAGTTATCTTAATGGATTCCCCATTTGCTGTTTCTACTAGACATTCTTGTTGGAGTTTAGTTAATGGTTGGTTGAGAATTTTGCAAAATGAAGTATTAATAAAATTTTGGTTCGCACCAGAGTCAAATAATACTTTAGCAAAAACATCATTAACTAAAAACGTACTGGTAATCACATCTGGAATCATCTTTGCTTCTTCGGCTGTCAAAACAAATGCCCTAGTATTCTTAGTAGTCTTGTTGTTCATGGCTAGAGCTAGTTTCGGACAGTTCGGTTTGATATGTTGTAACACCCCGAAAATACAAATTCTTATATTACAAATATGCTGTAAATAAATAAGTGAAACAAACTAACTGGGAACGACACTAACCTGGTTAGATGATGACTTATGAGTAGTTAAGGAGTTAAAACAAAATAAAAACGAAAGTTGAGGGGCCAAAAGCGTTTAATTTGTAACTAATATTGATAAAACAAAAAAATTAAAACTCAAACACACTTATGTGTGCTGAGATCGAACCAGACAAGAAAAAGGGGGCGATCAGGGTTCTTCAAAACCCTAACATCCACAAAACTCATGAATTGAAGGTTCAAATCTGATCCAAAACGAAATCCGAGCTAAGATTAGTGATCTCCATTGCAAGGGGGTCATAAGGTATGTAACATTTGATAAGAAATCTCTACTTGAAATTCTCATGATTCTAGGGAAATTGAAATATGTTGATGAATGTTTGTTAAATGAATAGATTAAGGATGATATAGTGTCTAGGAGTAAACCCTAGACAACAACAAGTGAAATCATGTCTAATCTCTGAAAATTTCATGAACACATTGAAGGTGATTCATGGGTTTTGTGAGAAGTTGATGAACACTAGGGTTTAGAAGGCTATTCTGGTGTAATTTGATTTATAGAAACTGAATTCTGAAAAATTTGATGTTTAATTCTATATATGATAACTCAATTAATGTTAATCGAGGCTAAGTGACAAGCCATGAACTAGAATATAAAAGATATAAAATCCCGCCCTTAAAGTGTTTGTTGAAATGCCTTAAAGAGGGTTCGAAACTGAAATTTAAAGTTTAAAAACGCATAATTGTGATGTTTGGGCGAATTATGCGATATATGATTGAAAAGAGTTCTAACTGCGTCATGATTGAACTCTATAGGAAAAGATACCGGAACGTCGAGTGGACAAGCCGGTGGTGATTTGCGTTTGAAGGGCGTGCTCTAAGGTATGTACCTTGACCCGTTACATTAAATGAATTGTTATTAAATTATGTATGGTCACATTGTAGAATAGAAGTTGCGTTGATTGTAGCGACCATGTTCGCTACTTAAATCCATAGGTTAAGAATTGGTTAGAAGTTGTTTGGTAGTCATCATAATGGAGGATTCCGTAGATGAGCCAAACGGGTCGAATAATGGTGTGCATTGTAGTGTTAGTGTTTTAAATAGATAGCGATGGCGATAACGATCACAAGAGCATGAAGCCATAAGTTTGGTAATGAAGTGCCGGTGATAACAAGCCCCGGAAGTTGGGTAACAAGAGCCTTATGTTTACTATTACAAAGGTAGCAAAATAAGGATAACCAGAAAGGGTCGAATAATTACATAGTTAAATTTTGTCGTCAGGTCCGTAAAATAAACTTTTGGTATGGAAATCATTATAGTTATGTCGGTATTGAATTTATAGACGCATAGGAAAAAGAATCACCTAAAACGGACTCACGAGTCAAAAGTTATGGTCATTTTAAGTTGAAAATCTGAATTTTCGGAACTGGCAGCAAGTGCAGGTCACAAAACTGAACCTGCTAGAAAACCACCTCCCCCGCGCCACGCGAGGGCCTGTAGCGCCACGCGACAGGGTAACATTTTTTTTTTTTTTTTTTTTTTGCATGTTTAAATGCTTGGAACTTGTTTATACACTTCATATAAATGTCAAAACTAACATTTTAAGTGGTTTTGACCTTAGGTAATAAAGGGAATTATCCGGATGGCGATCGAGCAAGTTTTTGAAGAACCGAACACAACTTTGCAAGCTTCCGCGTTAACTTAGTTTATGTTTAAACAATACTTTTGGGATGACTTCGTCTAGACAATGTTTTTGATGTAAATGATTTGCTAATCATGTTATGAATGTTTAAACTAGTCGGTAGTTGACTAGTTGGTGTTACTTTAAAACTTTTATTTTGTACTTATGTTAAACCAAGGTACTATTTATCTAAAATTTAGTATCTTTTATTAGACTTAATTTAGAAAATTTAACGAGTGTTACAAGTTGGTATCAGAGCTTAAGGTTGTCAACAAAGTGTTCGGTTCAAGCTTGATTGATCGTCCGGTAAGAATTAATTTGTTATTTTAGTAGACTTTATCTTATGTAAGAAATGAGATGTGAATTAATGTGCATGGGAAGAGTGTGTTAACTCACTCAAACCCAGAAAGTGCACCAAAAAGTGAACGGTTAAAGCAAGTTATGAACTTGGCTAAACCAAAGCAAATAAAGCCATGTTATAAATGAAATGTTTAACGTTTAATGTAAACATTTCAGTTTCAAGATGTCGGAAAGAAACGATGATGATCCGGTGCCGACAAGCACCGAACAAATGAAAGAGATAATTGCCGAAGAAGTGGGGAAGGCAATTGAAGGTAGTCTATCCGGGTTTATAGACAAAATTCAAAACACGGTGTTGTCACTTGTCGAAGAACGAGTCAAAAGGTTGGAAGATAGTGTCAACCTTATGAAAGATAAATCGGGAGAACGTAAGGGATGTTCGTACAAAGAGTTTATGGCGTGTAAACCGCCAATCTACAACGGGGAGGTTGACCCGATAATATGCCAGAGATGGTTAAGCGATGTTGAAGGAGTGTTCGAAAGGACCCATTGTGACGAAAGTGACTTTGTTGCTTACGGAACGGGTCAGTTGAGGGGTCAAGTCAAAGATTGGTGGGACAATAAAAAGAAGGAAATAGGAGCCGAAGCGGCGAGGGCCATGACATGGGAGGAGTTTAAGACGCCGTTTCTTAAACATCATAGTCCCAAGGCAGTCATTAATAGAATCAAGGAAGAGTTCATGCAACTTAGGCACAAGGGCGAGACCATAGACAAGATTACGGTGACGTTTATGGATAAGATGAAATTTTGCAGTGAATTGGTGACGAATGAAGAACCGAAGATATACTACTACTATAACATGTTGAGCGCCGAGTATAGGGAGTTTATGACTCCTTCAAAATACGAGACCCTTACCGAGATCATAAACGTTGCTCGGGAACGAGAAATTGAATTGAAGAAACAAGTTGAAAGGGGTGAACAAAGGGAACAAGATGTGAATCCAAGCCCTACAAAGAAAGCTCGAACTGTAGAATCGGGGAAGAAAATAGATGCTAATGGCGGGTCGCCAAGTTGTAAAGTGTGTGGAAAAGGGCACAAAGGAGAGTGTCGTTTCAAAGACAAACCGTGCCCCATATGTGGTAAAACGGGGCACACGACGTCTCTATGCCCGGGTAAAGTCTCGGTTTGCTACAAATGTTATCATCCCGGCCACAAAAAGTCCGAATGCCCAGACTTAGTTGGAAAGAGAGATGTTAAAGAATCTCCAGCAGAAGCTCTAAAGGCGAAGGCTAGGTCCTTCCAACTTACCGCGGTTGAAGCGAAAACAGAACCCGATGTGGTCTCAGGTACATTCACAATAAACTCAATTCCTGCACGTGTATTGTTTGATACGGGTGTGAATAAATCCTTCATTTCACATGGATTTATTCGACATCCTTCATTTGTATTGACGAAATTATCTGTGCCCTTAGAAGTTGAAATAGGAGACAACAAAAGTTTTATAGTTTGTGATATTTGTCGAGGCTGCAAATTAAGCATCGATGATGAAGAATACTTGATAGACCTAATCCCGATGTCAATGGGGGAATTTCAAGTAGTTGTTGGGATGGATTGGCTATCTCAGCACCACACAAAGGTCGTGTGTTTCCGTAAAGAGATAAAGCTAACATCTCCAAGCGGAAAACACGTCACAATCTATGGCGAAATGGAGGCAATCCTATAATATGCTCAATGATGAAAGCTCACAAGCTCATGAGGCATGGATGTAAGGCATTTATGATATACGCAAATGAGTCCGAGAAAGAATTACCAAAGATTGGAGATGTACCTGTGGTACGTGACTTTGAAGATGTATTTCCGGATGATTTACCGGGAATGCCTCCCGAGCGGGAGGTAGAGTTCGGAATTGAATTAGTTCCGGGTGCGAAACCCGTAGAAAAAGCACCATACCGACTTGCACCATCGGAATTACAAGAATTAATGTCGCAAATACAAGACTTGCTCGATAAAGGATTCATAAGGCCGAGTGTGTCTCCTTGGGGCGCGCCCGTGCTATTCGTGAAAAAGAAGGACGGAAGCATGCGCTTGTGTGTCGATTATCGGGAGTTAAATAAACTCACGGTAAAGAATCGATACCCGCTTCCGAGGATAGACGATCTATTCGACCAATTACAAGGTGCGAACTGGTTTTCAAAAATTGACCTTAGATCGGGGTATCACCAACTAAGAGTCAAGGAGGAGGATGTACCGAAGACGGCTTTCCGCACAAGATACAGACATTACGAGTTCCTCGTGATGTCATTCGGGCTGACAAATGCACCCGCGGCCTTCATGGACCTCATGAACCGAGTTTGCAAGCCGATGTTGGATAAATCGGTAATCGTGTTTATTGACGATATTCTGATATACTCGAAAGGTGAAGCAGAACATGCACGCCACTAACAAGGGTGCTAGAGACACTCAGACAAGAAAAGATGTATGCGAAATTCTCAAAATGCGCCTTCTGGTTGCGAAAGGTGCAATTCCTCGGCCATATCATAAGCGCCGATGGAATATTGGTAGATCCTTCAAAGATAGAGGCCGTGTCAAAATGGAGCCCTCCAAAGAGTCCTTCGGAAATTAGAAGCTTCTTTGGGCCTGCGGGATACTACAGGAGATTCATTCAAGATTTCTCCAAGATTTCGTCGCCGCTAACTAAGCTAACCCGGAAAGAGGAAAAGTTCATTTGGGGTGCCGAACAGGAAAGAGCGTTTCAAACGCTAAAAGAGAAGTTAACTCAAGCTCCGGTATTAACATTGCCGGATGGAGTCGAAGATTTGGTGGTTTATTCGGATGCCTCACTATCGGGGCTTGGATGCGTTCTGATGCAACGGGGCAAAGTTATAGCTTATGCCTCGAGGCAATTGAAGGTACATGAAAAGAAATATCCCACGCATGATCTCGAATTAGCTGCGGTGGTGTTTGGTTAAAAATATGGAGGCACTATTTGTATGGGGTAAAGTGCACCATATTCACCGATCACAAGAGTTTAAAATACTTCTTCGATCAGAAGGAGTTAAATATGCGACAGAGGCGATGGTTAGAAACGGTGAAGGATTTCGACTGCGAAATACACTACCATCCTGGAAAGGTAAATGTGGTGGCGGATGCTCTGAGCAGAAAAACGGACTATGTCCCAATACGAGTAAGGTCGATGCAGCTTGTGGTGACCTCGGGTATACTTGAACGTATCCGAGAAGCGCAAGGAGAAGCAATGAAAGAGGAGAACTGGAAGAAGGAAAGAATAATCAACCAGCTAAAAGATTTGTTGGATGGAAAGGACGGGTTGAAGACTCGATCCGGAAGAGTATGGGTTCTAAATTCTTGTGGGGTTCAGACGCTTCTACTAGATGAAGCTCATAAATCCCGATATTTTATTCATCCGGGTGCGACTAAGATGTACAATGATTTGAAACAAAACTATTGGTGGCCCAGAATGAAGAGGGATGTAGTAAAATACGTGGAGAAGTGCTTGACTTGTTTACAAGTCAAAGCGGAACATCAGAAACCATATGGAAAACTGCAACCTTTGGAGATCCTGGTTTGGAAATGAGAACATATTACTATGGACCTATTAACCAAACTACCTAAAACAATTCGGGGATTCGATGTTATATGGGTGATTGTGGATAGATTGACGAAGAGCACACATTTTATTCCTATACGCGAAACATATACTTCGGAAAAGATGTCCGAGGTATATACAAACGAAATAGTGGCACGTCACGGAGTACCGGTATCCATTGTGTCGGATAGAGATACCCGGTTTACTTCAAATTTTTGGCGAGATTTTCAAGAACAAATGGGAACGAAACTCTTCATTAGCACCGCCTACCATCCTCAGACGGATGGGCAGAGTGAAAGAATAATACAGACGCTAGAGGATATGTTACGGGCATGTATCATCGACTTCGGTGGAAGTTGGGATGTTTATCTACCCTTGGCCGAATTTTCGTATAATAATAGTTACCATTCGAGCATTGGCATGGCGCCTTACGAAATGCTATACGGTAGGAAATGCAGAACCCCGGTGTGTTGGGGTGAAGTGGGACCACGCGAACTGGCCCATAAAGATATTGTCCAAGCCACTAATGAGAAAATTGAAATGGTACGATCCCATTTGAAAGCAGCCCAAGATAGGCAAAAGTCTTGTGCCGACAAAAGACGAAGACCGATTGAATTTCAGATAGGTGACATGGTTATGTTAAAGGTTCCCCATGGAAGGGCGTTATCAGATTCAGAAAAAGGGGGAAACTAAGCCCGAGGTTTATCGGGCCATTTAAAATCATCGAACGGGTTGGCAAGGTGGCTTATCACCTCGAGCTACCGGAAGAGTTGAGTGGAATACATGGCACGTTCCACGTGTCTCAGTTGCGAAAATGTTTAGCGGAGGAAACAGCTTATATCCCTTACGATGATATCGAGGTGGATAATAGCCTGAATTATGCGGTAAGGCCATTAGAGATCCTAGATCGGAAGGTTAAGCACTTGCGAAATAAGAGAATTGATCAAGTTAAGATCAAATGGGAGAATAGGAAAGGTTCGGACACTACATGGGAGTCCGAAGAGGAGATGCGACGTCTCTACCCTACACTATTCGGTACGTACTCTGGTTTCGGGGACGAAACCCTTTTAAGGGGGTGGACTTGTAACACCCCAAAAATACAAATTCTTATATTACAAATATGCTGTAAATAAATAAGTGAAACAAACTAACTGGGAATGACACTAACCTGGTTAGATGATGACTTATGAGTAGTTAAGGAGTTAAAACAAAATAAAAAAGAAAGTTGAGGGGTCAAAAGCGTTTAATTTGAAACTAATATTGATAAAACAAAAAAAATTAAAACTCAAACACACTTATGTGTGCTGAGATCGAACCAGAGAAGAAAAAGGGGGCGACCAGGGTTCTTCAAAACCCTAACATCCACAAAACTCATGAATTGAAGGTTCAAATCTGATCCATAACGAAATCCGAGCTAAGATTAGTGATCTCCATTGCAAGGGGGTCATAAGGTATGTAAAATTTGATAAGAAATCTCTACTTGAAATTCTCATGATTCTAGGGAAATTGAAATATGTTGATGCATGTTTGTTAAATGAATAGATTAAGGATGATATAGTGTCTAGGAGTAAACCCTAGACAACAACAAGTGAAATCATGTCTAATCTCTGAAAATTTCATGAACACATTGAAGGTGATTCATGGGTTTTGTGAGAAGTTGATGAACACTAGGGTTTAGAAGGCTATTCTGGTGTAATTTGATTCATAGAAACTGAATTCTGAAAAATTTGATGTTTAATTCTATATATGTAATGAAGTGCCGGTGATAACAAGCCCCGGAAGTTGGGTAACAAGCGCCTTATGTTTACTATTACAAAGGTAGCAAAATAAGGATAACCAGAAAGGGTCGAATAATTACATAGTGAAATTTTGTCGTCCGGTCCGTAAAATAAACTTTTGGTATGGAAATCGTTATAGTTATGTCGGTATTGAATTTACATATGCATAGGAAAAAGAATCACCTAAAACGGACTCACCAGTCAAAAGTTATGGTCATTTTAAGTTGAAAATCTGAATTTCCGGAACTGGCAGCAAGTGCAGGTCACAAAACTGAACCTGCTGGAAAACCACCTCCCCCGCGCCACGCGAGGGCCTGTCGCGTCACGTCACGCGATAGGGTGACATTTTATTTTTTTTATTTTTTTTATTTTTGCATGTTTAAATGCTTGGAACTTGTTTATACACTTCATATAAATGTCAAAACTAACATTTTAAGTGGTTTTGACCTTAGGTAATAAAGGGAATTATCCGGATGGCGATCGAGCAAGTTTTTGAAGAACCGAACACAACTTTGCAAGCTTCCGCGTTAACTTAGTTTATGTTTAAACAATACTTTTGGGATGACTTCGTCTAGACAATGTTTTTGATGTAAATGATTTGCTAATCATGTTATGAATGTTTAAACTAGTCGGTAGTTGACTAGTTGGTGTTACTTTAAAACTTTTATTTTGTACTTATGTTAAACCAAGGTACTATTTATCTAAAATTTAGTATCTTTTATTAGACTTAATTTAGAAAATTAAACGAGTGTTACATATGTCCCTTTTCTCCACAATTGAAGCATACTCCGTTACTGGGTTTCTTCCTACAGTCTTTCTCTTTATGTCCTGGTATTTTTGCAGAAATTGCAGTAGGTGGAGCATTTTCCTGAATGCTTCTTCTTGCAAGCCTTACAATAAGGTGCAGAAGTAGAACCTACATTCTTCCCACGGTTAGAATTTCCATAGCGAAATTCCTGGGTAAGTTTCTGAACTAAGTTCTTCCTTTGGTTTTCTTTTTGCGTACATACTAGTTCATCAGTCAAGGTATTTGCTAGTTCTACAGCTTCTTCTATAGTTTGCGGTCTAGCTGCCTTGACTACATGTCTAATTTCACTGATTAATCCCCAGATGTAACGGGAGATTAATACCGGTTCTAGTGAAGCTAGGGTTGGCACTATTCTAGCATATTCGAAGAATATAGTAGTGTAACCCTTACAATCAACTCCAGTCATTCTATGATTTAAGAACTTATTAGCTATCTGTTCTTTTTCATTGGGAGGACAAAATTTCCTTTCAACCATAGTCTTAAACTCAGTCCATTCCATATTGTAGCCTAGACTGGAGAATAGTGTTCCACCATTCCAAAGCAGCATTCTTAAACAGATTGGAAGCAAACATGATTTTGTCTTCCTCTGCACATTTGCTTATTTTTAAGACTGCCTCAGTCTTTTCTAACCAGCGTAGAGCCGCAATGGCTCCTTCATTGCCCGATAATTCTATTGGTTTACAGGACCATAATTCTTTGTAAGAACAACCATAAGACATGGTTCTTCTTCTTTTTGGAATAGGCAATTGAAGTAATGGTCCATTGTTCACACTATGACTGGGTTCAGTGTGTTGACGTTTACTTCCATTTGCAGATTTATTTTCTGCTTCCTTAACAGTCTTAATGATGTATGGCATAACATCTATAATTCCTTGTGCTACAATATGTTGGATAGCACTATTATTTATCTGGTTGCCATTATTATTGTTATTCTGGTTTTCCTGATTTGCTGCATTGTCCATCTGGATTATAAACAATTTCCAAGTATTAATATCACAGAGCAATGTTTAATGCAAACAATCTCACAACAAGCATCTTTATCAAAATCGTCGTGCATTGCGACATTTATTCTATTTTATATATTATGCATCTAATACAAATCACAACTGAAATTTAAAATACAATACTAGTATGCATCAGTAGTTATTGGATTATCTATCTTAGTGGATTTTTTTTAAGTTACACACACACACATTTATATATATATATATATATAGATTTTATTATTATTATTAGTACTATTAGTGGGGGTCCATCCAATACTGCATGTTACGCTCGTCGTACTTCCAAACGAGCCTCTCTCCTATTTGCCTTATCTTTTCACTCTCATCTAACAACTCCTCACCAAAGGTGCGAAGTTCTTGCACATTCTCGGTGCTCATGGGTGGTGCTGGTGCTGGTATTGGGTCAGGGTACTGGGGCATCGGTTCCTCATGTGGGTATGGGTTCTCTAGGATTTCCCGAATATATTGGTCATTATCCCAGTAGGGATCCAGAGGGTCAAGGTTAGTGTACGGTGCTACAGGGTTTGGCATAGGTTCCTCTAGTGGGTAGAGTTCTTGATAATCTCTATGGTCGTCAAACCATGGGTCATAATCTGGAGGATGGGGTGCTTGAACTCTAGGGATTTCGGTTGGGTCGAAGGCAGGTAAAGGAATCTGGTCTCCTAGGTTCAATTCTATTTCCATGGGTTGTGTTGGAAACAAGGGTAATGGCTGTGGTGCAATGATTTGTTCCAAATTTGGGTCTGCAACAGTGGTAGCTAAGATGTAAAAGTTGGCTAGTCTCCTATTGAGTATATCTTGAGTTTGAGCATTCATCTCCCTATTCGCAGCTGCTAAAGCTCGCTGTTGCAGTAACTTTCTCATTCTTTTCCTACGCTCGTGAGCTCCCCAACTGAACCATCCTCTCTTTTTGGTAGGGAATGGCTCTTTGGATTGTGCTTTGAATATGAAAATCCCTTCTTCTGTGTCAGCTGAATACCCCGAGGGGGTAGGCTGGGAAGAAGTTCCTTCATCTATAGGAGAACTAGACAATTGACGATAGGCGTCCGATGGTACTTGATCACTCAAACTGTAAAGTAACAAATTGTCAAATAACACAAAACGATAATATACACGTATGCATGTATTCACATAGATTATTTCCTAACAGAATTGACAATTTCAATGTCAGCAGAACACTTCTGTGGCTCAAATCAGTGGCTATAGCTCTGATACCACCTTCTCTGTCACAACCCCCGGCCCCTACCTCCTGGGAACGGGCGGTCGCTAGCCAGTATCAGTGGTATCGGTATTTATCATTTTGGCAGCGGAACTTTCATCAGGACCGTAGTTAGGAAATATTTTGTCAGAGTAAATACCACATTTTTAAAATAATAAACATATGGGTAAAACCTAAGTTTATATTACAACATTGTTTTTAGGGATAAACCCTATTTTATTGAAATAAAACATCTTATTTATTTAGGTAACTTTTATAGCCACATTTCCCAAGCCTTCAGTGCTGTCCAGCTGCCTTCTATTTGGCTTTCACATTTTGTTACCTGAAACACGTTTTAAAAACATTTGTCAGTAGAAATACTGATGAGTGAATCCCAGTTTAATCAAGACAGGTTTTATCATTTTACAGTATTGAGGGAGATCTCGTAATTATATTTGTTTCCAATTCTTACTTTAATTACCACCCACGGCACTGTCAATCCTGACATGTGGTCATGTTACTACTCACAGTGTAGTAACAAATTTTGTATACAAAACCCCAACATACTGACGATAATTGTAGAATTACAAATACTCAATCACTGTTAATCATAACGTAAAAACAATTGAGGTTTTGTAAAAACAGTTTACAAAAAGGTTTCACAAAAAGAAGATTACTCACATTGCTAATTTAGGTATTTTCCTTGTGACTTTCTGGTTATAATCTATTAATTAAACAATGCACATGCGTTAGTATAATAACCCAATTTACATTAGTTATACCCTCCCCGAGATAGAACTCCAACGACTACGTCGGGCAGAGCCTCGACAGCCGTTACGGAGCACTAGATCAACCGGGCAGCGTATCTAATACGTAACAATACTTACAACGAGGCAGAGCTTCGCTAATTAAGGGTATTATACCCGATATTATTATTGTTATTTAGAGAATTTGAGAGAGAGATCGAAACTTTTGAACGACGGAAAATGAAAGCCGATGTTCTCAATTTATAGGGTCTGATCTTGACTTCCTCGCGGCCCGCGTAAGATGAAGACAATGTCTTCGCGCCCCGCGAGAGACCTAGGGTAGGCCCTAGCTTGGTCGACTTAGCCTACTAGCCTTCACACGCAACATGACACGTGGTGGCAGGGGTGCGACCTAGTGGACAGCTGTCGCGTCCCGCGACAGACTTCCTTGTCTGTGTCGCGCCCCGCGAGCAAGCATAGAAACCTTGTTTTTATTTAATTTTTGTTAAAATAAAGGTATTTCGGGTCCGGTTTTCGTATACGGGGTGTATTTTAGGACGTATAGGGATGTTATAACTATTTTAGGAGGGTTGTTATAATGTTAAAATTTTCAAGGACCCCATAAAATAATTTAGTTGGACCCCATAGTATTTAAAGCAAAGATAGTATGGGGGTAAATCTCCTTGTGTTCCAACAAGTAGGTCTCAAGTTCAAGTCTTACATCTTTTGATTTTTAGTTTATTTTTTCCATCAAAATTAAACTAGTGTTTTAAAACACCACAACTGTTATAAACCAGACATTTTAGGCCCAACCCATTACTTATGGGCTTTAGGATTTATAGCTATGTTCATCTATATATTGTAATGTTGAATAATGATGAATTCAGTTTATCTCTATTTCTCTTTGGTTTTTAACACGTTATCAACACGAGACTCTCCGCTGAGATTTACCGGCCATCATATCAAATCGTTGCTGTAACTTGCAACGGGTAGCAGTGCCACAATCCGCAGACCATAACACATCTTGAATAAATCTTCAGTCCCTCATAATCCTGGTACACATCATCACAATCTCTCTCTCATATATGTTGATTATATGTTATCCTCCTTGATATAGTACCATGTATACATCTGCATATCATATAGTAGATACATCAATTTATATATACTCCACCGGTTTTTTTTTCAAACACAAAAGCGGTCACTGCCGCCCATAATACAAACTTCCCGTACAACAAACAGAAAAATAAACAACGAAAAAAAATCTGACCTGAAAACTTTTTCCGGCGCCGGTTAACGGGGGTTCCTACAGGACTATTCGCCGGAATCTCAAACTCGTTCAACAAACGCTCAATCCTGTCAATCGGATCGGTATTCAAATAGCACCCAAACGCGTGTCTATTTATCATCTCGAACTCGCTGGATTCTATAAATGGACGACAGATTCTTCAACCATTATCAACGAAGATGATGAGTCGCGGATCAACAACTGTTGTACTATCCGTTCGGATATTCTCAACCGGTTTCGTGATCCACCCGGTTCGAACTGGTGGATCTGAATAGGCGGTGGCGACGTCGTGGATTAGATCGTATTCGGTGGAGTTGGGGACAACAACTATGTCATGAAATTAGAAGCGGAAATTACTTGGATTTTCTTTTCGCACGCTAAAGATCTTTGTGATAGCTTTCTTGAAAAATTTTGGGATTCAATATTTGCAAGAAAATATATAAGAAGAACAGTGAAAATAATGATAGTGTCATGAATACAGATAAGGTGTAATTTTGGGTAAAGTGTATAAAAGAAGATGAAATGATATACAGCTGTATCCCATCGATCTCAACTTTAAAATAATATTTTCAAATACTAACAAAACAATTTACCAGATCCATACTTGTTATCCCCATTCCCCAAATAAATGACAATGCTACACAATTTATCAAGTTAAATTGCATAAAAAGTGTCCTCTACTATTATATTTTTTTATATATAAAGTTTTGAACTAATTAAATAAAAACTAATGTGTTTTATAAATTAAATATGACAATCATCCAAAAGTTTTTAACTTCCTTCTCGATTATCTAAAAACAGCCTTAATGTTTAGAACCTGCAGTTCTAACTAAAAAGAACCCGAAGTTCTCATACAATATACATTTCTTTCCTTTGTAGAAAATATGTCGAACTTATCAAAGCTTGAATTCACCGCTATTGACATCTCGGGTAACAACTACCTCCCGTAGACTCTTGATGCTAAAATTCATTTGATGGCAAATAATTTGGGGGAGACAATTATTGATGTTAATCAAACTTCACCCCAAGATAAAGCGAAAACTATGATATTCCTCTGCCATTATCTTCATGAAGATCTAAAGTGGGAATATCTAACTGTTGAGGACCCCCTTGAGCTATGGACAAATATCAAAGAACGTTTTGACCACCAGAAGTTGGTCTTACTCCCCAAAGCCGGCTATGAATAGCTTTATTTACGACTACAGGTATTTTAAGACCGCCAGTGAGTATTCTGCCTTGTTCCACATTACCTCAATGTTCCATTCCTCAAACATGCTCCTGTCGCAGCAATACCGGGAACGTAAATTTACTAAATATTTTGAATTGATATCATGTCTTCTGGTCGCGGAGCAAAACAACAAGCTCCTACTCCAAAACCATCAATCGCGACCCGTCGGTGCAAGCCCATTCCCTGAAGCGAATGTGGCCAATTCTCAAAGCGGACAAGGTAGAGGTAGAGGCCGCGGCCCCAGTAGAGGTCGTGGTCGTGGTCGAGGACGGGGATATACATGGCATCGAGAGTCCTAGAACACTAAAAATAGCGGTGGTGAATCGAGTCGACATAATACGGGGCGACCTTCAAAAGGAAAAGTAGCGGGAACCAAAGCAACATTTGTTATAAATGTGGGATGTTAAATCATTGGTCCCACACATGTCGCACCCTTAAACACCTCATTGAGGCATCTCAACGCATAATGAAAGAAAAAAGGAAAGATTGCTGAAACTAATCTGATTAAGGATAATGTACCTTTTATGCTTTACTTTTCATACTGTGACCTTTGTATTTAGCTTGGTTTGAAACTCTTGCAATATTTCATTTTACTTCTTTGCATTAACTTTTATTTACCTTTTTTTATTTATTTCCTGAAGAAATATGTATACTAGCTCCAGTAGAGCTATTATTGGTGATGAATGTCTGGTAGATAGCGGTAGTACTAACACTATTCTCAAAGATATCAAATTTTTCTCTGAATTGTCTCCGGCAGAGACGCCGATTAGTACTATATCTGGTGTCAGTAACCTTATCGAAGGCTCCGGCAGAGCACACATAACATTATCTTCGGGTACCAAATTAACTATTGATAATGCATTATATTCTAGTAAATCCAGAAGAAATTTACTTAGTTTTAAAGATATTCGAAAAAACGGTTACCACCTCAAAACAATATCTGAAAATAATATTGAATATCTTCAAATTACTTCAAACAAAAATGGCCAAGAAACAATTGTTGAACAATTAGAAGCCTTATCCTCTGGATTATATTGTACTAATATCAATCCTATCGAATCATACATGGTGAGTAACCAAAAGCTATTAGATAAAGACACATTCAATATATGGCATGACCATCTAGGTCACCCTGGTAGCATAATGATGAGACGAATAATCAAAAGTGCAACCGGGCACCCTCTCAAAAACTTAAAAGTTTTTCTACCACAAGACTTATCATGTGCAGCATGCTCTCTGGGCAAACTTATAACTCGGCCCTCACAAACTAAATTGATACATGAAACCCCATCATTTTTAGAAAGAATCCAAGGGGATATTTGTGGGCCTATTCATCCTCCGTGTGGACCATTCCGCTATTTCTTGGTCTTAATAGACGCATCCTCAAGGTGGTCACATGTGAGTCTTTTTGCTACACGAAATGTAGCATTTGCCCGACTTTTAGCTCAAATCATACAATTGAGAGCCAATTTCCCCGATAATCAAATTAAAAACATCCGGATGGATAATGCGGGAGAGTTCACATCTCAAGCTTTTAATGACTATTGTATGTCAATTGGGATCAATGTTGAACATTCAGTACCTCATGTTCACACACAAAACGGTTTAGCTGAATCTCTGATTAAACGATTACAAATAATCGCTAGACCACTCTTAATGAGATGTAAATTACCATCTTCTGCATGGGGTCATGCTATTTTGCATGCCGCTGCACTGATTAGATTGAGACCAACTGCTGATCACGAATACTCCCCATTGCAACTGGTCTCCGGACGAGAACCAAGTTTGTCCATTGTGCGGTATATGTACCAATACTGCCACCACAACGTACTACAATGGGACCCCAAAGAAGACTGGGTATCTGTATTGGTTTTAACTCCCCGTCCATAATTAAATATTTAGAACCAATGACAGGAGACATGTTTACAGCACGGTATGCTGACTGTCATTTTAATGAAACAATGTTCCCAGTCTTAGGGGGAGATAAGGACAAAGAAAAACTGGTAACACAAGAAATAACATGGAATGCATCATCGCTATCAAATCTCGACCCCCGAAGTGGTCAATGTGAATATGAAGTCCAAAAGATCATACATTTGCAAAGAATAGCGAATGAATTACCAGATGCATTCACAGACACGAATAGAGTGACAAAGTCACATGTACCAGCATCAAATGCACCTGCTCGAATTGAAGTAATTCCAGAAGCGATTACTATACAACGAAAGCGTGGGAGACCAATCGGTTCGAAAGACAAAAACCCACGGAAACGAAAAGAGCAAAGTAACGCAGTTGGTGAAAACTTACAAAAGATTATACGTGAAACCCCGGTAGAGGTAAATGTCCCAGAAGAGACAACTATGAATCCAGAGGAAAATGAAGTTTCAGAAGAAACACCGGTACCGAACGAAAATGAGATCTCTATTAATTATGTACAAGATAGTACAATGTGGAACCGGAATAAAACACGTGTTGCTGATATATTCGCATATGCTATAGCAACGAATGTAATCAATGAAAATGATTACGTACCTAAAACTTTAGAAGAGTGCATGCACAGAAATGATTGGCCAAGATGGCAAGAAGCCATAAATGCCGAATTGAATTCGCTTGAAAAGCGACATGTTTTTGGACCTGTAGTCCGAACGCCCATAGACGTCAAACCAGTAGGTTATAAATGGGTGTTTGCAATAAAGAGAAATGAAAAGAATGAGATTGTACGATATAAGGCTCGACTTGTAGCGCAAGGGTTTTCCCAAATCCCAGGAGTTGATTATGAGGAAACGTATTCCCCTGTAGTGGATGCGATAACCCTTAGGTTCCTAATCGGCCTCACAATCTCTGAAGGACTTCATATAAGACTAATGGATGTCGTCACTGCATACTTATACGGGACACTTGAAAATGACATCTACATGAAAATCCCTAAAGGATTAAAATTGCCTGAAGCATTAAAATCAACACCTCGAGATATGTGTTCTATAAAGCTCCAGAGATCTTTATATGGTCTTAAACAATCTGGTCGTATGTGGTACAATCGACTTAGTGAATATCTCAAAAAAGAAGGATACAAGTAAGATGTAACCAGTCCATGTGTTTTTATAAAAAGAACACTCTCAAATTTCACTATAATAGCAGTCTATGTTGATGATATCAACATCATCGGATCTCCTGAAGAGATAGAGAAAGCTACTTAGTTATTAAAAAAGGAATTTGAGATGAAAGATCTTGGTATGACAAAAGTATGCATCGGACTACAATTTGAGTATCTATGCAATGGCACATTTGTCCATCAATCAAACTACATCCAGAAGATGTTAGTACGTTTCAATATGGATAAAGCACATCCGTTTAGCGTACCTATGGTTGTCCGACCGCTAGATCCACACAAGGATCCTTATCGCCCTCAAGAAGAAGGCGAAGAAGTACTTGGTCCAGAAGTACCGTACTTAAGCGCGATCGGTGCCCTTATGTATCTCGCAAATAACACAAGACCTGACATTGCATTTGCAGTACATGTACTAGCGAGATACAGTTCGAATCCAACACGTAGACACTGGAATGGCGTAAAACGTATATTCCGGTATATTTGCGGGACACAAGACTTAGGTCTTTTCTATCAGAGAGATCAAAAGTCCCAGCTTGTTGGGTATGCTGATGCCGGATATCTATCAGATCCTCACAAAGCAAAATCTCAGACAGGTTACGTATTCACATACGGTGGCACAACAATTTCTTGGAAGCCAACTAAGCAAACACTTATAGCAACATCATCAAACCATGCCGAATTGATAGCACTATATGATGCTGGTCGAGAATGCGTGTGGTTGAGATCAATGATTAATCACATACAAGAAGCATGCGGATTAGAACAGATCAAGAAGGAGCTGACAATTATTTATGAAGACAATGCTGCTTGCATAGCTCAGATCAGAGAAGGTTATATCAAGGGTGATCGAACAAAGCACATCTCACCAAAATTTTTCTCAACATATGACTTACAAAAAGAAGGGGAAATTGATGTTCGCCAGATTAAGTCAAGTGAAAATCTAGCTGACCTGTTCACGAAATCTTTACCTAGAAGCAGTTTTGAGCAGCTATCACACAAGATCGGTCTTCGTAGATTGAAAGATGTTTGTTGAATTTAGGGGGAGAATTATACACGCTGTACTCTTTTTCCCTTAACTAAGTTTTGTCCCACTGGGTTTTCTTAGTAAGGTTTTTAATGAGGCAGCATAGCTGATCCAGTAGTATCAGTTTATTTATTCAGGTCCTGAAGTACCTATTTAACATTATCCTGAAGTACGTTGTTAAACTGTGTATAATTCTAAATGTTTGAGGGGGAGTGTTATAAACCAGACATTTTAGGCCCAACCCATTACTTATGGGCTTTAGGGTTTATAGCTATGTTCATCTATATATTGTAGATAGGCGTCCGATGGTACTTGATCACTCAAACTGTAAAGTAATAAATTGTCAAATAACACAAAACGATAATATACACGTATGCACGTATTCACATAGATTATTTCCTAACAGAATTGACAATTTCAATGTCAGCAGAACACTTCTGTGGCTCAAATCAGTGGCTATAGCTCTGATACCACCTTCTCTGTCACAACCCCCGGCCCCTACCTCCTGGGAACGGGCGGTCGCTAGCCAGTATCAGTGGTATCGGTATTTATCATTTTGGCAGCGGAACTTTCATCAGGACCATAGTTAGGAAATATTTTATCAGAGTAAATACCACATTTTTATAATAATAAACATATGGGTAAAACCCAAGTTTATATTACAACATTGTTTATAGGGATAAACCCTATTTTATTGAAATAAAACATCTTATTTATTTAGGTAACTTTTATAGCCACATTTCCCAAGCCTTCAGTGCTGTCCAGCTGCCTTCTATTTGGCTTTCACATTTTGTTACCTGAAACGCATTTTAAAAACATTTGTCAGTAGAAATACTGATGAGTGAATCCCAGTTTAATCAAGACAGGTTTTATCATTTTACAGTATTGAGGGCGATCTCGTAATTTGTTTCCAATTCTTACTTTAATTACCACTCACGACACTGTCAATCCTGACATGTGGTCATGTTACTACTCATAGTGTAGTAACAAATTTTGTATACAAAACCCCAACATACCGACGATAATTGTAGAATTACAAATACTCAATCACTGTTAATCATAACGTAAAAACAATTGAGGTTTTGTAAAAACAGTTTACAAAAAGGTTTCACAAAAAGGAGATTACTCACATTGCTAATTTAGGTATTTTCCTTGTGATTTTCTGGTTATAATCTATTAATTAAACAATGCACACGCGTTAGTATAATAACCCAATTTACATTAGTTATACCCTCCTCGAGACAGAACTCCAACGACTACGTCGGGCAGAGCCTCGACAGCCGTTACGGAGCACTAGATCAATCGGGCAGCGTATCTAATACGTAACAATATTTACAACGAGGCAGAGCTTCGCTAATCAGGGGTATTATACCCGATATTATTATTGTTATTTAGAGAATTTGAGAGAGAGATCGAAACTTTTGAACGACGGAAAATGAAAGCCGATGTTCTCAATTTATAGGGTCTGATCTTGACTTCCTCGCGGCCCGCGAAAGATGAAGACAATGTCTTCGCGCTCCGCGAGAGACCTAGGGTAGGCCCTAGCTTGGTCGACTTAGCCTACTAGCCTTCACACGCAACATGACACGTGGTGGCAGGGGTGCGACCTAGTGGACAGCTGTCGCGTCCCGCGACAGACTTCCTTGTCTGTGTCGCGCCCCGCGAGCAAGCATAGAAACCTTGTTTTTATTTAATTTTTGTTAAAATAAAGGTATTTCGGGTCCGGTTTTCGTATACGGGGTGTATTTTAGGACGTATAGGGATGTTATAACTATTTTAGGAGGGTTGTTATAATGTTAAAATTTTCAAGGACCCCATAAAATAATTTAGTTGGACCCCATAGTATTTAAAGCAAAGATAGTATGGGGGTAAATCTCCTTGTGTTCCAACAAGTAGGTCTCAAGTTCAAGTCTTACATCTTTTGTTTTTTAGTTTATTTTTTCCATCAAAATTAAACTAGTGTTTTAAAACACCACAACCACGCATTGATCCTCTAATTTGCTTTTTTAAAATGATAAATTTAATGTCTTTGAATGATTTTATTTCACATTTGATTACCAAATAAGACTTTCAACATATGGTGGCGTTCAAAAAAATAAAAAAAAGCTTAAACAAAATTTTGAAGTTATGTGAAGTAGTTGTGTTGTTTAGGTAGCTATTGGTTTCAAGCAACTTATTAATCACCACAATTTGATAACTTGATTCTTAAAAATGATTCTTAATAATGTAGTGGTTTGATGTCTACTAAATGCTTCTACATTATTTTCTAGCCCCGACCTGACCTGACCCGACCTGACTATGATGACCGACCCGAAAATTTTAATGTTTGGTTGTGAAAAATTCTAACACAAAAAAAGGACTCAAATGAAAAAAATCCTGGGTCCGCCACTGGTCACGGATGAAGCAGTGATTATCCCAATAACGACTATTTTTTATAGTTTTATACTAATATGTATATATTACGATTAGTTAACCATAAAAAACAGTTTCGCGATTTACTATTGCCTATTGATATCTTTTTAGGGCTATCAGGTATTAAAGTCTCACAAGGACCCCGACTTTGTAATTCACTTGAGGCGTCCAAAAAAGTTGGTTTGGCCTTGTTCTAATATTGACCTAGTGAAGACATATAAGCGAAGGATGGAGTCTAGATCCCTTATGTTTCATACTGTATTATTATTTTTTTAGAGCCAACAAAATGACAATTTCTTATGCGTATATAAACATGTAAGCAACTTGGTAAAACATCTAAACATTTAAAAAAAAAATAAAACTCCAATACGTATTATTTAAAACATAGACGATTACAGACTAATGCCAGGTAGACGGGCAACAAGTTGCGCCGCTACCCCATTCTGAATGGCAAAGCCTACTCTGCTAAACACAAAATTCTGCCCCTTAACATGCGTGGTGTTACTGCGTACCACCTGCTGAACCCGCTTGAGGAACCGCACCACGTCAGGGGCGAGAGCGCCAAAGGTATCCAAAGCGAACGGGACGAACACGTCTTGATTCTCGATGCAAGCTTTTTCGTGCTTAGCTACTTTGCCCGCCTCCGCCTTGGTTATCGTCTGGCCCGCCACAAAACTGTGGTCCCTTAGCCCAACGAGGGGGGACACACCTGTCAAATTGACGCACGCGTGTTTCCCTCATTCCCATTCAAAAACAAGAATGCCAGTGGGCCGTAGGGTAGATCTCCCTTCTAATGGATCGGTTAAGAAGTTCACCGGAGCTTCCTTTTTTGCCGAGATCCCTGCCCGCTTAAGGACACCATGAAGCACATCTCGAACTAAATCATGTCGATATTTAAAGCCCAGTAATTCTTTGCAATTTCGAGGTAAGTTTTACATCAATCGACTCGTATCCCCGTTCTGATCAAAAACCCTAAAACATCGGTTTGTAATTCGGAAAAAAACTTAACTCCGTTAAGCTAATTTAACGGCGGACTATTTTACAAAAAAAATTGACCAGTTCGGATTATTATCGGCCAATAATTGACTTTGGATTATTATCGGCCAAATTGAGTTAGGTGGGATTATTTATTTTTAATTTCACCTATTTTTAATGGATGTAGATTGTAGTAGATTGTTTATAATAAAAGAAATTTTAGTTAGGCGAGTCGGTTAGCAAAATTTTAGAATTTTAGATTGTTTATGCTCTGAGATTCAAAATTTCAAATAACCAAAATGTGATTGTTCGCTTATCTTTGCATCAACGTTCTTCACACATATCGCAAATTTTAGATTGTTCGCTTTCAAATTTTCAAAAACTTTGTTTTCGTGTGTTACTGAATTACTCCCATCTTATCAACTAACATTATTATTATTAATAAAATAAAAAAAGCATGTTATTAATTAAAATAAAAACCAACTGAAAAAAGTATAATGGTTTTCTGCATGTTATTTTTTTTATTTATGTGTTTATCATTCTAGCAGTCAATCAAATTTTCAACTAACATGTTATCAAATTAGCATTATAACAAATAACTTGTGACCATTGTTTATAAATTAGTATGATGATTCTTAGATCTTGATTAGTCATTATTTTTAAATGGGGAAATATCATAAAAATTCAACATACTTTCTTATTTTTCTCATAAAAGTCTCTCAACATTTTTTTTGCACGTAATAAACCTACATTCTTTCTGTCTTGTCTCACAAAAGTCCCTAAACAATTTTTTGAACATGAAAGTCCCTTAACATGTTAGATTTGAACAAAATTATGTCAAAACTAATTTAAGCAACTTGGAACCGTTAGAGGTTTCCATAGTGTCTTTTCGGTTTACTCGATTATTCGGTTCCTATTTTTGGTTTGAAGTTTCTTTGGTTAAACCATAAATCGAACCCAACTAAACGGAATTTAAGTACTTCAAAACTGAATCACAAACCGCATTCGATTTTGATTTGTTTTTCGGTTTTAACCAAATACAACAAATTCATATAATTGGGATTATTCGATTAAATATAAAGTATGGTTTACTTTGGTTACTCGGTTTATTAGGCTACATATAAACCGAATTCATTTTATTAATCGTTTTTCGTTCAGTTTTTTTAAGTGATTTTGGTTTTGTAGCAATGACCTATGAATTTTCTAACATATCTTAGGTTAAAACATAACTTCATTTAGCAAGTTAAAAAAAGTTTTTGTCGTAATTTTGTTCAAATTTAAAACGTGGAGGACTTTAATGTTCAAAAAATTTGTTGAGTGACTTTTTTGAGACAAAACAAAAAGTATGTTGTTTTTTACGTGCAAATAATTGTTGAGTGACTTTTTATGAGAAAAATGAGAAAGCATATTGGTTTTTTATGGTATTTGCTATTTTTAAATTAGTATGATAATTTAAACCTATTTGTAATACAATGGTTCGTATCCATTGGTTATGGAGATTAAGTACAACAGTGGAAAACACCAAACCAGTACCCATGCAGTAAAATACTGAAAAATCGGTATCAAATTGGTACCGAACCAATATATTCGGTACGGTATTTGGTATCCAATTTTCCTTAATTTCGATATCAGTACCAGTACCGATGCGATACTTGTAAGATACCGATCCTATCCCTACCAACAACACCCTCTATAAAGAGTTCAAAATATACTTTGAAAAATAATACTTCTCTAGTTAAAAATATAAATTTACTTATCATTTGTTAAAGAAGCGATCTGTATACTATTAGTCTTTATGATGTGAAGAAACACCAAAATAATTTGGTGATTAGTTTGTGGTTTGTGCCTCGACAAATAAGGTTAATCTTCTTGTTTCGTCCAAGCTGCTATGATGACGATCCTGCAAAACACTAAACACACCGTTAAGCTCGTTACGAGGAAGGGAATAGGGGGGGTTCTCCTCGTAACCACCCTCCGGCGTGAGAATAAGTATATGCTTTGAGGATAATAGTGTGTGATTAAAGTGAAAGAGCAAGAGAGCGATACTTAAACCTGGAGGTGAAGTTCACTACTTATAGCCGAGGTGGTTTGTGGAGGAGATGGGCTGATGGGCCTTGGGCCTCTAGTCGAAAACAAGGAATATCCATTATGTCTCCTCTACCACGACGGTTGGTGCTTCTAGGCGAGAGGGTAGTTGGTGCACACTGAATGGATCCACATCTCCTGACTGTTGTCCTTGTTGTATGGTCTGTCATCAGCGGCTAAGTGGAGATCATGGAGCAGTGGTCAGCGCACACTGATTGGTGCCACGTGTGCGTCTTTGTGTACCTCTTTTTCTCCTGTATGATTGTTTATCGTGCAGCATGATCGAATACAGCCTGTTGGACGCTCATTGGTTCACTGCTCTGCCACTTGTACCTTTGGTACTTGTCCTAGGTAACCTGCGCTTCCTTCCTCTGCGCGACCCCCGGGAATATCCCGTGTAGCTGGCACAAGGTCCAGGAAGAAAGGGCTTCCATTCAAGGAGCTAAGTGTCAAATCTTGTCTTGTGTTAAACTTGACCTCGCGTGCGACCTAGGTTACACCTGATTAGCCGGCACGAGGTTAGGAAGGTATAACAACCCTCCTAGAACTCTTACATGACCCTAAAACGTTTCTAATATACCTCGTATACGAGAAACGAGCCCGACATACCCTTATATTTATAAAAAAAATAAAGAAAACAAAATATATGAGGTTTTCGCTGGCCGTGACACGGATCCCCTTGGTCTCTCGTGGGGCACGAGACCTGGTTGCTTGCCGGACACCCATGCCGCCATGTGTCGACACGTGGAAAGACTAGGTTTGCTGACTAGCCAAGCCTAAGACCTAGTCTACTCTCTCGCGGGCCGCGAGAGAGTTAGAAGATGTTTACGCGGGCCGTGAGCCGCCATACTCCAGGCCTATAAATAGAGGTCGACGAGTTCATTTGCAAAACGTTCAAAATTCGAATTCTCTCTCAAACTTTCTGTTAGTAGAAATTATGCTCGGGTATTATACCCCTATAAAGCGAAGCTCGGCCTCGTTGTAAGTATTATAACCCTGCTTGTTACCCTACACAATCGATATAGGGCTCCGTAACGCATGTCAAGGCTCTGCCTGACTCAGTCGTTGGAGTTCTGTCTCGTGTTACACCCGATTGATCTAGGACTCCGTAATGCATGTCAAGGCTCTGCCTGTTGTCACACCCCGACCACGTAAAACAACAAATCGTGGCGGAAACGTCGGGGAGTGTTGTAATAGAATCATTGTTTCATAACAAATGGAAATTGAAATTTTGTTTTATTGATTAACAGAAGTTACAATGTCTTAACAACAAAGAAGTATAACATAATTAACTAGTCTTGCATCTTTTATTGTCACTAAGGCCCGAGTCTGCCTATGTGTAACTTGATCAATCTTATGCATCATTTCCTGAAACACATATGAAAATAGGTACGTCAACATAAAAATGCCTGTGAGATACATAGGTTTTATTGATTTAGGATTCATGACTTGTAAGTTTAAAGAAAAGGTTTAACAAAAGTCAGTCATGATCCTTGTAAAAATGTTTTTGTTTTATAAATCATATAGAAATCGATAAGGAAACAGATGTTATAAAAGAAATATATATGGTTAAGTAAAATGAATTTGTATAAAATGGGTTGTTTGTAAAACAATGTTTTGTAAAGATATGTTAATTTGTGTAAAATGTAATATGTCAAAATTGAAATGGTTTAAATAACGCTACGATATGTAATATCATAAAAGCACTTACATATAGGAAGTACCAGCGGCGTATCCACCATGCTTTTATCATATTACACACGTCTCGTTATTTAAATCACTTACCCAAACAAACCACCAATGTAAAAATGTTCATGTATAACTAAATGTAATGTTTTAAACAAATGTTGAAATGTTATTGTGTAAACAAATGTAAGGTAGAGTGAATAAAAAGCCTTTATTGATTAAAAGCATTTACTCGACCCTATAAGAAAGAAATGTACAAAACAATGCAATTGATAAATTATAATCAAAATTTATGTTTTGTAAAATAATGCATGCTTTACTGATACAAACATCTATGCGGTGTTGTGAAAATGCATACATTCAAGCCTTGAGACTGTGGCGATAAACCCTTAAACGAATTAAAGGTTTATCTGAGTTATGTATATCGAATTCGGTCATTCCTTTCATTCAAACATACCTAGGATGTCAGGAACGGGAGTTGTCAATTCCTATGGTACCACTACTACTAACGAACGGCGTAGCTAATGTTAATGAATGTATTTTTGAGCCATTTAAACAAACCAAATGTCATACCAAAATGTAAGCATGTTTTATGAAAATAATGTACTAAGTATGCAACAAATGGACATACATAGCATGAAATGAAATGTAAAATAATGTACTAAGTATGCACTAAATGGACATACATAGCATGAAATGTAATGTAAAATAATGTACTAAGTATGTACTAAATGGACATACATAGCATGAAATGTAATGTAAAATGATGTACTAAGTATGCACTAAATGGACATACATAGCAAAAACATAATGAAATCATGTACTAATAGTGTACTAATGAACATAGCAAGTATATGATATGAAAACATGGAAAGCATGAAAGTAACAAGTAGGCACATGTGTTTCACCCCAAAATGTCTGATAAACAGTAAAAGATGGGACTATGTACTCACTTGAGGGTGCTTAGAAGTCTTGAACAACAACCAAGCTAAGCTAGAGGGATCACGGAATCAAACGACACCTAATATAGGTAACTATGTAAATAAACGGACCTAAATCGGAAGATCGGATATAATGAGGTTTCGTAAACCAAATGAGTATAGGAACTCATCTAATATGGTTTAACAAAGCCTACATTCTAAAATGAAACCTATCCTAAGTGCTTATGACCCATTACGAACCGTTTAGGTAGCTTATGCTACTTTAACGCGTCGTTTGCGTAAAACGCGTTCGGACCGCTTAACTAGTCCTATGATAAGTAAAATATGCCTTAACATGTCTAATAATGTTACCTAATCAGTTTAGATGTAAAAATTTAGGTTACATATGCTTAAAAATAATTTATGCGTAAAAAGGGCATTTTGGTAATTTTCCTAAGGCATATAAACTACCTATCATACAACTAACTAAACGACGTGACCATAAGGTATAACCTCAGAAGGTTATTCCCTATACAACTATGGTCACCTAATGTGTTTGGTCAGATCCTAATGATCGACCAAACGGGTCGGGTTCGAAAGTATAAGCGGTTGTTTAGACCGCTTACCTTACGACCCTACATAAGCACTAAACCTAAAGTGACGAGCTAAACATGTTAAAACATGTTTAACTAGGTTTGAAAACAGGTTTGGTATCAAAACAAATGGTTTTGATACCTAAAAGTAGTTTGGTTACAAAATACGCAAGAATACGTATTTTGGCCGAAACTACGACTCACCACTAAGCCTAGATAACGTGGAAATCAGTAGGTATAGTCATTAGAGACTAAAACCATCGTGATTACGCTCACGTTATGAAGTTCAAACGAACTTCAAGTTGACCATAAACTGGTCAATGCAGAAAGTCAAACACTGTTTGACTTTCGTGCTAAAAACGCATAAAAGAACGAAGGATGACTTACAAAGGGTCCAAGAAAGGAAATATAGATCCAACTTGCTCAGGTATGAGGTGCTAAGCCCAACTTAGAGCAAATAGATCAGATTTGTGTGTTGCAACAACGAAAAGGCATGGGTATATATAGAATTTCTAGGACCGTTAGGATCGTTCCTCGATTCCCGAGCTTAAATCTGGACCGTACACATGCACCCATGGTTTTGTAATACCATGGGCACCTTAGAATAGCCCATAGTTTGCTGAAAAACCATTTGCAAGAGCTGGAAATGGCTGGAACAGGCTGGAAATGGCTGTAAACAACATTCTGCACATCTGGCAGTTTTACACTGGCCGCGTAAGAGTAGAGGGGGGTCTTACGCGGGCCGCCTGATATCCACAGATCAGCAAACAGTTTCAGTCCCTGCATGTGTTTAAGCCTCATTTTGACACGTTTAAAGCCCGTTAAGCCATTTTCAAGGCTCTACAATTACGCCTAAACATAGGGGACATGAAACATGCTCAAAAATATGTCGGATGTCGGTTCGTTTGGTCGTACGATCACGTTATTCGGTTAATTACGACGAAACACGAACGAATGCGAAAAACGATCCAAATGACGCGACGAATGGATTTTTCTCATGCCAATCACTAAAATAAAATATTTTAATGATTACATAAATTTTTGGATGTCCGGATGTATTCAGAACGTAAGATATGCGCGAAAATGCAAACTTATGCACTTTTTGACGCTTTTAGTCCCTGAATGAGCATAAAGTTTATTTTTGCGCATCAAACACCTTAAAGCCTATTTCTAAGCTATGTAAAGGATATTTAGGGCATATTTAACTTATGATCAAGTTCCGGAATGTTCGTTACAGTACGAATCGGCATACTTTCGCAGTTTGTCGAATTTAGTCCCTGTAAGCGAATAAACTTGATTTCGGCACACCAAACCTTCCAAAACTTATTTCTAAGTTAGGTAAGGGTTATTTAAGGTATGTTAAGCCCATGTCACTGTTCCAGAGTGTTTGTCGCGTTAAACTGATTATATTTACGCATCAGTGCGCATATAACCTTCCAGAAAGCGATTTAGAGCCCAAAATCGAACAAGAATTGGTATGTGCAAATGATACACATATTTATACAAATCCCAAGTATGAAATACAATATTTCATTGGTTTGGTATTTGTTTGATGGTTGAAGTGACACAGGTGTCACAGTCTCCCCTACTTCAGGAAATTTCGTCCCGAAATTTATTTAGAGGAAACTTGTGAGATCTTGAAACATGAAGTTGAAAAGATAAAACAACACTGGTTAAGGTCCTGAACTTCTAGTAACTTTAATAACATCATGCTTGAAATGTAAGAGGGACACTTATATACAAGTATATAAAGCGTTATTGGTGCGTCCACCGTACCTTCATTACATTATTCGCGTTTTGTTATTGTTGCGACTATAGGTTTTTACACATGATAAATCTTACTGTGGTTTCCGTGCACTGAACTTCGTAATTATGTATGCATCCATAATTACGTAATTCCTTGCATAGTCACGTAGTGCATCTTATAATGTGTAGGGGAAGAAAATAATGAACGAACTTGTGATGATTGTGATTAGACCACCATTGGGTCCTTTTAATTAAATCAATAAATGATTTAAATAGACTACCAAGGAATCTGTTCAGCTATATCACCACATGTCATTCTTAACTAGATTCTGAATCAATCTCTTGACTTAGACCACTCAAAGGGGTCTCTTTGAAAGATGGAATGGTACCATATAATCCAAGGGTCTTAACGATTACGTAGAAGCCCATTAAGGATTTAGGGTAGTACCTTTGGATATCCTACTGCGAATCTTTCACATGAAGGTATGGAAGATTCTACGGGGATTTGGATAATGAAAACAAAAACACACAAGAAAACACATAACACATAATCACATAACCACAAAATTGTTTATCTTGATTTTTAATTTGTTATCATTTTGTTAATTTGTTTTGTTAATTGTGCACATGTATTTAAAGCACACCAGGTATCCAATCCGTGGATTTTGATTGGCACTTTAAATATTTTCCAAGAATCTAACTATAAAGATAGGGAGATCTTAAAAAGAAAATTCGATTTCGATTACAAGGAATCGTAATATTCGAATTTAGGTACTCATGGAATCCAATTAAAGACTCTGGTTTGAAAGATAATCATCCACAAGGATCTAATCGTGAAGATAAAAAGATCCCATATGGATTTTGGGATTTAAAAGGCGGGAGGCGTTTCAAATCCTTGCACTAGACGTGCTTAAGTTAAAACATGAGGTAAAAATGCTCATGAAGTTGAGGTGCTAGATATGCCAAGGCGACATATGAAGCAGAGTTTGAAGGTTAAGTCAATGCATGAGAAAATGTTTTTGAAAACTATGCATGGGGTTTCTTTTTGAAATGTGTTTAATGTTTTTGAAACCTTATATATAATACTTTTGAAATCATAAAGTAGGTGTATTAAGTAAGTATATTTATAAAATGTTTTAAAATCATGCAAGATGAGATTTTGAAATTATGTATAAGGTTTTTGAAAATATGAATAATGCTTTTTGAAATCATGCACTTGATATATTAAGAAAATATACTGTGTTAATATTGTTTTCAGACTATATGAAACATTTTGAAATCATGAAGGTTGCTTTTGAAACATAGACAATGCTTTTGAAATCATGCATTTGATATATTACATAAAGTTTGTTTTCAAACTATATGAAATATTTTGAAATCATGAAGGTTGCTTTTGAAAACTTATGCTATGCATCTTGTTATGAAAATCAGAATGCAATGGGCATGAGATCGAAAAATTACCCTAATTATCTAACCAAGGATTTAAAGGCACAGATGTGCATAATGCACGATTACTCATAATGTCACTTATTTTCTACACTTCGTTTCTTAGAATGAAACGAGTACTTAAAAATTTCGAGCAAATCATGAGTGATCACATGAAAGGGGGAATCACACGAGTAGTTTGTTTAAGGAACATAGTTCCTTGATGTAGGTATCATAGGGAAATGCCATACACATATGTAACTACACTAGTACATCAAAATTGTGAACAACCATTTATTTAAAACATATTGTTTCAGGGTTCAACAAAAGATACAAAGCATGAAAGTTCAGATTATTTAAAGCAGCTTCTTTTGATCGGCCAAATGCTCATTTATGGGTTGGATTTGCATTGACAATCTCTGGGCATTTGTTCCTGAAATGGCTCGTCTCGCCACAGTTGTAGCACGATCCAGGTGGAAAACGAGCTTGGATAGGGTTGGCTTGTGGTTGATTTGGACCACCTTGGGTTGGGTTAGTTCGACAAGCACTTGCCAGGTGACCAATTCGCCCACATGATACACACACACACGACACTGTAGGTGAGCTTGGTGATGCCCGTTACATTTGTTGCATAACAGTGCCGTTCCTTTGTATTGCTTCTTAGCTGGTGGTGCTGCCACCTGGCTAGGTCTGGTCTGATTTGGTGCAATGACTGGAGAATTCTTTGAATCTTTACGCTTCCTTGACCTTTTCGAAGGCTTGGCTTCTGCTTCCTTCGATGCTTCTTGAGTGGCTCTATTATTGAGACGAGACATGGCGATACCTAAATCCACAGACTTCAGGATTACTTCGCCTATTCGCTGGGTAAATTTGGCAGTTTGCTCGGACATTTTAGTGTCGCTGCGATGAAGAGACATTCTGGAGGAAATGAAAGGCATGGGAAGAAACTTGTGAAATGTTATCGGATAATCAAAACAGAATGGCAATGCATAAAATTGCGATCATTTGTTTGTTACCTAAGGCAAACAAATGAGACGGTGACAAATCAAAGTAAACGGGTCATATTAATGTATCACTGAAGACATGCTTGCCTATAAGTGAACACTCACCCCAAGAGTTCCCAGGTAAGAGTGACTGGTCCGATTCTGCGGATTTGTACGAACACTCTAGCCTTAGACAGAAAACTCAGAGTACAGGCATTCACCCTTCCAGTTTGCACGTGTTCACATTATAAGACCCAAACTTTGACGAGATTTTGAAAACTTAGAGGGTTCAAAACCTAGTAATTAATCATCCTAGAACAAATGATTGCTTTTCAAAGCGGTTTTGAAATTTGTGTTCTTGTTGTGGTTGTCGCCTAAGGATAGGTGACGGTATTGTTTTATGACTAAACGCAAGTAAACTCGCGTTATGGTCCTAGGAAGGTTATAGACTAGGTCAAAGCATTACTAATAACCTAATTCCCTATAACCATGAGCTCTGATACCAACTTTTCTGTCACACCCCGACCACGTAAAACAACAAATCGTGGTGGAAATGTCGGGGAGTGTTGTAACAGAATCATTGTTTCATAACACATGGAAATTGAAATTTTGTTTTATTGATTAACAGAAGTTACAAAGTCTTAACAACAAAGAAGTATAACATAATTAACTAGTCTTGCATCTTTTATTGTCACTAAGGCCCGAGCCTGCCTATGTGTAACTTGATCAACCTTATGCATCATTTCCTGAAACACATATGAAAATAGGTACATCAGCATAAAAATGCCTGTGAGATACATAGGTTTTATTGATTTAGGATTCATGACTTGTAAGTTTAAAGAAAAGGTTTAACAAAAGTCAGTCATGATCCTTGTAAAAATGTTTTTGTTTTATAAATCATATAGAAATCGATAAGGAAACAGATGTTATAAAAGAAATATATATGGTTAAGTAAAATGAATTTGTATAAAATGGGTTGTTTGTAAAACAATGTTTTGTAAAGATATGTTAATTTGTGTAAAATGTAATATGTCAAAATTGAAATGGTTTAAATAACGCTACGATATGTAATATCATAAAAGCACTTACATATAGGAAGTACCAGCGGTGTATCCACCATGCTTTTATCATATTACACACGTCTCGTTACTTAAATCACTTACCCAAACAAACCACCAATGTAAAAATGTTCATGTATAACTAAATGTAATGTTTTAAACAAATGTTGAAATGTTATTGTGTAAACAAATGTAATGTAGAGTGAATAAAAAGCCTTTATTGATTAAAAGCATTTACTCGACCCTATAAGAAAGAAATGTACAAAACAATTCAATTGATAAATTATAATCAAAATTTATGTTTTGTAAAATAATGCATGCTTTACTGATACAAACATCTATGCGGTGTTGTGAAAATGCATACATTCAAGCCTTGAGACTGTGGCGATAAACCCTTAAACGAATTAAAGGTTTATCTAAGTTATGTATATCGAATTCGGTCATTCCTTTCATCCAAACATACCTAGGATGTCAGGAACGGGAGTTGTCAATTCCTATGGTACCACTACCTACTAACGAACGGCGTAGCTAATGTTAATGAATGTATTTTTGAGCCATTTAAACAAACCAAATGTCATACCAAAATGTAAGCATGTTTTATGAAAATAATGTACTAAGTATGCAACAAATGGACATACATAGCATGAAATGAAATGTAAAATAATGTACTAAGTATGCACTAAATGGACATACATAGCATGAAATGTAATGTAAAATAATGTACTAAGTATGTACTAAATGGACATACATAGCATGAAATGTAATGTAAAATGATGTACTAAGTATGCACTAAATGGACATACATAGCAAAAACATAATGAAATCATGTACTAATAGTGTACTAATGAACATAGCAAGTATATGATATGAAAACATGGAAAGCATGAAAGTAACAAGTAGGCACATGTGTTTCACCCCAAAATGTCTGATAAACAGTAAAAGAGGGGACTATGTACTCACTTGAGGGTGCTTAGAAGTCTTGAACAACAACCAAGCTAAGCTAGAGGGATCACGGAATCAAACGGAACCTAATATAGGTAACTATGTAAATAAACGGACCTAAATCGGAAGATCGGATATAATGAGGTTTCGTAAACCAAATGAGTATAGGAACTCATGTAATATGGTTTAACAAAGCCTACATTCTAAAATGAAACCTAACCTAAGTGCTTATGACCCATTACGAACCGTTTAGGTAGCTTATGCTACTTTAACGCGTCGTTTGCGTAAAACGCGTTCGGACCGCCTAACTAGTCCTATGATAAGTAAAATATGCCTTAACATGTCTAATAATGTTACCTAATCAGTTTAGATGTAAAAATTTAGGTTACATATGCTTAAAATGAATTTATGCGTAAAAAGGGCATTTTGGTAATTTTCCTAAGGCATATAAACTACCTATCATACAACTAACTAAACGACGTGACCATAAGGTATAACCTCGGAAGGTTATTCCCTATACAACTATGGTCACCTAATGCGTTTGTTCAGATCCTAATGATCGACCAAACGGGTCGGGTTCGAAAGTATAAGCGGTTGTTTAGACCGCTTACCTTACGACCCTACATAAGCACTAAACCTAAAGTGACGAGCTAAACATGTTAAAACATGTTTAACTAGGTTTGAAAACAGGTTTGGTATCAAAACAAACGGTTTTGATACCTAAAAGTAGTTTGGTTACAAAATACGCAAGAATACGTATTTTGGCCGAAACTACGACTCGCCACTAAGCCTAGATAACGTGGAAATCAGTAGGTATAGTCATTAGAGACTAAAACCATCGTGATTACGCTCTTGTTATGAAGTTCAAACGAACTTCATGTTGACCATAAACTGCTCAATGCAAAAAGTCAAACACTGTTTGACTTTCATGCTAAAAACGCATAAAAGAACGAAGGAGAACTTACAAAGGGTCCAAGAAAGGAAATCTAGATCCAACTTGCTCAGGTATGAGGTGCTAAGCCCCAACTTAGAGCAAATAGATCATATTTGTGTGTTGCAACAATGAAAAGGCATGGGTATATATAGGATTTCTAGGATTGTTAGGATCGTTCCTCGATTCCCGAGCTTAAATCTGGACCGTACACATGCACCCATGGTTTTGTAATACCATGGGCACCTTAGAATAGCCCATAGTTTGCTGAAAAACCATTTGCAAGAGCTGGAAATGGCTGGAACAGGCTGGAAATGGCTGTAAACAACATTCTGCACATCTGGCAGTTTTACACTGGCCGCGTAAGAGTAGAGGGGGGTCTTACGCGGGCCGCCTGATATCCACAGATCAGCAAACAGTTTCAGAACGTTCAGTTTCAGTCCCTGCATGTGTTTAAGCCTCATTTTGACACGTTTAAAGCCCGTTAAGCCATTTTGAAGGCTCTACAATGATGCCTAAACATATGGGACATGAAACATGCTCAAAAATATGTTGGATGTCGGTTCGTTTGGTCGTACGATCACGTTATTCGGTTAATTACGACGAAACACGAACGAACGCGAACAACGATCCAAATGACGCGAAAAATGGATTTTTCTAATGCCAATCACTAAAATAAAATATTTTAATGATTACATAAATTTTTGGATGTCCGGATGTATTCAGAACGTAAGATATGCGCGAAAATGCAAACTTATGCACTTTTTGACGCTTTTAGTCCCTGAATGAGCATAAAGTTTATTTTTGCGCACCAAACACCTTAAAGCCTATTTCTGAGCTATGTAAAGGATATTTAGGGCATATTTAACTTATGATCAAGTTCCAGAATGTTTGTTACAGTACGAATCGGCATACTTTCGCAGTTTGTCAAATTTAGTCCCTGTAAGTGAATAAACTTGATTTCGGCACACCAAACCTTCCAAAACTTATTTCTAAGTTAGGTAAGGGTTATTTAAGGTATGTTAAGCCCATGTCACTATTCCGGAGTGTTTGTCGCGTTAAACTGATTATATTTACGCATCAGTGCGCATATAACCTTCCAGAAAGCGATTTAGAGCCCGAAATCGAACAAGAATTGATATGTGCAAATGATACACATATTTATACAAATCCCAAGTATGAAATACAATATTTCATTGGTTTGGTATTTGTTTGATGGTTGAAGTGACACAGGTGTCACACCTGACTCAGTCATTGGAGTTCTGTCTCGAGTGGGACAGTTAATGTGATTTGGGTTATTTTACTAACACGTGTGCATTGTTTAATTTTAATAGAGAATCACCAGGAGATACCCCAGGAAGCCTTAGTTTTACTTAAGTAAACCAAGTGAGTACATTCTCTTTCTGTCACCTTTTTGTAAATTACTTTCGTGAGTCAAAATACTTTACTAAAACCTCAAATGTTTTAAATTAACCTTAACAGTAATTGAGTATTTGTGATTCTACAATTGCTACAAGTATGTTGGGGTTTTGTATACAAAATGTGAAAAAACGTTACCATTGGACAATGAGATAGCCAATGAGTAATATGACCCACAAGTCAGGTGTTGACAGTACTGAATAAGTAATTATGTAGATATAAACAAATGTAATTGCGGATGCCCTCAATACTGTAAAGTTTTAAAACCGTTTTTATTAAACTGGGATGCACTCGCCAGTATTTCTTGCTGATAAAACTTTTTAAAACGCGTTTCAGGTAATAAAATGTGAAAGCCAATAGAAGCCAGTTGGAGAGCAATGAAGGCTTGGAAAAGTGGCTATAAAAGTTACCTAAATAAAAATGAGTTTTGTCTTTTGATAAACTTGGGTTTATCCCTAGAAAGATATTGTAATAAAAACTTGGGTTTTATCCCATTTGTTTATTTTACAAAGTTTGATGTTCCAACTCTGATAAAATATATCCTAACTATGGTCCTGATGAAAGTTTTCCGCTGCCAAATAAATAAACGCTGATATCATCTGACTGGCTCGCGGCACCCGCTCCCGGGCAGGGGTCTGGGGTTGCGACAGATGGTGGTATCAGAGCTACAGCCACTGGTTTCAGCCAATCAAGTGTTCTGCTGACACTTAATTTTGTGTTAGGAAATAATTCTGTGTAAATATGTATATTTGTTTTGTATTTTTTGACTATTTGTTAGTTTACAGTATGAGTGAGCAAGGTATGTCAGATGCTTATCGTCATATAGCTAGTTCACCAAAAGATGAAGGAACCTCATCTCAGCCAAACCTCTCAGGATACACAGCTGATACTGAGGAAGGAATATTTATATTTAAGGCACAGTGTGAGGAACCCTTTACTTTTAAAAAGAGAGGATGGTTTAGAAGAGGAGCAAATGCGAGAAGAAAGAAGACGAAGAAGTTACAACAACAAAGAGCGATAGTAAGAGCCAATAGGGAAGTAAATGCACAAACTCAGGAAACAGTCCATAGGCCACCATGGGAAGAGGAATTAGATAGACAGTTGGCAGATTTCCATATGCTAGCCACTACAGCAGTATACTCTAACCTTAACCAAATAGCCGAACCACCACTGTTACCCTTATTCCCAGACCAACAAATGCTAGAACCAAACCAGGAAGACTAGTTTCCTATCCCAGATGTTGACCCATATGAGATTCCCAGAATTCCCCCACCAAACCCTTTAGCTCAGTATACCGACCTTAACCCTCTAGACCCATTTTGGAACAGTGATTGGTGGAAGCAAAGTGTAATAAGAAACCCATACCCTTACGGACACCCCCATACCTCGATACCCTGACCCAGAACCAATACCATTACCACCCATGAGTGAAGAAAATATACAGGAACTTCGCCAATGGGGCGATGAGTTAGTTGAAGAAGGAGATAGAATTCGTCAAATAGGAGAAAAGCTTATGTGGAAGCACGTCGAGCGTGATATACATGATTGGATACTTGATACCTAGAATAATACCTAGATATATGTGTAATTTTGTATTTTGATTAAAAAAAAATAAAATAAATAAATAAATAAATAAAATATAGATAGACTAAAATAGATATCGATGCATAACTATTAGTGTGTTTAATTTTCCAGTTATAGTTTGTAATCGACGCATATATATGAAAAGAGTAAAAGTCGCAATGTACGACGTTTTTGATCAATCTGTTAGTGTGATGTGTATAAATATTTATATTAAATTTTATTCTGTGATAATTAATACCTGATAAATGTTCACCATTCAGATGTCGAATGAAGTAAATCAGGAAAACTAGAATAATGAGAATAATAGAAACCAATTTGATAACAGTGCCATCTAACACATAGTAGCACAAGGAATTATAGATGCTATGCCCTATAATAAATCTGCAAATCGAAGTAAACGTCAACACACTGAACCAAGTCACAGTGTAAATGATAATAACAGACCTTTAATCCAAGCTCCATTTCCTAAAAGAAGAAGAACCGTCTCTTACGGTTGTTCTTATAAAGAATTCTTGGCCTGCAAACCAATAGAATTTTCAGGCAATGAAGTAGCCATTTCAGCCTTGCGCTGGATAGAAAAGATAGAAGCAGTCATAAAAATAAGTAAATGTGTAGATGAATATACGATTATGTTTGCTTCTAATCTTTTAAAAAATGCAGCCTTAGAATGGTGGAATACTATTCTCCAGTCTAGGGGAATGATGAATTGGTACGCACCCAAGAAGAAAACTAGAGAAAGAACCTCGCTCAGAAACTTACCCAAGAATTTCAGTACCGTGGAAAAGGTATTGGTTCTTCCTCTACACCCTACTGTAAGTATTGCAAAAGGAAGCACTCTGGAAGATGCTCCATATATTTCAACTTTTGCAAAATGTCTGGACACAAGGAAGAAAACTGTAGGAAGAAACCTAGTAATATGATATGTTTTAATTGTGGAGAAACTGGGCACATCAGACCAAACTGTCCGAAACTAGCTCTAGCAGCAACCAACAAAGCTAAGACAACTGAAGGACCCAAGAAGAATGCCAGAGCATTTGTTCTGATAGATGAGGAAGCCAAGATGATTCCAGATATGATTGCCGGTACGTTTTTAGTTAACAACGTTTTTGCCAAGGTATTATTTGACTCTGGTGCAAACCAAAGTTTTATCAATACTTCTTTTTACCAACTTCTCGACCAACCCTTAACCAAACTTTGACAAGATTGTCTGGTAGAAACGGCAAATGGAGAATCCATTAAGATTAGTGAAATCTTGCAGGGAGCAAGAATAGAAATCCTGAACCATCATTTCTTTGCTAACCTTTACCCAATGAATCTAGCCAGATTCGATGTTGTATTAGGAATGGATTGGTTGGTAGCTAATCGTGCCAGTATTTTATGTGGTCAAAAGTCAGTACAAGTAAGTACACCAAGTGGTAAAAAGATCACAATCAAAGGAGATAAGCCAAATAGATCGACAAAATTCATCTTTGTGATAAAAGTTGCAAGTTATGAAAGGAAAGGAGGAATAGTATATATGATTTCTGTAATTATTAATACTAAAGGAAAAGAATTAAAAGATATTCCTTTAGAATCTAAATTCTCATATGTTTTTCCAGAAGAGTTACCTGGATTACCGCCTGATAGAGAGGTTGAATTTAGAATTCACCTAATACCAGGGACGACACCGATTGCCAAAGCACCATATCGATTAGCACCAACGGAGATGCAGGAACTGAAGGAACAATTGGACGAACTTCTTGCCAAAGGTTTTATACAACCTAGTTCATCACCGTGGGGAGCGCCGGTTTTGTTTGTTAAGAAGAAAGACGGATTAATGCGTACGTGCCTTGATTACCGAGAATTAAACAAGGTTACGATTAAGAATCGCTACCCACTACCGAGAATCGATGATCTGTTTGATCAACTTCAAGGAGCTCGATTCTTTTCTAAGATCGATTTACGCTCAGGATATCATCAATTGAAAGTACAGGAAGAGGACATTCCTAAAAATGCTTTCAGTACAAGGTACGGTCATTATGAATTTACCGTCATGCCATTTGGTTTAACCAATGCCCCAGCCGCATTTATGGACATGATGAAAAGGATATGTAAACCATGCCTGGATAAATTCATATTTGTCTTTATAGATGATATTCTAATTTACTCCAAGAGTAAAGAGGAACATGCAGCGCATCTGCATACACTTCTGACATTACTGAGAAAAGAAAAACTTTATGCTAAATTCTCAAAATGTGAGTTCTGGTTACAAGAAGTACAATTCCTTGGACATTTGGTTAATCATGAAGGAATTCATGTGGATATCATAAAAATCAAGGCGATTACCAAATAGAAAGTCTCTGAATCACCAACTGAGGTGAGAAGTTTTCTTGGACTGGCAGGATATTATAGAAGGTTTATCCAAGATTTCTCTAGGATAGCCATTCCAATAACCAAACTGACTTGCAAATCAATTAAGTTTGAATGGGAACTAAAATAGGAAGAAGCCTTTAAGATTCTTAAGCAAAGGTTAACTAACGCACCCATACTCGCATTACCAGAAGGAACTGAAGACTTTATAGTCTATTGTGATACGTCTAAGTTAGGATATGGATGTGTGTTAATGCAACGTAAAAAGGTTACATCTTATGCCTCTAGACAACTTAAGAAACATGAAGAGAATTACACAACCCATGATCTAGAGTTAGGAGCCATAATTTTTGCCCTTAAGATTTCGAGACACTATTTATATGGAAACAAATTTGCTGTCTTCACCGATCATAAGAGTTTAAGATATATTTTTGGGCAAAAAGAATTAAATATGTAATAGAGACGCTGGATGGAAATTCTTAGTGATTATGATTGTGATATCGAGTATCATGCTGGAAAAGCTTTAAGTCGAAAATATCATGAAAAGCCAAAACGAGTACGCTCTCTTAAATTAAATCTACAGATAGATTTAAATGAGCAAATTAGAGGGGTACAGGAAACAACATTCAAGGACAATGCCGAAGGTTTAAAAGGAATGATTAAGGAATTAAAACAAGGATCAGATGGAGTTTGGAAGTTCCATAAGAAAAGAATGTGGATACCTAAACAAGGAAACCTACGCCACAGAATTCTAGAAGAAGCTCATAAGTCTAAGTATACGATACATCCCGGAAGTGATAAAATGTATCAAGATTTAAAAAAGAATTTTTGGTTGATAGGATGAAAAAGGATATAGCAAACTATGTTGCTAAATGTCTGACCTGTTCACAAGTTAAAGCTGAACATCAGAAACCTTTAGGGTTATTACAACAACTAGAAATGCCAATATGGAAATGAGAATGGATAACAATGAACTTTGTTACCAAATTACCCAAGACTCGAAAAGGAAATGATACAATCTGGGTGATTGTTGACCATCGACTAAATCTGCTCATTTCTTACCAATGAAAGAAACTTTCAGTATGGAACAGTTAGCCAAGTTATATGTAAATGAAATAATTTCATTACATGGAATTCCTTTATCTATTGTATCTGATAGAGATAGCCGTTTTGCTTCTCATTTTTAGACAAGTTTCCAAAAAGCAATGGGAACCAGGTTAAATCTAAGCACTGCTTATCATCCACAAACAGACGAACAAAGTGAAAGGATAATACAAACAATGGAGGATATGCTTAGAGTATGTGTAATTGATTTCGGAGGAAATTGGGACGACCATTTACCATTAATAGAATTTTCCTACAATAACAGCTATCATACAAGTATTAATGCTGCACCTTTTGAAGCACTTTATGGACGAAAGTGCCGAACTCCAGTCTGTTGGGCAGAAATTGGAGAAGAGCAACTATCTGGAGAATTCTTTGAATCTTTACGCTTCCTTGACCTTTTCGAAGGCTTGGCTTCTGCTTCCTTCGATGCTTCTTGAGTGGCTCTATTATTGAGACGAGACATGGCGATACCTAAATCCACAGACTTTAGGATTACTTCGCCTATTCGCTGGGTAAATTTGGCAGTTTGCTCGGACATTTTAGTGTCGCTGCGATGAAGAGACATTCTGGAGGAAATGAAAGGCATGGGAAGAAACTTGTGAAATGTTATCGGATAATCAAAACAGAATGGCAATGCATAAAATTGCGATCATTTGTTTGTTACCTAAGGCAAACAAATGAGACGGTGACAAATCAAAGTAAACGGGTCATATTAATGTATCACTGAAGACATGCTTGCCTATAAGTGAACACTCACCCCAAGAGTTCCCAGGTAAGAGTGACTGGTCCGATTCTGCGGATTTGTACGAACACTCTAGCCTTAGACAGAAAACTCAGAGTACAGGCATTCACCCTTCCAGTTTGCACGTGTTCACATTATAAGACCCAAACTTTGACGAGATTTTGAAAACTTAGAGGGTTCAAAACCTAGTAATTAATCATCCTAGAACAGATGATTGCTTTTCAAAGCGGTTTTGAAATTTGTGTTCTTGTTGTGGTTGTCGCCTAAGGATAGGTGACGGTATTGTTTTATGACTAAACGCAAGTAAACTCGCGTTATGGTCCTAGGAAGGTTATAGACTAGGTCAAAGCATTACTAATAACCTAATTCCCTATAACCATGAGCTCTGATACCAACTTTTCTGTCACACCCCGACCACGTAAAACAACAAATCGTGGTGGAAATGTCGGGGAGTGTTGTAACAGAATCATTGTTTCATAACACATGGAAATTGAAATTTTGTTTTATTGATTAACAGAAGTTACAAAGTCTTAACAACAAAGAAGTATAACATAATTAACTAGTCTTGCATCTTTTATTGTCACTAAGGCCCGAGCCTGCCTATGTGTAACTTGATCAACCTTATGCATCATTTCCTGAAACACATATGAAAATAGGTACATCAGCATAAAAATGCCTGTGAGATACATAGGTTTTATTGATTTAGGATTCATGACTTGTAAGTTTAAAGAAAAGGTTTAACAAAAGTCAGTCATGATCCTTGTAAAAATGTTTTTGTTTTATAAATCATATAGAAATCGATAAGGAAACGGATGTTATAAAAGAAATATATATGGTTAAGTAAAATGAATTTGTATAAAATGGGTTGTTTGTAAAACAATGTTTTGTAAAGATATGTTAATTTGTGTAAAATGTAATATGTCAAAATTGAAATGGTTTAAATAACGCTACGATATGTAATATCATAAAAGCACTTACATATAGGAAGTACCAGCGGCGTATCCACCATGCTTTTATCATATTACACACATCTCGTTACTTAAATCACTTACCCAAACAAACCACCAATGTAAAAATGTTCATGTATAACTAAATGTAATGTTTTAAACAAATGTTGAAATGTTATTGTGTAAACAAATGTAATGTAGAGTGAATAAAAAGCCTTTATTGATTAAAAGCATTTAATCGACCCTATAAGAAAGAAATGTACAAAACAATTCAATTGATAAATTATAATCAAAATTTATGTTTTGTAAAATAATGCATGCTTTACTGATACAAACATCTATGCGGTGTTGTGAAAATGCATACATTCAAGCCTTGAGACTGTGGCAATAAACCCTTAAACGAATTAAAGGTTTATCTAAGTTATGTATATCGAATTCGGTCATTCCTTTCATCCAAACATACCTAGGATGTCAGGAACGGGAGTTGTCAATTCCTATGGTACCACTACCTACTAACGAACGGCGTAGCTTATGTTAATGAATGTATTTTTGAGCCATTTAAACAAACCAAATGTCATACCAAAATGTAAGCATGTTTTATGAAAATAATGTACTAAGTATGCAACAAATGGACATACATAGCATGAAATGAAATGTAAAATAATGTACTAAGTATGCACTAAATGGACATACATAGCATGAAATGTAATGTAAAATAATGTACTAAGTATGTACTAAATGGACATACATAGCATGAAATGTAATGTAAAATGATGTACTAAGTATGCACTAAATGGACATACATAGCAAAAACATAATGAAATCATGTACTAATAGTGTACTAATGAACATAGCAAGTATATGATATGAAAACATGGAAAGCATGAAAGTAACAAGTAGGCACATGTGTTTCACCCCAAAATGTCTGATAAACAGTAAAAGATGGGACTATGTACTCACTTGAGGGTGCTTAGAAGTCTTGAACAACAACCAAGCTAAGCTAGAGGGATCACGGAATCAAACGGCACCTAATATAGGTAACTATGTAAATAAACGGACCTAAATCGGAAGATCGGATATAATGAGGTTTCGTAAACCAAATGAGTATAGGAACTCATGTAATATGGTTTAACAAAGCCTACATTCTAAAATGAAACCTAACCTAAGTGCTTATGACCCATTACGAACCGTTTAGGTAGCTTATGCTACTTTAACGCGTCGTTTGCGTAAAACGCGTTCGGACCGCCTAACTAGTCATATGATAAGTAAAATATGCCTTAACATGTCTAATAATGTTACCTAATCAGTTTAGATGTAAAAATTTAGGTTACATATGCTTAAAATGAATTTATGCGTAAAAAGGGCATTTTGGTAATTTTCCTAAGGCATATAAACTACCTATCATACAACTAACTAAACGACGTGACCATAAGGTATAACCTCGGAAGGTTATTCCCTATACAACTATGGTCACCTAATGCGTTTGTTCAGATCCTAATGATCGACCAAACGGGTCGGGTTCGAAAGTATAAGCGGTTGTTTAGACCGCTTACCTTACGACCCTACATAAGCACTAAACCTAAAGTGACGAGCTAAACATGTTAAAACATGTTTAACTAGGTTTGAAAACAGGTTTGGTATCAAAACAAACGGTTTTGATACCTAAAAGTAGTTTGGTTACAAAATACGCAAGAATACGTATTTTGGCCGAAACTACGACTCGCCACTAAGCCTAGATAACGTGGAAATCAGTAGGTATAGTCATTAGAGACTAAAACCATCGTGATTACGCTCTTGTTATGAAGTTCAAACGAACTTCATGTTGACCATAAACTGCTCAATGCAAAAAGTCAAACACTGTTTGACTTTCATGCTAAAAACGCATAAAAGAACGAAGGAGAACTTACAAAGGGTCCAAGAAAGGAAATCTAGATCCAACTTGCTCAGGTATGTGGTGCTAAGCCCCAACTTAGAGCAAATAGATCATATTTGTGTGTTGCAACAATGAAAAGGCATGGGTATATATAGGATTTCTAGGATTGTTAGGATCGTTCCTCGATTCCCGAGCTTAAATCTGGACCGTACACATGCACCCATGGTTTTGTAATACCATGGGCACCTTAGAATAGCCCATAGTTTGCTGAAAAACCATTTGCAAGAGCTGGAAATGGCTGGAACAGGCTGGAAATGGCTGTAAACAACATTCTGCACATCTGGCAGTTTTACACTGGCCGCGTAAGAGTAGAGGGGGGTCTTACGCGGGCCGCCTGATATCCACAGATCAGCAAACAGTTTCAGAATGTTCAGTTTCAGTCCCTGCATGTGTTTAAGCCTCATTTTGACACGTTTAAAGCCCGTTAAGCCATTTTGAAGGCTCTACAATGATGCCTAAACGTATGGGACATGAAACATGCTCAAAAATATGTTGGATGTCGGTTCGTTTGGTCGTACGATCACGTTATTCGGTTAATTACGACGAAACACGAACGAACGCGAACAACGATCCAAATGACGCGAAAAATGGATTTTTCTAATGCCAATCACTAAAATAAAATATTTTAATGATTACATAAATTTTTGGATGTCCGGATGTATTCAGAACGTAAGATATGCGCGAAAATGCAAACTTATGCACTTTTTGACGCTTTTAGTCCCTGAATGAGCATAAAGTTTATTTTTGCGCACCAAACACCTTAAAGCCTATTTCTGAGCTATGTAAAGGATATTTAGGGCATATTTAACTTATGATCAAGTTCCAGAATGTTTGTTACAGTACGAATCGGCATACTTTCGCAGTTTGTCAAATTTAGTCCCTGTAAGTGAATAAACTTGATTTCGGCACACCAAACCTTCCAAAACTTATTTCTAAGTTAGGTAAGGGTTATTTAAGGTATGTTAAGCCCATGTCACTGTTCCGGAGTGTTTGTCGCGTTAAACTGATTATATTTACGCATCAGTGCGCACATAACCTTCCAGAAAGCGATTTAGAGCCCGAAATCGAACAAGAATTGATATGTGCAAATGATACACATATTTATACAAATCCCAAGTATGAAATACAATATTTCATTGGTTTGGTATTTGTTTGATGGTTGAAGTGACACAGGTGTCACACCTGACTCAGTCATTGGAGTTCTGTCTCGAGTGGGACAGTTAATGTGATTTGGGTTATTTTACTAACACGTGTGCATTGTTTAATTTTAATAGAGAATCACCAGGAGATACCCCAGGAAGCCTTAGTTTTACTTAAGTAAACCAAGTGAGTACATTCTCTTACTGTCACCTTTTTGTAAATTACTTTCGTGAGTCAAAATACTTTACTAAAACCTCAAATGTTTTAAATTAACCTTAACAGTAATTGAGTATTTGTGATTCTACAATTGCTACAAGTATGTTGGGGTTTTGTATACAAAATGTGAAAAAACGTTACCATTGGACAATGAGATAGCCAATGAGTAATATGACCCACAAGTCAGGTGTTGACAGTACTGAATAAGTAATTATGTAGATATAAACAAATGTAATTGCGGATGCCCTCAATACTGTAAAGTTTTAAAACCGTTTTTATTAAACTGGGATGCACTCGCCAGTATTTCTTGCTGATAAAACTTTTTAAAACGCGTTTCAGGTAATAAAATGTGAAAGCCAATAGAAGCCAGTTGGAGAGCAATGAAGGCTTGGAAAAGTGGCTATAAAAGTTACCTAAATAAAAATGAGTTTTGTCTTTTGATAAACTTGGGTTTATCCCTAGAAAGATATTGTAATAAAAACTTGGGTTTTATCCCATTTGTTTATTTTACAAAGTTTGATGTTCCAACTCTGATAAAATATATCCTAACTATGGTCCTGATGAAAGTTTTCCGCTGCCAAATAAATAAACGCTGATATCATCTGACTGGCTCGCGGCACCCGCTCCCGGGCAGGGGTCTGGGGTTGCGACAGATGGTGGTATCAGAGCTACAGCCACTGGTTTCAGCCAATCAAATGTTCTGCTGACACTTAATTTTGTGTTAGGAAATAATTCTGTGTAAATATGTATATTTGTTTTGTATTTTTTGACTATTTGTTAGTTTACAGTATGAGTGAGCAAGGTACGTCAGATGCTTATCGTCATATAGCTAGTTCACCAAAAGATGAAGGAACCTCATCTCAGCCAAACCTCTCAGGATACACAGCTGATACTGAGGAAGGAATATTTATATTTAAGGCACAGTGTGAGGAACCCTTTACTTTTAAAAAGAGAGGATGGTTTAGAAGAGGAGCAAATGCGAGAAGAAAGAAGACGAAGAAGTTACAACAACAAAGAGCGATAGTAAGAGCCAATAGGGAAGTAAATGCACAAACTCAGGAAACAGTCCATAGGCCACCATGGGAAGAGGAATTAGGTAGACAGTTGGCAGATTTCCATATGCTAGCCACTACAGCAGTATACTCTAACCTTAACCAAATAGCCGAACCACCACTGTTACCCTTATTCCCAGACCAACAAATGCTAGAACCAAACCAGGAAGACTAGTTTCCTATCCCAGATGTTGACCCATAGGAGATTCCCAGAATTCCCCCACCAAACCCTTTAGCTCAGTATACCGACCTTAACCCTCTAGACCCATTTTGGAACAGTGATTGGTGGAAGCAAAGTGTAATAAGAAACCCATACCCTTACGGACACCCCCATACCTCGATACCCTGACCCAGAACCAATACCATTACCACCCATGAGTGAAGAAAATATGCAGGAACTTCGCCAATGGGGCGATGAGTTAGTTGAAGAAGGAGATAGAATTCGTCAAATAGGAGAAAAGCTTATGTGGAAGCACGTCGAGCGTGATATACATGATTGGATACTTGATACCTAGAATAATACCTAGATATATGTGTAATTTTGTATTTTGATGAAAAAAAATAAAATAAATAAATAAATAAATAAAATATAGATAGACTAAAATAGATATCGATGCATAACTATTAGTGTGTTTAATTTTCCAGTTATAGTTTGTAATCGACGCATATATATGAAAAGAGTAAAAGTCGCAATGTACGACGTTTTTGATCAATCTGTTAGTGTGATGTGTATAAATATTTATATTAAATTTTATTCTGTGATAATTAATACCTGATAAATGTTCACCATTCAGATGTCGAATGAAGTAAATCAGGAAAACTAGAATAATGAGAATAATAGAAACCAATTAGATAACAGTGCCATCTAACACATAGTAGCACAAGGAATTATAGATGCTATGCCCTATAATAAATCTGCAAATCGAAGTAAACGTCAACACACTGAACCAAGTCACAGTGTAAATGATAATAACAGACCTTTAATCCAAGCTCCATTTCCTAAAAGAAGAAGAACCGTCTCTTACGGTTGTTCTTATAAAGAATTCTTGGCCTGCAAACCAATAGAATTTTCAGGCAATGAAGTAGCCATTTCAGCCTTGCGCTGGATAGAAAAGATAGAAGCAGTCATAAAAATAAGTAAATGTGTAGATGAATATACGATTATGTTTGCTTCTAATCTTTTAAAAAATGCAGCCTTAGAATGGTGGAATACTATTCTCCAGTCTAGGGGAATGATGAATTGGTACGCACCCAAGAAGAAAACTAGAGAAAGAACCTCGCTCAGAAACTTACCCAAGAATTTCAGTACCGTGGAAAAGGTATTGGTTCTTCCTCTACACCCTACTGTAAGTATTGCAAAAGGAAGCACTCTGGAAGATGCTCCCTATATTTCAACTTTTGCAAAATGTCTGGACACAAGGAAGAAAACTGTAGGAAGAAACCTAGCAATATGATATGTTTTAATTGTGGAGAAACTGGGCACATCAGACCAAACTGTCCGAAACTAGCTCTAGCAGCAACCAACAAAGCTAAGACAACTGAAGGACCCAAGAAGAATGCCAGAGCATTTGTTCTGATAGATGAGGAAGCCAAGATGATTCCAGATATGATTGCCGGTACGGTTTTAGTTAACAACGTTTTTGCCAAGGTATTATTTGACTCTGGTGCAAACCAAAGTTTTATCAATACTTCTTTTTACCAACTTCTCGACCAACCCTTAACCAAACTTTGACAAGATTGTCTGGTAGAAACGGCAAATGGAGAATCCATTAAGATTAGTGAAATCTTGCAGGGAGCAAGAATAGAAATCCTGAACCATCATTTCTTTGCTAACCTTTACCCAATGAATCTAGCCAGATTCGATGTTGTATTAGGAATGGATTGGTTGGTAGCCAATCGTGCCAGTATTTTATGTGGTCAAAAGTCAGTACAAGTAAGTACACCAAGTGGTAAAAAGATCACAATCAAAGGAGATAAGCCAAATAGATCGACAAAATTCATCTTTGTGATAAAAGTTGCAAGTTATGAAAGGAAAGGAGGAATAGTATATATGATTTCTGTAATTATTAATACTAAAGGAAAAGAATTAAAAGATATTCCTTTAGAATCTAAATTCTCATATGTTTTTCCAGAAGAGTTACCTGGATTACCGCCTGATAGAGAGGTTGAATTTAGAATTCACCTAATACCAGGGACGACACCGATTGCCAAAGCACCATATCGATTAGCACCAACGGAGATGCAGGAACTGAAGGAACAATTGGACGAACTTCTTGCCAAAGGTTTTATACAACCTAGTTCATCACCGTGGGGAGCGCCGGTTTTGTTTGTTAAGAAGAAAGACGGATTAATGCGTATGTGCCTTGATTACCGAGAATTAAACAAGGTTACGATTAAGAATCGCTACCCACTACCGAGAATCGATGATCTGTTTGATCAACTTCAAGGAGCTCGATTCTTTTCTAAGATCGATTTACGCTCAGGATATCATCAATTGAAAGTACAGGAAGAGGACATTCCTAAAAATGCTTTCAGTACAAGGTACGGTCATTATGAATTTACCGTCATGCCATTTGGTTTAACCAATGCCCCAACCGCATTTATGGACATGATGAAAAGGATATGTAAACCATGCCTGGATAAATTCATATTTGTCTTTATAGATGATATTCTAATTTACTCCAAGAGTAAAGAGGAACATGCAGCGCATCTGCATACACTTCTGACATTACTGAGAAAAGAAAAACTTTATGCTAAATTCTCAACATGTGAGTTCTGGTTACAAGAAGTACAATTCCTTGGACATTTGGTTAATCATGAAGGAATTCATGTGGATATCACAAAAATCAAGGCGATTACCAAATAGAAAGTCTCTGAATCACCAACTGAGGTGAGAAGTTTTCTTGGACTGGCAGGATATTATAGAAGGTTTATCCAAGATTTCTCTAGGATAGCCATTCCAATAACCAAACTGACTTGCAAATCAATTAAGTTTGAATGGGAACTAAAACAGGAAGAAGCCTTTAAGATTCTTAAGCAAAGGTTAACTAACGCACCCATACTCGCATTACCAGAAGGAACTGAAGACTTTATAGTCTATTGTGATACGTCTAAGTTAGGATATGGATGTGTGTTAATGCAACGTAAAAAGGTTACATCTTATGCCTCTAGACAACTTAAGAAACATGAAGAGAATTACACAACCCATGATCTAGAGTTAGGAGCCATAATTTTTGCCCTTAAGATTTCGAGACACTATTTATATGGAAACAAATTTGCTGTCTTCACCGATCATAAGAGCTTAAGATATATTTTTGGGCAAAAAGAATTAAATATGTAATAGAGACGCTGGATGGAAATTCTTAGTGATTATGATTGTGATATCGAGTATCATGCTGGAAAAGCTTTAAGTCGAAAATATCATGAAAAGCCAAAACGAGTACGCTCTCTTAAATTAAATCTACAGATAGATTTAAATGAGCAAATTAGAGGGGTACAGGAAACAACATTCAAGGACAATGCCGAAGGTTTAAAAGGAATGATTAAGGAATTAAAACAAGGATCAGATGGAGTTTGGAAGTTCCATAAGAAAAGAATGTGGATACCTAAACAAGGAAACCTACGCCACAGAATTCTAGAAGAAGCTCATAAGTCTAAGTATACGATACATCCCGGAAGTGATAAAATGTATCAAGATTTAAAAAAGAATTTTTGGTTGATAGGATGAAAAAGGATATAGCAAACTATGTTGCTAAATGTCTGACCTGTTCACAAGTTAAAGCTGAACATCAGAAACCTTTAGGGTTATTACAACAACTAGAAATGCCAATATGGAAATGAGAATGGATAACAATGAACTTTGTTACCAAATTACCCAAGACTCGAAAAGGAAATGATACAATCTGGGTGATTGTTGACCATCGACTAAATCTGCTCATTTCTTACCAATGAAAGAAACTTTGAGTATGGAACAGTTAGCCAAGTTATATGTAAATGAAATAATTTCATTACATGGAATTCTTTTATCTATTGTATCTGATAGAGATAGCCGTTTTGCTTCTCATTTTTAGACAAGTTTCCAAAAAGCAATGGGAACCAGGTTAAATCTAAGCACTGCTTATCATCCACAAACAGACGGACAAAGTGAAAGGATAATACAAACAATGGAGGATATGCTTAGAGCATGTGTAATTGATTTCGGAGGAAATTGGGATGACCATTTACCATTAATAGAATTTTCCTACAATAACAGCTATCATACAAGTATTAATGCTGCACCTTTTGAAGCACTTTATGGACGAAAGTGCCGAACTCCAGTCTGTTGGGCAGAAATTGGAGAAGAGCAACTATCTGGATCAGAGATAGTGTAAGAAATAACGGACAAGATTATTCAAGTCAAGGAAAGACTAAAAGCAACACGAGATCGTCAAAATAGTTATGCAGATAACAGACGAAAACCTTTAGAATTTCAAGTAGGCGATAAGATATTGTTAAAAGTTTCTCCATGGAAAGGAGTAGTCAGATTCATTATAAGAGGAAAGCTAATCCCCAGGTATGTTGGACCTTTTGATATTATTAGAAGAATAGGACCTGTAGCTTATCAGCTACAACTGCCAGAGGAAATGGCAGGAATACATGTTGTGTTTCATGTATGTAATCTCAAAATGTGCTTAGCAAACGAATCTTTAGTGATACCTCTTAAGGACATTGAGGTAAACGAGGAACTTAAGTTTGTAGAGAAACCCATTCAGCTTGAAGATAAAAGATCAATAATCTCAAACACAAAAGACTAGTCCTGGTCAAAGTGAAATGGGATTCCAAGAGACGACCATAATACACTTGGGAGCTCGAGTCAGAGATGCAGAAGAAACACCCACACCTGTTCCAGTAGACCTTGAGGACGAGATCTAAAACAAGGTGGGGAGGATATAACAACCCTCCTAGGACCCTTAACGTGATCCTAAAACGTTTCTAATATACCTCGTATACGAGACTGAAATACCCTTATATTTATAAAAAAAACAAAGAAAACAAAATATATGGGGTTTTCGCGGGCCGCGACCCGAATTCCCTTGGTCTCTCACGGGGTCCGAGACCTGGTTGCTTGCCGGACACCCATGCCGCCACGTGTCGACACGTGGCAAGACTAGGTTCGCTGACTAGCCAAGCCTAAGACCTAGTCTACTCTCTCGCGGGCCGTGAGAGAGTTATAAGATGTTTACGCGGGCCGTGAGCCGCCATACTCCAGGCCTATAAATAGAGGTCGACGAGTTCATTTGCAAATCGTTCAAAATTCGAATTCTCTCTCAAACTTTCTGTTAGTAGAAATTATACTCGGGTATTATACCCCTATAAAGCGAAGCTCTACCTCGTTGTAAGTATTATAACCCTGCTTGTTACCCTACACGATCGATCTAGGGCTCCGTAACGCATGTCAAGGCTCTGCCTGACTCAGTCGTTGGAGTTCTGTCTCGTGTTACACCCGATTGATCTAGGACTCCGTAATGCATGTCAAGGCTCTGCCTGACTCAGTCATTGGAGTTCTGTCTCGATTGGGGCTGTTAATGTGATTTGGGTTATTTTACTAACACGTGTGCATTGTTTAATTTTAATAGATAATCACCAGGAGATACCCCAGGAAGCCTTAGTTTTACTTAAGTAAACAAAGTGAGTACATTCTCTTTTTGTCACCTTTTTGTAAATTACTTTCGTGAGTCAAAATACTTTACCAAAACCTCAAATGTTTTAAATTAAACTTAACAGTAGTTGAGTATCTGTGATTCTACAATTGCTGCCGGTATGTTGGGGTTTTGTATACAAAATGTGAAAGACGTTACCATTTGACAATGAGATAGCCAATGAGTAATATGACCCACAAGTCAGGTGTTGATAGTACTGAATGAGTAATTGTGTAGATATAAACAATGTAATTGCGGATGCCCTCAATACTGTAAAGTTGTAAAACCGTTTTTGATTAAACTGGGATGCACTCTCCTGTATTTCTTGCTGATAAAACTTTTTAAAACGCGTTTCGGGTAACAAAATGTGAAAGCCAATAGAAGCCAGCTGGAGAGCATTGAAGGCTTGGAAAAGTGGCTATAAATGTTACCTAAATAAAAATGAGTTTTCTCTTTTGATAAACTAGGGTTTATCCCTAGAAAGATATTGTAATAAAAACTTGGGTTTTATCCCATTTGTTTATTTTACAAAGTTTGGTGTTCCATCTCTGATAAAATATTTCCTAACTACGGTCCTGATGAAAGTTTTCTGCTGCCAAATAAATAAACACTGATACCATCTGACTGGCTCGTGGAACCCGCTTCCCGGCAGGGGTCGGGGGTTGTGACAGAAGGCTTCTGAATTAGTTTGGTAAGAGTATCATCCGCGCGCAACTCGAATAGTTGGCGCAGGATTTAGGACCATACCCCTTCAAGTTCCCCCAGTCCAGTGCTGCTTCCATGCGCGAGGTAAGTGGTTAGAGCTCTGGACTGGAAAAATTAAGTCTGCGCTTGCTCTGGTACTTAAAGCATCTTATGTGGTAGAAAAGATGGCGCGCGTGTATTGTGTCACAATTCTTGCGGCGCAGCTATCTAGCTTATTTCTAAAGTAACCTGTGTATTTGCGCGGGAAAATTCTTGATATTTGAAAAAAGCATAAACTGACATGTTGGTGCAAGTTGGTGTTGGCAGCGACGCTTGAGTTGATCGCTAACACAGTGACGATCATGATCTCACTATGTCAGGCGCGCCTTTTCGTCTGATGTCAGGAGAATGGGGCTCACACATGCGTGTTAACTGTCACTCCGGGTTTCTCACCTGACATGTCGATCTATGGTTGGACACGCGATGCGGCTGTTCGGCGCGATTACCCATCACATTAAATGCGATGGGTATAAATAGGCGAAGAAAAAAGGTTGGAGATTACTTTTTCATCTAATCTCTTCTCTTTCTTTCTTCGAATCTTCAAATCTTCAAAACTTCAAGGGATTTCTGCAGATCTTCGAACCTTCAAGATTTTGCTGCCAATCTTCAACCTGTTCTTAGGGTTTCTGCAGATTCTCCTTTAAACATCTTCAAGTTCTTCTTGAACCACATTTTATCATTTCGACGGCGGATGAAGCGGTGACTGTGGATGAAACCGGTGGTGGTTTTCCACCGTGAAAATGGGACCGAGGGCTCTTTGAACAGGTGATTCGAGGCCACCAATTCGCTGAAGAGTGGGACGCTCGGTATCCTGCTCAAGGGCAGACTGCCACCAATGCACCACTAGGGTACATCACGTTTTTTGCTGACTTTTTTGGAGACGGTAATTTCCGGTTGCCGGCCACCCACTTCCTGGGCAATATCTTGCTATATTACTCCTTCCATATTTCACAACTGAGTCCTATGGGCATGGTACGTACTCGTCATTTTGAGTTCGTGTGCCGGTCACAAGGAGAGGAGCCAACCGTTGACAAATTTTGGGCTTTTTATCAATTGCAAAGCAATTTGGGATTCTTTTCTTTCGCTCTTCGTGCTTCGAAGAAGATTTTGATCAATCCTCCCAAGAGCTTCCATGACTGGAAAATGAAGTTCTTCTACATCCGCGCGGAGGTGATCCCTATGGTTATGCAATTTCGGGATTCAGCGCTGATTGCAAATGAAGATCTGAAGATCCCACGCGGCATGGCGTGGTATGAGAAGCTTACGGCGCTGCCAAACCAAGCATTTGGTGAGCAGGTGTTGGTTGCGGCAGGTAGGAGTGATAAATGGCCGCATGTTAGAGAGAACGTGCCTGTTTTCCTGCTTGAGGGACAAGGTAAATCCCTTTGTTTTATTACTCCCTTTGTAAGAGGCATCTGAAGATTATCTCTTCTGGTGCTAACTCCTTGTTTTTAATGCAGAGGTCGCGCTTTTTCATCGCGCGTTCCCAACCCATGCTGGTGTTATGGGCGTGAGGCCCTTGCGCGCGGGTGATGAATACTGGTCTGAGCAGATTCGACCAAACTTTATGTACGCGAGAGCTGACTTGTTTGCTGCTCCCCCAGTTGCGACCGAAGGTGCGCATATTTCGAATCCTAGGCCATGTAGGGCTATAACTCCTGCTGGGAAAGAAGTTGTATATCTTTCCAGTGAGGAGTCAGTAGCCTCATCAGAACATGAGCTAAACCCTCCCCATGATGTGTTTGCAGGTGTCCTGTGCAACTTGGGGATTGATCATGAAGAGAAGAAACCCAAGAGGGTTAGTAAGAAGAAGGTAACTGTTGCTGAAGGCTTGGCTATCAAGAAGCCAGAGGTTACCGGCGCAGCCTTTGATACTGCGTCTCACAAAGGTATTGCTCGCTTCTGACAAAGTAGCCTAGATGAATTCGTATATGTGGCTGACTCATTTGAAGAATTGTATGCTATAGGTGGACAATCTCATGTTACTATGGCAGCCTGTGTGCGGAGCTTGGGAAGTGCGGGTTCGAAATAACAACACTCCGGCGCGACCCCCACTTCAACTCTTGCCGATGAAGCAGAGGCTGATCCCGGCAATGCGGAGCTTATTAGGAAGAATACCTCCAAGAGGCCACGTGAAGAGACCAGGTCTGAAGCTGCCCCCGGAGCCAAAAAAGTTGCCACTGGCAAGCCTGCTATTGGAAAGAAAGGGAGCCTCAGGACTCTCTATACTGACGTCTCGACGGATACGTGTTTTATACTTATATTATATTGACATCTCTTTTCCTTCGTTATGTGTTCACCTATTTTCCCTTTTGCAGAGAAGGTAGCCACGCGGCCAAAAATAACTGTTATACCTCCAAAGGCTACGACTACTGTTGGAGAGAAGACTGTTGGGGTCACGAAACCCCTTGAGAAGACTGAGGAGGTGAAGAAGAGTGCTGAGAAAACTGTAGAAACTGCAAAGGCTGTGGAGAAGCCTGTTGATAAGGCTCTAGAGATTCAAAAAGCTCCGGAGTTTGAGAAGGTTCCGGAGGTTGAGAAGTCTATCTTTGAATGCCTTGAAAAGGAGGTGAGGGTAGAAGATCCCTTGGTGCAGCAGACTACCTCAGCTGAGGAGCCTGCTGACGCTGCGCATGGAAGGGGTCATGAGGAGACCCCGAATGCTTAGGCTGAGCCACTACGACACAGTGCTGAGGGTGCAGGGGCCATGGGCATGGGTGGTGGACGGGATAGCCCCTTCAGGGCTCATCAAAGGTACTCCTCACCAATCCGGCTTGATGACACCTTGGGAGATATTTACTATAAATCTTATGACGACGGTTACACCGATGACATCCACACTCTTGTCTGGAAAGTAAGGCAAGGTGATACCTTCGCTACTTTCGCCCATTGCTGAGAGTGGTTCATGGGGGCCTTCCCCCCAGGTGAAGTGCGTCATCAAAAAGACTGTGGGCATGACAACTTATGCAGATCTCACGTTTATGCCAAAGCTAACTGTGCTTCCACCAACTACCAGATCACTCACGAATGGCGTACCATGTACCGCGAGCATGCCGACTCGGAAAAACACAGGGAGCATTTGTAACGCCTCGCTTTTGTAACTTTCCTTATTTAGAAAGTTTGTTTCGTACTTCTATTTTTTGGAAACTTGTATTTCTTGTAATCGTATTTCGTTTCAAATCGTTGAAATCCGAGGTTTTGATCGTAATAAAACTTGATCATTTCATATGAATATTATACCTTGATTATTCGTGTTTGTTTAACAATCAATTTACATACATGCCCGTTACATAATCATCTCTCACGCAAACTTGAACTTGTTTTACTTACAAACTATCATTTATACGTGTTTTGATACTCTTTATACGTGCAAATACTTATACATGCATTCACGACACTCAAATTATGGTTGCATACATGTTACATACTTGAAAATGTGTTAAAACTGGAAGTTATAGCTTAAAATAATAAGAATATCAATGTTCAGGGGCCAAAATGCAATAAATCAAACTTGGGGGGTGATAAAGTGGGGTTTCACGAGGCACGATACCCTAAGCCTTATCTATTGCGGTCCATGAAACCCCTTAATCCGCAGAATGTTATTTTCCTTTCACGGATTGGTCCATTTTCCCACCTAACTCTCTCTAAGACACTATTAACTCTTAACCTAACTTCCCCACTATAAATACAACCTCGCTAACCCTCATTTTCATTTTCCAAGCACCTTATTCACTCTCAAATCCTCTCAAGAACACTCAAAAATTTTGATTTTTTGGCAGAAACTTTCAAGACTTTTATGTGAGTTCTAGCTCACTTCTTCACTCATTTCTTTCTTGTTCTTCTTTCATCTTGCTTGGATAACTTCTAGGAAGGTTTTCACAAGTTTGCCATGGCAAACTAAGGTGAAACCTCACCATATTTGAGGTCCAAAGTGAGATTAAATTTTGTTTTGTACAAAGTTCTTATATATTCTTTTTCTTTACTAAACTTGGTGAAATCTTGTACCCACCAAGCTCACAACTCAGTTCATAGTTCTGGGTTTGTGTTGAAGTTGTGAGTTCAAAAATCTTTACTTTAAGTTCATACATGTTATATTCAAGTGTTGAAAACATTCCCGATTCACCATCTTCTATATGGTTGAACTTGTGATTTTTAAAAGTGTGAACCGTGGGAGCTTTGGCTTTCCAACCTAGTTCCACTACCTCACTTGTAAACCTTGTGTATGAATACTCAAGTAGCTTTCTAGTATCAAAGTAACATAACCTCGTCTAGATTCCAACACTTAGTTAACTCTTTCCATGTTGTGGTGGTTCACCCGGGTTAGGTCTTACTTGGCTACTTGATGATGTATTAGTTAGTTGTTATTTCTTTTCATTCATGACCCTCCGATTCATTCTTGTGATGATTTGTGTAGTGGTAAATCATACAATGAGGAAAATCCTCCATGCTTAATTTATATGACAATCTATGAAACTCATGATAGACTTAGCTTAGGATTATTATTATAACTATATATATATATATATATATATATATATGAACATGGTTGAATTTGTGATGATAATCGGTTTATGATTATTAGTCATAAACCTAGGCTACTTTATCACGATTCTAAGTCTCTCGTTGTTGATTCTAATGGGCAAACTAGGACCCATGAAATCACATAAAACTTAGTGTCAAAACTAGTACTTAGACTAGATATACTTTTATGCATACATACTTTTGTACTTCAATTATAAATTCCGAATCTAACTACTCCATAAACATCGTATGACCTTACTTTCGATTCTCCATTCTCAAACAACTCGTCACTCGCAAATAATTGGAAAGCGTTGCAAAATTGTGAGTATACATGACCTCTTTTTCCTTTTACACTTTTGGGTGCAATACGTTATACTATTTAAACACACGAAATCAAACTTTATGCTTAAATCACAAACATAAAGAATCCAATCATACATGCTTAAATTTGTGATACTTGATTTTTATACTTGGATGATTCTTTTGTGCGATTTACTTGTCATTAAATTCTTATGAGCCTCCCCTTAACATGTATAGCGCTATAGGAGTAACGCACCGCCCGTATTCTTGAGGTCATGTTAAGTCTTTTATTCTTGCGGTAATCAGAGGGTTGACTTGTTAAATTGCATGCCATGTTTACATTAATCTCGTTAACTATTTTTGTCATGTGGATTGTTCAAATTCTTATTCATATATGCTAGTACTCAAAACTTGTATACTCGCCAATACTTTTGTATTGAACTATACTTTAAAACGTATTGCACGATTTTGATGATGATGATGATGCACAGAATCTAGTAGGATTCCTAGAGACCTACCAAAATTTAATTCATGTTTGTTAGCTTAGTCATTCGATAATTTTTGTAATTCATTTTGTTTCAAACTCGATGTATTATATTTCAAACAATGTACTTGATATTATTAATGAAATAACATTGTTTATTAAATACTTATCACATTTAGTGTTATGAAGTCTCGAGCAATCTCGTTCGTCTCACTCTGATGTTTCCGCCATTGGTTGGGGTGTGACAGATTGGTATCAGAGCCATAACTATAGTGAATTAGGAAAATTGTCATGCTTTTGACTTTGTCTATAGTTAAGCACCATACTTGATTTATGTGCTAAATTCTTGAAGCATGTTTTATGTATTCATATATATTTCCCATTTCCAAACATATGCCTTTCCTAAGGCAACTTTGCACGATTATGTGAAAACACGAAAACACTCATATTATACAAACGCACCAAAATAGGCATGAAACCCACAATTTGGTGAACGACTCTCAATCCGCTTATTCGTTTTGCACGAAATTCTCCATCAAGTTAGGAGTGAAATCCTCACCTTGATGGAGAATTTCCATTTCAAATCTAGTGGACCCTCGTCAACGTGTCGGAATTAACTTTCTTAACCCAACGAGTACTAACCACACTGAGGGTACGAAGTTGTCAAGTTAGGGGTGAAACCCACATCTTGTCTACTAGCCTTACTCCTCTATTTTCAAAATCCCGCCAGGTCTTGAATTTTCGATTGATTAGGGACATGTAGTAACTGGAAGGGTGAATACCGTTAACCAAAATTTCAGCAAGAGTTTTTTACCTATTAGGCCAAAGCATGCTTCTTAAACTCAAAAGAACTTTCGACCACTTTGGTTTAGTCAAAGTTCCGTTTCGGAACAATCCAAGTCTTAATCAAACCTCCGTTTTACTAGTATTAATTTTACGCTCATCACAATCCAAACTTTTACTTTTCAAACTTCGAATTATTTTCACCATGGTTACGCACACATCATACTAATCCTTTTTCATATACATATACATTATTTATATGCATGATTTCAAAACATCACCAACAAGATTTACACAACTCATAATCCCAAAATGGGGATATATCATCAAGACAGGAGTGATTCCCTTACCTTGATGATTAGCTCCGCTCCTTCCCTTCTTAAAATGACCTCACCAACGGGCTATGGGTGATTCCCTTACCTTGGTGATCGTTACCAAACTTTCCTTTTTCAAAAAGACTTTATCATGCCAATCTCACAATCAAGTTTTATACCTAAATCTTTTATCATTCTGTCAACACTTCTACTTATGCAAAAATCTCAAACCTCATTGTTTTATCAAATGTATTTCTTACAATCTCAATTACGAAAATCACATGCACAAAATTCATAATCATACCTTAAGTGTTTTATCACCCGATTTTCAAAATCTTATGAAATGCTACCTATCAACCTAGTCGGTCTAATGAATCTCTTGCCCACGAAATTCGTATTCAACACATTATACTATTATACTAAAGACATTTTGTTCCCAACAGGGAACCAATGAAACTTCCGCTCACATACGCACAAATCTTATAGATGTTGCTTCATTAACCTCATTCAGTTGATAAACATGATCGATCCATAGTCAACCTAACCAACAAATGCAAATAGCCTACCCATACACCCTCGAGACTTCAATTCTCAACAACAACATGTCCTAACTTAGAACCCTCTACTATACACACAACCCAAGAAACTCAATATGAACCATACCCAGAGAAACTCCCGATATCCACGACTAGTAACCTACTCATACACCATGCCACGAACACCAAGAAACCAAACCTATAAACTCTTAGTCGAAACTTAACACCTTATCATCAAACTACCATTCAATTAACTTACCACAATCGTCGCCCAAACTAACTCCCAATACATACGCTAGACATAGTACCCCTGCACCTACACGACTATACCAACGGAGCTCGACTACCTATAAGTTCATTATACTAAAATTCTTTTCAAAGACCAAAGTTTTCACAAAAATTCCTGAAATACAACTCTTCGTATTTTAATACAAAATACTTTAAATAAAGCAAACTCACTGTTTTGAAAATCTTTTTTTATCAAACATCGCTAATACCAAATTCTAAATCCAAACACGTGGGCAATGAAACTTCATAGGATCAAACAATCTACGCCATGCGTAAGTCCCATTCTTTTTTAAACAAAAGTAGCATTTTCTTCTTACAAAACACATCTCGCATAACAAATGGATACTTTATAATCTTTTGACATTCACAAATCTGATTCTCCACTCCCGACAAACTCAATCTATTTTGATTCAATAAACTCAACAATTTGCTCAAACAACTACACATGCACATCCTCATACACGTTTTAGTCAATATGTCATGACAATCTCACATATATTATCATTACACCTCGTTTTTACACATTCAAAATTTATTGATCATTTTATATGCTTAAATTCGTTATGTTTCAATTTATACTATATACGCAATTGTCATCAATCATACTCATACTCATATATTCGCACCTATATGTGAGCATAACTCGAGTGGTTCTCTTACGTTGGTCACATACATACTTAAACATAATCATGCTTACATGCTAAATTTTCATACGCTATCACATGCACACATTCTCACTTTTAATGTTACTGCATACCCTAACTCATACACTACTAGTACAAACTATGTGGATCATGCAATGACCAATATAATCGCGCGTGCACACGGGATTATAGTGGTAGGCGCATGAAAACCATAGGGTGTTCTATTGTGTATCGTAAGACATGGAACGTAACATGACACCGAATAATGAAACGGACGTAGCATGGATAGAACATGGTGGATACGCCGCTGGTACATCCTATATATAAGTGTTTTTACCATATTACCAAACTTTCAAAAAATGTGCCATGAGAAATTCGGTGTTTTCCCAAACCTTATTCTAACGCGATTACACAAACTTTAGTGACTCACAAACGCACCGCTAAACGCGCGATATCCGATTATCCAAGACGAAACCTCATCCTCAACGCTTCATATTCTCATTATATCCAAAAAATCATACCATTACTACCCTTGCATTCATCTACTGAATCGTTTGTTCACTCTCATACCGCGAATATTCCCAATTATTCTTTTGACATTTCATACAAACTGTATTTACAATAAATCAGCCTAACGTCCAATCCCTTAAAATACTTCCTTACTTATTATAATTATCTTGCATTCTTATTTACGCGCGAGGTTTACTTAGTCAGCCCATTACCACTGTTAGTGCACTATGTCTGTGGACTTCGTCTTGTATCGAGTCATGTAATAGGATAGGATAACCAGTGCTCAGGTTGCTAGAAACTGATTTTTATGTGTTTATAGCTAATTCCGCTTGAAACAGCCAATGGCCATTTCAAACGAAATTAACAAAGTTAATTTCGCTTGAAATGACACTTGGTCATTTCAAACGGAATCACCACACTATATATAGGTGAGAATAGGTGTGTTATTTGAAAGGGAATTAGATCTTGTGATTCGGTAACGAAGTGCTGCCGAATTGCCTCCAGGTGTTGTAAGACTATTAAATCAATTCAAGAGACATTATAATTGTATCGAGCATCCGTTTCATTGATTCCGCCTTTGATTCGGATCCAAAAACTCTTCTGAACGACTCATTCAGGTCGAACAACGATCCTACAAGTGCTATCAGAGCTCAGGAGGAAGAGTTTAGCTTGATTTCATCAGTTTTCTGACTTCTACACCTTCTTTTTCAAAATTCACAAGATTTTACGGACAAAATGGATTGAATTTCACACATTATATGCGAAACAGTGTTTTAACAAAGCCTTGAGAGAATCAGACCAACCAAAATTCAGATTAAAATGACAAAAATGGGCCAAAAAGTTAATTCTGTTTGAACGAAGCATTTGATTTCGCTTGAAATGTTGAGACAATTTCACACGAAATTACAGATTTCGTTTGAATTACAGTTGATTCCGCTTGAAAAGGGTAATTCCGCTTGAAAGGTTCACACGGAATCAGCTATTTCGCTTCAAAGTGTAATTCCGCTTGAAGATTTCGCTTGAAACAAGTAATTCCGTTTGAAAGTACTGATTTCGTTTGAAGTTGTCATCTAGGTGATTCCGTTTGAACAGATTATTCCGCACCAAAGTGATTTCATTTGAAATCTTGTTCCGTTTGAAGATCAATATTCCGTTTGAAAGTGGACATTTCGCGTCCAGATCATTTCACGTCAACCGAGTGTCTGTTTATTTCAAATTGTTTGATATTGTTTAAACTGATTGTGTTTGTTTGATTGTCTTTGTCTCCAGGTAATTCAAGAAATTCACATCATGGCTGAAGAGTTCTACAATACGTTCTACAACGCGTTTACTTCCGAGTCTTCCAAAATCTCAACTGTCACACCAAAAACCATTACAAAAGCGATCAATGAAAACATTAAACATGATAATTTCTATGGCACACATTCAAAACCACCCACTCTTGAAAGTATTGAAGATTACACTTGGTGGAAAGATCGGTTCATCAACTGGGTAAAAGCTTATGCTCATGAAAGCTGGTTTTGTTTGGAGTTTGGGTATAAGAGACCGGCTGATGATAAAGGAGAAGATCTCCCTCTGAAAGGTTTATCCAAAGAAGACAAAGCAGAATTCTCGGCTGAACAGAGAATGATTGCTTTAATACAATCATCAATCAGAAATGATATGTTTGCTTTACTGCAACATGACGGAACATCGAAATCTATCTGGGAAGCTTTACGGGTAAAAGCTGAGGGGGGTAAACAAATCAAGAAAAATAAAATTGCATTATTAAAGAAAGAATTTGATTTGTTTGATAGTTTGAAAGATGAATCGGTTAGACAAATGATAGAGAGATTTGGTCATCTAAAAATTGAACTTGATCGTTTTGGCATTGTTAAAACTCGAGAAGAAATAATTGATAAGATCATAGAAGCGTTACCACGAGCTGATCAGTGGCAAACGTTTGTATTTATATTGAAAAATGATGCTTTATATGATACAATTTCTCTTGATGTCTTGATAGAAAAGATAGAAAGTCATGAGCTTGAATTGCAGAAACAAAGCAAGATGAGTAGTTCTTCACATCAACAGAATGTCAGTCTTTATTACAAAGGTAATCTACCTTCGGTGAAAGTTGGAGAATCACCAAAGACAGCATTCAGTGGTGAGAGGACAAAAGAACCATAAAAAGGCTCATCAAGTTATGATCCGGGTTATCATTCATATTCATCAAAAGCTAGTTCTGAAGAATCAGAAGAGATATTGTGCAACATTGCTCTTAAACTGAAGAATTCTCCTGCTATGAGTATCAATGCAGCTAAACAGCAAATGAGCTTTCTTTCATCTGTTCTGGAATCGTATGAAGGTCTTATAGCTGGAAAAATTGGAAACTCAGAGTTAACCAAAGAAGACTACGACCAGATTGATCCGGAAGACATGGAACTCATTAATATCCGCTGGTGTTTAGCGAGTTGCATCAGAAGAGCTCAGAGATACATGGAGATTACTGGGAAACAATCATTAGGCGGTGCATCAACAAAACTTAGATTTGATAAATCCAAAGTGACCTGCTTCAAATGTAAGCAAAAAGGTCATTTCAAGAGAGAGTGCAACAATTCTGCAGTTGGTGGAAATGAACATCCGTTCAATGATGATTATTACCGAAAGGCAATCTACCACCGAAGCAAAGAAGAGCCGAAAATGATTGAAGATAAACCCAGAGATAAGTCAAGAGCTTGTGCTGTAATTCATGATGATGAAGGATATGATTAGAGTCAGATTCTTCTAGAAGAAGATCGTGTTGATACTCGAGTTACAACTCATGGCAGAATTTTATCAAAGAGCAATCATTATGTTTTTGTTGCTGAGGTAAAAAAGGAAAACAAAGAAGAAAATGTTATTGCTGAGGTTAAAGAGAAAACCAGAGAAGAGATTCTGAATGAGAAAACATGCAGAGAAAGAAGCATTGCTTGGAACAGAATGGATGATATGCAAGAAGAGTATGAAGATGCTGTGAGTAATAAGAGATGGGATAAGAAACGAGATTGCTATGTCAACAGAAATGGAGAACCCGTTGTTCTAAAAAGGGACATAGTTTACGATGATGTTCTTTTAGTAATTCCTTTGTCCGTCGAATACTATACAAATGTTGGAAAAGACAAAACTTATGTGAAGAAGTTTGAAAAACTCTTAAGAGATGTCATGATTTCAAGCTTGAGGAAGAGGGATGAAGAAAGAATGAAGAAGAATGTTGAGTGTATGGTTGAAGAGTTGAAGAAAGTTACTGAGGAAGTAAAAGAAAATATTGAAGAAAAAGTTGAGATGAATGAAGAGGTTGAGAAAGCTGTTACTGAAGAACAACAGATTGATGAGATGAAAAAGAAAGTAGAAGAAAAAGTGAAGAATGACAGTTTAGTTGCTGGTGATGTTGGTGATGAAGTTGGTGTTAAAGAAAAACAAAAGAATGATGCTGATCAGACAGAGACTGCAGCATACACCAAAGTGCCAAACACTAAGGTAATTTCTGATTCTGAAATCTTAAAAATTGTTGAACAGTGCAAGAAATGCATGGAACCATGCAGTGCTTGTACTGAAAAAGACGAAAGGTTCAGAACAAGAGATCTTGAATTTACCAAAATAGAAGAAGTTTTCAAAAATAAATACAAAGAAATGTTAGAAAATGAAAAAGTTTTGAAAGATAATGATGGAAAACTTTTGAAAAAATGTAAAAAATTAGAAAAAGAAAATGAAATTTTGAAAGCAAATGTTTTGAAAATGACAGAAGAATGTGATCAAAAAGAAATTGTTTGTCAAGAAATGAAGAAAGAATATGATTCAATAAAATTGGCATATCACATTACAAAGGAGTCATATGAAAAGGTGAAAAGTGAAATGAAATTTGTTCAATCAAGATTGAATTACTGTTCTGAAACAACTAATGAGCTTAAGCGACAATATGAAATAAAGCAACATGTTGTAAATTCCTACATTGAGGATGTTGCTAAGCTAAAGCGTCAGATTGCTGATTTAGAACAGGATAACAACAAGTTAAAAAGTCACCATGTGTCGTCATATGTGCTTGAAAGAATTTTCAACATAAAACCGGATGGAAAAGATTCTGAGCAAAACAAGAAAGGTATTGGCTCAGAGTTTCATCAAGTTCCACCACCGGAAAAGTTTGTATTTTATGATGATGAAAAGGTCGAAAAAGCTTTCAACATGGTAGATCAATTGCCAGATAACATTGACATAACCTATTCCAAATCTGATGATTCTAGTGAGTCAGAGGTGGTAGGTAAGGTCGTTGAAAGTGTATTGAAAGAAGAGTCAGTTGAAACAGGTAAATCTGAATCACAGGATTGAAATGAAGGTAATTTTCATGATGGATATCTGAAAAACACAAAGTCTGAGAAAAATTTGAATGATGATTCAAAAGGATTGGTTTATACCATGATTGGATCGGACAAATTATTCTTAGATGTTGTATTCCCAATTCAGAATGTGATTTCAGAGAAGATTGATAAAGTTTTCAAGATGGTTGAGATTGAAAAATCTGAAATTTCAAAGTTTGCTGGAAAAGGTCACAAAACTTCTTATAATAAACCTGGTTTCAAGAAGAAAAACATGAAGGCTGGGTTGGGTTATAAGAAGAAACAAAGTCGAAATAAAAATGAAACGCCAAATTATCAGAAAAAGATGAATTTTGTTCATGGAACAAGTTCAGAAGAAGAGAAAAAACTCCAATTTAGACGTCAGTCTAATGAAGAGTTCTATGCTCAAAAGAAAAGGTAACAACCACAGGTCAAAGATGTGTCCAAGAGAACATGTTTCAAATGTGATCAAATAGGACATCTTGCACGCAATTGTCCAAATCTGAAACCTGTGGATGTTGACAAAAAGAAGTCTGAAAATGTTGAGAAACACAAATATGAGAATGTGAAACAAAGGTCAACCAAATTTGATTCAAAACAAACTTGGAGGTACAACACAAACAAGTTTGTTTCGAACCAAACTTGGAAATCAAAACCGAATAGGTTCGATTCAAAACAGACCTGGAATTCTCACACACCCAGATTAAGAACAACACAAAGTTGGAAAACAACTGTTGACACAACGAAACCAAATGAGTTTTGGAAACCAAAAGTTGTTGTTCAAAATCAAAATGTTCAAAAATATTCACATTTTTACAAACGAGGTACTCCAAAAGGTCAAACATGGTCTGCTAAGAAACAAATGACTTCTGTAAATGATGAAAACATTGAAGTCAAAGTTGAAAAAGTCTTTGTTCAGAATGACAAAGATTTTCCAAAGTTAAATGATGCATATTGTGTTGAAAAGCCTAAGGTCCAACAGACCTGACCTAAATTGTTCAAGTGATTAAATAGTTTGAATGTGCAGGTGCTCAAGAAAATTGAAGAATGTGAGAATGGAAATCGGAGTAGCCTGGCACAAGAAGAGGAGGCTGCTGAACCCTGGTTTGGTTGAAACAGGGAGTTTGTTTGTTTTCTGTACATAAATAAACAATATTTCAAAAATCCTAAAAATTGAAAATTTTTGAAAATAAAAAATATGTTGATTGAAAATGCCGAAACCCTCACGGCGGAACAAACATGATTAATTTCACAAGATTGAAAAACGGTTTTCAAACTGTCGAAAATCAATGGGTTGTAAATCATGGGGGTATGTTATATTTTCTGCAAAATCAGTACATGAGAAGCAGAAAATGGATGGCGAGACAAAACTATCAGTATTGGTTGCCAAATTTTCTTTAAATGGTTTTGCATTTTAGGGGGAGTAAGAATTTTCAGAAAATCCAAAAACATTTGAAAATTTGAAAAAGTAAAAAACATGATAAAATTCAAAATTGAGTTTTTGTGTAAAAAAAGAGGAAATGATAGTACATCAGTAGACAATTACAGTATGCTAAAGAAATGTAATGATTTAATAGAGTTTAACGGTCTCACCGATGATATGCCAATAGGTTTTTATATATTTAGTAAACTTTTTTGGGATATAAACCTAAATTCAAACTTGCTTATTTTGTGGGGAACATTACTTGGATATATAGGTAACCCCTGAAATCTCGTTTGAAGGACCCCTCTTTCTGAGATACTAGGTCTTTATGCTTAGTGATATCTGGGGTATTATCCCGGGACTACTGATAATGCGGAAGCAATGGCCTAGTCCCTGTATAATACTTTCTGCTTGCTTGAAATATAGCGTCGCCCTCAGTAAAAAATATGATGAAACATTGAAAAATGTTAATCATGTGATGTTGAAGAAAAGATTCTCTAAAGGGAACACACCAAAAGTCGAAGCCGTTATCTCTCTGCTGAACGGAAGTTCTGACCTGAGCTCTCACGGCCCTCGCAATTTAACCCCTTACAGATATCATCTAGGTATACTTACCTATAAGACTGAATATTGAGATCTGGATACGGGAGTATATTCAAGAGGTGGGACACATGAATGAGTTTAAGTTCTTAAAACACCTAATTCGTATCCTGAATCAGTTGAATTTTGTGTGAAAATTTAAGTGGATCAGTATATCGACAATCTAAGTGAATTGTTTAATTCTTAATGTGAAACTAAGCTCAACGGTACTTGTGACTTGTCAGAAACTGATATGATCCTCTGACGCAAACTCAAACAAAAAATTTTGTATGTATATATGTTTGTAAATATTTCTTTACTGCTTTATGTTTCAGAAAATACAAAAAGATTTTTGATTCTGATTTATTTTCGACAACCGATGTCTGAAATGCTGAGTGTCAAAATCTGAGTATGCTGATTGTGTTTATGAAAATAAAACAAGTTCATTAATTTGAAACTTGAAGTTTTTAAATAAAAAATCAAAAACAGTTTGTGATATCTCCAAGGTCATTCAATTGGACTTGGATGATTAACTGTGAGGGATTTGTGTCACACCCCGATATTTCCACGTATTACCGGTGGGCCCGGTGGGGGAGTATCATAACGTAGTTGATATCGTTACAGTCAAACAACACAATATTTAAATGCACAGCGGAAGCAAATGAAAGATATATTTCAACCGAATATAATTGTAATATCAAGTATCACAAAAGTTGAAAATAATCCACAGGTGGATCAAAAATAAATAGGAAACATTGTTCAACAGTTTTGACATCCAAGCTTGCGAGACTCATTGTGGACGCTAGGAGAAAGCCAGCCTAGTTCGCGTAGTACCTGCACTTAACCTTTTTAGGAAAATACGTCAGTTTACACTGGTAAATACATTCAACCGACTCATTTTGAAAAGTTTAATAAAATTGATTTGAATGCACGTGGCACCAACTTTTTATAACTTGGGATAATTATTTGAATATAATATTTGTAAAAGAATTACATGTTCCTTATGCGTTCAGTAGCCCGATCCGTAGACCGGGTTAAAGATCAATAGACACACCACATTATTTATTTATGCACTGACGGGTGTACGCCTACACCCCGCGCTCAGGTCGTGGCCATCTCGTAAGATGATGCCAAGGATATCCAGGACATGGTCATTAACCCCCCAAAGGCTTTAAGCAAACAAAACATTTCAAAACGGAGCATATCAATGATTTAACCTCTATTCGATTAAAGATTCAATGCCGGACCAAGCGGTATTTTATATACCGTACCCCAAGCCCGTATAAGGGAAAATAAGTTAAAAGTATTTACCTTTGCAAGTATCAATCACAATTAGCAAGTGCGTGTAGCTTTTACCGGGTCTCCTATTCTGGAACGAAGGTTTATAATAACCTATTAGAATCCTAACGGGTCTTTAATTAAGCCCAAACTTAGACCGGTTAGTTTAAATGAAAGATACGGTTCGAACGCGTGATTAAGCGAAGACCGGAATAGAATGTGATTTAGACCCGACAATTTTGAAGACTTGTATAATATGGGTAATCTAAACACATTCTGGATTTTGAGATAAAACCGATAAGGTTTGACCCGTTTCGGCTAATTTATGTAAACTAGTTACATAAACCGAACCGAACGCGCAAGAGGCGTAACGGGTAACCATGAGAGTCATTTATAGGTTTCCTAAGTTAACATGCCTTAAATATGTTGTGATATCAGTAGGATACCTTCCATTATGCCCAAAACGAGTTTAATCTCAATTTAAGCCCCGTAAGGGTATTTTGGTCATTTTAAAGATTATAAAAGAGGTTATTTTATAATTCTGAGATTCGGGTCTGAATACATCAGTAAAATAACTTATTTTAATAGGTCATATCAATTGTGATAAGTCTTGTATGACAAAAATGGTTTTAAACATAAACTATGTGTTTAATACGCTTAAAAAGCCATTTTAAGCGATTTCCGGATTATACCGGGAATCTGAGTTTTCTGGACAGGTTATAAAGTTCAAAATACTTCATTTATTAAATAAAATCAGTAGCAACCGGATTGGCATCAAAATACTTTGTAGAACTCATTTTATAACCAAAAAGGGTATATTCGGTATTTACCGAATTAATGCCATAACCTTAGGTTATGAGCGGGTTAAAAATAATTAAAAATCTTTAAAAATATCAAAATATTATATTACATCAGTGGGTAAAAGGTTTGGTGTCAAAAATTGGGTTTAGATAGGCTTTATGCTAATGACGGCGTTTAATTACTAAAAGGCGTTCTAATTACGCTAATGAGCATAACTCCTAATCTAGACCTCCAACTGATGTGGAAATTTGGGGACATGTTTATAAATCAGTAATAAAGATTATTGTCCTTTCACATATCCAAATTCTCGTTTTATGGTCAAAAGGGCATATTGGTCAACATTAGGCGTTTAACGGAAACATGCATATTAATTGGATAACTAATGAACCAAGGTGTATAATCATAGAGGGTTATAGTAGCATGTAACCTGGTCCTAAGGAAGCTCTAAGGCATTTCCAAAACATACTAAATCGGGTCATACCTGAAGTCAAAGCAAAAGTCAAAGTTTTGCGACTTTCAGTTCCGAACCGGGTCTAAACAGAAAATTGTCGGATCAAACAAGCTTAGACCAGTTATTATACTTATTACCAAGTTATATGAGTGATAAAATAGGTTACATGCTTTCTACATTGTTAATTACATGTTAATTCGAAGATTAGTATTCTGTTGACTTTTTCTAGTCAACTTTGACCCGACAAATGGTCTAGTTAGAGTGGGAATCAGAGGGTGCCCTTTTAAGGGTTTATTGCCCACATAATTACCAACTTATAACTACCTTCAATTCGACTAATCACTGTACCATTAATGATTTATCGCTAAGTCAAACGGTAATTACGACGGTTTGACTTTTAAGCTAAAACTAAGTAAAAACTCAATTAAGGAAGGTCAAGGGTACTTACCAAAGTCCTATGCACGACTAGGGATGACTTGGGTCTGCTTTGGAGCTCCAGAAGTCTTCAAGAAAGCAGATGGAATGAGTGCAAGAATGTTGCAACATTGAGGGACCTTTTATAGTGTTCTTGATCCATTATGATGGTGACAACTAAGTCTATGGGGTGATCCAGATCAATAACAAGTGCTCCTAGGGTCTAAAAGCAATGTAGGGGTCGTCCAAGAAGTGAAAAATATCTAACTAAGTCGGTTACAAGCTCCTAACAGCCAACTGTCCGATTTTCTGTTGCTGGGCACCCCTTACGGACCGTAAGGGGGTGGCTTACGGTCCGTAAGCCTTTTGCAGAAGGCAAAAACTCTTGACCTTTCGAGCATTCGAACGGGCAACCAGTGTATTTCGAATTTTAGCCTCAATTATCAGTATGGGGCCTCTTGTTTGGGTCTTGAATAGTTATGTACCCTACCATTTTGAAATGTTTTCTTGGACTTTAAAGGAAAACCATAAACGAAGGTTTATCGTGCATTTCTTCGTAGGATTCCACTCTTGCAAATATGCATCAATTATTACTAGTAATTACCGGAGTGAATGTAAATAAGATGTTTGTAATATATGTTAGGGTCTTGGGATTTATAACGAGGTTGTTCAGAGGTATATCTTAACATGACGACACTTTTAAATCCTGCCATACATCTTTAACTAGATCCGGGTTTATATCACTTTTGTCTTACATGACACGTGTCGTTATTTTATTGATCACGAATTTTCGAGGTGTTACATCCTCACCCCCTTAAAAGAAATCTCGACCTTGAGATTTACTGAAATAAATGAGGGTACTTTTCTTTCATTGTGGACTCAACCTCCCATGTGTATTCGGGACCTCTACGGGCATCCCATTTAACCTTTACGATAGGTACATGCTTCCTTCGAAGCTTCTTAACCTGTCGATCCTCGATCGACACAGGTTTTTCGACAAACTTCAAGCTCTCTTCTATGTGCACATCTGTATGTGGTATGACTAGTGATTCATCCGCGAAACACTTCTTCAGATTGCAGATGTGGAATACATTATGAATACCACTGAGCTCTTCAAGTAAGTTTAACTTATAGGCAACTGATCCGACACATTCGATGACCTCGAATGGTCCTATGTATCTCGGGCTTAACTTGCCTTTCTTACCAAATCGCATCACTCCCTTCCAGGGTGATACTTTAAGCAGTACTTTGTCACCTACCTCGAAGTTAAAAGGTTTACGCTTTAAATCTGCGTAGCTTTTCTGCCTATCCCTGGCAGCTTTCAGGCGGTCACGAATCTGGACAATCTTGTTCGTCGTTTCAAAGACTATTTCTGGTCCTGTCAGTTGGACATCTCCAACTTCCGCCCAACAAACGGGAGTTCTGCACTTTCTACCGTATAAGGCCTCAAAAGGCGCAGCCTTGATGCTGGTATGGTAGCTATTGTTGTATGAGAACTCGATTAATGGCATGTGGTTATCCCAACTACCACGTAAGTCGATCACACATGCACGAAGCATGTCCACCAACGTTTGGATTGTACGCTCACTCTGTCCGTCTGTCTGAGGATGGTAAGCCGTACTGAAATTTAAGCGCGTGCCCAAAGATTGTTGGAAACTTTTCCAAAAATGTGATGTGTATCTAGTATCTCTATCAGAGATAATAGACACAGGTACGCCATGTAGAGACACAATCTTGTCTACGTACAATTGGGCTAACATGTCGGAGCTATAGGTCTCCTTGATGGGTAGGAAATGTGCTGACTTAGTCAGTCTATCTACTATCACCCATATCGTATCATTTCTTTTCCTTGTCTTGGGCAACTTGGTGATGAAATCCATCATCACCATTTCCCACTTCCACGTGGGAAGTTTAGGCTGTTGTAGCAAACCTGACGACTTCTGATATTCTGCTTTGACTTGCGCACACGTCAAGCATTTAGCTACATAGGCAGCTACAGATTTCTTCAAGCCTATCCACCAATAGTTTGCCTTTAGATCCTGGTACATCTTATCATCTCCAGGATGAACGGAATATTTAGAACTGTGGGCTTCCTAGAGGATAACCTCTCGAAGTCCTCCATAAATTGGAACCCATATTCGTCCATTTAATCTCAAAATTCCGTCCTTGCCATAGGATAACTGTTCTTCAGTTACTCCTAGCTTTTCATTAGGGTAGTTAGCTTCCAGCACAACTTCCTTCTGTGCAGCTAACAACCTTTCATTCAAACTGTTCTTTATCTCAATGCTCTTGGCATTGATTCTTATGGGCTTTACCCTTTCCTTTCGGCTCAAGGCATCGGCGACCACATTCGCCTTGCCAGGATGGTATCTGATCTCACAGTCATAATCATTTAAGGTTTCCATCCAACGTCGTTGCCTCATGTTCAAATCCTTCTGGTTAAACAGGTGCTGGAGGCTCTTGTGATCAGAATAGATCACACACTTGATTCCATACAAGTAGTGTCTCCACAGTTTTAGTGCAAATACAGCGGCACCCAACTCCAAGTCGTGGGTGGTGTAATTCTTTTCATGCACCTTTAACTGACGTGAAGCATAGGCAATAACTTTGCCTTTCTGCATAAGCACACATCCCATGCCAGTGTGTGATGCGTCGCAGTAAACCACAAAATCTTCTATTCCACCAGGCAATGTCAACACAGGTGCATTGCTCAGCTTTTGTTTAAGGATATCAAAGGATTCTTGCTGTTTAAGGCCCCAATCAAACTTTATTTTCTTTCTAGTTAAAGAAGTTAGGGGTGCAGTAATCCTTGAAAAATTTTCAATGAATCGCCTATAATATCCTGCCAATCCCAAGAAACTGCGAATTTCTGTGGGCGTCTTTGGCTCTTGCCAATTCATGACAGCTTCAACTTTAGCGGGATCTACTTAGATACCACGCTCACTGACAACATGTCCAAGGAATTGGACTTCACGAAGCCAGAATTCACCCTTCGTAAACTTGGCATAGAGCTTCTCCTGCTGAAGTAATGAAAGAATACATCGAAGATGTTTCTCACGGTCGGCCTGATTCTTGGAGTAAATGAGGATGTCATCGATGAAGACGATGACGAATTTATCTAAGTAGGGTTTGCAGACACGATTCATGAGATCCATGAACGCGGCTGGTGCATTTGTGATTCCAAAAGGCATCACTAGGAACTCGTAATGACCATAACGAGTTCTAAATGCAGTCTTGTGCACATCTTCGTCTTTAACCTTTAATTGATGATAGCCTGACCTCAGATCGATCTTGGAGAAGTAACTTGCCCCTTGAAGCTGATCGAACAGATCGTCGATCCTGGGCAAAGGATACCTATTCTTGATAGTGACCTTATTAAGCTCACGGTAATCGATGCACATACGCATCGATCCATCCTTCTTCTTGACAAATAAGATTGGTGCTCCCCAAGGAGACGAACTAGGTCTAATGAAACCCTTGGCTAGCAATTCATCTAGTTGTGTCCTCAGTTCCTTCATCTCTGTTGGTGCCAACCTATAAGGCGCTCTAGCAACAGGTGCTGTTCCAGGGATGATGTTAATTCTGAATTCCACTTGCCTATCTGGTGGTAAACCAGGTAGTTCTTCAGGGAAAACATCGGGATATTCAGAAATGACGGGGATGTCTTCTATCTTAGGTTTCGGCTCATCCATAGTCACTTGTGCCATGTAAATGACACAACCCTTCTTTAAACACTTGGAGGCCTTGAGCATAGTCACTTGCTCAGGCAGTCTATACTGGGTATCTCCCTGAATGGTAAGTGGTTCACCAGATGGAGTCTTAATCACCACTTGCTTCTTATTGCAGACAATCTGGGCCTGGTTATGAGATAACCAGTCCATTCCCAAAACTATGTCGAAACCGGCTAACTTCAAAGGAAGTAGGGACAAAGGAAAAGAGTGGTTCCTAATGGATATAACACATCCATCTAGCACAGTGGAGACGGTTTCTATGGTTCCATCAGCTAACTCCACTTCATATTTCACACTTAATGTTTTAACAGGTAAATTCAGCAATTTGCAAAACTTATTATCTACAAACGATTTATCAGCTCCTGAATCAAAAAGCACTCTTGCATAAACATCATTTATGAGGAAGGTACCTGTGATCACATTGTCGTCCTGCACAGCTTCCTTCGCATCCATTTTGAAGACCCTAACATTGGTCTTCTTTCCTTCATCAGCTTTCTTTGCATATTTTGGGCAATTTGTCTTAATGTGCCCTTTTTCGTTGCAACTGTAGCACGTTGCGTCCTTCAGTTTCTTGCACTCTAGGGTCTTATGCTCCGAAGATTTGCAAATCCCACATGGCCTCGACTGAGACTGGGATTTCGATTCAAGTCTGCACCTCCCAAAGTGGTGCTTCTGACAAGTCTTACACTTGTGCTTATCTCCAGATTGATGCCCATCCTTCTTAGAACCAGACCCCTTCCTGTGGTCATTGTTTCCCCTGTGCTTCTTATCCGAACGTCGTGAGTTGTCATCCTCACGCTTTCTCTTCTCGGCATCTGTGTTCCTCAGCGATCTCTGTCTGACCGCGTCCAGTGTGAGGGACAAAGATATATCAGCTACAGAACTGAAAGTAGCTGGCCGAGAGGCTTTTACACTTGCCTTTATCTCTGGGGCTAAACCCCCAATGAAACGAGCTATTCTTTTGGGTTCCGGGGTCACCAGATAAGGAACCAACCTTGACATTGTATTAAAGCTCGTAAGGTAAGCTTGGCAATCCAGATTCTTCATCACCAAGGACAGAAAATCCGACTCAATCTTTTCTACCTCATGCTGAGGGCAGTAGTTTTCCCTGATGAGGGCAATGAATTGTTCCCATGTCATATTGTACAGAGGGATCTTCCCTGTAGCTTGAATCAACGATCTCCACCAGGCTAAGGCCTCACCTTTGAATGATTGAGACACAAATTTTACCACATCCTTATCAGCGTACCCACTGATATCAACCACTGTGTCCATCTCATCCAGCCATGTCATGCAATCTATCGCCCCTTTTTCCCCAGTGAAATCCCTGGGTTTGCATGACACAAAGTATTTGTAGGAGCAACCCTTATCACGGGGTCCTTGATTCAGTATTACCCTTTGAGATGGGACACTTTGTTGGTTTGAAGAGTGACGATCGTCATCGTTTTACTTGGGTTCTTCCTTCTTGGAGGGTGGCTTGCTGTGAGCCTCAGAATGAGTCCTAGGCTTGGAATGGGGTACTGATTGGGCTCTGCTCCGAGTACCACTTGTTTCACTATACTGCCTATCCAATGCTCTCGTAACCGCATTGTCGATTAATGTTTGGAGTTCAGCACCAGACACATTGAATCTGGTGGTGTCATTATTCTCCTTTGGCCGACTATTGATTTCATCAGAGTCCGCCATGTATCTTGAACTGTTACATAAGATATCGACAATAATTTATTTGGGAGTTTATTATGGAATTGTCTCTTAGGGCAATTCATTAACCATGGTAAACATAGACCACATTTGGTTAATTTGTTCTCACATTTATTTAGGATTTTATTATAACCTATCCTAATTATAAAACAATAACAGTATTATTAGCACAAAAGGCCTAGTCACAGGGACATTTTAAATCATAAGCCACGATTTCGGAGAATCAAGGCATTAAGGTTTGAACATAGTTCATTACCTTTCTCTGACAGGGAGTCGTAGATTACTACTGTCTTTTGTCTTATATGACAATGAGTATGGCCCGTAGGCACTATATTACCAATGTATGGTCAAAATATGATCATCTTAATTGATGATTTAAAACCATGATTTATAGATCATTAAGTTAGGTTAGGAGTCTTTTGAAGAATCCTTATATAAGAATGACGTGTGTGATTTAACGAATCACGTCTGCCAGGAGCGTTAACATGTTTTCAGATGTTAACAGGGATCCGAATCTTTTAAACAGGTCTTACCATCTTGGCCAAGTCTTATAATCACATGTAAGCTAGGTTATACCTTTGAGATTCTTATTTAATATATAATAGGCAGATTATTTTTAAAAGGAATGATTTTTGATTTATTTATTTCATGTATAATATATTTATGCATATAGTGACAAGAATGAAATTTAAAATCTTAACATTCCATTAATATTTAAAATGTACACATCGCCCTAAACGGGACTTTTAATAGACAAATTACCCACGCAGGGGTTAAACCGACAACACAAGTCCACGCAGGGACCAAATACTAAATCAGATGTCCACGCAGGGACAAAAAGGCAAGTCCACGCATGGACAAAAGATAAGTCCACGCAGGGACTAAATACACAGATAAATGTCCACGTAGGGACTTAATTGAAATAGGAAATACAATAATACATGTAGGGATTTAATGATCCCTTTTCTTCTTCCCCTTTAGCAAGCTTGCCAGGCCTTTGAGGAATCCTCTGTTGTTCCTGCGTTCTTCCTGAAACTCATGCTCCACCCGACTTAGTCTTTGGAGGATTTCCTCCTGTTCTGGTGGGGAGAATCGTGGCGGCTGCGACTGCTGTCGAATCGGCGGTCGAGCAGGTATTTGATATCCATGAGTTGGATATCCCACTCCCCAAGGGGCTCCATACGGTCCTTCCGGATGTAGGGCGTTGTAGTTTTCCGCGACCAGGTACGGGTCGGCTTTAGCGTAGTTATAATGGGTGTGAGCCGGCTGCTCAAACGGATTGTACACCATTGAACCGGCGTACGCAGGAATCGGGTTATCAAAACCCATCGGTGGTGGCTGTGGTGCAACTGGTGCAGAACTCACCTCAGGAATTGGGTTTGAGGGCCCACCCATCAGTGGGTCTTCCTGTAGTGGCGGGTAGTGGCTGCCACTGGAGTGTCGAGGGGTGCTGAAGTGAAATTCCCCTCCTTGCGCAGACATACGTGCGCCCGTTCTCCTACACCTTGGTGGTTCTGGAGGTGCTTGATGAACTGGCGGCGGTGGAGGCGGTGGCGTGACTGCCACGAATCGTGAATCCCCAGAGGGATCCTGCTGCTGCTGCTGCTGGTGAGGTGATGAATGGTGAGAAGGTGTGAAATACCATTCATGTTGGTTAAACCTCGCTTGGTAACTGTCCGGACCACCGTAGGGTGATCCGTGGAAGGAAGATCCGTCCGAGATCTCGATAGGATGGTTGGGGGTACCGCTTGCAGGTTCGACGGGATCCGTGTCCTCGTCCATGTCCATCGCATTGTCTTCTGAGAAGTGGTCCTCTGGTCCCAATGGGTTAAAACCCACTGGTTCTTGGATAGAGTTTGCCGGGTTGAACCGGCCCTGAAAGACAGGAGTGGGGTTACCAAAGGAATTGTGCGAAGGGGATCGCTGAAGAGGTATATATGAAGGTTGTGGGTTATCGGGCTCGTTTTCTGACTGTGGCCCATAGGAGTTACAATAGGGAGGCGTTGAACTGTGCGAAACAGACCATCTAGCGGGCTAAAAAAGGTTCCTCCCGTTTCCTTGCGGATCGGCACTCATTGTAGTGGAAGGAGTTCGCCGGTGAGAAGGTCTGGCCTCGTGATCGTTAGGGGCGGTGATTGGCCCCTTGCCTCTTCTTCCTCTTCTGAATCTTGGGGGCATTGTTAAACCTGTCAACAATAAAAGATACAACAAGAAATATATAAAGGACAAAGTAAAATTTAAAACAATTTGGATCATTCCTATGTTCTTTGTCTAGACTCGAAATTTAGGAATGTGCAATTGTGTCATTGAGATTAAACACAAAAGGCTAGTGTTTAATTCACTCAATGTTGGCTCTGAGACCAACCTGTCACACCCCGATATTTCCACGTATTACCGGTGGGCCCGGTGGGGGAGTATCGTGACGTAGTTGATATCGTTACAGTCAAACAACACAATATTTAAATGCACAGCGGAAGCAAATGAAAGATATATTTCAACCGAATATAATTGTAATATCAAGTATCACAAAAGTTGAAAATAATCCACAGGTGGATCAAAAATAAATAGGAAACATTGTTCAACAGTTTTGACATCCAAGCTTGCGAGACGCATTGTGGACGCTAGGAGAAAGCCAGCCTAGTTCGCGTAGTACCTGCACTTAACCTTTTTAGGAAAATACGTCAGTTTACACTGGTAAATACATTCAACCGACTCATTTTGAAAAGTTTAATAAAATTGATTTGAATGCACGTGGCACCAACTTTTTATAACTTGGGATAATTATTTGAATATAATATTTGTAAAAGAATTACATGTTCCTTATGCGTTCAGTAGCCCGATCCGTAGACCGGGTTAAAGATCAATAGACACGCCACATTATTTATTTATGCACTGACGGGTGTACGCCTACACCCCGCGCTCAGGTCGTGGCCATCTCATAAGATGATGCCAAGGATATCCAGGACATGGTCATTAACCCCCCAAAGGCTTTAAGCAAACAAAACATTTCAAAACGGAGCATATCAATGATTTAACCTCTATTCGATTAAAGATTCAATGTCGGACCAAGCGGTATTTTATATACCGTACCCCAAGCCCGTATAAGGGAAAATAAGTTAAAAGTATTTACCTTTGCAAGTATCAATCACAATTAGCAAGTGCGTGTAGCTTTTACCGGGTCTCCTATTCTGGAACGAAGGTTTATAATAACCTATTAGAATCCTAACGGGTCTTTAATTAAGCCCAAACTTAGACCGGTTAGTTTAAATGAAAGATACGGTTCGAACGCGTGATTAAGCGAAGACCGGAATAGAATGTGATTTAGACCCGACAATTTTGAAGACTTGTATAATATGGGTAATCTAAACACATTCTGGATTTTGAGATAAAACCGATAAGGTTTGACCCGTTTCGGCTAATTTATGTAAACTAGTTACATAAACCGAACCGAACGCGCAAGAGGCGTAACGGGTAACCATGAGAGTCATTTATAGGTTTCCTAAGTTAACATGCCTTAAATATGTTGTGATATCAGTAGGATACCTTCCATTATGCCCAAAACGAGTTTAATCTCAATTTAAGCCCCGTAAGGGTATTTTGATCATTTTAAAGATTATAAAAGAGGTTATTTTATAATTTTGAGATTCGGATCTGAATACATCAGTAAAATAACTTATTTTAATAGGTCATATCAATTGTGATAAGTCTTGTATGACAAAAATGGTTTTAAACATAAACTATGTGTTTAAAGTTCAAAATACTTCATTTATTAAATAAAATCAGTAGCAACTGGATTGGCATCAAAATACTTTGTAGAACTCATTTTATAACCAAAAAGGGTATATTCGGTATTTACCGAATTAATGCCATAACCTTAGGTTATGAGCAGATTAAAAATAATTAAAAATCTTTAAAAATCTCAAAATATTATATTACATCAGTGGGTAAAAGGTTTGGTGTCAAAAATTGGGTTTAGATAGGCTTTATGCTAATGACGGCGTTTAATTACTAAAAGGCGTTCTAATTACGCTAATGAGCATAACTCCTAATCTAGACCTCCAACTGATGTGGAAATTTGGGGACATGTTTATAAATCAGTAATAAAGATTATTGTCCTTTCACATATCCAAATTCTCGTTTTATGGTCAAAAGGGCATATTGGTCAACATTAGGCGTTTAACGGAAACATGCATATTAATTGGATAACTAATGAACCAAGGTGTATAATCATAGAGGGTTATAGTAGCATGTAACCTGGTCCTAAGGAAGCTCTAAGGCATTTCCAAAACATACTAAATCGGGTCATACCTGAAGTCAAAGCAAAAGTCAAAGTTTTGCGACTTTCGGTTCTGAACCGGGTCTAAACAGAAAATTGTCGGATCAAACAAGCTTAGACCAGTTATTATACTTATTACCAAGTTATATGAGTGATAAAATAGGTTACATGCTTTCTACATTGTTAATTACATGTTAATTCGAAGATTAGTATTCTGTTGACTTTTTCTAGTCAACTTTGACCCGACAAATGGTCTAGTTAGAGTGGGAATCAGAGGGTGCCCTTTTAAGGGTTTATTGCCCACATAATTACCAACTTATAACTACCTTCAATTCGACTAATCACTGTACCATTAATGATTTATCGCTAAGTCAAACGGTAATTACGACGGTTTGACTTTTAAGCTAAAACTAAGTAAAAACTCAATTAAGGAAGGTCAAGGGTACTTACCAAAGTCCTATGCACGACTAGGGATGACTTGGGTCTGCTTTGGAGCTCCAGAAGTCTTCAAGAAAGCAGATGGAATGAGTGCAAGAATGTTGCAACATTGAGGGACCTTTTATAGTGTTCTTGATCCATTATGATGGTGACAACTAAGTCTATGGGGTGATCCAGATCAATAACAAGTGCTCCTAGGGTCTAAAAGCAATGTAGGGGTCGTCCAAGAAGTGAAAAATATCTAACTAAGTCGGTTACAAGCTCCTAACAGCCAACTGTCCGATTTTCTGTTGCTGGGCACCCCTTACGGACCGTAAGGGGGTGGCTTACGGTTCGTAAGCCTTTTGCAGAAGGCAAAAACTCTTGACCTTTCGAGCATTCGAACGGGCAACCAGTGTATTTCGAATTTTAGTCTCAATTATCAGTATGGGGCCTCTTGTTTGGGTCTTGAATAGTTATGTACCCTACCATTTTGAAATGTTTTCTTGGACTTTAAAGGAAAACCATAAACGAAGGTTTATCGTGCATTTCTTCGTAGGATTCCACTCTTGCAAATATGCATCAATTATTACTAGTAATTACCGGAGTGAATGTAAATCAGATGTTTGTAATATATGTTAGGGTCTTGGGATTTATAACGAGGTCGTTCAGAGGTATATCTTAACATGACGACACTTTTAAATCCTGCCATACATCTTTAACTAGATCCGGGTTTATATCACTTTTGTCTTACATGACACGTGTCGTTATTTTATTGATCACGAATTTTCGAGGTGTTACAATTTGGATGCTTATATTGTTAAAGTCTGTAAAAAAAACCAGTTTTCGATGTTGGATTCTTAAAAACTGCCAAATCTTTGAAGATTGTTGATAGAAGGAGAGTATCAAGTATTTCTGGATATATTCATATTATTATATCTTAAATCTAGGATCTTGATTTAGAAAGTTTAAAAGAGCCAGGTCACAATTCCTGGATAATTGAATGTTTGAAATGTTTGTACTTATAAATATTTGAGATTTGCAGATATTGTACCAGACTACAATCCCGACAGCAGAGTCTAAGGGGGAGTCTGAAGACGAGCTCAAAGCAAGGGGGAGCTTGTAACCAGAAAGAAAGGTGTCGATCCCTAAAGCACGGAAGCTTGACGAAAGGGGGAGCCTGAAGAAGCTGTTAATATTAGAGCCAGAGACACCAGAGACAGATCCTGGTATACAATTCAAGATAGAAGTTGATTAGAGAAGAAAAAGATTGTTGGATGCTTACAGTGTTAGACAATTTGGAAAGAGCATGAAGACTGATCAAGACTGAAGATGTGTCAAGATAAAGACTCGACATTGAAGACTTCGTCAACATCCAAGGGGGGGTCTGTTAGTGCACTATGTCTGTGGACTTCTTCTTGTATCGAGTCATGTAATAGGATAGGATAACCAGTGCTCGGGTTGCTAGAAACTGATTTTTATGTGTTTATAGCTAATTCCGCTTGAAACAGCCAATGGCCATTTCAAACGGAATCACCACACTATATATAGGTGAGCATAGGTGTGTTATTTGAAAGGGAATTAGATCTTGTGATTCGGTAACGAAGTGCTGCCGAATTGTCTCCAGGTGTTGTAAGACTATTAAATCAATACAAGAGACATTATAATTGTATCGAGCGTCCGTTTCATTGATTCCGCCTTTGATTCGGATCCAAAAACTCTTCTGAACGACTCATTCAGGTCGAACAACGATCCTACAACCACCAAACCCTTTGAAATCATAAATACCTACTATCTCAGTTTCTCACCAATAAGCAATTTTCTACAAACATGTGATTTTACTAATACGCCGTAAAACCGATAAAACTTTTCTTACAACCTACGGGCGGGCCGCACTTTTCATCAAAATACATTCCATTTTATACGAAAACCCTTCTTCTTAGGTAACATTTTTTTTAAAAATAATTCCCCAATCGAGTTATACAAACTTAGTCAAATTCACTTTGCCTACAAACATGCACATTTTACTCATACTTACAGTGAATGCCTCAAATCATCCTAGTCAAAAGAACTATTTTTACAAACCTACCATTTTCGTTCCTCAAAATTTCATGCATTTTTAACACGCTTCAAACTTCAAATTTTTCGATTTTAGCCAAAATGCCTTTTACAAAGTCTTCCTCTTGAATAAATTTCGGGGTGAAATTTCCTTAAGGAGGGGAGACTGTAACGCCTCGCTTTTGTATCTTTCCTTATTTAGAAAGTTTGTTTCGTACTTCTATTCTTGGAAAATTGTATCTCTTGTAAGTTTATTTTGTTTCAAATCATTGTAATCCGAGGCTTTGATTGTAATAAAACTTGATCATTTCATATGAATATTATACCTTGATTATTCATGTTTGTTTTACAATCAATTTACATACATGCCCGTTACATAATCATCTCTCACGCAAACTTGAACTTGTTTTACTTATAAACTATCATTTATACGTGTTTTGATACTCTTTATACATGCAAATACTTATACATGCATTGACGACATTCAAATTATGGTTGCATACATGTTAGATACTTGAAATGTGCTAAAAAGGGAAGTTATGGCTTAAAATAATAAGAATATCAAAGTTCAGGGGGCCAACATGCAATAAATCAAACTTGGGGCTGATAAAGTGGGGTTTCACGGGGCGCAATATGTCACACCCCGACTGCGTAAAACAACAAATCGCGGCGGAATCGTCGGGGAGTGTTGTAACAGAATCATTGTTTCATAACACATGGAAATTGAAGTTTTGTTTTATTGAAATATTAAGAGGTTACAATGTCTTAAAAACAAATTACATAACATGATTAACCAGTCTTGCATCTTTTATTGTCACTAAAGCCCAAGTCCGCCTAAGTATAACTTGATCAATCCTATGCATCATCTCCTGAAAACACATGTGAAAATAGGTACGTCAGCATAAAAATGCCTGTGAGATACATTGGTTTTATTAAAATGGATTCATGACTTGTAAGTTTAAAGAAAATGTTTAACAAAAGTTATTCATGAACCTTGTAAAATGTTTTCTTTTATAAATCATACAAACAGTGATAGGAAATCAGATGATATAAAAGAAAGATGCATAGATGAATAAATAACCTAGTAAAATGAGTTTGTATAAAATATGTTGTTTGTAAAACAATGTTTCATGAAGATATGATATAAGTGTAAAATGTATTATGTCTAACTTGAAATGGTTTAAGTAACGCTACGATATGTAATACCATAAAAGCACTTATATATAGGAAGTACCAGGGGCGTATCCACCATGCTTTTATCATATTACACACGCCTCATTACTTAAATCACTTACCAAAACAAACCACCAAAATTGTCTTGTTTAAACCAATTGTCAAATGTTTATGCAAAAACCATGTCTATTGTCAAATGTAAATCATGTAATGTGTAAACAAATGTCATGTACGAAAAGTAAAAAGTGACTACTTAAACCATATGTAAAATGCACAAAACAATGCAATTGAATAAATCAAAAGTTATGTTTTGTAAAACAAATGTATGCCTTACTGATACAAACATCTATGCGGTATTGTTTTAATGCATACACTTAAGCCTTGCGACTGTGGCGACAAACCCTTAAACGAAGTTAAAGGTTTATCTGAATTATGTATATCGAATTCGGTCATTCCTTCCATCCAAACAAACCTAGGATCTTAGGAATGGGAGTTGTCAATTCCTATGGTACCGCTACCTACTAACGAACGGCGTGATCAATGTTAATGAATGTATTTTTGTCCCATTTAAACAAACCAAATGTCATACCAAAATGTAAGCATGTTTTATGAAAATAATGTATTAAGTATGCAAAAAATGGACATACATAGCATGAAATGTAATGTAAAATAATGTACTAAGTATGCACTAAATGGACATACATAGCATGAAATGTAATGTAAAATAATGTACTAAGTATGCATTAAATGGACATACATAGCATGAAATGTAATGTAAAACAATGTACTAAGTATGCACTAAATGGACATACCTAGCAAAAATACGGATAAAATCATGTACTATACGTGTACTAATGAACATAACAAATATGATATAAAAAATGGAAAGCACGAAAGTAACAAGTAGGCACATGTGTTTCACCCCAAAATGTTTGAAAAAAACAGTAAAAGAGGGGACTATGTACTCACTTGAGGGTGCTTAGAAGTCTTGAATAACAACTAAGCAAAGCTAAAGGGATCACGGAAATCAAACGACACCTAATATAGGTAACTACGTTAATAAACCGGACCTAAATCGGAAGATCGGATAAAAGGAGGTTTCGTAAACCAAATGGGTATAGGAACTCATGTAATATGGTTTAACAAAGCCTACATTCTAAAACGAAACCTACCCTAAGTGCTTACGACCCATTACGACTCGTTAAGGTAGTCTATGCTACTTTAACGCGTCGTTCGCGTAAAACGCGTTCGGACCGCCTAACTAGTCCTATGACAAGTATTATATGCCTTAACAAGTCTAATAATGTTTCCAAATCAGTTTAGATGTCAAAATTTAGGTTACATATGCTTAAAATGGATTTATGCGCAAAAAGGGCATTTTGGTCATTTTCCTAAGGCATATAAACTACCTATCATACAACTAACTAAACGAAGTGACCATAAGGTATAACCTCGGAAGGTTATTCCCTATACAACTATGGTCACCTAATGTGTTTGGTCGGATCCTAATGATCGACCAAACGGGTCGGGTTCGAAAGTCTAAGCGGTTGTTTAGACCGCTTATCTTACGACCCTATATAAGCACTAAACCTAAAGTGACGAGTTAAACATGTTAAAATATGTTTAACGAAGTTTGAAAACAGGTTTGGTATCAAAACAAAGGGTTTTGATACCCAAGAATAGTTTGGTTACAAAATACGCATAAACGCGCATTTTGACCGAAACTATAACTCGTCACTATGCCTAAATAACGTGGTAATCAGTAGGTATAGTCACAAGGGACTATAACCATTGTGATTACGCTCATGTTGCGAAGTTCAAACGAACTTCGTGTTGACCATAAACTGGTCAAAGCTGAAAGTCAAACTCTATTTGAATTTCGTGCTTAAAACGCGTAAAAGAACGAAAGAATACTTACAAGAGGTCCAAGAAATGGAGATTTGATCTAGATATTCTCAGGTATGAAGGATTTTATCCTTCAACTTAGAGAAATCAGATCAAGGTGTGAGTTTGGGAGGAGATGGGGTTGGGTATTTATAGTTTCGGGTAACCGTTAAGATCGTTTATCGAAAACCGAGCTTCGATCTTGGCCTTACATGTGCACCCCCTGATTTAGAATACCATGGGCACCCTAAAACAAGCCCATAGACTTGATAAAACCATTTGCAAACATGGGGAACAACTGGAAATGGCTGGAAAAGATTTTTGCTGATCTGGGCAGTTTACACGGGCTGCGTAAGAGCCTTACAAGGCTTACGCGCCCCGCCTGAAAAACTATGGCAGATTGTAAAAAACAGTTCCTGCAGCCCAGAAACTTGATTTCGATGCATTTTTGACACGTTTAAGCCTCGTTAACCCCATTTCAAGGCTCCAAAATGAAGTTAAAGTATAGGGAACTTAAAATATGCTCAAAAATATCTCGGATGTCGGTTCGTTTGGTCGTACGGTTGCGTTGTTCGGTTAATTACGACGAAACACGAACGGACGCGAAAAACGATCCAAATTACGCGATGAATGGGATTTTATCATGAAAATCACTAAAATAAAATATTTTAATGATTACATAAATTTTTGGATGTCCGGATATATTCAGAACGTAAGATATGCGCGAAAATGTAAACTTATGCACTTTTTGACGCTTTTAGTCCCTGTTGATCAAATAAGTTTATTTTTGCGCACCAAACACCTCTAAGCCTTTTTCTAAGCTATGTAAAGGATATTTAGGGCATGTTTAACTTATGATTATATTCTGGAATGTTCGTTACAGTACGAATCGGCATACTTTCGCAGTTTGTCAAAATTAGCCCTATAAGCGAATAAAATTGATTTCGACACACCAAACCTTTCAAAACTTATTTCTAAGTTATGTAAAGGTAATTTAAGGTATGTTAAGCCCATGTCACTGTTTCGGAGTGTTTGTCGCATTAAACTGAGTACGTTTACGCATCAGTTCGCGTATAACTTCCTAGAAAGCGATTTAGAGCTCGAAATCGAACTATAATTGATATGTGCAAATGATACACATATTTATACAAATCCCAAGTATGAAATACAATATTTCATTGATTTGGTATCTGTTTGATGGCCGTGGAGGCACAGGTGTCACACAATACCCTAAGCCTTATCTATCGCGGCCCATGAAACCCCTTAATCCGCAAAATGTTGTTTTCCTTTCACGGATTGGTCCATTTTCTCACTTATTTTCCCACCAAACTCTCTTTAAAACACTATTAACTCTTAACCTAACTTCCCCACTATAAATACAAGCTCCCTAACCCTCATTTTCACTTTCCAAACACCTTATTCACTCTCAAATCCTCTCAAGAACACTCAAAAATTTTGATTTTTGGGTAGAAACTGTCAAGACTTTTAAGTGAGTTCTAGCTCACTTCTTCACTCATTTCTTTCTTGTTTCTTCTTTCATCTTGCTTGGATAACCTCTAGGAAGGTTTTCACAAGTTTGCCATGGCAAACTAAGGTGAAACCTCACCATATTTGAGGTCCAAAGTGAGATTAAATTATGTTTTGTACAAAGTTCTTATATCTTCTTTTTCTTTACTAAACTTGGTGAAATATTGTTCCCACCAAGCTCACAACTTAGTTCATAGTCGTAGGTTTGTGTTGAGGTTGATTTTATAACAACCCTCCTTAAAATATTTCGGACACCCTAAAACGCTCCTAAATACACCCCGTATGCGAAAAACGGACCCGAATAACCTTTACATAAATAAATAACAAATAAAACAAAATTCCATGGTCGCTCGCGGGGCGCGACACAGACAGAGAAGTCTGTCGCGGTCCGCGACAGCTAATCACCAGACCAAAGCCACAGCGTGCCACGTGGCTGGACACGCGTCGAAACACCCGATGACTCAGCACACTCGTTGCCGCCTTTAGATCTCTAGCGGGCCGCGAAGGCCTCTCCTGTTTCTCTCGGGAGGCGCGAGAAACCCCAGATCATGCCCTATAAATAGCGAAGAGATTTCAGTTTTCGTCGCTCATTTCTCTCGATCTCTCTCAAATTCTCTATAGTAGAATTAATATCGGGTATAATACCCACTAAAATAGCAAAACTTTGCCTCGATGTAAGTATCATAAACCCGGTTACGTATTAGATACGCTGCCCGATTGATCTAGTGCTCCGTAACGGCTGTCATGGCTCTGCCCGACGTAGTCGTTGGAGTTCTGTCTCTGGGATGGTATAACTAATGTAAATTGGGTTATTATACTAACACGTGTGCATTGTTTAATTAATATATTATAACCAGGAAGTCACATGGAAATACCTAAAATAGCAATGTGAGTTTATCCTCTTTTTGTAAATGTTTTTCATAAACTGTTTTTACAAAACCTCAGTTGTTTTACATTATGATTAACAGTGATTGAGTATTTGTAATGTTACAATTATCGTCGGTATGTTGGGGTTTTGTATGCAAAATTTGTTATTACACTGTGAGTAATAACATGACCACAAGTCGGGTTGACAGTACCGTGTGTGGTAATTAAAGTAAGAATTGGAAACAAATATAATTGCGAGATCGCCCTCAATACTGTAAAATGATAAAACCTATTTTGATTAAACTGGGATTCACTCACCAGTATTACTTGCTGATAAAATGTTTTAAACACGTGTTTCAGGTAAATTAATGTGAAGCCCATAAAAGCCAACTGGAGAGCACTGAAGGCTTAGAAAAGTAGCTATAAAAGTTACCTAATTAAAAAGGAGAATTGTTTTCAATAATTAGGGTTTATCCCTATAAATATATTACAAATGAAAAGTCGGATTTTGTTCCACTGGTTATTATAAATGAATTATCAGAAAAACTTGGATTTTATCCCATTTATCTATTTTAAACATTTTGGGTGTTTAACTCTGATAACAATATTTCCTAATTACGGTCCTGATGAAATTTTCCGCTGCTAAAATTGATAAACACCGATACCACTGAATGTGAGAAGCTCGGAGCCGCCCGCCTCCCGGGCAGGGGGTCGGGGGTTGTGACAGAAGGTGGTATCAGAGCCATGCCAATGGTTTAAGCCCTTTAGGTGTTCTTCTAATACCTAAATTTTAAACATTTGCGTTAGGAAATTAATAGTTTATGTGTTATCCCGTGAACATAAAAATCTTAATGTGTTAATTATGATTTTTATATCATTTAACAAATTGTGAATTCCCAACATGTGTTACCTATATCTGTATCTTACAATTATGATATGCTTAATGTTACTAATATATAATTAAGACATTAATAATATTATGACTTATCAAAGTTTATAATATATATTATATATATATATCATATATTTGTATGAAAATAATCTAGTATGAATTTATACAACATTATAATAATATTACAATATTAACATTAATATCTTAATATTAATGTAAGATAACACAATTCAGGCATGATACTTCGAAAAACATCATAATATAAATATTAAAATAATATGTAGTATGCCTAAAATGATTTTATGACATTTACATTCTCAGGATATGTAACCCCTATTTGTACTCTATAGTATGTGATGCCACAAAAATATAAAAGGGATAGATTCATAAATATATTAATATTAAATTTTGTGATATATATAGCATGCCCCTATATTTATGTGAATACAATTCAAAATAAATTATAATAATATTATGATATGGATATTAATCAAAGATATAAGATAACACCCGTAAGTATGGTGTCACTAAAATATCATAATATAAAATATTATTCGAGGCAAGCAGGATATTCTATGATTTATAATATGATCCAAAAGTTTTACTTGATTTAAAAATATGTATTTGTCAAGGTTTTGATAAAAACATATAATTATACTAATTTTGTTAAAAATATAATGTTTCAGCACTATTTAGATACGATCACTTTATAATTCTTTAGTACTTCTTATCGTATTATTAAATGTGTAAATTTTTCATCAAAATTTGATAAGTTATATTCAGAAATTATGGTCAATATTGATGATAATTAACATGCTAAAGAAAATTTTTACACAAACGCTTTCTAAGAAAAGTTTTAATATATATACTGTTATTATTTATCATCATTATTATTAATATAATACACTAAACTAAATATTATTAAATTATGTTTTAAATTAAAAACTAATATTAATAATAACTTTCGGTGAGTAAAATACTTTCAATAACAAAATAGAATCTTTGACTCTTGAATAAAGTTATGTTACAAAGAGTTTTATAAAAGATAAATCTTAATCTAAATTATAATTATAATGAACAAGAATTATTACAGTTCATAATCATAGTTTGACGATTCTAAGATTTAAACACATATACATATACAATGGAAAATATAAAATATTTTATAAAACTGTATCTATGAAATAGGAATAGATACAACAAATTGGTACTGTGCAATTAATTGATTTTAATACATAATACCTATATATCAACAGAAAATAGCCTAAACTTATTTCTTAAATTATATGTTAGTCAGATATAACATGTATCAATATTATAAATGATATTTCATTCATAAAGTAAAAATATTTAGTACGGTATAACTATATGGTTTAAAATATATATGTACGTATATCTTAAGAGGAAACAATTTTTATCATTTGACAAGTTTAAACAATATTTAGAATCATACATATATATATTTTGATATAAGAATAATACTCCATTACTTAATATATTAAGGATCGAATTTAGAAACGTGAGACTTTGTAAATAAATATAATAAATTGAGAATTAGAATCAAGTCCTAAATACGTTATCACCAAAAATGAGTCAACCTGTCGGTTAAAGACTAAATTGTTCTAAAAGAATCCAGAAAATTTATATCTTTATTAGATTTATTCCTTTTGATAAATTACCTTTTTATTCCAAAATATTATGTTTAATAAATTTAATAGAAATTTATATTGTTAATATAAAGGAATAAGCAAAAGCATGTGAATAAACAGTTATGTAATTGGATTCTTATAAATTAATATTATATGTTACAAGAAATTTTAAAAACTTTATATTTATATGTATGTATATGCAGGACGCAAATTTCCTTGATAATATATATACAATATAATAATCGAATATCTTCTGTAGAAAAACGAGCTTTTATATAACAAAAGAAACAAACCTACATGTTTATCCAAGATCTATTTTGATACCCACCTTTAATTCAAAAGATACCTTAAGGATATCTGTACTAGCACCACTTCTTGAAAACGATAGAGGGGTCAATAACGGAGAATCTCAGAATTTCATATAAAACCCTTACCTTTAGTTTCGAATACCTATCCCGCTATAAGCTTTGGGAATATATTTAAATTAGGGTAATATAGAGAAAAGATGTTACAACAAAGAAAGAAACGACACATAATATACACTTTCCTTATATTTTGATAAAATATATAGTGAAAGAAAATGATAAAATACAATATGTATGTATATATATACATATATCTATCAACGTACGATACTGATAGGTATGACTATATTTGTGCTAAACATGATATGAGCAACAAAATATGCCTGTATAATCATTTAATTTGGTGATAATTATATCTGGACATGTTTGTAATTCAGATGTCAAAGGAAATAGCATGTGATCAAGAAATTCAGGCTAGTAATGAAAATACTTTGGATAAAATACTATAGAAAATATAATAGCTCAAGGAATATCGAATGCCATACATTCGATCATTGAAGCCATTAAGATCTCAATGCCTATAAACGAGATTCCTACTACCCACTGTAGGCATACTCATCACTTCAAACCTAACCCTAGTAACAATGGAGGTCATGATATTCGTATCAAAACTCCATCTTCCAAACGAAAGAAAACCACAACCTATGGTTACTCCTATAAGGAATTCTACTCTAACAAATCCTCCAAGAACAAAGGAATGGAACCAGAAATCGCACAACCCACCTGTAATAACAAAAAGCACACAAGAAAACGCCATTCTAAGAAGACACTCCATTGTAACTACTGCAAAAAGGCTGGGCATACAGAGGAAGAATGTAGAAGGAGAAGAAAAACTAATGGGTGTTATAAATGCGGAGACCCAGGCCACATCCGTCTCTACTGCCCGAAACTATCTAAGGCACCCAACAACGAGGATAGAAACCCAGATGAAGCTAAAGAAAACACATAAACTACAGTAACTTTTAAAATAAGCACCCTTACGTTTTGTCTGTACTAAAGTATTAAGTTGACTTTTGATTCCGATTATAGTTCATAATAAAGGTCTTTATTTCTCTATCATAAAGTCAACACTCAATTGTCTCATCTCTTGACAAATTCATATGCTGCTCGTGCATTGCTGTTATGCATGAGATGTTACTTCAAAAGGATCATTTATTCATAAAATATTTTTTTATACTCACTCTAATAATCTATATGATTTCACAATGCTGACTCTTGATATCAAGTCAACAGATTTCTTGGAAAACTCCTGTCCTTCCAAAAGTTACTTACCAGATTTTCATTGAAACCATTTCTTGTCAATACGTATATCCATTGTTGGAATACGTCCAAACCAAGCTCAATTGTTTGAACTTGTTCACAATATACATTTAATTCAAAATCCCATATGATGAATTGAGATCATCATATTCGAGGTAATCTCATTGTTTGAATCATAGTAAACATGTTTAAAGTCTTCAATTTCGATGTATCATTTGTTAAAACACGACACCTTGCGGTGGTGATTTCTTTGAAACTTGGACTCCTTTCATTTCACACCTGAGGTACGAATTTATCTATTTATTTATTCATTATCCTAAAACAGTCTTAATACAATTAACATAAAGGTACCTAAATTCTTATTCCAACGTACCTCTAACATTTCTTTCATCTTTGAATTTAATCCTGCAATATTCATTTCTTTTTTCACTTAGACATCCTATCTTTTGAATATCCAGATTCACTTTATTATAAATTTTAGTAAAACGGTGAATTCGTTCGGTCACCATAATCATTGAATTCTTTCAATCACTACAACACGCTGCGGTGTCTATATAAAAATTGTAGTTGTGCTAATAGTAAACCCTAATCACATCAATCCATACGTCATTCGTTCGACTCATCATTCAAGTAGTCTTGATACAATTTTGTATTAAAACAATGATACACTAAATTCCATCATATTGTCCGGTGTATCTCTGTCATTTGAATCAATATCACTGATTTCTGTTGTGATAATTGACAAATCATTTTTCATACTTCTATTTTCAATTGAAATTATTGACTCATAGTCTCCCTCAATTTGACAATCAAAGTAATTTCTCTGCTGACATCAAATCCTGTTTGTCATTGTATTCCAAACTTTATGTCTATCAAATCTCTCTTCTGATTCTATGAAACTTAGTCACCTTAATGATTGTATCATTTCATCTCGATCAGCTAACATCAATTGAAACATTTAAGTTCTCATTTTCTTATATGTCCTTAGAAAGATATCACTAATAATTCATCTGCTAAAGCACTTTCATACATACATCATTCCTGTTAATTCCTCTGACAGTTATAGCTAATAAGCTACGGATCCTATTCTTTTAATAAATGATCAAACATATCTGGAACTTGACTTCCCTCTTTTAACGAATCTGACTACCCCTTACCATAAAGAAACTTTTAACAAAACCTTATCTCCCACTTGAAAGGTTTTCATCTGTTACCTACATAACTCTTTTGATAATCTTGTATTGCTTTAACTTGAATTACCTTGTCTATTGTTTCTTGCACTATCTCGAATCCAGATAAGTCGCTTTTCTCTAAATTTCTGCCTAGCAGACAGAGGTTCGGAACTTCCTTCCACTAAAAGCTTTCACAAGACACTTTGGTACTGGTTTTACTAACTACAAGACTTGATATAACCCCAAGGAAATATAGTAGCTCGAATCTCGAGGACGAGATTTAAAACAAGGTGGGGAGGATATAACAACCCTCCTTAAAATATTTCGGACACCCTAAAATGCTCCTAAATACACCCCGTATGCGAAAAACAGACCCGAACAACCTTTTATATAAATAAATAACAAATAAAAAAAATTCCATGGTCGCTCGCGGGGCGCGACACAGACAGAGAAGTCTGTCGCGGACCGCGACAGCTAATCACCTGACCGAAGCCACAGCGTGCCACGTGGCAGGACACACGTCGAAACACCCGATGACTCAGCACACTCGTTGCCTCCTTTAGATCTCTGGCGGGCCATGAAGGCCTCTCCTATTTCTTTTGCGGGGCGCGAGAAACCCCAGATCAGGCCCTATAAATAGCGAATTCGAGATTTCAGTTTTTGTCGCTCATTTCTCTCGATCTCTCTCAAAATTCTCTATAGTAGAATTAATATCGGGTATAATACCCACTAAAATAGCGAAGCTTTGCCTCGATGTAAGTATCATAACCCCGGTTACGTATTAGATACGCTGCCCGATTGATCTAGTGCTCCGTAACGGCTGTCAAGGCTCTGCCCGACGTAGTCGTTGGAGTTCTGTCTCTGGGAGGGTATAACTAATGTAAATTGGGTTATTATACTAACGCGTGTGCATTGTTTAATTAATAGATTATAATCAGGAAGTCACAAGGAAATACCTAAATAGCAATGTGAGTTTATCCTCTTTTTGTAAATGTTTTTCATAAACTGTTTTTACAAAACCTCAACTGTTTTACATTATGATTAACAGTGATTGAGTATTTGTAATGTTATAATTATCGTCGGTATGTTGGGTATACAAAATTTGTTACTACACTGAGAGTAGTAGCATGACCACAAGTCGGGTTGAGAGTACCGTGGGTGGTAATTAAAGAAAGAATTGGAAACAAATATAATTGCGAAATCGCCCTCAATACTGTAAAATGATAAAACCTGTTTTGATTAAACTGGGATTCACTCACCAGTATTTCTTGCTGATAAAATATTTTAAACACGTGTTTCAGGTAACTTAATGTGAAGCCCATCAAAGCCAGCTGGAGAGCACTGAAGGCTTAGAAAAGTGGCTATAAAAGTTACCTAATTAAAAAGAAGAATTGTTTTCAATAATTAGGGTTTATCCCTATAAATATATTACAAATGAAAAGTCGGATTTTGTCCCACTGGTTATTATAAATGAATTATTAGAAAAACTTGGATTTTATCCCATTTATCTATTTTAAACATTTTGGGTGTTTAACTCTGATAACAATATTTCCTAACTACGGTCCTGATGAAAATTTCCGCTGCTAAAATTGATAAACACCGATACCACCGAATGTGCGAAGCTCGCGGCCGCCCGCCTCCCGGGCAGGGGGTGGGGGGCTGTGACAGATTTCCATCAAGTTATGAGTTCAAAACTCTTTACTTTAAGTTCATACATATTATATTCAAGTGTTGTAAACATTCCCGATTCACCATCTTTTATATGGTTGAACTTGTGATTTGTAAAAGTGTGAACCGTGGGAGCTTTGGCTTTCCAACCTAGTTCCACTACCTCGCTTGTAAACCTTGTGTATGAACAATCAAGTAGCTTTCTAGTATCAAAGTAACATAACCCCGTCTAGACTCCAACACTTAGTTAACTTTTTCCATGTTGTGGTGGTTCACCCGAGTTAGGTCTTACTTGGCTACTTGATGATGTATTAGTTAGTTGTTATTTCTTTTCATTCATGACCCTCCGAATCATCCTTGTTATGATTTGTGTAGTTGTGAATCATACAATGAGAAAAATCCTCCATGCTTGACTTATATGACAATCTATGAAACTCATGATGGACTTAGTTTAGGATTATCATTATAACTATATATATATATGAACATGGCTGAATTTATGATGATAATCGGTTTATAATTATCAGTCATAAACCTAGGCTACTTTATTTACGACTCTAAGTCTCTCATTGTTGATTCTAATGGTCAAACCAGGACACATGAAATCACATACAACTTAGTGTCAAAACGAGTATTTAGACTAGATATACTTTTATGCATACATACTTTTGTACTTAAATTCTAAATTCTGAATCTAACTACTCCATAAACGCCCGTATGACCTTACTTTTGATTCTCCATTCTCAAACAACTCATCACTCGCGGATAATCAGAAAGCGTTGCAAAATTGTAAGTATACATGACCCCTTTTTCCTTTTACACTTTTGGGGTGCAATACATTATAATATTTAAACACACGAAATCATACTTTATGCTTAAATCACAAACACAAACAATCCAATCATACATGCTTAAATACTTGATACTTGATTTGTATACTTGGATGATTCTTTTGTGCGATTTACTTGTCATTAACTTCGTATGAGCCTCCCCTTAACATGTATAGCGCTATAGGAGTAACGCACTGCCCGTATTCTTGAGGTCATGTTAAGTCTTTTATTCTTGCGGTAATCAGAGGGTTGACTTGTTAAATTGCATGCCATGTTTATATTAATCTCGTTAACTATTTTTGTCATGTGGATTGTTCAAACTCTTATTCATGTATGCTAGTACTCAAAACTTGTATACTCGCCAATACTTTTGTATTGAACTATACTTTAAAACGTATTGCAGGATTTTGATGATGATGATGATGAACGGAATCTAGTAGGATGCCTAGAAACGCACCAAACTTTAATTCATGTTTATTAACTTAGTCATTCGCTGATTGTTGTAATTCGTTTTGTTTCAAACTCGATGTATTCTATTTTAAACAAAGTACTTGATATCATTAATGAAATGAAATTGTTTATTAGATACTTGTCACATTTAGTGTTATGAAGTCTCGAGCAATCTCGTTCGTCTCACTCCGATGTTTCCTCCATCGGTTGGGGTGTGACTGTGACAACCCGGAATTTCAAGGTCTTTCCTTCACGCATTACTTGTTTTACAATTCGGTTTTCGTAATTCGTTTTGCGTTGTAACTTGTGCATGATTAATGAATAAATTGAAGTATTCGTATGTTTGGTTATTTATTAATTACTAGCTATGTTTTGTAACTTCATAACTAAGGTCCTTCGTCACAGACCCTTTCCGACGAAGCTTAGATTCTTCGTCATCATCCATCTCAACGAAGCTTAGACCCTTCGTCATCTCAATGTTTGATGAAGTTTGGGATTCTTCATCATCTCAATGTTTGAAGAAGTTTGGATCCTTCGTCAAACGGAACTCTTTGTCGGCCCAGATTCCCTCGAAGCCCAGGAAGGGCCCAGTTCACTTACTCGCGTATATTACGTAGAAGGGTTGTACTTTATCACATAACTGATCAAATCGCAAACCCTAATTCCTCTCAAACGAACGACGGCAGAGGCTTCCCGAAACACTGCTCCTCTCGACTAAGCTTTCAACGCACGATCTCATCATCTCACGGTTTGTAAATTCATTCTTGTTTTGATCCTTGTCGACTATCATTGATTATGTGCAACTTGCTTGATAGGTTTTGTGAGAAATTGAGTGGTTGTTAGAGAATTATGTTGGTCATATGAATGATGTTAATATTTAGGATTAAATGATAACCAGGTTTTGATGGTTGTTAGAGAATTATGTTGGTCATATGAATGATGTTAATATTTAGGATTAAATGATAACCAAGGTGGATCAATAAAGTAGGGTTGCATATTGTCTCTATAGGTTGGCGAAGTACGATGCCCTTGATACAGTTACAATATGATTATTCATTAAAACTGAAACGATCGTCTTATTTGATTTGAACAGTGAGCCACGATGATTAAACTAGTAAAGCATGATTAGGGTTCATGTAATGTAACGATATTGATCAGTGAATAGACTTGATGGGATCATGAATGATAATTGTGAAACTGCTAATTGTGTAACTGCTGAGATACAGCGACGAAGATCTCCCCTCCACGAAGTATCCATGTCGACGAAGGTTGACTCTTCGTCGACAAGACTATGACGAACATTTATGAAACTTCGTCACAAGCACTCTCGACGAAGTTTAATTCTTTGTCGAGAGGGGGAGGTCTTCGCCAATGTGATTCTTCGTCACCCTCTTTCTAGACGAAGTATAGAAGTTCGTCGAGAGTAACCTTCGCCAAGAAACAGCACATGAACAGTAGGTTATGTAATTTGTGTGATAGCTATATGTTATGCGATGACTTTTGCTATGAATACACACTATGAACATATGTGAACAACGTGAATGTAAACTGATTACGTGTACATGAACACCATAGGCTTTGACTGATTAAGTGTGAACAAGTAACTAGTCATACCGAGCAAACCAAGGTGAGTTCACTTCTCTCAAAACAAGCATGCGTCTGGTGGGGACAATCAAACAGGCAAACGAATAAACGGATTTTCATAAACTCACATCCTTGTAGGGGATGTGAGGCTGTTTTAAAAAAGAACCCACATCCTTGTAGGGGATGTGAAGCAGATTTCACAACCCATATCCTTTTAGGGGATATGAAACAGTTTTCAGTAAATGTTGATGTTGGATAATACACTCACTTTCTATCACTTAAGTCCCATCATACTACCGGGTTAGTTGCTTGTAGGGCAACGGGGTTATTAGTTGATAGCGCTATTAGGTTTGGCACCCTCACGACGTACCTGGATAGGACATGCGTGAACTAATAACTTTAAAATCATGACCAATGTTTGATAGAGCATTGGAGAAGGGCAAAAAGGGTCGTCTGCGGTATCGAGTTATTATCAACGTAAAATATCATAAGTCACTACTTGGTAACAAACGGTTAAACAAACTGTGAACTCACCAGGGTTGTCTGATACACTTTTCTGCATGCTTGCAGGTCTTTAGGTACACTGTCATGGGACTTGCTGTCTGGGAAGCTGGAGTGGTCATGGGTCGTGATGTTGGAGACGCTTCTCACTGATGCATTGTTTTAAACATTTTCATTTAAACTTATTGAACTAATTATTATGCTTCCGCTGGACATGTTGATTTTTCTAACTGGTGTTTGAATTATACAATTTCATTTAATGGGAAGTTTTATTTTATTTATATGTCTATGGTTCAATGTGATTAGTGGCTAGATCCTAGTACGTCACACGCCTCGCGGGGGTTTCCGCTTGTGGTATTTTGGGGGTGTGACAGTTTGGTATCAGAGCCACTGGTTATAGTGAACTGGGTTTTAAAATGTTTTCATAAAACCAGACTATAACCAAACAGTATCGACGATGACCATGACACTTAGCTCCAGATTGCAAGGTTCGTCCTCTGTTTACTTTATGCATTACTTACCTAGTAGACACACACACCCACGACTTGCATGAAACTACATACCATGATGTGGTTACCTGTGTTACATGCTCTAATGATTCTTGATAGTTTAACACTACGCTTCGACTTGTGCGATTCCTAGTTTTGCAATATCCTCCGTTTTATTGTTTGAGTGTGGGGAACCTTTTAGCGCGAGTTAAGAGGCACTGAGATAAGCATGCAAATTGCCTTATTATTATGGGTGCACACATAATAATGATGTGGGATGCATGTGAATCCCAGTGAGGCTTAATAAGTGTGAAAGGGGTTCTGTTCCACTATTCATATAATGTTAGAGTTTCTCAAATCCATGGAAGTCATAGTGATGATTGACTTCAACTCAACTGCGATTCTTATCTTTTCCACTCTTCTTGTTTAGAATCATGAGCGGACGTGGCGGATGTAACGGTGGATGTGGAGGTGGCCACGGCGGTGGACGTGGCAACATCAACATGACTCAAGCAGAGTTGACCGACCTGATTAACACACGCGTGGCTGAGGCTTTGGCCGCTCAGCAAGCTGGTACGATATATACCAGACAAAGCATAGTATTTGGTCATTCACTCAATTCTTATTTGTGCGTACTTTCTTTTGTTTTAGGTCTACCTGTGAACCAAAACCAGAACAATCCACCCATGTGTACGTTCAAGACGTTCATGGATTGCAAGCCTCAAACTTTCAGCGGGGCTGAGGGTCCGGTGGGACTGCTCCGTTGGTTTGAGAAAGCTGAATCCGTTTTTGCTATGTGTAACTGTCCAGCTGGGGACAAGGTGAAGTTTGCTTCTGGCACCTTAGAGGACGGTGCTTTAACTTGGTGGAATGCTCAGGTACAGATGCTAGGCGTTGAGATGGCAAACGCTACTACTTGGGATGATTTCAAGGAGTTGATGCGAGAGGAGTACTGTCCTCGTGACGAGATCCAGAATCTCGAGAACAAGTACTACAATTTGAAGATGGAAGGGTCCGAAATTGAAGCGTACACGAAACGGTCACATGAGCTCGCGAATATGTGTCCTAACTTATCTCGACCACCACGTCGTAGGATCGAGCTGTACATCAAAGGATTAGCCCCGCAGGTTAAGGGCTTGGTTACTGCAGCGAACCTCAACAACTTACCTCAGATCATCCGCTTAGCTCATAAGATCACAGATCAGGAGGTGGAGCGTGGCTCACTGCCACCACGTGTTGCTGCTACTACTACTACCCCCACCACCGACAACAAGCGTAAGTGGAATGACGCAGATAAGGCGACCAACTCGAATCATTCACAAAAGAAGCCTAACAACAACAGCACCCACAGCTTCAGCCAGTTATCCTCTGTCAACCAGAATTAGAACAACAGTCAAACTTCGAGTTCTTATGCAGGGAAGCAACCGAAGTGCAGCAAGTGCGGTTTTCACCACTATGGCTCGTGTAACTGAGCGTGTCAAAGGTGTGACATGGTGGGTTACATGGTGAAAGATGTAGAGCTCCACACCCCAAGCAGCAACAGCAACAACCTCAGCAACAGCAACAGAGGCAACAACCTCAACAGAATCCGGGTAATCAGAGGGGATGTTATCAGTGTGGCAGTGAAGGGCACTTCAAGAAGGATTGCCCACAATTGAATCAAAACGCCAACAATAACAATGGGGGTAATCGCCAGAACAACAACGCAGGGAACAACAACAATGGGAATGGCGATGGGAATGGCGCTTGTGGGAGAGTGTTTACTATTAGAGCAGGCGATGCAAGGAACGATGGCAACGTCGTGACCGGTACGTTCTCTATCAATGGTATTTTCGCTTCTGTGTTGTTCGACTCTGGTGCCGACTGGAGTTATGTGTATTTGGGGTTCAGTCGTCAGTTATGGTTGACTCCTACGCCTCTTATAAACAAACACGTAGTAGAATTAGCTGATGGCAAATCGATTGAAGCTTCACATGTTCTTTTTGGTTGTAAACTCGATCTTCTGGGTCAAGTGTTCGACATTGACCTTCTCCCCATCAATCTTGGTAGCTTTGATATAGTTGTTGGTATGTGTAGGATCGTTGTCGGACCCGAAATGAGTCGATCAGAAGTGTTCTACTCAAAATGAAAGGCGGAAACAGACATAATAAGTTGAAATCAGCTAGATATCACTTTTAACTGTCGTTTATATTGATCTGGAACAGTTTTACAGCAAGACGAAACTTCGACAGAGCTTCGCCGTCGGAAAACTTCTTCTCTAATTCCGCTCCAAATGAAACGGAATCACTCCTATTTATAGACATCTAATTCCGCTTGAACAGACTCAAGCGGAATCTCATTACAAGCGAAATCACAACAATTACACTCAAGCGGAATTACAATGATATTCCAAGCGGAATTACAAGATATCCCTTTCAAGCGAAATCAAGCAGCTTCAAGCGGAATCATCCATTCAAGCGGAATTAGCTATATAACTTGATTTCTTGAACTTCATGCCATGAGCAATGCAAGACTCGATACAAGACGAAGTCGACAGACGCATGCACCAACAGACTCCCCCTCGAATGTTGACGAGTCTTAAGTGTCGAGTCTTCAATCTTCAGTCTTTATCAGTCTGCTTACTCTCTTTCTTCATCAGCACCAATAGACTCTCCTCGAACAATCTCATCTACTCAAATGTCTTCAGACTCCCCCTTTCGATATGCTGGGATCGCAATCTGGCATGTTAAAATCACAGAGTCTTCAGGTATCGGAACCTGGCTCTCTATTACAGAGACCTGCACATTCTCTACCCAAAAATAAATTTCTCAAATTTAACAATTTTCAAATTTATCTATCTAAACTCCTTTCAAAATGAACTAAAATGATTTATCAATGATAATTCTTGATGAACCACTTGTAGAAAAAAAAATTTTAAAATTTTTTTTCTTCATTTTAGACACATACTTCCCCTCACCACATGCTCATCATATTTAGCACTTGGAATTTTGAAAATCAGCTCTCCAACATCAGTTGTCGAAAATCTTTTTGAATTTTTCAAAAGTTTATGCTAAAACACACTAAAATCTTTTTGGATTTTTTAAATGAAATGAAATGCAGTAAAGAAATATTTACATACAATATTTTTGTGAGTTTGTGCAAGAGGATCATATCAGTTTCTGACAAGTAACAAGTACCGTTGAGCTTAGTTACACATTAAGAATTAAACAATTCACTTAGATTGCCGATATACTGATCCACTTAAATTTTCACACAAATTTCAACTGATTCAGGATATGAGTTAGGTGTATTAAGAACTTAAACTCATTCATGTGTCCCACCTCTTGAATATACTCCCGTATCCAGATCCCAATATTCAGTCTTACAGGTGAGTTTACCACAGATGATATCTGTAAGGGGTTAATTGCGAAACCGTGAGAGCTCAGGTCAGAACTTCCGTTCAGCAGAGAGATGACGGCTCGACTTTTGGTGGGTCCCCTTTAGAGGATCTTTTTTACAACAGCATTGATTAGCAATTTTATTGTCTCATCATTTTATGCTGAGGGCGGCGCTGTATTTCAAGCAAGCAGTAAAGTATTCTCCGGGGACTAGGCCATTGCTTCCGCAAAATCAGAAGTCCCGGGATAATACCCCAGATATCACTGAGCATAAAGACCTAATATCTCAGAAAGAGGGACCTCTCAAACGAAATTTCAGGGGTTACCTATATATCCAAGTAGTGTTCCCCACGAAATAAGCAAGTTTGAATTTAAGTTTATATCCCGAAAAAGTTTACTAAATGTGTAAAAACCTATCGGCATATCATCAGTGAGACCGTTTAACTCTATTTAAACATTACATTTCTTTAGCATACCGTAACTGTCTACTGATGTACTATCATTTCCTCTTCTTTGACACCAAAACTCATTTTTGAATTTTATCATGTTTTTTACTTTTTCAAATTTTCAAATGTTTTTGGATTTTTTTGAAAAATTCTTACTCCCCCTAAAATGCAAACACATTTTAGGAAATTTGAAAACAAACTATACAAGTAAATTAACAACTGATATCGAATCACTTCAAATCGCCATCCACTTGGCATAAACAATCAGAACTCCCCCTTACACAAAACTATTTTCTCATTATGATTTCAAAACACTTAAGTTTGTTTTAACCAAAATGATTTTTTCAGAAAATAAGTTTTGTTGATTTTACCACTTGCAAAGTTAGAGGTTCATCATATTGTTCTCCAATCATATGTAGAAAATCAAGTACAACTTAATGTCCCTGATTTACCACTTGTAAGTGAAAACCTTCTTCAACCACTTGTAAGTTCACTCACCAACTATAACCTCATGTAAATCAAAATATAACAATATAAAGATATCACCTGTATATTTACCAACCAAACATATCAAAAATGATGCCGATTCCTGCTCCACACTTACCAACCTGGGAGCTCCGGCAAGTCCAGATTTTTACATATTAAACACAGACATCCAAGCCTCAGCAAGCTTGGATGTAAGCTTATCAAGTTCACTTTCAGTCAGGGTGTATGTTGCCTTCTTTGTTTCATAGAATTCTTTTACCCCTTTGACCTTTCCCTCAACCATTTTTCCAAAAATCTTTTTCACATTTCCATTAAATGCTTTCTCGACATCAAATTCTTTCTTCTCAGAATAGAACTGATTCGAGATCTCAACTTTCCCAACTTTTGATTTAAAATTCTCAGCCCTCAATGGTGGAAAATGAACATCATCCATTGGAGGTACTGAGTTTTCATCTTTTAACTCAACTTATGGCTCGTCTGACTTTGTGGAATCAGATTCATCGCCAGATTTCACATCAAACCTTTTAACAACCCACATTTGGTTGTCCTTAGCTCTCTTTTTTGTAAAAATGAGTCTTTGAACATTCACCAACTTCATATGTTGAATTTATAAAAACTTTAAATTTCTCAGTTGGTGGTTCAGTTTTCTCAACAACTTTTTCTTTGAGTTTTTTAGAGACTTCTTGTTTTGTTTTTGATGCTTGAGAACAGTTCCATGCAATGTGACCAGCTTCATTGCACTTGTAACAGGTTCTTGTCTCCTTTCTTTGATTAGCTCCATTCTTCACATTCTCTTGCTTCTTGGCAAAGAATTCTCTGTTTGATTGCTTCCAGAATAGACTTTTTGCTTCTTCTTCCGAGCTTGTCCCAGAAACAAATGTCATTTTTGTTTTAAAATCTCGAACATATTTTTCATTTTTATAATTTTCTGGTGGAATAAATCCAAGACCTTTCTTTTTGAAATTACCGTTATGGTTTGGTTTCTTTTGAAAACCAGAACAGAACCGTAACCTTTTTTCTTGTTTAACCGTTGTTGAACTCTTGAAGTGTATTTTTTAGGTTTCTTAGTAAGATTTACATCTTTTATTTCAGAAATATTGATTTCTGTAAGTTTGAAAACCTTTTTGATCTTTTCAAAATTAACACTTCTTATTGGACCCGAAATGAGTCAATCAAAAGTGTTCTACTCAAAATGAAAGGCGGAAACAGACATAATGAGTTGAAATCAGCTAGATATCACTTTTAACTGTCGTTTATATTGATCTGGAACAGTTTTACAGCAAGACGACACTTCGACAGAGCTTCGCCGTCGGAAAGCTTCTTCTCTAATTCCGCTCCAAATGAAACGGAATCACTCCTATTTATAGACATCTAATTCCGCTTGAACAGACTCAAGCGGAATCTCATTACAAGCGAAATCACAACAATTACACTCAAGCGGAATTACAATGATATTCCAAGCGGAATTACAAGATATCCCTTTCAAGCGAAATCAAGCAGCTTCAAGCGGAATCATCCATTCAAGCGGAATTAGCTATATAACTTGATTTCTTGAACTTCGTGCCATGAGCAATGCAAGACTCGATACAAGACGAAGTCGACAGACGCATGCACCAACAGTATGGATTGGATGTCAAAACATCAAGCGAAGATTCTTTGTAAGGAGAAAATCATACGTATTCCTCTCCCTAGTGGGGCATCGTTGTCTATCCAGGGTCATCGAAGTGGTGCGACCGTCAGCATCATTTCATCTATGAAAGCCCAGAAGTGCTTAGGTAAGGGCTACCCTGCTATTTTAGCACTTGTTACTGACAATCGGCCCGGAGAAAAGAAAATTGAAGATCTACCTGTTGTTCGTGAATTTACTGATGTATTACCTGAGGAACTTCCTGGTTTACCTCCACACCGTCAGGTGGAGTTTCAGATCGACCTCACACCAGGAGCGGCCCTGATTGCTCGTGCTCCCTATCGTCTTGCACCAGGAGAGTTGCAAGAGCTGTCAAACCAACTCCAAGAACTGTTGGATAGAGGGTTTATCCGACCCAGTTGTTCGCCTAGGGGAGCCCCAGTTTTGTTTGTAAAGAAGAAGGACGGATTGTTTCGTATGCGTATTGATTATCATGAACTCAACAAGGTGACAGTCAAGAACCGTTATCCTTTACCTCGCATCGACGACCTGTTTGACCAGTTGCAAGGGTCGAGCTTCTAATTGAAGATTGATCTAAGATCGGGCTATCATCAGGTGAGAGTCCGAGAGGAGGATGTTCCAAAAACAGCTTTCTGAACGCATTATGGCCATTACGAGTTTCTGGTCATGCCATCGGGTTAACCAACGCACCCGCGGTATTCACGGATCTCATGAACCGCGTATGTAAACTAAACCTTGACGACTTTATCATCGTGTTCATTGATGACAATCTGATCTATTCTAAGAGCAAGGAGGACCACGAACGGCACCTCCGTCTTATCTTGGAGCTCCTGAGGAAGGAGCAGCTTTACGCGAAATTCTCCAAATGCGACTTCTGGATTCGAGAAGTACACTTCCTTGGTCACATAGTCAATGAGCTGGGAATACACGTGGATCCTTCTAAGATTGACTCTATCAGAAATTGGGTAGCACCAAAGAATCCTTCGAAGGTGCGACAATTCCTTGGACTCGCTGGATACTATCGAAGATTCATTGAGGGGTTTTCAAAGATCGCTCAACCTCTCACTGCTCTGACGCAGAAAGGCGTCGTGTATTCTTGGGGAACCAAGCAGGAGGGTGCCTTCCAACTCCTGAAGCAAAAACTCTGCAGCGCACTGATTCTATCCTTACCTGAGGGTACTGAAGACACTTGTGGTACCGTTGCAAGAATTGAAAATTGATGACAAGTTGTAGTTCGTCGAGGAACCTATCGAAATTATGGACCGGGAAGTCAAGGTCCGTAAGCATAGTCGAATCCCGATCGTGAGAGTTCGTTGGAACTCAAGACGTGGACCGGAGTTCACGTGGGAACGCGAGGATCAGATGAAGCTCAAGTTTCCTCACCTTTTTCCCGACTGACCAATCTAATCCTAATACAACTGGTGAATTTTGGGACGAAATTCCCTTTCAAGTTGGGGATGATGTGGCACCCGAGGAAAATCAACAGTCATCCTGATCTAACACCTCGCTCGTTGTTTTGGATTACTTGTCAAATTTCGGGACGAAATTTCTTTCAAGTTGGGGATGATGTGACAACCCGGAATTTCAAGGTCTTTCCTTCACGCATTACTTGTTTTACAATTCGGTTTTCGTAATTCGTTTTGCGTTGTAACTTGTGCATGATTAACGAATAAATTGAAGTATTCGTATGTTTGGTTATTTATTAATTACTAGCTAACCCTACGGTGCATCGTTTGGTTATATTTGATAAATTTCACATATCTACTTAACCCTACTGTTATAACTTAGTAAAATAAGTATTTTTTCTGATTACATCAGACCTGTAACTCAGGTAAATACTTAAACTCTTTTATAACTTTTTAAATGACCAAACTACCCCTACGGGGCATAGTTTGTGTTTAAATACATTTCGGGCATAATGAAAGACATCTTACTGATGTCACAACATATTTGAGGCATAATTAACTTAGGAAACCTGTATATGGCTCTCATGAATACCCGTTACGCTTCTTACGCGTTCGGTACGATTTATGTAACTAGTTTACATAGATTAGCCGAAACGGGTCAAACCTTATCGGTTTTATCTCAAAATCCAGAAGGTGTTTAGATTACCCATATTATACAAGTCTTCAAACTTGTCGGGTCTAAAACACATTCTATTCTGGTCTTCGCTTAATCATGCGTTTGAACCGTATATTTCCTTAAGACTAACCGGTCTAAGCTTAGGCTTAATTAAAGACCCGTTAGCATTCTAATTGGTTATTTATACCATCATTCCAGACTAGAGCCTTCCGGTAAATTGTACCTACGCTTACTTAAGTGAATACGGCTGAGTTATTATAATTCTTGCTATTTAAGACAGGAGCTAGCTCAGGTAAATACTCTTAACTTATTTTCCCTATACGGGCTTGGGATACGGCACTATAAAAGTACCGCTTGGTCAGGTGTATGTAGTCATTTAAATCGAATTGTGATTGATGTATTTACATAACCTGTTTAATATGTATTGTTTGGTGTATGGCTTTTGGGGGTTAATGACCATGTCCCGGATATCCTTGGCATCATTTTACGAAATGGCCACGACCTAAGCACGGGGTGTAGGCATACACCTGACAGCTGCATTATGTAAAAATTGGTAATCCACTCCGAGGTATCATCCTTGTGGGCACTATACCGGAACTGGTAATCCACTTAGAGGATGATAGCCTGTGGGCATTATACCTGTGGCGTGTCAGTTAATCTGTCCGGCTCTTCTAACCGGCCCTAATGGACGACAAATAAGTAAAACTGTATACAAGATTATATACAAATAATTTTCCCAAGTATAAAAGATTAATATTGCCTTGTGCATTTTAATCCAAGTGTCGAAATATTTACGTGCCTTGTGCACCTAAAAAAATTTTCATAAACATTTTCAAATGAGTCGGTTGAGTGTATTTACCAGTGAAAACTGACGTATTTTCAAAAGTCTAAATGACAGGTACAAGTACGTAATAGGCTGGAAGCGGCTCAGGACGTTAATAAGGAATCTTGCAAGTTCTAGGCATCTAAAGTCTGTTGAACAATGTTTATGTTTTAAGATCCGCCTGTGGATCCTTTACTTTCCGTTGTAATACTTGATATTACTTTATATTCGGATCGTAATATATTCATCTTTTGCTTCCGCTGTGCATTTATATATTGTGTTGTTTGACTATGATGATATCAACTACGTCACGATACTCCCCACCGGGCCCACCGGTGACATGTGGAAAGTCGGGGTGTGACAGGTTGGTATCAGAGCCAACACTGAGTGAATTAAACGCTAGCCTTTTGCGTTTAATCTCAGTTACACAGTTGCACATTCTTGAGTCTAGACAAGAACATAGGACAAATTCCAATTCGTTTCATTGTCTTTTAATTACTTCCTTGATTATTTTTCTGATTAGCCTTTGCATGGGCAAGTCATTTTTATTAGAAGACCCGTTTAGGGTAACTATATACTTGTTTAAATTTTAAAGGAACGATTATGTTTAAAATATCATTCCTATATTATAAGATCTACCATTATAATAAAATGGCAAAATCTAAAAAGGGACAAGACCTAGCCTGGTGTCATTATTAAGACGCGGCCAAGATGGCAGTTCCTCAATTTAGGTTCAGATCCTTACTAACATCCTGAGTTAGGATTGTTCTACGTTTATTATTAAAAAGGAATCTTAAAGGTAAACCTAGCCTATATGACGAGGCCAAGATGGTAGGACCTATTCAAGAGATTCAAATCCTTGTTAACACCTAAGAACATGTTAGCACTCTTGACAGATGTGATTCGAGAAAATCACAACAGTCATTCTTATATTGGATTCTTCCAATTTTCTTATCTAGTCTATGATTTAGAAATCATGGCTTATATCATCCTATAAGATGATCTTATTATAAACATCCCTCAGAAGGGAAATGCCTACGGGCTATAGTTAACGTCCTCTGAGACTAAAGACAGTGGTAGCCTTCAACTCCCTGTCAAGAAAAGGTAATGAACGTTGATTCACACCTAATTGCCTCGATCCCAAATGATCATGGCTTATAAATTAAACTTGTCCACGTGACTAGGCCTTTTGTGCTATTACTAAATTGCCTCGATTCTCGGAAATCATGGCTTATAAATTAAACTTGTCCACGTGACTAGGCCTTTTGTGCTATTACTAAATTGCCTCGATTCTCGGAAATCATGGCTTATAAATTAAACTTGTCCACGTGACTAGGCCTTTTGTGCTATTACTAATTTATAAATTTGCCTCGATTCTCTGAAATCATGGCTTATAAATTAAAATTGTCCTTGTGACTTGATTTTTGTGCTATAGTTATATTTTAATTAAATCCAGGATGATAATTAATAAAAATCCTGAATAGAAATAAATATCTTTCCTTTCCTGCCAGTATAAATATTAAAAGAGAATCTTAAAAGGTTTGACCTAGCTTGAATGTCTTTGAAGACCTAGCTAAGATGGTAAAACCTGTTTAAAAAGATATTCAGATCCTCGTTAACATCTGCAAATGTGTTAACACTCCCGACAACAGCGATGCGATGAAATCACACTTATCATCCTTATATTAGGAGTTTTCCAAATCCCTTAATTAACGTAAATGATCAATAGGAATCATGGCTAGTAAACGTCGAACTGGATGTACGCATCAAAACATCCATTTGGGGTGTATACCTACGGGAAAAGGTGTATACATGAAAAGATAGTTTTTATTTCATAAATTCTTGTCAAGACAATGAATTATGAAATTTTCTGATCCAAAGGAATCATCGATTATGTTTTAGATTTTTCCTAGTGACAAGGCCTTGTGCCATCAAGAGTCCTTGGGAACAAACTCTTGTGCTATATAAAATATCAGTACGACATGGACAGTCGTGATTTATGTCCCCTGTCTAATGAATATGAAGGATTATATTATGTTTACACGCCAAGGATGGCTCATTTAAAAACCTAGGCAGAACATAATCAAATAACTTAAATACTACCTTTTGGGCTATATGGTTTATTTACACCATAGCTATTTAATCAGTAAATTCGACAATTCACCATATAATTAAATCAATTATTACTAATTGGTTTGTAGCCTTCAAAGCTTCACCATGGTTAACTCCTCTAAAGCTCACAATCATCCAGTTAATCAGAATGATGATACAAGACTGAATTTAACGGGCGCCGAGTTACGGGCTATGTTAGATACAGCTGTAAACAAGGCCATGAACCGAGCGTTAAGGGATCATAAGCGAAAGTACGATAATACCCCGAATAATGGTTACTAAAAAGGGTAGGACAAGTTCGAGCTATAACCAGTCCAAGCCAAAGAAGGCAAAACCCGAATGTGGAACCTGCGGGAAAAAGCACTTTGGAAAATGTTTCTATGATCAGACCAGGGGATGTGTCATCTGTATGGAGATGGATCACAAGACCCATGAATGCAAGGACCTGAAGAACAACCAGCGGTCAGGTGAAAAGACCAGATGCAAAACCTGTAGGAAATACCACCTCGGGAAATGCAGATTGGAATCTCAGCCTCTACCCTGTGGAATCTGCAAGTCCAAGGAACATAAGACCTTGGATTGCAAGAGATTAGGAGATGCAACCTGCTATGGTTGCAATGAAATAGGGCACATCAAGACAAATTGCCCAAATAAAACCAAGAATCCTGGGGAGACTAAGAAGATCGAAGCTGGAAGCTCTCAAATGGGCGCTCAGGAGGCTATTCAGGATGACAATGTTACAACAGGTATTTTCTTTATCAATAACGCTCATGCTAGAGTATTAATTGATTCAGGTTCAGATAAGTCTTCCGTAGACAATAGATTTGTAAATCATTAAATCTGCCTGCTAAAACTCTAAGCGTTAAATGTAAAGTAAAATTTACCGATGGTACCTCAGAGACTGCTTCAGCAATATTAGACGGATGTTTTATATCCATTAGGAATCATTCTTTTCTGCTGTCCTCGTTTCCATTTATATAATAAAGGACTCGATATAGTGATAAGAATGGGTTGGTCGTCTGGTAGCCAAGCCCATATTGTGGATGATAAGAAGCAAGTAGTTATCAAAACTCCTTATGGTGAGCCTTTGACCACTCAAGGAGATACGTTTGGGTTAAGATGCTGCTAAGTCTCTCATAAGATCTTAAACTTAGCAAACTTTTAGAAATTTTCCCATACAAACCCCAGATATTAAGTGTAAGGTAAAAGTTACGGACGAAATCGGAAGAATCATTTCTTTTGTTCCTATCAGAAACCTTCAGTCGTAGAGTTCTCGAAATGTCCTCTCTCTAAGAGGAAGTGCGTCAGCATATATAGTTGATATCTCTTTAATCACTATCGATTCCGAATCCCAGATGGTATGATAAAAGCGCCATATGAGGATTGGTGTATCTTAATAAGTTCCATAGATTACTTCCATGCCTGATCAGTATGGAGGTTTAATGCATGGGACCACAAAGATATTCCGAGAGGTCATATGGTACTAAAGTCAACTAATGATATTCAAAGGAGATATCCAGAATGGAATTGTCCAAGTAAATGTTTCCGATTAAGGAATTCGTGGAATAGTAACATAAAGGTGTCACTTATTTGACACAAGCAATGATGGGTGAACTGGAGCCTGAGATATAAAGATCTCTGTAACCTCCTTGTATCTTGATTATCTTCTCCTAAGATTACCCTGTTTACCCCTGAAAGGCAGGTAGAATTAAGATTTATATCCCATTTAAGGTTGTATTATTATAAAATCTCCATGACGGCTAGTACCATCATTGGAAGAATCGAAACCCTGATTAACTAAGCTTTAAAATAGAGGGTTCATATAGCCTAACTCGATATTCCGAAAGTTTGATATTGTTAGATAAGAAAGACGGTTCATTTTGCTTATGCATACATTACCGCAACCCTAATTAGGCAACGATTAAGAATTGCCATCAGCTACCCAGGATCGCCGAATTGTTCGACTAACGACAAGGATTAGCTATTCCTTAATATTAGTTAAGTAGTGGTTGGAATAACCATCTCACCTTAAGATAAGCTTTGCTATAATAGTTGATATGTAAGTATTAAGGCTACTCCTTTGGAGACTTTATATAGATGAAATGTTAAACATCTATTGTTAGATAGAGAATTGGTAATTCCAATTATCAAGATCTGAAAGTTGCCTAGGAAACAACAACTAAGATCATCAGGTGAGAGTCCGAGAGGAGGATGTTCCAAAAACAGCTTTCTGAACGCATTATGGCCATTACGAGTTTCTGGTCATGCCATCGGGTTAACCAACGCACCCGCGGTATTCACGGATCTCATGAACCGCGTATGTAAACTAAACCTTGACGACTTTATCATCGTGTTCATTGATGACAATCTGATCTATTCTAAGAGCAAGGAGGACCACGAACGGCACCTCCGTCTTATCTTGGAGCTCCTGAGGAAGGAGCAGCTTTACGCGAAATTCTCTAAATGCGACTTCTGGATTCGAGAAGTACACTTCCTTGGTCACATAGTCAATGAGCTGGGAATACACGTGGATCCTGCTAAGATTGACTCTATCAGAAATTGGGTAGCACCAAAGAATCCTTCGAAGGTGCGACAATTCCTTGGACTCGCTGGATACTATCGAAGATTCATTGAGGGGTTTTCAAAGATCGCTCAACCTCTCACTGCTCTGACGCAGAAAGGCATCGTGTATTCTTGGGGAACCAAGCAGGAGGGTGCCTTCCAACTCCTGAAGCAAAAACTCTGCAGCGCACTGATTCTATCCTTACCTGAGGGTACTGAAGACACTTGTGGTACCGTTGCAAGAATTGAAAATTGATGACAAGTTGTAGTTCGTCGAGGAACCTATCGAAATTATGGACCGGGAAGTCAAGGTCCGTAAGCATAGTCGAATCCCGATCGTGAGAGTTCGTTGGAACTCAAGACGTGGACCGGAGTTCACGTGGGAACGCGAGGATCAGATGAAGCTCAAGTTTCCTCACCTTTTTCCCGACTGGCCAATCTAATCCTAATACAACTGGTGAATTTTGGGACGAAATTCCCTTTCAAGTTGGGGATGATGTGGCACCCGAGGAAAATCAACAGTCATCCTGATCTAACACCTCGCTCGTTGTTTTGGATTACTTGTCAAATTTCGGGACGAAATTTCTTTCAAGTTGGGGATGATGTGACAACACGGAATTTCAAGGTCTTTCCTTCACGCATTACTTGTTTTACAATTCGGTTTTCGTAATTCATTTTGCGTTGTAACTTGTGCATGATTAACGAATAAATTGAAGTATTCGTATGTTTGGTTATTTATTAATTACTAGCTACGTTTTATAACTTCATAACTAAGGTCCTTCGTCACAGACCCTTTTCGACGAAGCTTAGATTCTTCGTCATCATCCATCTCAACGAAGGTTAGACCCTTCGTCATCTCAATGTTTGACGAAGTTAGGGATTCTTCGTCATCTCAATGTTTGAAGAAGTTTGGATCCTTCGTGAAACGGAATTCTTCTTCGGCCTAGATTCCCTCAAAGCTCAGGAAGGGCCCAGTTCACTTACTCGCGTATATTACGTATCAAGATTAAATAGCTTACGAGCTAAGACCTAATTAAGGAGCTCGGTGGAACGCGCAATGCACCCCACAATAATGATTTAAGGACGTGTTTCGCCAATAAGTCAAGAAACACTATCATATAATGATATGCAGATTTATGATGTGATGAGCATCCTGTATCGATTGAGGATCGACAGGTTAAGAAGCTCCAAAAGGATACATGTACCTAATATAGGGGTCACTTTGGGAACTTGGAAAAACTCCAGATATACTATAGAAGTCAAGTCCATTATACGACAAAAAGTACCTCCATAATTTTAGCAAATCTCGAGGTCGAGATTTCTTTTAAGGGGGTGAGGATGTAACACCTCGAAAAATTTACGTCCTATAATGTATTGACACGTGTCATAAGCTTGAACGTGTGAAAGTATACTCTAGAGGGACTAAAGTTGACAAACATGGAAAGTATGTGAATATAAGGGTTTAGAATGTCAACAAGGGATAAATATAATTTACAGTAACCCTACATGATGCTCATACCCTTACACGAATAAATCATGGATCATACGAAGCGAAATATGAAGGAAAGTGAGAGATTACAAACTACAGGGGTTAAATGTGTCAACATGTTTAAGTTATACCTCTGAGTGACCTTTTAGCAAACCTAAAGCTTTGTAACGGTTAATTATGCTCACTAGATTGCACAATATAAATTTCATAAAGTTTCGTTATCGTATGAGAAAGTTATGATCAAATTCGTGTACGAGGGGTTAAAGCGTCAACGTTGAAAGTTTGGACCTTTCGGGTGACAATAAAGTTAACCGGGGACTAAACAAAGTGGGTAAATGTCTTAAAGCCCTTATATGTCAATTTAGAGGGTTCAAAGTGCAAGAAAATAAGTTAATTGACCTTTCGGAGGACCAAGAGCCAAGGATGCAAACTGAAAAAGAAAATGTTGCCCAGATAACAGGCTTACGGACCGTAAAGGTCCACCCTTACGGTCCGTAAGGGTCGCCCAGATGCAGCAAATCGGGAAACTTGGCTGTTCAGCCTTGGAAACGACCTAGATCAGATATTTTCACTTTAAGGGCGACTCCTACATGCTTTTAGGACTTAGGGGCACATGTCAATGATCTAACAACATTGCTAGAGTTGTGTGGCAAGATCTTGTGCAAGATTAAACACTATAAAAGGCCCTCATGTGCAACAACTTTGATCACACCTTCATCTGCAATTGTGGAGCATTTCTGGAGCTTAGGAGCAGATCCAAGACATCCCTACTCGTGCATAGGACCCTTGTAAGTACCCTTGACCTTCCTCGATTAAGTTTAGCTTAGTTATTTAGCTAAAAGTCAAACCGTCGTAATTACGGTTTGACTTCGAGATTAATTAATAATGGCTCAGTCAAATCTCGAATTAAAAGTACCATTAAGTAGTTAATTATATGGGTAATAAACCCTTAAAAGGGTTTCCCCTGATTCCCACTCTAACTAGGTCAAATGTCGGGTCAAACGTATTATTAAAAAGTCAACAGGATGTGTATTTTCTAATTAATACATAATCAGCAATGTAGAACACATACAACCTGTTTGATCATTAATATAACTTGGTAATTAGTGTAAGAACATGTCTAAGCATGTTCAACCCGACAATTTACTGTTTAGACCCGGTTCGGAACCGAAAGTCGCAAAGCTTTGACTTTTGCTTTGACTTCAGTTCTGACCCGCTTTGGTATGTTTTAGAGATACCTTAGAGCTTCATTTGGACCAGGTTACATGCTAGTATAACCCTCTGTGGTTATACACCATGGTTCATTAGTTAACCGATTAATACGCATGATTCCGTTAATTGCTCACATGTTGACCATTATGCCCTTTTCACCCTAAAATGTGATTTTTGAAAATGTAAAACACTAGAAACCTTAATTACTGATATATAGACTTGTACCCAAAGTTTGACATCAGTTTGAGGTGTAGATTAAGAGTTATGCTCGTTAGCGTAAAATGAACGCTTTATGTTAATTAAACGGCGTAATTAGCGTATAGCCTAGTTAAGCCTACTTTTTGATATCAAACTTATTACCCACTGATGTAATATATTATTTTGGGATTTTTGAAGATTTTTAATTAATTTTAGGCTGAGCATAACTAATAGTCGTAGGCTTAATCCGGTAATTGTCGGTTTTGCCCTTACGGGCTATAAAATGAGTTTTACATATCTAATTGACTCCAAACCTTTTGCTACTGATCACATATGATAAATAAAGTATTTTAAGCCTTCTGGAATAATAAAAATATCAGCTTTATGTATCGAACCCGGAAATGGCCTCTAATCGCCTTATTAAGCGTTTTTAACGCATAGTATGTTCTAAAACTATTTTAAACATACAAGGGTTGATACCTACTGATATTTGAGGCAAATTATAATATTTTAACAGTAAGCAAAAAAAATTTTTAACTCAGACTTCAGTTTTGAGCTTTTCGACTTATGTGAAATTACCAAAATGCCCCTACGGTGCATAGTTTGGTTATATTTGATAAATTTCACATATCTACTTAACCCTACTGTTATAACTTAGTAAAATAAGTATTTTTGCTGATTATATCAGACCTGTAACTCAGGTAAATACTTAAACTCTTTTATAACCTTTTAAATGACCAAACTACCCCTACGGGGCATAGTTTGTGTTTAAATACATTTCGGGCATAATGAAAGACATCTTACTGATGTCACAACATATTTGAGGCATAATTAACTTAGGAAACCTGTATATGGCTCTCATGAATACCCGTTACGCTTCTTACGCGTTCGGTACGATTTATGTAACTAGTTTACATAGATTAGCCGAAACGGGTCAAACCTTATCGGTTTTATCTCAAAATCCAGAAGGTGTTTAGATTACCCATATTATACAAGTATTCAAACTTGTCAGGTCTAAAACACATTCTATTCTGGTCTTCGCTTAATCATGCGTTTGAACCGTATATTTCCTTAAGACTAACCGGTCTAAGCTTAGGCTTAATTAAAGACCCGTTAGCATTCTAATTGGTTATTTATACCATCATTCCAGACTAGAGCCTTCCGGTAAATTGTACCTATGCTTACTTAAGTGAATACGGCTGAGTTATTATAATTCTTGCTATTTAAGACAGGAGCTAGCTCAGGTAAATACTCTTAACTTATTTTCCCTATACGGGCTTGGGATACGGCACTATAAAAGTACCGCTTGGTCAGGTGTATGTAGTCATTTAAATCGAATTGTGATTGATGTATTTACATAACCTGTTTAATATGTATTGTTTGGTGTATGGCTTTTGGGGGTTAATGACCATGTCCCGGATATCCTTGGCATCATTTTACGAAATGGCCACGACCTAAGCACGGGGTGTAGGCATACACCTGACAGCTGCATTATGTAAAAACTGGTAATCCACTCCGAGGTATCATCCTTGTGGGCACTATACCGGAACTGGTAATCCACTTAGAGGATGATAGCCTGTGGGCATTATACCTGTGGCGTGTCAGTTAATCTGTCCGGCTCTTCTAACCAGCCCTAATGGACGACAAATAAGTAAAACTGTATACAAGATTATATACAAATAATTTTCCCAAGTATAAAAGATTAATATTGCCTTGTGCATTTTAATCCAAGTGTCGAAATATTTACGTGCCTTGTGCACCTAAACAAATTTTCATAAACATTTTCAAATGAGTCGGTTGAGTGTATTTACCAGTGAAAATTGACGTATTTTCAAAAGTCTAAATGACAGGTACAAGTACGTAATAGGCTGGAAGCGGCTCAGGACGTTAATAAGGAATCTTGCAAGTTCTAGGCGTCTAAAGTCTGTTGAATTATGTTTATGTTTTAAGATCCGCCTGTGGATCCTTTACTTTCCGTTGTAATACTTGATATTACTTTATATTCGGATCGTAATATATTCATCTTTTGCTTCCGCTGTGCATTTATATATTGTGTTGTTTGACTATGATGATATCAACTACGTCACGATACTCCCCACCGGGCCCACCGGTGACACGTGGAAAGTCGGGGTGTGACATTTATCACATAACTGATCAAATCGCAAACCCTAATTCCTCTCAAATGAACGACGGCGAAGGCTTCCCGTAACATTGCTCCTCTCGACTAAGCTTTCAACGCACGATCTCATCATCTCACGGTTTGTAAATTCATTCTTGTTTTAATCTGTGTCGACTATCATTGATTATGTGCAACTTGATTGATAGGTTTTGTGAGAAATTGAGTGGTTGTTAGAGAATTCTGTTGGTCATATGAATGATGTTAATATTCAGGATTGCATGATAACCAGGTTTTGATGAGTGTCTTGTGATAAACCACGGATTAGATCTGATCTGAAAGTATGTATGATGCTAACCAAGGTGGATCAATAAACTAGGGTTGCATATTGTCTCGATAGGTTGGCGAAGTACGATACCCTTTATATTAGGGGTGAGCAAAAACCGAACCGAAAACCGAAACCGCACCAAAAACCGTAAAAACCGAAACCGCAAAACCGCAACCGACACAAAAACCGCAAAAACCGAAACCGCAAAAACCGAAACCGCAAAGGTATGGTGCGGTTCGGTTTTAGCTTTAAAAACCGCACCAAAAAACCGAAACCGCACCGCAAAATTATTATATATATATATATATATTATATAATATACTTAAAGATTTAAATATAAAATTCCCTATATATTATATAATCTGTGTTTGTTAAAAAAAAAGTACAGACTTGACTTTGTTAAGTTAACTATCGTCTGCTCCCTCTCAAAAAAAAAATGATGTTAACCTACTAGTTACAAGCCCATTAAATTAGCACTCCAAACAGCCCAACTTTCAACCCAATAACCTTTTGATAAAAAAGATGGAGGTCAAGACATCAAGAGTGAGGTGGAGATCTATCTAACGGATTTAAGGGAAAAAAGGGACCAAAAGTTTGATCTTTTGGGATGGTGGAAAGCAAATTCAACCAAATTTCCTATACTATCCAAAATAGCTAGACATGTTTTGGCAATGCCGATCTCGACAGTTGCATCAGAATCGGCGTTTAGTACGAGTGGTAGAGTTATCGACAAGTATAGAAGTTCACTTAACACCGAAACTGCGGAAGCTTTGATTTGTGCACAAGATTGGATAAGGTGTACAAGGGTTGATTTTGAGCTCGGATGTTCTATGAAGAATAAAGACATAGATGAATTTAATAAGAAGATGGCGGGTTTAAAAATTGGTAAGGTTTTCTTTACATGTGTGAGTTTATATTTCAAATACCTACTAACATATATTTTTTGTTTTTTTTTCTATCTAGGAAACACTAATGGCAAATGATAGTTGGAAACATTGAAAGTTGGAAAGATTGAAAGTTGGAAACAAGAATGAGTTGGAAACAATATTACGTTTTTATTTGGATACGACTATGTGATTAAGCTTTCACCGTTTCACATAGCAACTATTATTCTAGACATGTTTCTAGTACAAACTCTTGTTTTGATTGATGTCCTCTAGCCCATACATATGCTCTTCACATTGCTCTTGCAAAAATTATATTCTAATTACCATCAAGTATTAGATGTATTCCAGTATTAAAACCGAGAGTTTTTTTTAGATGTATTCAAGTATTGCTGAGAGTTTTTTTTTAGATGTATTCAACTATTAAAACCGAAACCGAACCGCAACCGCAAATAAACCGCAAAAACCGTACCGCAAAAAAACCGCAACATGTGGTTTTAAAAAAATAAAAACCGCACCTCGCGGTATGAGTTGCGGTTTTATGCTAAAACCGCACCAAACCGCACCATGCTCACCCCTACTTTATATGGTTACAATATGATTATTCATTAAAACTAAAACGATCGTGTTATTTGATTTGAACAGTGAGCCATGATGATTAAACTAGTAAAGCATGATTAGGGTTCATGTAATGTAACGATATTGATAAGTGAATAGACTTGATGGGATCATGAATGATAATTGTGTAACTGCTGAGATACAGCAACGAAGATCTCCCCTCCACGAAGTATCCATGTCGACGAAGGTTGACTCTTCGTCGACAAGACTAAGACAAACATTTAAGAAACTTCGTCACAAGCACTCCCGACGAAGTTTAATTCTTCGCCGAGAGGGGGAGGTCTTCGTCAATGTGATTCTTCGTCACCCTCTTTCTAAACGAAGTATAGAAGTTCGTCGAGAGTAACCTTCGCCGAGAAACAGCACATGAACAGTAGGTTATGTAATTTGTGTGATAGCTATCTGTTATGAGATGACTTTTCCTATGAATGCACACTATGAATATATGTGAACAATGTGAATGTAAACTGATTACGTGTACATGAACTGTCACCCCAACCGATGGCGGAAACATAGGGGCATGACACTGAGCGAAACAGATTGTCCAGAAATTTCCATAACAACTATAATTACCAATTATTTAAAGCAACATGTCCCATACCATGTCATAAAAGATAACATAATTATTACAGGCAAGATCTAGTCAAATTGTTCTGTTCCGACAACTCAGATTTTTATTAAAGTCAATTGTTTATTGTTCTAGGTCTTTCCTAGCCTCGATTTCACAGCAAGCTAAGAAAATAAGCATCCTAAGCCCCTGTCACATACGTTAAAGTACAAGTCAATACACATGTGACAACTCGTATTTCCGAACCTATCTTTGTACTTTGAAGTAACGTATGTGTACGATATGTGATTATATGAAAGTGAATGATTATATGAATGTTATGTTGATACGTGCTTTGTGTAATGTATGTATGTATATAAATGGCCCAAACGCACAACACTTACTCGATCGCACAAACCCATTCGGGCCACAACTTGTATTCGGATCAAGGGCAGCCCAAGTAAGGGTCGGCCCACTTCTCTTATACGTACAACACACACCATGAGGGAGTTGTTCCTCATTCGTTTGCTAAACACCCACACACACAAAACCCTAGTGCTCTCCTCTCTCTCTCTCTAAGCCGACGGCTATCCGGATCCTCTCGAAGTCCTTGTGATTCCTACCTTGCATTCGGTTAGTATACGATTATTATTGTTTGACTTTGATTACTATTATAGCTTGATCGAATGATAATATGGCTAAGTGTTTGATCTTGATTTGTTTGATGTAGAATAGGTTAGTAATCGGTTATATTTATGATTTTTGGATTGATATCATTGACTAATTGTTGACACCATGAATATTATTTGTTAGTGGGTGATGATTGTGAACATATGATTGAATCGATGTGTATGGTTTTCTAGAAATCATGTGGATGTCAGTATGCATCGATTGTTTAAAAGTCAATTCCATTAATTATATGTGCATCAGCACATGTGTTCATACATTTTAAAAAAGGGCCCAATCATTCTATGGCATTCAAGACTTGATGTCATATCATCATGTGAAAGACTTTATGAATGGAAATCAAATTGTAGTGTGTCGATTAATTGAGTTTGTCGACTAGTATGCATGTAATCGGCCCATGTGATCTCTGTTTTAGTTCAATTATCAAGTTAAGAAATTAGTAAATGTTGCATATCATAGTTTGGTCCAATAACCTCTTGAGGTGACTAACAGTGGTCGGCCATAATTGACAAAAAGATTCGATTTGATGGTTTTCTTCACTGAAATGATGATGAGTTGTTATGATATTAGGGTTCATATTAATTGATGATTTATTTGTTTGATCGATTAATTGGTTAGATGGAAACTGTTTGAATTGGTTGATAAATCTCATAAAAGGAAACAATATAACCGATTAGCATGATTGGCGGATAATAAAACAAATCGCACAAGATCAGATCTTATCACATAAGCTTTCTGATCGCACAAGATTGTCCAGTCGTACAAGCTTGACTGGATCGCACAAGATTAAAACAAACTGTTTTGGGTCGCACAAGCTTTGGGCTTATTCACATGTTGGGCCGGGGTATTTAGTGGGTTATGTTAGTGAGTCGCACAAGATATATTGTAATCGTACATGAAGTATGTGATCGCACAAGGTTGCTGAACTTGTGCGAGCCCAATCTTTTAATCGCACAAGTAGAATACGTTATAACTGTTAAACATGATGAAGCGTGTTTGCCATGATCTGTATGTGTTTCTTATATGCTAGCTTAAGTGTTACCTATGTACACTACTTGAAACCAAAACCTGACTTGTATGATAACCATGTTAGGACGTGGTTGACCACTAGCTGCTAGACTTGACTTTTCTGTGTATCTGCCGAGCAAACCAAGGTGAGTTCACACTAGCCAAGGCATGGGATTCCCAGGGGTTGGGAATGGGATGGAATAACTACTCGTACAACTATTACGATTAAACAAATTATTACTGTCCTCGGGTTGAAGGGCACGTACGTAAAACCTACGTACAGTTATACTTACTACTGTCCTTGGGTTGAAGGGCACGTACGTAAAGCCTACGTACACGATCTTAAGACCATCACCTCTATCAAAGGAAGTCCCTCAATTATCGACTTAATCGCCGAGGCCAAGGGCGAGCGGGTCATTAGTTAATAGCGCTATTAGGTTTAACAAACCTCACACCGTGCCAGTCGGACGGGCGTGTACTAATGGACTATGGGCAAAGGGTCAATGCTGATAGACATTGACTTAGGGCACCTCTTACATTTTCGTAGCAGTCGATACGCGTGGTCTTGTAACACATGGGAAGCCCCCACTAATCATCGCACACATGCCTGGACTGGCCGCGATAAGGATTAATATGATACATGGTTTACAAAACGAACATACGATTTACGAAATGAATACTTTAACCAAACAACCAACTGTGAACTCGCTCAACTTTGTTGTTGATTCGTTGCTACATGCCTTGCAGGTCATTAGGTACCCATGGAGCTTGCACAGGAAGGAACGGTCGTTGTGGGACATGGCGATGTGTGCCATGCTCTAAACATTACTTTATTTCATATTTAATACTTGCTATGGGTTTTACAAATTATGCTTCCGCTAAACACTTAACTATGCTTTGGTTTTTGGACACCTTTCATATTGTTGGTTGAATTATGTTTACTTATATGCTTGTTCAATATGATTGGTGGCTTGATCCTGGTCAGTCACGCCTCCAAGCGGTGATACTCCGCGTGTGGATTTTTGGGGGTGTGACAGATTGGTATCAGAGCCATTGGTTATAGAGAACTTGGTTTTAATAAGGGAAAATGTTTTTGTTAAAACCATACTATAACCTGTACAGTGCTCTACGATCCACAACGACGCTTCACTCCACGTGCAAGACTCGACATTCTAGGTGATATGGTTTATGTTATATTACCTACATGATAGATTACGTAGAACTTTGCTCATGATATGCTTAGTTAGTATAGCTACTGTTGCTTGAACACGTATGTGCTTACTCTCTCCTGTCATCGCACTTTCGCGAACCCTTCTCACTCATGTTTCTCTTGAAATGAAGATCATGTCTGGATGCATTAACATGACACAAGCCCAGTTGACGGCTCTGATTAACGAACAGGTTGCTGCGGCACTTGCAGTCGCACAAGCAGGAGGTATACCCTGCAATTTAAACTCATTATAGGACTTTTAAGTCCTACTCTCGTGAACCTACCTTTGTGTTAAACTTTGTCCTTTCTTATACCCACAACAGGTCAACATGCTCAACCACCTGTGTGCACCTTCAAAACTTTTATGGACTGCCGACCCACTACTTTTAGTGGCACTGAAGGAGCAGTAGGTCTCCTCCACTGGTTTGAGAAACTAGAATATGTGTTCGAAATGTGTGAATGCCCTGAGGCACGCAGGGTGAAGTATGCTACCGGCACTCTCGAGGGTTTAGCCCTCGCGTGGTGGAACGCTCAGGTCCAAATGCTGGGGTTGGTTGCTGCTAACGCCACCCCATGGAACAATTTTAAAGAGATGATCAAGGAGGAATACTGCAGTCGTGATGACATTCATAAGTTGGAAGTCGAGTTGTTCAACCTCAAGAAGACGGGGTCAGAAATTGAGGCGTATACGAAGAGATCGAATGAGCTTACATTACTGTGTCCTACCATGGTGGACCCTCCGATTAAGCGTATTGAACTTTTTCTCAAGGGATTAGTGCCAGAAATCCAAAGTCACATGACTTCAGCAAACCTCGCCACCATCCAGCAGGTTGTTCAGTTGGCTCACCGTCTCACTGATCAGGCGGTGGAGCAGAACAGGTTACCAAAACGTATTAGTGCTACAGCTACCTCTGAAACTCCCAGTGACAACAAACATAAATGGGATGGAGCTTCAAGCAGAGGTTCAACTTCTGTTCAGTCCCAGTCGCAGCAGAGAAGAACTGAAGATTATAAGAGCCCTGGTCAGCAATCTTCTGGTAGCCAAGGGCAAAGTGGTTATCGAGGGAATCTTCCAAAGTGCAACAGATGCAACAAACACCATAATGGTCAGTGCAACAAGGTTCGTTGCCAGAGGTGTCTTAAGATGGGTCACGAAGCTAAGGATTGTAGGAGCTTACGACCTGTGAATCAGAACCAGCGACAACAACCACCAGCTCCTCAAGATCAACAACAGCAACAACGAGACAACAAAGGGTGCTTTCAGTGTGGAGCTGAAGGCCATTTCAAGAGAGATTGTCCCCAGCTGAACAGGAACCCTAACAACAACAACAATCACAACAATCAGGGGAACGGAAAAAATGGGGGTAACAATGGCAACGGTGCAAGGGGTCGTGTATTCGTTATTGTCCAGGGAGAAGCGAGGAATGATCCCAATGTTGTGACGGGTAAGTTCCTTCTCGATGACTTTTACGTTACTGTCTTATTTGATTCGGGTGCTGATACTAGTTATGTGTCCCAAAAAGTTAGTCAACTGCTTAAGCATACCCCAACACCTTTGAATCCCAAGCACGCTGTAGAGTTAGCTAATGGTAAAAGTATAGAGGTCACACACGTAGTCAAAGGTTGTAATCTTGTTCTTGCTGATCACACTTTCTCGATCGACCTCCTTCCTATCACTCTGGGTAGTTTCGACGTTGTCATTGGGATGGACTGGTTATCCCAACACCAAGCAGAGATTCTTTGCAACGAAAAGATTGTCCGTATTCCTCGCCCAGGTGATGAACCTCTCATGATTCGTGGCGACAAGAGTGGTGCCGTTGTAAGCATCATCTCTTTCCTTAAGGCTCAGAAGTGCTTGCGGAAGGGTCACATTGCTATTCTGGCTCTAGTTACTGACACCTCGAAGAAAGAGAAGAAGATAGAATATTTTCCAATTGTACGCGACTATCCTGAGGTATTCCCTGAGGAATTGCCTGGCCTTCCGCCTCATAGACAAGTCGAGTTTCAAATCGAGCTAGCTCCTGGAGCAGCGCCCATAGCACGTGCACCGTATCGCTTAGCTCCATCAGAGTTGAAAGAGCTATCTATGCAACTACAAGAACTCTTGGATAAGGGTTATATTCGTCCTAGCTCTTCGCCCTGGGGAGCTCCAGTGCTATTCGTGAAGAAGAAAGACGGTACGTTCAGAATGTGCATCGACTACCGTGAACTGAACAAGGTGACTGTGAAAAATCGCTATCCTCTTCCACGCATTGACGACTTGTTCGACCAGCTGCAAGGGTCGAGCTACTATTCAAAGATTGATTTGAGATCAGGATATCACCAGCTGAGAGTCCGAGAAGAGGACGTCTCTAAAACAGCTTTTTGGACCCGTTTGATAATAGCATATAGAGTTCGAAATCGTTACGCATAACCAGCACGTACACAGTGTAAAATGAGGCATGTTAGTTATCGACATGAACCTATCAATACCAATGACTACGAGTTGACTGCCCAAGGCAGTTCGTATTGCATGATCACCACCGTGACCCATGTAATTAATTGTCCTTAACAACCCCTGAGTGAACAGGTGCTGAGTCCAAACAAATAGTACTACCGTTGCTAAGGCAGGTAGACAGCTTTCCATGTGTAAACATAACAAACAAGCATTCATTAAGTCACATATAACATGCGGTAATTGGTTAGCAATTAAAGTATTGCGTAGTGTGTTTGATGTGGTTTAGAATAAGTAACGTATGTAACACCCAAAAGTGCGTAAAGCAAAAAAGGGATCGAGTATACTCCCAGCGATTGGTGGATTGAAGCGAGCGCTAGAGAGTAAGGTTAGCCTGAACAGATTGATAGTATAATGATAAGCGATACGTAATTCAGTGAGAAGTGACAAAGGGTCGAACATCAATTCGATCGGATGGTAGTCCGATCGGACAACCGGTCGTTCGAGTGTCAGTCCGCTCGGATGGTCATCCGATCGAGTGACCTTTCGAGTGGATTGTTTCTTCCTTTGTGAAGGATGTGTTTGTGTATGATGGTTTGACTTTTGAAGTTTTCGTTGTAGCATTTTGAAAACTTAGAAGTATCTCTACCTTTCAGGTTGATTGATCGAACGACCGTTCGATCGTACGACAATCCGATTGGTTAGACACTCTAGCGAGAACAAGTTCACAGCAGGTTGTCACTCGATCGGACGGTTGTTCAATCGGGTGGCAACACATGTGCATTGAACATGTTGAAAATTTGTTTAAGTATTGAAGTTCCAAAACATCACATAGTCGGATGGTCGGTCGATCGGGTGGTAACTCGATCGGACGGCAATCCGTTCGGTGTTCCAAAACTCCTGAAGTTTGATTTGAAAACTAAATGTGGGGCCAAGGTGCGAGTCTTTCAGGTGGCCGGTCATTCGGGTGGCTGTCCGTTCGGACAGTACTCCGACCGGAAGATACTCCATCCTGGTCGATCTGATCATCTTCTTCCTTGGTCATTCTGGTAGTCTGTCATTTTATCAAGATGATTTGATAACGTATTAGACAACTGAAACCTCGTCACGACTCAGTAGCCTGATCGGACAGGAATCACCCAATTCGGTCGGTTAACTGTTCGGGACGGTGTTCCATGTTTAACCCGAAATCGGTAATCTCGTGGATAGAATCCAGATCTTGAACCAACACATCAACAAGAAAGAGTAGAAGGTTAGAACAAGCTCCGATCCTATCGGTTTTGAGGCATTGAGTGTAAAAGAGTTGAAAGAAAGTTAGAAACCATCTTTCAATCCTTTTTCACCTTGAATATGTTTAGATCTATGAAAGATATTTATTTATTTGTATGGAAATCGTTTGGATCTAAGTTGTTCTTGGTGGATTGAAGCCAAAACATGAAGTTCCTAAGAACACCATGGTGACATCATCCTAAAACACCTCAAATCTAGTGATTTCACCGTTAAAAGTTAAGATTCGAAAGATAGAAAGGTGTAGGAGTGCGTGTAGATTAAGGAAGTACAAGATTTAGGTGGAAAACTTACAAGAATTACGAGAAATCTGAAGAAAAGTGGGCAAGAATGTTGGTCGGACGAGAGTTTCCAGAAATGGTAAGTTTGATGTTGAAAGGAGGGTATTTATAGGGTTTCCCAAAAAGGAAAGGGGAGGAGAGGGGCTGATCGATCGGGTGGCAGCCCGGTCGAATGGCTGGTCGATTGAGCGGCTGGTCGATCGGCTGGTCACTTGGTCGATTGGCCACTTGATTCAAGCGTTCGGTGCGACGAGTTTTGCCATTTCGATTGCGATTGCGATCGTTGCGATGCGATAGAGTTTCCTATTCAAATTACTTTTAATCCCAACTACTATATCAACATACAAGCATCCTTATTTCATATTCGTTTAGCGTTTGCGATTCGATTGCGATTGAGTTTCGATTGCATTTCGATTAATCACCACAACATAACATAAATAAACATGCACAAGTAACACATAAGGCACACACACACGTATAACAATATCCAAAATGCGTAATTCGAGTTGCGAGTGCGATTGCGATAGCGATAAATCGATAAAACATGCTATAAATATCGAATAAACCTCGATTATTAATAAGTACTCCACATAATACAACTAACGTAAGACATAAAATAGATTATCTACAAGTCAAAGAAGTCAAAACATGAATTGAGCAAGGAGCGACAGATCACAATTAGCAATCTGGTCTTCTTTTGACTTCAATCTTGACTTTGACTTTGACTTTCGAAACATGGGGTGTTACAGTCTCCCCTAGTTGAGGGAATTTCGTCCCGAAATTAGGCCGAAGCCGTAACAAACAACTGTGGGTACTTCGCCTTCATGTCGCTTTCGAGTTCCCAAGTGAACTCTGCGCCTCGTTTACCTTCCCATCGGACTTTCACAGTAGGAATGCGCGAGTGTCTGAGCTGCTTGATTTGAAGATCCATGATTTCGACAGGCTTCTCCATGAAGTGTAGTTTTTCGTTTATTTGGAGATCATCAAGAGGCACAATTAAATCATGCTCAGCCAGGCACTTTTGGAGGTTCGAAACATGGAAAGTCGGGTGAACTTTACTAAGTTCCTCCGGTAGTTCGAGTCTGTAAGCGACTTTTTCGATCCTTTCCAGAATCTTAAAAGGTCCAACATATCGAGGCGCTAGTTTCCCTTTCTTTCCGAATCTGACCACACCCTTCCAAGGTGATACCTTTAGGAGTACGTAGTCGCCAACGTCAAATTCAAGGGGTTTGCGTCGTCTATCGGCGTAACTTTTCTGTCGACTTCGAGCTTTCAGCAGATTGTCTCGAATTTGGAGGACTTTGTCAGTCGTTTCTTGCAATAGATCAGGACCGGTTAATTGCGAGTGCCCGATCTCGTGCCATACAATAGGCGATCGACATTTTCTTACGTATAAAGCCTCGAATGGTGCCATTTGAATGCTGGAATGATAACTGTTATTATACGAGAATTTGACTAACGGCAGGTAAGCATCCCAATTACCACCGAAATCTATGACACACGAACGGAGCATGTCTTCAAGAGTACGGATCGTTTTCTCAGTCTGACCGTCGATTTGAGGGTGGAATGCGGTACTTAGGTTAAGTGTAGTACCAAGAGCCGCTTGAAACATTTCCCACAGTCGCGAGGTAAACTGAGTATCACGGTCAGAGATGATGTCACGAGGTGTCCCATGTCGACAAATGATCTCATTGGTGTAGATTCGGGCTAATCGTTCCACCTTGTAGTCTTCTCGTATTGGCAAAAAGTGAGCTGATTTGGTCAAACGGTCAACAACAACCCAGATGCTGTCGTGACCTGATGGCGTGCGCAGGAGTTTTGTTATGAAGTCCATAGCTATACTCTACAATTTCCACATAGGGATCGAAGGTTGTTCGAGTAAGCCAGATGGTCTTTGATGTTCAGCCTTGACTTTTGAGCAAGTCAGGCACTTCCCAACGTAGAGAGCGATATCCCTCTTCATGCCCGGCCACCAGTACTTGTAGCGAAGGTCCTGGTACATTTTATCGGCACCGGGATGAATAGAATACCGGGATTTATGGGCTTCGTCCATCAATATCTGTCGCAAATTGGTCCGTCTAGGGATCCAAATTCAGTCCAGAAAGTGGAATATCCCATTCGACTTATTCACAAGCTGGGCTCCATCGTGATAGATTCTTTCCTTCTTCAAAGTGCGCTCGTTAAAACAAGCATGCTGGGCTTCGTGGATGAGGGTTTCGAGATCGTATAGGGCTTGGGTATCACGAATGCTGAGCAGATAGCTCCGTCTGCTGAGAGCGTCGGCAACGACATTTGCTTTGCCTGGGTGATAACGAATCTCACAGTCGTAATCGTTGAGAAGTTCTACCCATCGGCGTTGACGCATATTAAGTTCCTTCTGGTCAAAGATATGTTGTAGGCTCCTATGATCGGTGAAGATCGTACACTTGGTACCATACAGGTAGTGTCGCCAAATCTTTAACGCAAAAATAACCGCGCCTAGCTCGAGATCATGGGTTGTCTAGTTCCTCTCGTGGATTTTGAGCTGACGAGATGCGTATGTAATGACCTTGTCTCGTTGCATGAGGACACAACCAAGACCAAGGTTCGAAGCATCACAATAGACAATGAAGTCGTCGTTTCCGTCGGGTAAAGTGAGGACGGGAGCATTGCAAAGCATGTGCTTGAGGGTTTGAAAAGCAGATTCTTGTTCAGTTCCCCAAACAAAAGGCTTGTCTTTATGCGTGAGAGCGGTAAGCGGCACAACGATTTTTGAGAATCCTTCGATAAATCGTCGATAATAGCCCGCTAATCCGAGAAAAGAACGGACTTCAGACGGGTTCTTAGGTGTAATCCAACTCTTAACGGCTTCAATCTTCGTGGGATCGACGTGAATACCTTGACTATTGACAATGTGACCGAGGAATTGAACCTCCTCCAGCCAAAATTCGCACTTGGTTGGCATAGAGTCGATTCCCTTGGAGTAGCTCGAGAACCAAACGTAGATGTTGCGCGTGTTCGTCTTTCGACTTGGAATAGATCAAGACATCATCGATGAACACGATGACGAAGCAGTCGAGATAAGGCTTACACACGCAATTCATCAGATCCATGAAAACTGCGGGTGCGTTGGTTAAACCAAAAGGCATAACAACGAACTCATAGTGGCCGTATCGAGTACGAAAAGCGGTTTTATGTATATCCTCCTCTTGAATGCGTAACTGGTAATAGCCTGAGCGTAGATCGATCTTTGAGAAACATGTAGCACCTTGTAGCTGATCAAACAAATCGTCGATGTGAGGCAGGGGATAGCGATTCTTGATAGTCACTTATTCAACTCCCGATAGTCGATGCACATCCTGAACGACCCGTCCTTCTTTTTGACGAAAAGGACTGGCGCGCCCAAAGGAGAGGTGCTCGGGCGAATGAAGCCTTTATCAAGTAGTTCCTGAAGCTGACCCGAGAGTTCACGCATTTCGGATGGAGTGAGTCGGTAAGGAGCTTTGGCAACAAGGTTTACTCCAGGAATGAGGTCGATACGAAAGTCGATATCACAACTTGGCGGTAGTCCGGGAAGATCCTCAGGAAAAACGTTAGGAAATTCTCGAACCACAGGAACGTCGTTTACTCCCGATCTACCTTTCTTTTCCTTCTCCGCTACTACAATATTAGCCAAGAAGACTCTTTATTCCTTGCGGAGATACTTACTAGCTTGGACACATAACATGAGCTTGAGACCTTTCGAAGCAGTTTCACCATAAACACACAATACATCACCATTCGCGAGCGAGAATCGAATCATCTTATCGAAGCACACAACTTCAGCATGGTTTTCGCGAAGAAAGTCCATGCCTACTATGACGTCAAAACTTCTGAGTTGCATAGGAATAAGGTCGATTGGGAAGATGTGATTGTTGAGCTCAAGAGTACAATCACGAAGAACAGAATTAACGGTGGTAGTTCTTCCGGTGGCGACTTCGACATCGAACGTCGAGGGGAGATGGGAGCTCTTACGACTAAGAAGCTTCTCGAATTCGAATGACACAAAACAGTTATCAGCTCCAGTATCAAACAAACACGAAGCATAAATACCATTCACAAGGAACGTACCATTGACCACGTTGTTGTCAGCCTGGGCTTGGCGCATATTGATGTTGAAAGTTCTGGCACGGGCGGCTTGTTGCTGTTGCTGATGAAGCTGTTGCTACTGCTGCTGGGGCTCTTGTTTCACAACCCTGTTCGGGCACATGTTCGCGAAGTGGTTGGGATCACCACACGCGAAGCAGACTCTGGCGTTGACCGCGGGTGCCTGAGCCGCTTGTTGGCTTTGAGGAGCTGGAAGTAGAGCTTGATGAGCAGTGGCTTGAGCTGGTGCTTGTCGGGGACCAGTACGGCAATTGGCGGTAAAGTGGCCGTACATGTTGCAGTGCACACAAAATCGGCAAGCAATACCCACCGGGTGATGATAGGTACATGTTGGGCAGGAAGGGTGGGGACCAGTGTATGCACGCTTTGCAGGTGGTGCATAGATAACTGGAGCTGGTCGATGCTGAGTTTGCTGTTGAGCCGGCACGGCTTGAAGTGGAGCAGCAGAGGTAGTGACAACACAGTTCTTGTTGCTGGAGCTGCTGTTGTTGTTCTTCTTCTTGCGGCGAGAGGCTTTCAGTGATTGAGCGGCGGCGGTGGTGTCGGTAGTTGGAGCGGCGGTAGCTTGATGCAGGTTCTTTGAAGCTTTATCCCAAAAACCAGCTTTTACTCGCTTGTCGTTGATTTCAGCGGCATGCAAGTAAGTCTCTTCGATTTTTGCTGGCTTTGCGGCATGCACAAAATCTGCAACACAGTCTGGCAGAGCTCGAATGTACTTCTTGATTGACATCTCGGGCTTCTTCACTTGATCGGGATAGATGATACTGAGCTGCTTAAAGCGAGCAATCAGGGTTGCGTTCTCTCCATCCTTCTGCTTGATATGCCAGAATTCGTCCTCCAGCTTTTGCCATTCATGGGGAGGGCATAATTCATCCATCATAATGGCCTTCAGCTCTTCCCACGTCAGCTCATAGGCTGCGTCATTTCCGCGTTTGCTTCTCTCGGCCGTCCACCAGTCTAGTGCGCGAGACTGGAAGACGCCGGTAGTGTTTAGAGTACGGAGATTTTCAGGACATCCACTCTGGCGCAGAGTGACTTCGACGGAATCAAACCATTGAAACATAGCCATTGGGTCATCCTCGCCAGTAAATTCCTTTGGACCACAGGCCTTGAACTGCTTGAAGCTGAAAGCAGTCTTGGGAGCAGCTTTAAGAGCTTCGGTTCTGGACTCCTCGGATGATTTGCTCACATTCTCGTATATTTCACTCACGGTCTGAGGAACTACCTTTGCCACTTGCTTAGCGACGAGTGCAGCAAGGCGTTTGTCTCTCTGTTCTTGGCGAGTGATTCGTGGGTGACAGGGTCCAGATGATGGTCCAGTTGACATTGTCTGCAACAGACATCGTCATGGGTCTCAACACAACATAATCGAATCTCTCCTCACAAGCCTATTACTACTAAAGCTCAGGAATACGACCATGTATCACATAAACACATAGGCACATAATCATAGATTTACATAAACACAAAAGCACATAAGCACGTAAGGCACAGAATCACAGAAGCACATAAGCACATAATCTCAAGATGCAGTCAGAATTCAGAAACCTATTATTCAGGGTTCGCGAGCGTTCGAGTATAGCCCGATCGCGATTAGCATATCGAGTAGTATAGTATAAGCGTATAGTATAGTATAGCAAGCAACATAACGTACGGAGGTTCCTCATGGTAGTAGCGATTTGTTAGCGGTTGTGCGGTGTGTTATGTGTTTAGCGGAAGCAAAAGGCGTTAGATCGAAACCAGTAGTACCTCAAAACGCTAACAGATAAGCATAAACCACATAAAACACGTAAAATTCTCATAAAACGTCGAAATATCAGAGTCGACAGTAGCGAGCTTAGAATTCGAACACATAAAAATCGAGAAATGGATCGTCTGCGGCTATTTAGACATCGACTAGCCAAAGTGATCCGACTATTCACAGAGACTCTTGGTACACACTTTGGCCTTCGGGACTGTGCTCTAGCCTCGAATCTGGGCGATTGGCATGCATCCCTCCAGTCATATCGTGACTTTAAGTCGCTGGAGTCCGTCAAGACTTTGGTGGGAGTTTTGTAAAACCAAGTAAAGGTCGGAACAAGTTGCCAAGGTTCGGGTTTCACCCCTGTCTTAACAACGTCGTTCCTGTTTTGATAAAATAAAAGAGAATTATGCGTCAAAGTATGGATTTCACTCCTGATTCAACGCAATTTCCCGTGTTTATAGATGAAAATGCGAGGCGAACAAGCAAATTTGGTCGAGAGTTTGCGGTTTTCACACCTAATCTCGGCCCAATCGCTCGTCCATTCTTCGAAACTAAAGTGCAGTGATAGTGCAACGTAGGCGAGAATAGCGAGAAATAGCAGTAAGCTCGTACATAATCCCTACCGGATATGCACAAGTCGGTCTGTTGGTTCCTAACTATAGACTAGGTTATCTCTAAGACATCGACCCGGACAAGGTCGAGTCTTGCCTAATTCCCTATAGTTATGGCTCTGATACCAATCTGTCACACCCCAACCGATGGCGGAAACATCAGGGCGTGGCACTGGGCGAAACAGATTGTCCAAAGTTTCTATAACAACTATAATTACCAATTATTTAAAGCAAAATGTCCCATACCATGTCATAAAAGATAACATAATTATTACAGGCAAGATCTAGTCAAATTGTTCTGTTCCAACAACTCAGATTTTTATTACAGACAATTGTTTATTGTTCTAGGTCTTTCCTAGCCTCGATTTCACAGCAAGCTAAGCAAATAAGCATCCTAAGCCCCTGTCACATACGTTAAAGTACAAGTCAATACAAATAGTGTAAAGGTGAGCATACAAGTTTGATAATAGCATATAGAGTTTGAAATCGTTACGCATAACCAGCACGTACACAGTGTAAAATGAGGCATGTTAGTTATCGACATGAACCTATCAATACCAATGACTGCGAGTTGGCTGCCCAAGGCAGTTCGTATTACACGATCACCACCGTGACCCATGTAATTAATTGTCCTTAACAACCCCTGAGCGAACAGGTGCTGAGTCCAAACAAATAGTACTACCGTTGCTAAGGCAGGTAGACAGCATTCCATGTGTAAACATAACAAACAAGCATTCATTAAGTCACGTATAACATGCGGTAATTGGTTAGCGATTAAAGTATTGCGTAGTGTGTTTAATGTGGTTTAGAATAAGTAACATATGTAACACCCAAAAGTGCGTAAAGCAAAAAGGGATCGAGTATACTCACAGCGATTGGTGGATTGAAGGGAGCGCTAGAGAGTAAGGTTAGCCTTAACAGATTGATAGTATAATGATAAGCGATACGTAATTCGGTGAGAAGTGACAAAGGGTCGAACAGCAATTCGATCGGATGGTAGTCCGATCGGACAGCCGGTCGTTCGAGTGTCAGTCCGCTCGGATGGTCATCCGATCGGGTGACCTTTCGAGTGGATTGTTTCTTCCTTTGTGAAGGATGTGTTTGTGTATGATGGTTTGACTTTTGAAGTTTTCGTTGTAGCATTTTGAAAACTTAGAAGTAACTCTACCTTTCAGGTCGATCGATCGAACGACCGTTCGATCGTACGACAATCCGATTGGTTAGACACTCTAGCGAGAACAAGTTCACAGCAGGTTGTCACTCGATCGGACGGTTGTTCGATTGGGTGGCAACACATGTGCATTGAACATGTTGAAAATTTGTTTAAGTATTGAAGTTCCAAAACATCACATAGTCGGATGGTCGGTCGATCGGGTGGTAACTCGATCGGACGACAATCTTTTCGGTGTTCCCAAAACTCTTGAAGTTTTATTTGAAAACTAAATGTGGGGCCAAGGTGCGAGTCGTTCGGGTGGGCGGTCGTTCGGGTGGCTGTCCGTTCGGACAGTAGTCCGATCGGACGACACTCCATCCTGGTCGACCTGATCGTCTTCTTCCTTGGTCATTCTGGTAGTTTGTCATTTTATCGAGATGATTTGATAACGTATTAGACAACTGAAACCTCGTCACGACTCAATAGCCTGATCAGACAGGAATCACCCAAATCCGGCCAGTTAACTGTTCGGGATGGTGTTCCATGTTTAACCCGAAATCGGTAATCTCATGGATATAATCCAGATCTTGAACCAACACATAAACAAGAAAGAGTAGAAGGTTAGAACAAGCTCCGATCCTATCGGTTTTGAGGCATTGAGTGTAAAAGAGTTGAAAGAAAGTTAGAAACCATCTTTCAATCCTTTTTCACCTTGAATATGTTTAGATCTATGAAAGATCTTTGTTTATTTGTATGGAAATCGTTTGGATCTAAGTTGTTCTTGGTGGATTGAAGCCAAAACATGAAGTTCCTAAGAACACCATGATGACATCATCCTAGAACACCTCAAATCTGGTGATTTCACGGTTAAAAGTTAAGATTCGTAAGATAGAAAGGTGTAGGAGTTCGTGTAGATTAAGGAAGTACAAGATTTAGGTGGAAAACTTACAAGAATTGTGAGAAATCTGAAAAAAGTGGGCAAGAATGCTGGTCGGACGAGAGTTTCCAGAAATGGTAAGTTTGATGTTGAAAGGAGGGTATTTATAGGGTTTCCCAAAAAGAAAGGGGAGGAGAGAGGCTGATCGATCGGGTGGCAGCCCGGTCAAATGGTTGGTCGATCGAGTGGCAGGTCGATCGAGCGGCTGGTCGATCGGCTGGTCACTTGGTCGCTTGGCCACTTGATTCAAGTGTTCGGTGCGACGAGTTTTGCCATTTCGATTGCGATTGCGATCGTTGCAATGCGATAGAGTTTCCTATTCAAATTACTTTTAATCCCAACTACTATATCAACATACAAGCATCCTTATTTCATATTCGTTTAGCGTTTGCGATTCGATTGCGACTGAGTTTCGATTGCATTTCGATTAATCACCACAACATAACATAAATAAACATGCACAAGTAACACATAAGGCACACACACACGTATAACAATATCCAGAATGCGTAATTCGAGTTGCGAGTGCGATTGCGATAGCGATAAATCGATAAAACATGCGATAAATATCGAATAAACCTCGATTATTAATAAGTACTCCACATAATACAACTAACGTAAGACATAAAATAGATTATCTACAAGTCAAAGAAGTCAAAACAGGAATTGGGCAAGGAGCGACAGATCGCAATTAGCAATCTTGTCTTCTTTTGACTTCAATCTTGACTTTGACTTTGACTTTCAAAACACGGGGTGTTACATGAACACCATAGGCTTTGACTGATTAAGTGTGAACAAGTAACTAGTCATACCGAGCAAAGCAAGGTGAGTTCACTTCTCTCAAAACAAGCATGCGTCCGGTGGGGACAATCAAACAGGCAAACGAATAAACGGATTTTCATAAACCCACATCCTTGAAGGGGATGTGAGGCAGTTTTCCAAAAGAACCCACATCCTTGTAGGGGATGTGAGGCAGATTTCACAACCCATATCCTTGCTGGGGATATGAAACAGTTTTCAGTAAATGTTGATGTTGGATAATACACTCACTTTCTATCACTTAAGTTCCATCATACTACCGGGTTAGTTTCTTGTAGGGCAACGGGGTTATTAGTTGACAGCGCTATTAGGTTTGGCACCCTCACGACGTACCTGGATAGGATGGGCGTGAACTAATAACTTTAAAATCATGACCAATGTTTGATAGAGCATTGGAGAAGGGCAAAAAGGGCTGTCTGCGGTATCGAGTTATTATCAACATAACATATCATAAGTCACTACTTGGTAACAAACGGTTAAACAAACTGTGAACTCACCAGCGTTGTCTGATACACTTTTCTGCATGCTTGCAGGTCTTTAGGTACACTGTCATGGGACTTGCTGTCTGGGAAGCTGGAGTGGTCATGGGTCGTGATGTTGGAGACGCTTCTCACTGATGCATTGTTTTAAACATTTTCATTTAAACTTATTGAACTAATTATTATGCTTCCGCTGGACATGTTGATTTTTCTAACTGGTGTTTGAATTATACAATTTCATTTAATGGGAAGTTTTATTTTATTTATATGTCTATGGTTCAATGTGATTAGTGGCTAGATCCTGGTACATCACACGCCTCGCGGGGGTTTCCGCTTGTGGTATTTTGGGGGTGTGACAGTGTTTAGCTGCTAAAGCAAAGTTGTTTGTGAATGCGAAGGCTGAGTTTGCGAAGGAGAAAGCTAAGTTTGAGAAGGAGAAAAGTTCAGAAGAATGGGGCCTCCAGGGTTTGAAGTTGAAGCTTTAGGCAAGCGAGGATATGCTTGTTGAAGAGCGCCGGAAGTGGCGCCCTGCTTGTGAAAGAGACAACTAGCGGATGTTCGCCGCGCGCACTGAGATCACCAATCTCAAGGCACATGTTGAAGAATTGACAAAGTCTGAAGCAGACTACAAAGAGAGGTATGAAGAAGCCAAGTCTCACCGGGAGCGCGTTGAGGACCTTCAGGTCAGTACCATTTATATGTATTAAATAAATAACTAAGTTAAGGAAATTCCATAACTTGTTCATTTTTGCCATGAAGGGTCTGCAGGTTGAGTTAGAACAAAAACTCATCACCAAAGACAAGGAATTGGCTGGAAAGGACATGGAGATTGCTGAGCTCCAACATCGCTTGCGCGAGTCACAAGAAGTGATGGAAGCTGAAAAGCAAAATGGAGATTCGCGTGAGGTTGACCTCACGGCTGAAAAGGTAAAGCTTGAGTCCGCTGAAGAGGCGTGCAAGGTTAGCCAAGAGGCCTTGAACGTGGCTCAAGACAATTACGCCGAGGTTCAAGCTACTGTGGAGCCCCTAATCGAAAACCTAGATTGGCTTCAAAACTATGGGGTTGCCCATGTGAGTTTCACCTTTGTTTCTCTTATCTGAATTGTTTAATTCTTTACTTACCTATTTCCCCTTCTTTGGGAAGATTGCGAATTCTATCTTGAACTCCGTTGAGCTTGACCGGGCAGTAGTTGCGCTCACTGTGGCTTCACGAGCTGCTGGTCATCGTGCGGGTTATGTAGATTGCGCAATACATGTCGAGACTGCGCCCAAAACTCATTGGGGCACTCGTCATTGCTCAGTTAATGAACAGACAGAGGATGGATTGCGTAAGGCAGAAGACGCTTATGACAACCTCTCCTTGCCTATCATGGACTTAATCTCCGAGGCGCTCAAGCATGATGACTACTTGGGCAATTAAAGGCCATCTTTGAGCCTCTAGAGACAGTGGAAGATGATGCTGGTGATGGTAACACAGAGTGAAAGTGGAACGTAGTTTGTAGGATTTCGTTACTTAGGCATTTGTTGCCTTGTAAACTTTTATCAGTTTTTCAATGTAATCCTCGCGCAGTTGCGCTTGTTAATATAAACAGACGTTTTTGTCACTTCATTTTCATGTTACAATTATTGCATGTGTTAGCAACTTCGTCCAGGAAGCGAGAATGAATGTAAGGGTGCTCATGTCGGAACATTGTAGCTCGATTCCCCGCTTTGTTCGCGGGAATCCTAGAGGCTTAGTTCGTGAGCTTGTAATTTACTATAGTGTTTTTGCACGTACTAAAAGTTGAACATGCATTTTGTAACACCCATAATTTCGTAAGGTCAAAACAACAATTAAAAATGCTAAAAATTTAAACTTTCATACTTTGACATAAGTTTTACCAAAAATACCCTTGTGGTTAATTATAACATTCGCAACCATCAAAGCGTTTTATACCACATTTGTTCAAACTACCAAACCACAACTTCCAATTTAACTTACTTACAAAAGACATTAAGTACAAAGTAACATTTTACAACCCAGAAAGAGTTTTGACCCATTTGACACTAAACATAACCGGAGGCGCATAGAGGGCATGAGGTGTAGTGTGTTCGATCCAAGCTCGCCATCATCAAAGATGAGATTTACCTATCATACACAACACCAAAACGTTCATTAGTTGATTATACTAAACATAAACTATAACTTTCCTTTACTTATCTTATTCGACCCATTAACAAGATCACCATTTTTAAAACATCCTTGTTTTAATCATTCTTTCCATCCTTACATCAAATCCATTTACACGCATTCATTTTTAACATTGCATTAACATTAAAGCATAGGAACCATCTGACCCATCCGTAACGAGCCAAGGTTTAACCATCATCATAATTCATCATACAAGTCTTAATTGACCCATTCATAGCGGGTCAATACATACCATACCATTATTAACACAATTTCATCATTTTGACCCGTTTATAACGAGTCATTACTTATACCATTTTATCATCATACTTTCCAATCATCTCGACCCATTTGTAACGGGTCATTACGCATCCATTACACTTTCATTTTCTAATCATTCTTTCAATATTCAACACATCAATTTACCATGTTCTACAATACCTCTTTCAACTAGGATTTATATAATAAGACTAACATTCATAATCTACATAAAGGATAGACAAAGTTCTTATGAACTTACCGTGGTCTTGCATAACTTGTGCCTTGGAATGGCTTGATCTTTCTTCCTTCTTAGCACCTATATATTACACATCTCACATTTAGCCTTCTTAATAAACCATTTCGTTTCATATGCACACTTCACTTATTTACTATGGCGCTAACTTAACTATATACACTTCCATTTTCATTCTAACACATTGACTTAACTAGCATTCATATCAAAACATAATTTAACAATTCTAGGCATTTCATCGAACACGTTATGTGTGTACCATCTACAAAGCATAATGTACAAGTACTTTAAGCACATTTTTCCTAATTCAAATTTGATTGTCATAACAATCAAAATGCTCAATTTATCATCATCCTTTTCATTCAACAAATTACACACTACATGTGGTTTTCAAGCATTGACATTACAAAATACACAAAATCTTCACTAAACCTAATCATTCTAAAATTTCCAAGTGGGTTTTACTTCATATCACCAATACAATCAAAATTAAGCATAATACATCTTCTATTTGTTGATATCATCTAGCATTCATGTTCAATTTCATACATATTCACGGATTACACATAACCCACTTCATCAACCAGTACTAAAACATGAAATTTAACTTACTTAGTTTCAAGAACACTTAGGTGGTCATAATTCCTAACTCATGTATAAAAATCCAGCCTTAATATTCTTCAATTTGTTGATTTCTTGCAAGGTTTGAAGGAGAAGGGTTTCTCCTCCTGGTCTCTCTCTCGATCGCACACATACACAGACATACACTGGCCAAATTTTTTTTTATCAAAAGTTTATTTCATATTTTCATTTCCAGCCCTCATTCTTATAGAGCATGTCATTTTCTTATTTCACATACTAACTTGGTTATCTTTCCTTTGGTTAACTTTATTTATACAAAAGTTTTAAACTTATTATCGTTTATCTAACTTTTCTTATGGTAAAATCTAAATTTACCATTTTCTATTATTAAAGCATCACAAATATAGTATTATATTATAACATACGAATTTGGGGTGTTACACATTTGTAACTTGAAAGTACCGTAGGAAATACCAAGGAAAAAAGATGTGAACAACACTTGTATTAGTAAACTTGTCAGGCGCGCGACCACCGCTTACAAAGGTTGTGCATTACATTTAAAAACTTTTCTCCGTTGTCTTGTGTCCTAGGTCGTGGAACAATGTAACCGTCTGAAGTACGCATGTTATACACGCCTTTATTAGCATCAGAGGTTTCATTGTCACCAGGAACATTTCTTGAGTTCACCAACGGTTGCATTGACAGCCATCAAGTACGATGGGGTTTTGATTCTTAACTGAGATGACTGCCCTTGAGCCATGGATCTGGCTAAGGACGGTGTCGCCGGTGTTTATTTGCGGTGTGATGCGATTAGCCCATCGATCACCCGTTCATCCAGTCATCTGGATCTTCTTTGTTTCCTTGCACACGTTCTTCAGGAGGTGTTCCAACTTGCCACTCTTTAGAGCTTTCTCGATTTCCATGTGTAGGCTGAAGCAATCATCTGTCAAGTGCCCAGTATCCTTGTGAAACTCACAAAACAAGTTAAGGTTTTGGCCTTTCTTGCTGCGCATAGGTGGTGGATCTTTTAGACCCATTTTCTTCGTGTTAAGAACCTCTAAGGGTGTCTTAGTCAGCGGAGTCCACTGTTTCTCCTGATTCTCACCTTTGTTTGTCTTTGTGTACCCTATCTTATCAATTGTAGCCCGGGCGTCTTCACTGCGGCGGTGTCTTTCACCGTCGTTGTGCGATTGGCTTGACCTCCAATCAGAGTGTCTCTTCCTCTTGTTGGCTTGCTGGAATCGCGCGCATAGTCTTTCGAGTAGTGATCTATTGAGTAATGATCTTTCGAATAGTGGCCGAACCTTGACCTCGTCAAAGTTTCCTCTGTCTGTGCGACAATCTTTGCTGCTTCCATTAGATTGTCCCACTCTTTTCGCATGCCATCTCTCCCTGTTATAGTCCTGATTAAGCAGTCATAGCGTATGGATTTTTTAAAGTGGGCACGCATGAGGTCTTCACTGACCCCTCCAATCTCCAAACATTCCTTGTTGAAACGAGTTATGAAATCTTCCAACCCTTCACCCTCGCGCCTCCAGATATCCATTACCTCAGAGGTGTCGCATTTGTACCGCCGCTGCTTGCTTAAATGAGCGAGGAACTTTTCTTGTAGACCAGTCCAAGATTTTATTCTCCCTGATGAGTGGCTATTAAACCATGCGCGTGCTGCCCATGTGAGAGTCTGCATGAAAAGATGGCACCGCATGGGCATGGTCCATCCTCCTACTACGCCGACGCAGACGCTTGTAAACAATTGAATATGGTTATCTGGATTAGTTAGGCCAATAAACTTGTCGTCAGCTTGCGAAAGCTTGGCTTTTTCCAACGGTGCGAGAGCTATCTCACGAACAAACTTTGATTTCTCTGTTGTTGCTGATGGTCTGTAGACCAGGCTGTAGTCGTGCTCAGCCGACGGGCTATATGCTATTCGCGCATGTGGCTTGTAGGCTTCATGATTCTTTTGAAGTCGACTAAAAACTAAGGTCTCCTCTTATTGATACGTTGAATCCTCTTCGTCGGTGTTTCGATTCCACTCGTTGTTTAAGTTGCGCGGCCCGAGCTGGCTACTTAACAAAGGTTTTCATTGTAGATGAGCGTAAGTTTCATAGTGGCTCTCTGTATCTTTATAAGTGTCGCGCGTGTCGCGCACACTTTACCTTCTTGGTGAGGATGACTTTTCATGTTGTTGTCTTCTCACGCGCTCCCGGTGCGGCGTCTCATAGTTCACTTGTCTTGGTGCAGGTGTGTTGATGCAGATTTTGTGTCCGATGCTTGTCGAATAGATTAGTTATTATTTTACGCTGAATTTGTAATAGTTAGTGAAACGGTCAAACGAACGTGTATTGACCCGCTCGTTTGAAGTGGTCAAACGAGAGGGTTATTTGTTTGACCGTGTGTGTTTGCAAGACAAGGGGTGTGACTATAAATAGAAAACCCTTGCCATTTGCAACACTTGGAAGTTTTAGGAGGTTTGAGACCTCACCGGGAGAGATCACCACTTGGTCTCTCCCCGGATGTGTACTCCTTTGGTATGGCTCGGTTAGCTTGTTAATCGGGCCGGCTTGTTATGTTATGTTACAAAATCAATACAAGCAATTATTTCATCCGTCTCTAATCTTCCCGTCTATGAACATAATCATGATAATCACGGTTTCGGTCCCGAAACTCGGTCCTACAATTGGTATCAGAGCCATGGTGCCCGATTTAGTAAATCTAACCGTTTACTAAGTCACATGTGCTCTAGATCTGTGATTTTAGTGATTTTTGTTCAAGAAGAAAAGTTGGGTGAAAATGAGAAAAACTCAGATCTGGACCCGAATATTCAGATCTGTGCTGAAACAAGTGTTCGGTTTTATGTTTTTCACCTATATAATCAAGTTATCATCATCAAAAATCAAAAATACAATGTTTTCGTCAAAGATCTGCATAAGAACAGTCGCTGTGTTCTTGAGATGTTCTTGGTGGCTGCTTAATCCAGATCTGGGTCGAAGGATGTTCTTTGGGTCGAAGGATCCAGATCTGGATCGAAAGATACCAGATATTTTGTGGGAACCCTCAACAACTTCGAAAGATAATCCTTCGTAGATGATCCTTCGAAAGTATGGATGTGTGTTTTGAAAGATGATCCTTCGAAAGATGATCCTTCGATCCTTCGAAAGATGATCATCGAGAGATACCAGATGTAAAGAAGAAGGGTCTGTGTATCGAAATTTTTTTTTTGGGGTTTTTGTTTTGTATCAAGACAGAACTGAGAAACTTGAAAGATGGCTGGTCCGACTAAATTTTCAACAAACGGAGATACCATTTACTGCTGCGATGTTGTTCTGATTTGGGTTTCATCAGATGTTTTTGATGGTTTGGAGTCTGGGTATCGATGAGGTTCAGGAGCATTTAAAAAAAAAAATAGGGTTGTTGTCTATTGGTTTTAGTTAGTAGCCATCTGATGAAGTTTTGGATGTTTTGAAGTTGTATCGCAGAGGATGAAGGAGATTTGGGGTTTTGGATTGGAATCGTAGAGAGAGGGAGAGAGACTTGGAAGAATGGGTTTGTCTAAAAATGTAGATGATGATGTCGGCTGGGTAAAGTGAGTGTTGCATAGGGTTTTTGTCAAATATTGTTTCTATTGGGCCTATAATTGATCAGCTAGATTTTTTAATTGGGCCATAAATGTCCACAGAAATATTATTTTGGCAGGCTAGGTCTTCTTTTAGGCTCACTTGAGATATATTTTTTTTGGGCTGGAGATTTATCAGAAGTCAATAGGCTGATCTGGTGATTGGAGCCAACATGGAGAGTACAAAGTTGACTTCATAATTTTAATGAGACTACTCCTTACGTCTTGGGACTCTATAAGATATCAAATGAAATGGGCCGTGAATATATAAAGACTATCTTTATTTGGGACAAAATTGAAAGGTTGTTATTAGAACTTGGTGGGTCACATGTTTTGGTAAAACAATAGCTGTTACATTCAGCTTTGGGCCACGGACTATAGTAGTTCTGATCTGCTATAAGTTCGAACCGGGTCAAGAGTACAAGACTATTTTAGTGGGCCAAGAATTTTAAGTATTGGGTACGAGTTCGAGAGCGCGCCAAACCAGCACGGGATGATGCGGAATGACGAAAACAAAAGATGATGATTTAAAAAAAAAAAAAAAAAAAGACAAAAGATGATGATATTTTGAAAAATGTGGGGTAGTCACGGTTACCGATGCAAATGTCAAAAATGGTGACGCGACTATTATGGGCCAAAAACAAGAACGGTATGTTCACTTCCGCACGTCAATATTTATGATTGTTATCGGTTATTCGTAAATGTTCGAAAGCATTTTGTTTATTGTCATATTCTCGCATTTGAAAACGAACGTATGAACCTGGAACGTCAATACCGGTCCTAACGAGTTCACAAAGTCTTTGGAGGGATACAAGTCGGATCCTACGGGGTACTAGGCGATATTTCCTTATCAACTAGAATATGCAACGAAGAAATCTTTTTTGTTTATTGTCATATTCTCGCATTTGGTAACGAATGAATGAACCTAGAATGTCAATACCGGTCCTAACGAGTTCACAAAGTCTTTGAAGGGATACAAGTCGGATCCTACGGGGTACCAGGGGACGTTCTTATTCAACTAGAATATGCAAAGAAGAAAGTCGTTTTCGTGATTTTTCGAAACCGAGAACATTCAGTAAAGTTGACGACAGTTCCGCTCAGTGGAGGGAATTGGTGAACATTTGACGACAGTTTCTTTGAAGTGGAGAGAATCTGTTAAGGTTTAGAGATCTTACCAAAGAAATAGGGGGAATAAAAATTTTCGTATGTTGAATTTCTTCGGTAAATTTCTAAACGCAATCACAGGTGGTAGAGTTTGTGATTTTCTGGTGATACAAACGGTTCGGCGTGGAATGTTTTGCACAGACACATATTTGAGGATTTTAATTAATTCTCCAGCCAGCGTGAAGGGTTTTGCACGGAAAAATACAGGTTTCTAAAGTCTACAGTAGTTACAAAAGCGCTGTTCACTGAAGACCTGGGGAATCTTTATGAAAGCTGATAGTTCAAGACTGAAGACCTGCAGGATTCGGTTTTGGGTTTGATGTTTCTTTGGGATTTTACAGGGATCTGGGGGTAACTCAATTCGTTGAGTTTGCAAACGATGTACTTGGTCTAGCTGACTTCCTGAGTACTGATGCTGAAGATCCGTAGTGCATTACGTGGTCAACTTCACAAAGGCGAGACAATGAGATCTGGATGTAGTTCAACTAAGCATGCTGGTTGAGCTTGCAAGGGATACACTTGGTCTAGCTGACTTTCCTGAGTGTTGATGCTGAAGATTAAAGTGCATTACTTGGTCGATTCCACAAAGACGGTTTACAGAAGACAGTTCACCAGAAATCTCTATCAATGTAGTATGCTTGAATGAAATGAAGTTCTTATGACAGATCAAGACTTGATGCAGTTCTTAAAGAATGGAACCCTTATCAAATGCCGGTTGGAGTATTGGAAGATCAGCGGAAGATCGGTCAATTAAGCCTTGTGAGGAAATTGCACAACACCCAACACGGATACGCGTACTTTAAGGGGGAAATATTATACAAGGAGCATCAAGATACTACTTACCTGGATCATCGGTCAAGGGGGAATTTTGTTAACACAGAGAAGATGAATACTTGACTGAAGATCGATTGCAGTTGCATTTTCAGCATTCGACAGCAACGGACAAGGGGGAATTTGTTGATGCAGATTTTGTGTCCGATGCTTGTCGAATAGATTAGTTATTATTTTACGCTGAATTTGTAATTGTTAGTGAAACGGTCAAACGAACGTGTATTGACCCGCTCGTTTGAAGTGGTCAAACGAGAGGGTTATTTGTTTGACCGTGTGTGTTTTCAAGACAAGGGGTGTGACTATAAATAGAAAACCCTTGCCATTTGCAACACTTGGAAGTTTTAGGAGGTTTGAGACCTCACCGGGAGAGATCACCACTTGGTCTCTCCCCGGATGTGTACTCCTTTGGTATGGCTCGGTTAGCTTGTTAATCGGGCCGGCTTGTTATGTTATGTTACAAAATCAATACAAGCAAGTATTTCATCCGTCTCTAATCTTCCCATCTATGAACATAATCATGATAATCACGGTTTCGGTCCCGAAACTCGGTCCTACAAGGTGTCACCAACGGAGATTGTTGCGTCTGAGCTTAAACTAGTCATTGTTGCGCGCACAGTTGCACGTAGATGAGATTCAAAGTTGCTTGACTTTTTGCATACCACGAGGCTGGAGTTTCCCCCTCTGGTAATCTTGACATCGCTGGGAAATCTGATATTGCGGGTGCTGAAGGACCACCACCGTGACTTGTTGCAGTCATCGTTTGGGTGGTACGGATACCACTTGTTCGGACAACTCCCGTGTTTGTGTTTTCCCCTTCGACGTACTCGTCAACGGGCAGGTTTTGGACGTGCGAGTCATCCGCTGCCGTACCCAATCGAGAGTGTTGTCCGATTGGTGGGAAAGGTATTCCGTGATCAGTCATGGATCAAGAGAAAAAACAGCTCAGAAACGAAGATAAAAGTGATTATAAAAAATCGATGGGTGACAATGAAGAAACACCAAACTAATCTGGTGATTAGTTTGTGGTTTGTACCTCGACAAATAAGGTTAATTTTCTTGTTTCGTCCAATCTGCTATGATGACGATCCTGCAAAACACTAAACACACCGTAAAGCTCGTTACGAGGAAGGGAATAGGGGGGTTCTCCTCGTAACCACCCTTCGGCGTGAGAATAAGTATATGATTTGAGGGTAATAGTGTGTGATTAAAGTGAGAGAGCAAGAGAGTGATGCTTAAACCTGGAGGTGAAGTTCACTATTTATAGCCGGAATGGTTTGTGGAGGAGATGGGTTGATGTGCCTTGGACCTGTAGACGACAACAAGGAATATCCATTCTGTCTCATCTACCACGACCGTTGGTGCTTCTAGGTGAGAGGGTATTTGGCGCACACTGAATGGATCCACGTGTCCTGACCGTTGTACTTGTTGTCTGGTCTGTTATCAACGGCTAAGTGGAGATCGTGAAGCAGTGGTCGGCGCACGCTGATTGGTGCCACGTGTGCGTCCTTGTGTACATTTTTTTCTTCTGTACGATTGTTGGATCCACGTGTCCTGACCATTGTACTTGTTGTCTGGTCTGTTATCGGTGGCTAAGTGGAAATCCTGGAGCAGTGGTCGGCGCACGCTGATTGGTGCCACGTGTGCGTCCTTGTGTACCTTTTTGTCACATGTACGATTGTTTATCGTGCAGCATGACCGGATACAACCTGTTGGACGCTCATTGGTCCACTGCTTGCCACTTGTACCTTTGGTACTTGTCCTAGGTTAACCTGTGCTTCCTTCCTCTGCGCGACCCCCAGGAATATCCCGTATAGCCGGCGCAAGGTCCAGGAAGAAAAGGTTTCCGTTCAAGGAGCTAAGTGTCAAATCTTGTCTTGTGTTAAACTTGACCTCGCGCGCGACCTATGTTACACCTGATTAGCAGACGCGAGGTTGGGAAGGCTCCTGAATTAGTTTGGTAAGTAGTCGGCGCAAGATTTGTGACCATACCCCTTCATGATGTTAAAAATATTACTATATATGAATCATCACCACGTTTCTAAAGAACAACCTAAACTTGACTTTTATTATCGGCTAAAAAGATTAAACATTTGGTTTGTTAAGTTCACATGAGGGAATTAAGACTCATCGACCAATTTAATGGGGGAGTTTAAATGTTTAATAAATAGCGTGTTATACTAGTTGGGAAATAATGGTCCCCCACCACCCACCTAAAAAGAATACTCCTCATTTTTGTTTTCTCCAAATCTTCAAACAACTAATACTTAGCTTTATTGATATAGAGTGTGTTTGTGATTCTTCGTTTAGAAAATATTTAACAGTATTTTACATTTATTCTAAGTTACTTAGGAGTTATTTAGCAATTTCTGAATAGTTAAGTGTTAAACCAGTAAGAGGAATCATTAAGTGCTAAACTAGTAAAATGTCTGAACTATTAAGAGTCGGTATAATGTTTAACTGTTCAGAGGCAAATGTCTGAACAATTCAAATTAGAGGTCTTAACCATTCAAAGGAAAAATGTTTGAGTCATTCGATATCTGCTCATGAAACAAACAGTCTAAACCATTAAATGCTGAACCAGTAAAAAATCTAAACCATTAAGAGCCCTATTAAGAGTTAAACAAACAACCCTTACCCGCCACTCGATATAGAGTGTTTTGTAATTGTTCATTTAGAATATATTTAAAGTACCTTTTTCTAAAAGAACAATTCTTTTACACATAAATATCATGTAAACTTAAACTTGTAAGGATTTAAAGTCACCCTACTTTTTGAGAGGCAAATATCATATCACTATATCATGGGTATTTATAGTTATTAAAGATTGTTTATACTTTGGCCTCAATACGCTATATAGAGCTATACTTGGGTGTGGATGATATTAGGGTGTATTCGGGTACCCATACCTGATCAGGTACACCACTACCATTAAATCGGGTAGGCAATTCAGGATTTGAAAATGGGTGGTGTTTACCTATTGAATGGACCGATTAACGGGAGTGGCCAGTGACCATGCACCAACTGACTCTGGTCTCTTTTGATTGTTACCAACATGTTTATAAATATAACATTATTATATTCCATGACCACAATGTACTTTTAATTTAAAAAAAAAGGGTTTCAGTGTAGTTTTGCCACATGTTAAGATGTTTTAGAATAGTTGAAGGTAAAAGTGAGATGATAATCCAGGATTAGTGGAATCTAGTGTAATCTCATTGAGTACCTTGTAAATTATAGTAACATTATATACTTTTTAAAATTTAATTTAACATTAAGATAAATATAAATATAAATGACAAAACAAAAACTTTAATATTTTTCATTATAGATAATGTTATAGGTGAACCAAACCCTTTTGATTGGTTTGTAAGTATTGGGTTAATGCAACTTCAAGCACACAAAATAAATAAATAAATAAATCAAGAAAAAAAATAATAAGATGTTAGATATAGACCCCACAACCACACTACACCACCAAAATGGGTTTTGTCCGGTTTCATTTGACTCAACTGCCGCCGCTTTCCTTCTACTGTTCTAAAATGAAAGTGTATTATTATTTGTCACTCAAATGCCAGCCTATTATTATTGTATTTATTTATTAATATATTAAATAGCATGACATGGGTAGGTTTGGATCGATTTCGGACCTTAATAAGAGTTTTTGGTTATGTGATATAAAAACAGATCGGTTTTTGTTAATCGGTTTTTAACATTTGTTTAGGGTGGAAGGGTTGCTCCTCAAATGAGGAGTGATAAACTTTTCATCTAACCAATAATATCATGTCATGTCAACCTCCTCCTTCGCTCCATATTTTGCACTCAAACACTAGAGGTGCTCAAACACATGGAGAGTGGTAAACATTTTTTTTAAAAGAGAAATTTATAATTGGTTGAAAGAGGGTAGGGCCCACCATTAACTTCCTCTCTCTTCCTTCTCTCTCCTCTTCTTCACTCGGTGACTACTCACCGTAATAAGCTTTCACCGAACACAGAATCCACCCAAGGGGTGCCTTCCCGATCGGCATATACACTCACCGAAGGGGTCATGAATGGTGCCCCTTTGTTAGCTTGGAATGAGAGAATCACACAAGGGAGAGAGAAGAAAACCCAAATCAAGCTTAGTTTCATAGCTTGGGGTTGTTATCTTTATAACTACCATTAACTACTTCTTACACATGTTACAATTACAGTCCCTCCACTATCACTTATTACAATTGCCTACCCTCAACTAACACTAACAGATTTATATTGTAACAATACCCCCCTCCCTTTATAAAATTTTTGTCCTCAAAAATTGAAATTGGGGAATCTCAGGTGAACATCCTCCAAAAATTCCCAAGAAGCCTCCGAAACAGGCAGACCTTCCCAATGAACTAGCACTTTCATTGCAGCTTTAGAACCCCGTTTCACCAGCTGACGGTCCAGCACAGCTCGTGGTTGTAATATAAACCTCGGACCTTGTGGAATTGGTCCAGTGACAACAGTGGAGCCTCGAGCCTTCTTTAGCAAGGATACATGGAAAGTGTGATGGATTTGAGCATGTGCCGGTAAGTCCAATTTATAAGCAACTTTCCCAATTCTTTGTAGAACTAGGAATGGACCGAAATATCGAGGTGAGAGTTTCCTGTTTTGATGAGTTTTTAGGGATTGTTGTGAAAATGGGTGTAATTTGACATACACCCAATCCCCTGGTTCAAATTCTCTGTCAACCCTATGTGCATTAGTCAATTGTTTCATCCTGTTCCTAGCAATCTCAAGATTAGCTTTCAATTTCACAATCATACTTTCCCTGTCTCTGTAAAAATCTTCCACCGCTGCAATAGTGGTTTCACTAGGGATATAAGGAATGTGAATATTAGGCTTAACTCCAAATAGGGCTTCATAGGGAGTCATTTTAATAGTGGAGTGCCAAGTACTGTTGTACCACCACTGAGCTAAAGGAACCCATTTTACCCAAGTCAATGGAGCATCCATGCTCATAACCCTTAGATAAGACTCTAAACATCTGTTTAGGACTTCAGTTTGTCCATCAGATTGTGGGTGATAAGAAGATCACATAGCTAGCTCAATTCCTTATAGCTTCATGAATTCTTTCCAAAATGTACTCAAGAACACAGGATCTCTGTCTGAGACTATTGTGGTAGGGCAACCATGAATTTTGAATACATTGTCCATAACAACATTGGCCACAGTAGCAGCAGAGTAGGGATGACTCAATAACAAAAAGTGACCATACTTAGTTAGCCTGTCCACCAATACTAATATTGTATCCTTGCCCTGGACTTTAGGTAAACCAGACACAAAATCCATTGAAATATCACTGAAAATGGATTTTGGAACTGGCAGTGGTTGTAACAGTCCAGGTGTGGCAGTGGTTTCATACTTAGCCCTCTGACATATTGTGCATTCTTTGACAAACTTATGCACATCTTTAGAATATCCTTTCCAATAGAAAAAATCTTTAATCCTGTTAAGTGTAGGGGTCACACCTGAATGTCCTCCAATGGCTGAAGCATGAAATAATGATAAGATCTCCTGTTTGAGAGGAATGTCATTAGGAATCAGCAACTTATCTTTTCTTTTTAAACACTGACCATCCCAACTTCTGTTAGCAATAACCACTCCCTGTTTAAGTTTGTCAATAAGGTCTTTGGTGACATGATCATGTTGCCAAGCATCTTGAATCTTTTGCCATAAGGTAGGATGAATTGAACTTAAACTGATTTGAAACAAAGCCAAACCCTGCACCCTTGATAAGGCATCTGCTGCCACATTATCTGCCCCTTGTTTGTAACAAATTTCATAGTCATACCCTAGGAGTTTTGAAAGCCATTTCTGCTGCAGGGGAGTTACAATCTTCTGTTCCAACAAGTATTTTAAGCTTTGATGATCAGTTTTGATGACAAATGGTTTGGTAACCAAATAGTGATGCCACTGTTTGACAGCCATGAGAATGGCTAGTAATTCTTTTTCATAAACAGATAAACTCTGTTGCTTAGGATATAGTGCTTTGCTAATGTATGCCAAAGGGTGCCCTTCCTGCATTAAGACTGCACCCATCCCCTTTGCTGATGCATCCGTTTCCACAATGAATTTCTTAGAAAAATAAGGAAGTTTCAGAACAGGAAGTGTACTAAGAGCCTCTTTGAGCTTGTCAAAAGCTAACTGAGCTTCATTGGTCCAACTAAAACTGTCTTTCTTTAATAATTCAATAAGAGGTTTGGCTAAGGATCCAAAACTCTTAATGAATCTTCTGTAATACCCTGCTAGTCCTAAAAAAACCCTTAGTTGTTTAACAGTGGTTGGAATAGGCCATTCTTGAACTGCTTTGAGCTTGTTAGGATCAGTAGAAACCCCTTCTTTAGTAATGATGTGGCCTAAATATTCCACTTTTCCACCACCAAATGAGCATTTAGACTTTTTAGCCTTAAGAGCATTAACCCTCATAAGTTGTAACACAGATTTTAGGTCCAACAGGTGTTGTTGCCATGTACCACTGTACACCAAAATGTCATCAAAAAAAACTAATGCACATTTCCTTAAAACATCCTTGAATGTGGCATTCATCAAAGATTGGAATGTGGCTGGTGCATTAGTAAGGCCAAAGGGTAATACTAGAAACTCAAAATGGCCCTGGTGAGTCTTAAATGCCATTTTATAGATGTCAGGCTCATACATCCTCACCTGATGATATCCAGACCTCAGGTCAAGTTTAGAAAATATGCTAGCTCCTTGTAACTCATCCAGAAGTTCTTCAATCAGAGGAATAGGAAAAACATCCTTACCAGTTGCTTCATTCAACCTTCTGTAGTCCACACACATTCTCCAAGATCCATCTTTCTTTTTGACAAGGACTACTGGTGCAGCAAAAGAGCTGCTGCTGTGTCGTATCACACCTGAATCTAACAATTCTTGTGTCATTTGTTCAATGATATCCTTTTGGGCACCAGGATATCTATAGGGCTTCAAATTCAGGTTCACTTTGTCATCTTTTAATACAATTTTGTGATCAAAAGGTCTTGAAGGAGGTAAACCCTGAGGAACTTCAAAGATGTCCTCATATTCTTGTAACAATATGTCTAAATTAGCCTTTTCTTCAGTATCACCAATGATTGGTTGATACATGCAATTTTTAGTTGTTGAATCTTGAATAGTAAACAACTGAGCCTGAGAAACATTCACTTGAGACTTGATCATCATTGCTATTTTCTCCATTGAACACAAACTCACCCCTTGCTTCTTAGTTCCCCTGAGTTCAAATTCTTGACCAGCCACACTAAATTTCATAGTCAAGTTTTTGAAATTCTATATAATGTCATTCAAAGTTTCTAACCACTGAATGCCCAATACAATATCATAGTTATTGAGATCAATTACCAGCATATCAGCAGTAAACCAGTTGCCCTGCATGACCCATTGAAAGTCCTTGCAGACATTTACACATTCCACTTTTTTACCATCAGCTACAGTGACTTGTACATTATTAATTTGTTTGACTGGACACCTTAACTTTTGGGCCAAAGCACTGCTCATAAAGTTGTGGGTAGACCCACTGTCCAACAAAATATACAGTTGCTTGGTACCAATTGTGCCCACCACTTGCATAGTGGAGTAGGAAGGGATACCCATAAGGGCATTTAAGGAGATCTGTGGATCACCTTGCACAGAAGACTCTTCCTCCAATCCTTCCAATTCTTCATCCTCAGGATATTCATCCACTTCCACTAAAAACAACCGTTTCTTGCCTTTGCACACTCTGCTATGCCCTGCTACATACTTTTCATTACAATAAAAACATTCTCCCTTTGCCCTTTTGTCATCCATGTATTTATTTGTAACTTTCTTGGGAACGATTGCATTTGATGGTACAGAATTGACAGGAGTGGCTAGCACAGGCTGCTTGCCAATATTTGTCAAATTATTAGTTCTTGTGGATTGGGAATTGTATTTGTAACTGGTGGAACCTGTGTTACTCATACTACCCAAACCCAAGGTCTTATTTGACTGATTCTGCAATCTTGCCAAAGAATATGTCTCCCTCAATGTTTTAGGTTTAAACATTTTGACATGACACTTAATTTCAGGTTTCAATCCTTCAATGAACAAACTAATTGTATACTCATCAGGTAATGTTACCTTATTCAAAAGTAGGTCAAATTCATCACAGTAATCTTCTAGTTCACCAGTTTGGATTAATGCCTTGAGTGCACCCATAGCATCCTCTATTAGTGTTGCAGCAAATCTAGTGGATGCATTTCTTGTATACTCATCCCAAGTCACATCACATATATGTTCCCCAGAGGATTTCATAAACCCTTGATGTCATTGCAAGGCTCTACCCTCTAGATGGACAGCAGCATATCTAACTTTGTACCTTTCAGGGGTATCATCTATTGAAAAGAAGTGTTCACACTTATACATCCACCCTTCAACATCATCACCATTAAACTTGGGAAATTCCACTTTTGTTAAGCGATTACTGCTGAGCCTATCACCCTCGTTTCTTGGAATCAAAGTGCCTTGTTGTTCCAGTTTTGAAAATGTTGCTTGCATCTGATCAAAAGCTGCTTTCAAGCCCATTAGTGTTTCTTGATTTTGTGTTGTAAAAGCATCTATTCGGTTGATGTCTTTTGCAAGACGTTCAACTTCCTGGTTTCGAGTAGCCATCTTACTGAATCACTAGAATGACAAAAAGTTGCAGATATGAAGGAAGAAAAAAAAATGAGAAAACAGGAATCAAGAATCAGACAACTGATTAATGATATGGAATAGAATGATCAACAATTGATCACTCCAAGAATTAATGGAAATGAGTAGGAATTCGAATGAATTGACAAATTGATGACGGAATTCGAAGAAAACTCGCTGAAGAAGATGATCGGAAACTGGTGGTAGCCGGAATCAATGAGCTCCGATGAGAATCGGTTGGCTCTGATACCAATTGTTAGCTTGGAATGAGAGAATCACACAAGAGAGAGAGAGAGAAGAAAACCCAAATCAAGCTTAGTTTCATAGCTTGGGGTTGTTATCTTTATAACTACCATTAACTACTTCTTACACATGTTACAATTACAGTCCCTCCACTATCACTTATTACAATTGCCTACCCTCAACTAACACTAACAGATTTATATTGTAACACCCTTCCACCCTTAGTTCACTAGATTGTGAATTTGAAACCATAATTTTGAGTCTCATAAAAAATGAACCAAAATAAAAAAAAAAATCGTTTTAATGTTATCATTGGATTTTATTATAAAATAAAAGTAATGTAATATAATATAATAATAAAAGTTCAACAATACCGAATTGATCCAAACATTCAAACAAAAAATTGTAAATATTGAAAATGGAGACACAAAATATGATCCTAGACTTATCCGACTGTCCGACAAAACATGTGTTTGCAATATTCATGTTTCATCTTAATCTGCTTCACTTAAAAAGTTATTACATGTTTATTTTTAAAAACAGTAAACTTGTTACGTGATTACATACCATTATGCAATATGCCTTAATTTCAAAAGGAAAAATTACAATTTTTGTCCTTTATCTTTATACCACTTTTCAGGCGGTGTCCTTTTTAACGAATGTTGACAGACGGTGTCCTTTACTAGGTATTTTGTTGCAAGTTTAGTCCTTTACACCCAACTCAGTTAAAAAACCCTGTTAATTGTTGAGTGTAAATGACTAAACTTGCAACAAAATACCTAGGTAAAGGATTAAACTTGCAACAAAATACCTAGTAAAGGACACCACATGTCAATAACTAATAGGGTTTTTTAACTGGGTTGGGTGTAAAGGACTAAACTTGCAACAAAATACCTAGTAAAGGACACCGTCTGTCAACATTCGTTAAAAAGGAAACCGCCTGAAAAGTGTTATAAAGATAAAGGACAAAACTTGTAATTTTTCCTTTTCAAAATAGTTATAACATTACGTGATTATGTATACTTTTTTATTTACCGTTTAAATGAATCAATCGGAGTTCTTTTAAGTTGGTTCCCCTCTAGTTCCCATTTTTTTTGAGTTCCCCAATGCATAATTAGAAGCATATGTATGATCTTGTAAAACACCTTCCATATGCATTTTTACGGTTAAGGTGGAGAGTAGAGTCTAATGGCAAAGTCATTGGAGTTAAAACTGAGAGGTCAAGGGTTTAAACCTCGGTAGCATCGGCTTTCAAAAAAAAGATATGTGTTTAAATTTGAGCTTGGTTTTGAAAAGGGCAAGTCACTATGAGGCGTTTACGTACGCAAGCATTATGTACAACGAGACGCTACATCTCTCGGCCTTTAAATCAAGTAAACCATTATAATCTTTTCATCTTTTTTGCCATTATTACATATAAACCTCCTCCGGACCCTATACTTGATCAATTTGGACCCACGTGTACATGAGGCGCAAGGCCCCCAACCATTTTTCTGATCCCTCGCGCCTCATGTTTTTGCGTGCTTTTTAAAACCAAGCAGCTGAGCATAATAATTGAACTCAAGGAATTATAAGCATAGATGAGTCATGGGAAATCAAATATGATGATCAAAAGTGTACACAACTCATGTATGTAAGTAATGGATAAAAGTGAACCAAAGTTTTCAAAATATCATCCTTATCACATTTGTTTTTCCCCCACCAGATTGAAATTTCAATTCACTTTTTTCACATGGTGGCTTCTTCAGGGTCAGTCTCAACTGGTACAGGTGGCATGTTATTCCCACCACGCAACCGTGAGGACACGTTGTCAATCGCAGAATTAAGCTGGCTTATTTTAGCATTCAAAGTCTGCCTGGTTTTCTGCATTTTTTGACATACAAACCGAAAATAGTGAGGACCGGTAAAGGTGCCCAGACGGGTTGGGTAATGGGTTAAAAAAAGATTCACATCAAAGCGGGGCTTGTTTTGTACGGGTCGGATCAGCTTTGGTTGATCCATCACTCACCAGCACTTGTCCATTAAAAATAAGAACTTATAAAGTATGTGAATTTGGCAAAAGTTTTGATTTTTTCCCTAGGTTGATTATAGGAGTGTAAACGAGGCGTAGCGGCTCGAGAGCTACTCAGGAGCGGATCGGTAAAAAGCTCGAACGAGCCGAGCCTTAACGTGCCCGAGCCTGAAATATGACTTGTTTAGTTATTGAGCCTGAGCTCGAGCTTTACATACAAAGCTTGTTTAGGCTCGCGAGCCTAAACGAGCCCAAACGAATTTTCTATTATTTTTTATGTACGCAATTTTGTCCATTTGAACGGGTTCACTTTTTACTAAAAACATTGGCGAGCTGAGCTTTGGCTCGTTTAAGCTATCAAAGCGAACTCAAGCCGAGTTTTTAGCTGTTTAAAATTGTTCTCAAATTACCTCGAGCCGAGCCGAGCCAAGCCGAGCTCGAGCTCTTGGGTTTTACTTTCGAGCCGAGCTCGATCTCAGAACAATGGGCTCGAACCGAGCGCTCGTGCCCCTCATAAAAGCATGACGAGCCGAGCTCGAGCCTACTCGGGCTCGGCTCGACTCAGCTCATTTACACCCCTAGTTATTACAGTAGTAACATAAATACATAATACAATGATTTAGAAGGTAGTATGCATCAAAAATAGACCTTGAACGACTTTCAAATCATTTGACCCATTTTACACGTTCCCCACTAAGCTATATATTTTGATTTGACCCGTTTAAGATAAAACACAACCCAAATCAACTCATTCACAAGTAAGCATGTCGAGCATAACGGTGCAAGGTCAAACACAAAATTACAAAAAACGCACCTCTAAACCTTCATCATAGTATATTGGACGTTTTGCCCTCCTAAATCCATATTCATCTTCATTCAAGAGAGATCTTCTTATCTAATGATTGAAGAAAAATATTTACAAAGTTAATTCAAACATTTACATTTAATCTTATACTTCAAGTAAACAATGAAAAGATAAAATTGTGTGACAATTTACTAACTAAACTAAATAGATATTAATGCATCACTTGCACCTGTGGAGCGAATATGTATGCCAGGGTCCCACATAACGCACCACCCAAAAGAAAACCAGCAACAAAGTCACCGCCACCTCCACTGCTACGATCACTGAATGCAAGCACATATAGAAAATCATAATAGAAAAAAATATATTAAAAAACCTCCAGAAGCACCTTGCCTGACTCCAGTAAACTACAATTAAACGCTAAAAACAAAAACTACAAGCAGAATCAGAATCAAATACTATACTATTTATTCTTTTCCTTATTTGTGCAAGGGGTGCAAACGAGCCGAGCCGAGCCCGAGCTCGACAAGGCTCGAGCTCACGCTCACGCTCGATTAACTTATGAGAGCTCGAGCTTGAGCACGGCTCGTTGGTAGTTTCTCAAGCTCAAGCTCAGCTCGTTTATAATCTATTATTAATATATTAAAATAAACATATTATAAATAACAGGCTCGTTTAGATTCACAAGCTCGAAAAGCGAAGCTCGGGCTCGTTTACTAAACAAGCTTATTTTTAGGTTCGGGCTCGGCTCGTAAACAAGTTTAAATAAGCTCGGCTTACTAGACAACTTTTAATAAGGGGTCTATGTTATTAAATAAACGAATATTACACTAAGGCTCGATAAGGCTCGAGGAGCCTGACAAGCTTCACATGCCAGGCTCAAGCCCGGGCTCGATAAATCAACGAGCTTTATTTTAAGCTCAAGCTTGGCTCGGGCTCAATAAGGCTCGGCTCGTTTCGAGCTTTTTCTCGAGCCGATCTCGAGCAGCTCGCGCTGCTCGGCTCGTTTGCACCCCTACTAGTTGTGCCCCCATCAAGAAAGCGTAAGTTAGTATCTTATTAAATCAAATGCAAACAAGGTGTGCATAAGACACTAACAAGTAACAACCAATATGAATATACAAAATTTTCTTATGAAAAATCACATCATGGAACGGTTTCTTTTGTTAATATAAATTTAAATACAGTGAGACAAAACAATAAAAACGTGTTTCCAAATGTTTACACATGCAAATCATCAACCATTTAGACTGTTTCTAGAGATTAGAGAACGAGAATAACAAACAGATATTCAAGTGCAATAAGGTTCTTCAATAAAAGATTCGAGTCCTCAGAGTTCTTTTAGGAATTATAAAGGTATCTTACTTGTACTGTGCACATGTTGCCAACTTCTTCAGAGTTCTTTGTTGGTTTGACTTCTTTTGAAGAGTCAAAGCAGTTTTACCATAGAACGAGGAATTACCAGACAAACTGTCATGTCCCTTGAGACTGGTTCGAACTGTTACAAGATAAACCCGTTACACAAAGATCTAATCTTGGATCCAGTAAAAAAAACAAGAAATTTACGGCATGCACAATTCTCAAATCACGAATTAACATAACACCATAAGCTTTAGAAGTGAAACAAATATGTTAGGATGCAAACATATATCATGCATCACAATTCTACTTCATTACAATCTCAAGGTTTAAAAGAACGGAAACGAGTTTCGAGGCGTAAGCCTCGAGGCGAAACGAGGCGTAAGGCCGAGGCGGTATTAATAAATAAATATAAAAATTATATATATTATAAAAATAATAATACTAACTAATTTCATCATCAGATTCATCAAAATCATCAAAAACACACTTAAAAAAGACATGAAATGCTTGGAATTGACACAAAAAGTCAAAAACATCAAAAACAACTATCAAAATCCCCTGAGGAGCACCTGAAGCACAACTTTCTTAGCGCCTCAGCCCCTCTGAGGCGCATATACATTAAAAACACCACGAGGCGCGCCTCAGACTCGTTTTTTGGCCGTTTCGCCTCGAGGCGCGCCTAGAGGCGCACGCCTCGAACGGGTTCTAAAACCATGTACAATCTATAACCTAATCAACAACATATAGTTTCTATAGTCAACCAGTCAATGCTCATAAACATGCCCATTGGAATTGAGTCAGAATCAGGATTAATAAAGGACACGGATAGTCCCTGTGGTTTTCCAAAATTTCAGATTTGGTCCCTAGCTTTCTAAACGTACACGGATGGTCTGGTGGTTGGCACTTTGTAACGCATTTAGTCCCCAACTTTTGCTAAAAGTACATGGATGGTCCCTATAGTTTGCACTTTGTAACGCGTTTAGTCCATAACTTGGACCTCCTGAAACCTTTAGATTTGTTGGCTGGGGACTAAACGTGTTACAAAGTGCAAACTACAAACCATAGGGACCGTCCATGTACTTTTGGAAAGCTAGGGACCAAATCCAAAATTTAAAAAAACCACAGGGACTATCCATGTACTTTACTCTAACTTATAAGGTATTTTGGTTTTAAAAAGAGTAAGATACTCCATTTAGGTCATAAAAGCGGAGGCATGGCTTCACGTACTTGCTCTATGAGTCTATGTACACCAAATAAGCTTCATGTACAACCAAAAGCCGCACCTCTCTCATCTTTTTACACAGCAGCCTTTTAAACAAGTAAACCATTCATAATCTCTTATTTGGCCAATTTTTACCCTTAATCTTGGATCCAGTCAAGAAAAAACAAAAACTAAAGCATGCACAATGTTCAGATCGCAAATTTACACAAAACCATAGGTTTTAGAAGCAAAAAATATATATTAAGATGTAAACATCCATCATGCATCAAATTCCTACTTCCATACACTCTTTAATTTAATTAACAACATATAGTATCTACAATCAAGCAGTCAATGCTCATGAACTTGCCCATGACATTTGAGTCAAAATCAATATTTATAAGATATCTTGGTTTTAAAAAGAGCGAGACACTCCGTTTAGGTCCCGAAAGACGAGGCACAGCTTCATGTACAACCAAAAGCTGCATCTCTCTCATCTCTTTTACATATCAACCTAAACATATAATCTTTTCATTGTTATGGTCATTTCTTCTATATTTAATCAGTTTTAACCCTACATCTTTATTTAATCAATAACACAAATTTGATAAGCCCTAGAAAGAAGCAAGAACTGATAGAAACCCAACAAAATGCGAAATATTACACCTTTCAAGGGGCAGATATGTCATAAAAACCACTGGGATTTAACTGATAACCCTATTTTCTGATCTTGAACAGCAGGCCATAAAATCAAAAACCCACAACAATTCAGGGGCAAAAAACCAAAGGGTACCCAAAAAACGTATTTTACCATTGGATATCCAAAACAAAGAATAAAAAGATAACATTTTTATTAACAAGAATTGAAGATTTAAAAAACCCTAAAAATTACCAGAGATTGAAGCAGGTGAGATGATGGTTGTTGTAGCCATGAGTAGTGATTGAAGAGAAAGATCAAGAGTGAAATGGGGTTAAGAAGCAGACAGCCAAGCAGTGGATATAACACAAAAGAGTTGGGGATGAAGGGTAAAATTGGTAATTCACATGTATAGGGGATTCCGCCACCATCTGCTGCCGATGAGAATCACTTCGGTTTCATCGGAAATTACTTTTTGACTATTTTAATTTGAGGGACCTCCCATTTTGATTTTTACATATACCAGTTTTTCCCCCGCCCGCGTTGCGGGGCAATAAGCCGAATATTTCTCTCTCACAACATGTATGTCTGCACAGAGGGCAAAATCGTAATTATATTTTGAACTGGAGGTGAAATCATAATTTTAAACTGAGAGCAAAATCATAATTTTGAGCTAGGAGGAAAACATAATTTTATTTTGAACTGTGGGCAAAAACGTAATTTTGAGCTAAGGGCATAATCGTAATTTTGAGCTAGAGGAAAAAACAACATTTTATTTTTAACTGGGGGCAAAAATGTAATTTTAAACGGAGGACGAAACCGTAATTTTAAACTGGGAACAAAATTTAAAAATGAGTTTTTGAACCGAGGGCAAAAGCGTAATTTTGAGCTAGGGCAAAATTATAATTTTATTTTGAGCTGGGGTCAAAAAAATATAATTTCAAACGAAGGACGAAAGCGTAACTTTAAACTGGGAATAAAATTAAATTAAAAATGAGTTGGTACAATAGGGAAGCGACAGACAGCTAATAATTTTGAGCTAGTGGGGAAAACATAATTTTATTTTGAACTGTGGGTAAAAACGTAATTTTGAGCTAAGGGCAGAAGCGTAATTTTGAGCTAGAGGAGAAAACAAAATTTTATTTTGAACTGGGGGCAAAAACGTAATTTTAAACGAAAGGCGAAACAGTAATTTTAACCTGAGAACAAAATAAAAAATGAGTTTTTGAACCGAGGGCAAAAACGTAATTTTGAGCTAGGGGCAAAATTATAATTTTATTTTGAGCTGGGGGCAAAAACGTAATTTTAAACGAATGACGAAAGCGTAATTTTAACTTGGGAATAAAATTAAATAAAAATGGGTTGGTTCAATAGGGAAGTGCCAGGCGAGCTGCCTGGCACTATTCCCTAAACTTGTAAATGTATATGTAGGTAATGTTATAACTAGGTTATTACCCGGAATTGTTTTTCGGGCTCGAGAAACTTAGTTATATTAATTATTATTTGTTATTAATACGACCTCATTACATCAAGCATCTCATTGGATTCAACAACAATGTCTTCACATCACCGGATTAGATCATGAACCCATGTTAGAGGTCAAACAAAAGCCCAACAGCACCACATGAATAACATCATTTTCACTTTTTCTTCAATGCACTTACATGATCGGGTGATTTGGGATTTTGTAAAAATGTTTGTTCTTGTACTTCTTTACAAAATTACATAGAATTCAAGAAAACGAAACAATGACTTAAAGAACTATAATTTAACACCCAATCTAATCGGGCAAACAGATGTTGACCAAAAGTCAAATAGTTGTTGACCAAAAGTCAAACAGATGTTTAACCAGATCCACTATCTTCTTATATTTTAGCATTGTTTTCCTCTTCAAAACACTGTTCAACCTAAGATGGATTTCCATCAACTATTGACCAAAAGTCAAACAGATGTTCAAACCACTGTTTGAGTTATTCAAATTTCTGTTGAATACTAAATGAGATGTTGACCAAAAGTCAAACAGATGTTGATCAAAAGTCAAGCAGATGTTGACCAAAAGTCAAACGAATTGACCCGTACATGATTTCTTATACATATTTAACATGTCTCATTTGATCAATTTCAGTTTTAGTTTGGAAATTGTGGACACCAGTCGCGGCAAAAGGCGATATGTTTCTTAATATAATCGAAACTGTATGTTTTTGTATTTGCTTGAAATGATTATCAGAGAATAGAACTCGATGTTTTTATTCCTTTAATGGCATAATTAACCAGCTTATCATTGTCAAAGAATAGGGCTTATAACTTTGAACATGATTTTGCTATTAGTTTGTACTATAATTTTGATCAATGAACCGTTTCAAGGGAGTAACTGAGTATATTGTCTTTAGCTTACATCGCCAGTAGTATCTAACTGAATTTATTTGGCCTTAAACCAAACATCTGTTTAAGGTCAACATATGTTTGACTATTGGTCAACATATGTTTGACTTTTGGTCAACATCTGTTAACATATAAACATTGTTAACATAAATTACAAATAATTAGCTAATAGACGGCACGCATTTAGCATCTTAAATCATCAAGACCCTTAACAATTTGACCATATGATTTAATCGTGTGTTTTATCTTAGATGGGACAACACGAAAAGAAAATTAACTAAAAGGATAATATATTAAACGGGTCAAAAACGCTCAAATTGTATTTTACTGCATAAATACTGTTACATATAAACATTGTTAACATAAACACTGATGCAATATCTGCTGTTGATGCTGAACTACTATTGTTGTTGGGCATTGGTTCACCTTTGGTTGATCAGGCCTTTGGTTCATCAGTGCTTGTCTTCAACAGGCCTTTGGTCTTCATCATGAATCTCTTGGCTATTTCTTGTAGCTTTGATGAGTCAGAATTTTCTACCAACATCTGCTTGATGGCCACTTTAAATATTTCGGATTCTTCTTGTGCTTATTCTTCTTCATCCATCTGTTTTTGCCTTTTTGTTTGATAGACAGCAACAACAGATGGAACAGTGGGTTTAGCAGATCTTTTAGTTGGTAGGGTCTGTTTGATTGAAACCTCTGATGCTGGATAATCTGGCTTTTTAGGAACAGAGGAATCTTTCTTTCTTCTTTCTTCCAATTTTTTGTATGTCTCTATCACTTTAATCTCTGTCCACCTTGTGATTTGATTCCTTGAGCCATAATTTGCAGTTATAAGCTCTTTCTTCATTCTCTTCAATTTCAAAGCCCTTTCAGGTACATTCTTTTTATACTGGGACCAGACTGGTGGGGTTGGTTTTATTGTTGAGTCTGCAAGCATCTTTTGTATTCTTGTAATTTCTTGCTTGAGCTCACTTATGGTCCAGTATTTGAATTGATACATTTATGCCTTGTATTTCTTGTTTTCTATGATGTGCTCAATGTAATCTTTCCTTAGGCTTTCATCATCTCTTTCTGATAATAGCTGACAAAGATCTTTTGAAAACTGCTCTAATGTTCTGACTTGGCTGAGCAGATATTGCAGATTTCTCTGTATTTCTTTATCAGATTTTCCTTTTGTCTCTTTTGAGATATCCTCTGCTTGTTTGGCTTTCAATTGAAGGTATTCATCAATGTTCTTTGGCAAAGGATACCCTTGAAGAGATGGAAGATTCCTCTTTTCAGGATCATCTTTAGAATAGAAGGATTTGATCTCCTCCCTAACTGCTGGAAGATCCAGAGGAAATTTCACACTCAAAGGAACCAAGGCAGTAGTTTGGTCAGGGGTTTGAATTGAAGCAGTTGAAGTAGGTTTTTGCACAGTTGATAGGATCAGAGGTTGTGAAGATATTGGAAGTGGAGAAGGTACAGTGTCATCTTTAAGTATGACATTTGTTATCCTCCTTCTTTTGATTTTTGGTGTGGTTGGAGGTGTTGAACTTGGAGTTGTATTTTTGGATTGAGTGGTGGTTGGTAAAGTGACAACAACATTTGTTGTGACAACATCTATTGAAACCACTCAACAGTTGTTGATATAACAGGTGTCTTAACATCTGTTGGATTTGTGGTTTGAGGTGAGGAACTTTTGGGGATTTCAGAAGGTGATGTATCAACCACTGATGTATCAACCACTGATGTATCAACCACTGATGTATCAACAACTGTTGATATAACAGGTGTGGAAGTAGGTTTCCTGACCTTTCTGGTAGTTCTTATTCTTTTTGAAGTACCCTGCTCTTCCTTTGCCATCAGAACTTTCTTTTCTTTTTCAAATCTTTTAGAACCCTTTCGTTCCATCTCTCTTTTCTATTTGCTTTTTGTTCAGCAAATAGGTTGAGAGTCACATCAACCTTCTTTGTACCATCTGGTCTAGGAATCTCTACCACAGGTTAAGCTTTTGGATCAGGCTCTAGGTGTAAACCTTCCTTTCCTTTCTTTCCTTTCTCCCCCTTTTTGGCATCATTAGTGTTTACATAGATAATGGTATGAGGAGAAGTACCAGTGGTTTGGATTAAATGAGCTTTTAATGCTTTAATGTCAGCTTGAGTATCCTTATACCTTGCATCCATCACATTTCTGAACATTTGTAGTTGAATTTCATGTTGTTGATCAGCATATTTTCTTTGTTGATGAAACAGAGGTTGTAGAAGTTGTCATATCTCACTTATTGTGGTAGCAGATGATGAAGCAGTGGATTGAGACTTTGAGGATTGTAACAACTGTTGCAGCATATTTTTGATATCTGCGACAGATGTTTCAAGATTGCTAACTCTCTCCGTCAAATCCTGATATTTTAAACCATCACCCAATTTAATGGGTTCATCTGATTTCCCACCAGCAGTGGTTGTATCAGCAGTGGTTGTATCAGCAGTTGGACAAGGAGAAGTCTCCAATGGTTCATCCACTAATGCCCCTTTTTCTTGGTACTGGGGACTTCTTTCTTCAGCAGTTGTTAACTTAGTAAGCACACCAGTGGTTAGCTTGAACACACCAGTGGATACCTTGGTTCCCAAGGAAGAAATTGCCTTCAAGGGAGTCTGACTTATGAAACTACTGTCCAGGTGTAAATCAGTGGATTCAACACCTGTAGTAGCTGCTCCACTTGAACTACAACCAAGAGATACATGTAACTCTAGGGGTGTAACCTCCTCAACTGTTGATGGGTTAGCAAAGGTAGAGGCATCAGACTCAGTCACTTGTTGGAGTATATTCTCAGTGATGCGTTGTTGAGAAGAACTGATTAGTGTCTGATCCATATCCAATGCTTTCAACAGAGGTAAAATGCTGGGTGGTAATGTGGTTGTAGGGATAGGAGTTGAAAGAGAATTTGCCCCGGGAGCAGGGCTATTGAACATACTCTCAAGTGAGGGTAATGTATCATAGAATGGTGTCCCTGTGCTTACAACTTGTTCCTTTTGTGAGGAAGCAGGAGGAGTTGAGGCCTGTGCTGGAGATCTTTCTAACTGTTGTGAGGAAGTAGCAACAGTGGGTGTTGGTGACTTTTATGTTGTCACAGGAGTTACTTCTGGGATCTCATCTTCTAGAAGGTCCTTTTTGGAGGGTTTGGGGGGCTTTTTGGATTTTTTTTCTTGATGGTCTTTTTGGTGATTTTTGGTGGGGTTGCACAGCAGTGGTTGTGCTGCTGTGGTCACCAAGAGCAGTGGGATCAACAGCAGAAACCTGAGGAGCGGATGTGGACGCATCTAAAGTTTGCTCAGGCTCCTCTGTTTATGTTTTTAAAGCTTTTGACTCTGACAACCTTGTAAAAGTTTCAGCAGACAAACTATTTATTTCACAAGGAGCACCTTGGACAAGCACTTGTGCACTATCGTTTGGTACTTTCTGTTGTAAATAGTAGCTTAAAAACCTTGGAAACAACAGGAATGGTTTTTTCTTTTCTTTTATATTATTGACATTTTTAACCAAATTATTGAAAATCTCTTGGAAGTAATTAAAATCTTGTTTAGCCATAATATCATATCCCAAGTATTGAATTTTCAATGGAATTTCATTGAGAGCTGTTGTTTTGTTTGAAACACACATGAGTAAAGTATGAAATAAAAATTTCATGGGAGGTGGGAATGCTCCTTTTTGCATAGTAGCTTTGGTGCATTGCTCTTCATACCCCCTTTCAATCAAATCTCGTTAATACTCTTCTTTAGGGAAAGAGTTTTTACCTGTATGATCGTTCATCTCAAAAACCTCAGATATGGTTTGTGGAGTAATAGCAACCTGAATCCCACCTACTGTTGATGTAATAGCCAAAGGCTTGTTGTCTTGAACTTCTAATTTTGCATTTTTCCAAAAATCTCGTAGGGTTTCTTGGTAAATAGGTGTGTTGTAGGTCAACAAAGTTTTGTACTTTGAGGATGAAAAAGCATCGATGATTGAGTGAAAATCTGTGTTTTTACTTGTTTTCTCAAGTGTACATAGATAGTTATGAGGGTTTTTGAAAGCAAGAGCCATGGTGATTCGAAGGAATTTGTGAGAGGAAGAAGAAGATGAAGCGTTTGAAGGAATTTGATGGAAACCGCTTTTGAAAGAATTTTGGAATTCGAAATGGCAGTTAAAACCCTGTTTGGGGTTTTGATCAGGGTTTTATAAAAGTGAAGAGTGAATGTTGATGTGGCAGCGGTTACAAAGATTGGACGGCTAAGAAATGTCAATGTGACAACCTCTGATGAAAATGGATGACAGTTGTTTAGGGAAACCACTGATGGTCAATTTCAGTGGATGTCAACAATAAAAATGTGAGCAGTGGCTGTTTTTTAACTATCAGTGGATAACCAACAGTGATTGAAACACTGATGTTTGGACTTAAACAGATGTTTGACCTTAAACAGATGTTTGGCCATAAACAGATGTTTGGCCTTAAATAAATGTTTGACCTTAAACAGATGTTTGCCCATAAACAGATGTTTGGCCTTAAACCAAACATCTGTTTAAAGTCAACATCTGTTTGACTATTGGTGAACATCTGTTTGACTTTTGGTCAACATCTGTTTGAGTTTTGGTCAACATCTCTGTGACAATCGTATTTCGGAACCTATCTTTGTACCTTGATGTAACATATGTGAACACTATGTGATTATATGAACCTTGTGGATTGATTAAATGTTAGGTTGTTATGTTGTGTAATAATGTGTATTGTATATTAATTAACAAACCGATCGCACAACACTATTCAAATCGCACAAGCCCTTGGGCTTTGATCCTTTACAACTCTCGGCCCACTCCTCACTTAAACCGAATGAACAGCCCATAGTGGTGGGTTCGGCCCACCTCTCACATACAAAACCTCATGAGAAGAGCAACACTTCTCATTTGTTGCAAAAATCACATAACATAGCAAAACCCTAGTGCTCTCTCTCTCTCCCTCACAAACCCGACGGCAGCCAAACATCCTCTCCATAGAAGATCTTTCATCTTTTTCGGATCAATCCTTATTCCTCCTTTAACCGGTTAGTGTTATGTTGCTATTCGATTGTATGTTTGATATGTTCTTTCATGATGTTTTATGGATGAGTATGGTTGATTTATGTTAGGAATAGATGATAGGCGGCTCACATGTATAGCATTGTAGATCAACATAGGGTTGTATTTGATGTTGTAAATGATGGAGAAAACCGAATGCTTGATTGAATCGGCTGTTATGTTTCATGTTTCGGATTGTTAATCATATGATGATGTTAATCGGCTAGCATGATTTGTTGTAGCATAATGATTAGGATTAAACATATGTAACCGGTTGTATGTTCATGTAATCGGCTGTGACATGTTACGATTAGGATGATTTATTATGTTGTCATAATCGGATGCATGCTAGTGATCAAGATTCATGTTAATATGTTTAAGAATAAGATGATGAAAACCCTAGAATGATGAACAAGTTTGAATGCTAATATGAATATGCCATGAACATTTGAAAGATGCCGTGTTTGATCCATTTGATTAGAATTGTAGACAACAAAACATGTTTATGTTATTTGATTGGGCAGTACACAATTCCATGAAATCGAAATGCTATTGGATAAGTACAATGTATGCAGGTCTTCTAGAAACAGCAGGTGATGGGAGTCGAGACCCTTGGTTTCGACTCGAGACCATCGAACTACAACCCGAGACCGCAATGATTGCGACTCGAGACCATATACGTGACAACTCGAGACCACAGCACCCTCACACTAGTAGCATAACTCGAGACCACGGTTGCGGGTCCGGTTGCGACTCGAGACCGTCTAGTCTCGACTAGTACATGCATGACTCGAGACCTCCATAGTTACGACTCGGGAACTCGTAGGCTATAACTCGAGACCGCACAGTCTCGACTCGAGATCTCTAGTCTCGACTCGATACCACGTACACATACTCACTGATTTGGACTTGCACATTGTTACGGGCTTAGGTGATTGGGCTGTACTGTGGGCTTTGTTTGCTACATGATTCCTATTGTTGAACTAAGCACTGTTGTTGAACTGCCATGCCAAACGTGTATGCCATGATCGTTACTTGTGTACAATTCGTGTAGAACATACATGCACTACCTGAATATGAACCTGACTTGAATGGTATCTATGTTAGGACGTGGTTGACCACTTATAGCTTGACCGACTTTCTGTGTATCTGCCGAACAAACCAATGTGAGTTCACACTTTCTACAAAGCATGGGATTCCCAGGGGTTGGGAATTGGGGTTAAGGAACACGAATTCCTCGTCCTTTCTTGGGTAGGACAGCATCGGTTCAGGAATATAATTCCTCGTCCTCATGGACAGATAACTCGTACTAGACCAAAACTCTATCACGAAGTCCCTCCTTTTTATATCGACTTAATCGCCGGGCCAATGGCGAGCGGGTCATTAGTTAGATAGCGCTATTTAGGTTTGACAAACCTCACACCGTGCCGCAGAGGACGGGCGTGAACTAATGGACTACTGGCACGTCAATGATGATAGACATTGACAGTTCAGGGCACATAAACATGACTACAGTCAGCAGTCGATATGGTAACGAGTGTAGTGTATACATGGGGTAGCCCCCACGGCTGTATTGCCAGAGTAAATGGGTAAACAAATCACGCTTTCAACTATGGGGGAACCCCCACGGCAGGATGCCAGTTAAAGAAAACTGTTTTGGAACAACTTAAAAACGAACACCCAACAGTGAACTCACTCAACTTGTTGTTGACTCGTTACTACATGCTTTGCAGGTCAATAGGTACTTAGCTGGAGCTTGCATGGGGGAGAGTCGTTGTGGGACATGGACAGCGGTGTGCCATGTTAAACCTTGAAACAGTTAAACTTATATTTTGGTTTTAAACGTTATGCTTCCACTTGCAACTTAAACTATGTTTTGTTTGGACACCAATGGTATTGGTTAAATTTTATAATTTTTAACTTGCGTGTTCAACATGATTGGTGGCTGGATCCTGGTCAGTCACGCCTCCAAGCGGTAGAATTCCGCAGGTGGATTTTGGGGGTGTGACAGATTGGTATCAGAGCCATTGGTTATAGTGAACTTGGTTTTAATAAGGGAAAAAGTTTTATTAAAATCAGACTATAACCTGTACAGTGCTCTACGATCCACAACGACGCTTCACTTCACATGCAAAGCTCGACATTCTAGGTGATATGATCTGTGTATATATATTGCCTACTTGTTAGTTACATAGTACATCGCTCATGGTATGCTTGGTTAGTATAACTACTGTTGCTTGAACACGTATGTGCTTACTCCCTTCCGTCATCGCACTTTCACGAACCTCTCTCACTCATGTTTCCCTTGATATGAAGATCATGGCTAGACGCATTAACATGACTCAAGCCCAGTTGACGGCTCTGATTAACCAACAAGTTGCTGCGGCACTTGCAGCCGCACAGGCAGGAGGTATATCCTGCAGTTGAAACTCACTCTAGGATCTTTAGGTCCTACTCTCGTAAACCAACCCTTGTGCTTAACCTTGTCCCTTCTTACACCCACGACAGGCCAACATGTTCAGCCACCTGTGAGCACTTTCAAGACCTTTATGGACTGTCGACCTAGTACCTTCAGTGGCACCGAAGGAGCGATTGGTCTCCTACACTGGATTCGAAGGATCGAATCTGCATTCGAAGAAAGCGAAAGCCCCACCAGCAAACGAGTAGAGTATGCTGCTGGTACCTTGCAAGGGAAAGCGTATTCTTGGTGGAACACACAAGTTCAGATGCTCGGATTGGCGGATGCGAATGCCACCCCCTGGAGCGACTTCAAGGAATTGATCAAGGAAGAATTCTGTCACCCGGACGACATTCTAAAACTTGAAATAGAGTATTATGGTTTGAAGATGGAAGGATCAGAGATCGAAGCGTACACAAAAAGGTCCAACGATTTGGCTGCCCTATGTCCTAACTTGTCACAACCCATTTCTAGACGAATCGAGCTATACCTCAGAGGCTTAGCCCCGGAAATCCAAGGGTCTGTAATTGCGGCCAACCTTTCCACAATCCAGCAAGTCGTACGTTTGGCGCACCAGCTCACTGATCGGGCAGTGGGAGAGGGCAAGTTGCCCAAGCGTAACTCTTCCAATGCAAATGCACTTATTAACACCAAGCATATTTGGGGTGATCACCAGGGTGAGGGTCGTAGCTCTATACAACAGGACCCCCACAGGAAACTCGTACAGCAAGGGCCCAACTACCAAAATCAAGGGGGATACCTTGGGAATAAGCCGGAATGCCGCAAGTGCCGTCGACACCACGGCGGGTCATGTGCAGGGTCGTGTCGCCCTCGATGCAAGAAGATGGGACATATGGCTAGAGATTGCAGGGGCCCATATCCTGCAAACCGGAACCAGCAGCAGCAGGGAAGCAAAAACGAATGTTTTCGTTGTGGGGCTGAAGACCATCTCAAGAGGAACTGTCCGCAGATGAGGCAGAAGCGTGACAACAATAGCAACAAGGGCAACGGGAACAGTAACGGAGACCATAATGACAATCACATGGCTGGTAAGCGTGAGTTCCTGAATGGGCAGGGAGAAGAAAGAAACAACCCAACGTTGTGACGGGTCAGTTCCTTCTCGACGACTTTTATGTTACAGTTTTATTTGGTTCGGGTGCCGATACTAGTTACGCGTCACTAGAAGTCAGTCAAATGCTTAAGCGTATTCCAACACCTTTGAACAACAAGCACACTGTAGAGCTAGCAAATGGTAAGAGTTTAGAGGCCGCACACGTAGTCAAGGGTTGCAAACTTATTTCTTGCTAACCAGACCTTCTCTATCGACCTCATTCCTATCGTCTTGGGTAGTTTCGACGTTGTCATTGGGATGGATTGGTTATCCCAACACCGAGCAGAGATTCTTTGCAACGAGAAGATTGTTCGTATTCCTGGTTCCGGTGATGAACTTCTCATGATTCGTGGCGACAAGAGGGGTGCTGTCGAGAGCATCATCTTTTTCCTTAAGGCCCAGAAGTGCTTGCGAAAGGGCCACATTGCCATTTTGGCTCTCATTACTGACACCTCGGAGAAAGAGAAGAAGATAGAAGATTTTCCAATCGTACGCGATTATCCTGAGGTATTTCCTGAGGAATTACCTGGCCTTCCGCCTCATCGCCAGGTCGAGTTTCAGATTAAACTAGCTCCTGGAGCTGCGCCTATAGCTCGTGCACCTTATCGCTTAGCTCCATCAGAGTTAGAGGAACTCTCTACGCAGCTACAAGAACTCTTGGATAAGGGTTTCATTCGTCCTAGCTCGTCGCCCTGGGGAGCTCCAGTGCTATTTGTGAAGAAGAAAGACGGTACCTTTAGAATGTGTGTCGACTATCATGAACTCAACAAGGTGACGGTGAAGAATCGTTATCCCCTACCACGCATTGACGACTTGTTCGACCAGCTGCAAGGGTCGAGCTACTATTCAAAGATTGATTTGAGATCGGGATATCACCATCTGAGAGTCCCATAAGAGGACGTCTCCAAAACAGCTTTTAGAACTCGTTATGGACACTATGAGTTTTTGGTCATGCCTTTTGGGCTGACAACCGCACCTGCGATTTTCATGGACTTGATGAATCGAGTGTGCAAACCTTACCTGGACAAGTTCGTTATAGTCTTCATCGACGACATCCTGATCTATTCTAAGAGTCAGGAGGAACACGAGCAGCATCTACGACTTATTCTGGAACTCCTTCAAACGGAACAGCTTTACGCAAAGTTCTCGAAATGCGACTTCTGGCTTCGTGAAGTCCATTTCCTAGGCCACGTGGTAAACAAGGATGGGATTCACGTTGATCCATCCAAGGTAGACTCAATTAAGAACTGGCCTGCACCTCGTACACCAACGGAAATTCGCCAATTCTTGGGTTTGGCAGGTTACTACAGGAGATTCATAAAGGATTTTTTTCTAAGATTGCACAGCCTCTCACCTCACTAACGCAGAAAGGCGTTGTTTATCGCTGGGGAAATGCACAGGAATTAGCATTCCAGCATTTAAAGGATAGACTTTGCAGCGCACCTATCCTTTCATTGCCAGAGGGCACAGACGACTTTGTGGTTTACTGCGACGCATCAATTCAGGGTCTTGGCTGTGTATTGATGCAACGAGATAAAGTTATAGCCTACGCCTCACGCCAACTCAAAGTTCATGAAAGAAACTACACTACGCACGACCTAGAGCTGGGAGCTGTTGTTTTTGCGCTTAAGATATGGAGACATTACCTGTACGGTACCAAGTGCGCCATCTACACCGACCACAGGAGCCTCGAGCATATCTTCAAACAGAAGGAACTGAATATGCGACAACGACGATGGGTCGAACTACTGAATGACTACGAATGCTCGATTAGGTATCACCCGGGCAAGGCCAATGTTGTGGCTGACGCCCTCAGTCGAAAGGACACCGCGCCTAAGCGCGTGCGAGCTTTGCAACTCACTATACATTCTAGTCTTCCTTCCCAAATACGAGACGCTCAGATAGAAGCATTGAAACCAGAAAACGTCAGGGCTGAAGCCCTACGCGGCTCAAGGCAACGCTTAGAACAGAAGGACGACGGTGCTTACTACGTCACAGGACGTATTTGGGTCCCACTATATGGAAACCTACGAGAGCTTGTGATGGATGAGGCACACAAGTCTCGCTACTCAGTACATCCTGGTTTGGATAAGATGTACCACGATATCAAAACTACGTATTGGTGGCCTAGCATGAAGGCCCACATAGCAACTTACGTCAGCAAGTGTTTGACTTGTGCGAGAGTCAAGGTGGAATATCAGAAACCATCAGGCCCACTTCAACAACAAGAGATACCACAATGGAAATGGGAGCAGATTTCCATGGATTTTGTCACTGGCCTGCCTAGATCTCAACGTGGTAACGATACTATTTGGGTGATCGTGGATCGACTCACAACGTCTGCTCACTTCTTGGCTATCAAGGAAACGGATAAGTTCTCCACACTAGCAGACGTATATCTTAAGGAAGTTGTCTCGAGGCACGGAGTGCCCACCTCTATTATCTCGGATCGAGATGCACGTTTTACTTCGGAACTGTGGCAAGCAATGCACAAGTCCTTTGGCTCACGTTTAGATATGAGCATAGCTTATCACCCGCAAACGGATGGGCAGTCTGAACACACCATCCAGACTCTAGAAGACATGCTTAGGGCACGTGTAATCGATTTCGGCAACGGCTGGGAAAAGCATCTGCCACTTGTGGAATTTTCGTACAATAACAGCTACCACACCAGCATTAAAGCTACTCCGTTTGAGGCATTGTATGGGCATAAATGCCGGTTACCTCTTTGTTGGGCAGAGGCGGGGGATAGTCAGATTACTGGCCCAGAACTTGTGGTAGACACAACAGAACGAATCGCTCAAATACGACAACGAATGGCGGCAGCTCGTGACCGTCAGAAAATCTACGCCGATAAGGGCAGGAAACCACTAGAGCTCCAGGTTGGGGAGCGAGTACTACTCAAAGTTTCACCCTGGAGGGGTGTGGTTCGTTTGGGTAAATGAGGCAAACTTAACCCACGATACGTTGGACTTTTCGAAGTCATTGAGAAATAGGCAAGGTGGCCTACAAACTGAACTTACCAGCAGAACTCAGTGCAGTTCACAACGTTTTCCACGTGTCGAATCTGAAGAAGTGTCTGTCAGATGAGACCCACATAATTCCTCTGAAGGAACTCACTATCGACGAGCAGTTACGATTCGTCGAGGAACCAGTTGAAATCATGGACCGGGATGTTAAGGTCCTCAAGAACACTAGAATACCTCTCGTTCAAGTTCGTTGGAACTCACGTCGCGGCCCAGAGTTCACCTGGGAACGTGAAGATCAGATGAAACAAAAGTATCCCCAACTATTCGCAAACAGTACAACCACTACTGAGGCTGAAGCTACGGAATTTCGGGATGAAATTCCAGATCAACGGGGGGAGGATGTGACACCCCAGGAAAACCAGGAAAAACATGCAACTTAACTAGCTCCCTCAGTGAGTACGTACCAAATTTCGGGACGAAATTTCTTTCAACTTGGGGATAATGTGACAACTCGTATTTCGGAACCTATCTTTGTAACTTGATGTAACATATGTGAACACTATGTGATTATATGAACCTTGTGGATTGATTAAATGTTAGGTTGTTATGTTGTGTAATAATGTGTATTGTATATTAATTAACAAACCGATCGCACAACACTATTCAAATCGCACAAGCCCTTGGGCTTTGATCCTTTACAACTCTCGGCCCACTCCTCACTTAAACCGAATGAACAGCCCATAGTGGTGGGTTCGGCACACCTCTCACATACAAAACCTCATGAGAAGAGCAACACTTCTCATTTGTTTCAAAAATCACATAACATAGCAAAACCCTAGTGCTCTCTCTCTCTCTCTCTCTCCCTCACAAACCCGACGGCAGCCAAACATCCTCTCCATAGAAGATCTTTCATCTTTTTCGGATCAATCCTTATTCCTCCTTTAACCGGTTAGTGTTATGTTGCTATTCGATTGTATGTTTGATATGTTCTTTCATGATGTTTTATGGATGAGTATGGTTGATTTATGTTAGGAATAGATGATAGGCGGCTCACATGTATAGCATTGTAGATCAACATAGGGTTGTATTTGATGTTGTAAATGATGGAGAAAACCGAATGCTTGATTGAATCGGCTGTTATGTTTCATGTTTCGGATTGTTAATCATATGATGATGTTAATCGGCTAGCATGATTTGTTGTAGCATAATGATTAGGATTAAACATATGTAACCGGTTGTATGTTCATGTAATCGGCTGTGACATGTTACGATTAGGATGATTTATTGTGTTGTCATAATCGGATGCATGCTAGTGATCAAGATTCATGTTAATATGTTTAAGAATAAGATGATGAAAACCCTAGAATGATGAACAAGTTTGAATGCTAATATGAATATGCCATGAACATTTGAAAGATGTTGTGTTTGATCCATTTGATTAGAATTGTAGACAACAAAACATGTTTATGTTATTTGATTGGGCAGTACACAATTCCATGAAATCGAAATGCTATTGGATAAGTACAATGTATGCAGGTCTTCTAGAAACAGCAGGTGATGGGAGTCGAGACCCTTGGTTTAGACTCGAGACCATCGAACTACAACCCGAGACCGTAGTGATTGCGACTCGAGACCATATACGTGACAACTCGAGACCACAGCACCCTCACACTAGTAGCATAACTCGAGACCACGGTTGCGGGTCCGGTTGCGACTCGAGACCGTCTAGTCTCGACTAGTACATGCATGACTCGAGACCTCCATAGTTGCGACTCGGGAACTCGTAGGCTATAACTCGAGACCGCACAGTCTCGACTCGAGACCGCACAGTCTCGACTCGAGATCTCTAGTCTCGACTCGATACCACGTACACATACTCACTGATTTGGACTTGCACATTGTTACGGGCTTAGGTGATTGGGCTGTACTGTGGGCTTTGTTTGCTACATGATTCCTACTGTTGAACTAAGCACTGTTGTTGAACTGCCATGCCAAACGTGTATGCCATGATCGTTACTTGTGTACAATTCGTGTAGAACATACATGCACTACCTGAATATGAACCTGACTTGAATGGTATCTATGTTAGGATGTGGTTGACCACTTATAGCTTGACCGACTTTCTGTGTATCTGCCGAGCAAACCAATGTGAGTTCACACTTTCTACAAAGCATGGGATTCCCAGGGGTTGGGAATTGGGGTTAAGGAACATGAATTCCTCGTCCTTTCTTGGGTAGGACAGCATCGGTTCAGGAATATAATTCCTCGTCCTCATGGACAGATAACTCGTACTAGACCAAAACTCTATCACGAAGTCCCTCCTTTTTATATCGACTTAATCGCCGGGCCAATGGCGAGCGGGTCATTAGTTAGATAGCGCTATTTAGGTTTGACAAACCTCACACCATGCCGCAGAGGACGGGCGTGAACTAATGGACTACTGGCACGTCAATGATGATAGACATTGACAGTTCAGGGCACATAAACATGACTACAGTCAGCAGTCGATATGGTAACGAGTCCAGTGTATACATGGGGTAGCCCCCACGGCCGAAATGCCAGATAACTAACATGGGGTAGCCCCCACGGCTATATTGCCAGAGTAAATGGGTAAACAAATCACGCTTTCAACTATGGGGTAACCCCCACGGCAGGATGGCAGTTAAAGAAAACTTTTTTGGAACAACTTAAAAACGAACACCCAACAGTGAACTCACTCAACTTGTTTTTGACTCGTTACTACATGCTTTGCAGGTCAATAGGTACTTAGCTGGAGCTTGCATGGGGCAGAGTCGTTGTGGGACATGGACAGCGGTGTGCCATGTTAAACCTTGAAACAGTTAAACTTATATTTTGGTTTTAAACGTTATGCTTCCGCTTGCAACTTAAACTATGTTTTGTTTGGACACCAATGGTATTGGTTAAACTTTTATAATTTTTAACTTGCGTGTTCAACATGATTGGTGGCTGGATCCTGGTCAGTCACGCCTCCAAGCGGTAGAATTCCGCAGGTGGATTTTGGGGGTGTAACAATCTCATTTAGTATTCAACAGAAATTTGAATAACTCAATCAGTGGTTTGAACATATGTTTGACTTTTGGTCAACAGTTGGATGGAAACCCATGTTAGATTGAACAGTGTTTTGAAGAGGAAAACAATGCTAAAATATGAGAAGACAGTGGATCTGGTTAAACATCTATTTGACTTTTGGTCAACGTATGTTTGCAAAAAAAGACCAATTTCAAGAATACTATACCCAAACAATCAAAATGAGGAGCTTAATAATCATCCAAGGGTACTTCATTTTTATTTATTAGTATAAAGATTAGGTTATTATTATCTTTTCTGCGTACTGGACAATTACTTTGAATGTCAATATATATCAAATCCCCGACAATCTAATTGAACTGATAATTACTTACTAATTAATATAATAAAACGTTACAATCAAAGGTTTACAATCAATTAACTAAATGCATGCTTACATACTAAAATCCCCCTCAGCATGAGCTCACTGGTTGATCGTACAAGATGAATGGATTGGAAGAGAAAACTTGCTCAAACAGAACAGTACAAACTGTTCTATTTATAGTACAGATCAAACCACTGAGGTGATGTGATAAATATTGTTACATATAAACACTGTTGTGATAAATACTGTTACATATAAACACTGATGTGATAAATACTGTTACATATAAACACTGAAGTGATATGACATCTAACAACCTAACAGACTATAAAACACTGATGTGATAAATACTGTTACATATAAACACTGTTAACATAAACAAAGGTAGAAATCTGCTGTTGATGCTGAACCACTGTTGTTGTTGTTGGGCAGTGGTTCACCTTTGGGTTTGTCTAGGGTTTGTCTCGAGAGATAAACTCTAGGGTTTGTCTCGAGAGATTGTATATACATTACATACCATTAAGCGAATCAAAATAGGTAGCAGTCAATCATGGAACCAACATAATTTTCATCATAAACACTGAAGTATCATAAAACTGTGAATGAATATACCCAATCCGAAATTGTTAGACATTTTCATAAATCTAACAACCATCATCAAACCTGTAAGAAACTCTAAACACTGATCCACTAAACACTGTTACATAAGAAACACTGATACATAAATACTGATGTTGAATCCGCTGTAGATGCTGAACCACTGCTGTTACTGACCAGTGGTTTTCCTTTGGTTGATCAAGCCTTAGGTACATCAGTGCTTGTCTTTAACAGGGCTTTGTCTTCAACAGTGGATATGCCTCATCAGTCTTTAAGTCCATCAGTCTTTATAAGGAGCAGTGGTTAGTTATAACAGTCCTTAGCATGATCAGCTATTATAACCACTCCATAACCCTTTGAGAGGAAGCAAGTGTCGGTCTATTCAATTGAGAGGAATCATTGCATTACATCCCTGTTGAAAAACAGAATCGATAAATTTAGGGAAAATGGGGTTGAAAGATGATAACCCAACAGTGGAGGATCTCATTCTACAGCTTCGATAAATTCAGGGGTATTCTCAAAATGTTTCCTAGATGTTTGAAGATTGACAAATGTCCAAAGTGCTGCTTCTTTGGACATTTGTCGGTCTTCAAATATCTAGGAAGCATTATTTGAGAATACCCCTGAATTTATCGAAGCTGTAGAATGAGATCCTCCACTGTTGGGTTATCATCTTTCAACCCCATTTTCCCTAAATTTATCGATTCTATTTTTCAACAGGGATGTAATGCAATGATTCCTCTCAATTGAATAGAACGACACTTGCTTCATAGGACTCACTTGAAGGACACACCTCCCAAAGCCACCTATCCGCCTCCAAAGCGATCGAGACAGCTTGAAGCATGACCTGGACTTGCTGTAATTCCACCAGTTCAGTATTTAATCCCAATATACCAACTCAATACAAATAACAAACATTTGGTGTGCTACACATGTAAATAACTCAGGAAACAGATTTGAAACCCTAAATATGGATTATAGAGATCTATGAATGAAACATGGGTGAATAAACCAACAAAACAGATTGTGAAAAACAAAAACTACAAACATATCAAAATCAATCTACTCGTAATCACATGGTACACCAATGCAAGCATCTGAATAAACAATAACAAATCAAAGACAAAATCAAAAGCTACAAACATATCAAACAAATTTCATAGAATCATGAAAGAAATTAGGTCACGGATTGTTACCAGATTTAGCGAGAGAAGAATCGATGGAAGCATTGGAGAAGATGACGATTTTAAGAAACTTCAATCTGGAGAAGATGACGGCGAAGCAGAAGACGATTTCAAGAAATATAAGATCTGTATACAGATTTGAAACCCTAAATCTGGATTATAGAGATCTATGAATGAAACATGAATCATAAAATAAAAAATTACCTTCATGATATTAAGCAGATCGGCTTTCAAATCGGAAGAATTGTAGAGGGGGCACCTGATTAGATGAACAATCGATTTGAGAAGAGGAAAGATGTGAGCCTGAATGTTTATGATGAAGAAATAGGGTTTCTAGAAAGAGACGGAACCTTGGGCGGGAAAAGGTAAAAAACGATGCCCTAATTTAATGACACGTGGCCCAAATAACTTTCATCTATTATATAATAATAATAATAATAATAATAATAATAATAATAGATAAAACTACACATTATCATTTTGTACTACTAACTAAAAGTATAAATACGTATTATTCTTTTAACCAATAATCCTTTTATACGAACCTGCCTTAACGCTCGATAAAGGACTACTTGAGTCGAATGTGCAATGACTGAGAATAACAAATTACACATCATTAACTGAGTGTGATGAAAACGATACCAAATACAAAATGCTTACTTAAATTTTCTATGGTCATCCTATGTACTTCCCAACTGTACTCCAAAGATTGGATCCGATTAAAATGTCTACACCTGTAATAGGTTGAATCAGAACATATTATATTGAAATTTGATTTAACACCCATGATTAAATACTTTTAAGAATTATAGCATACAAAATGAGAAATTAAGATCCATTTTCCATAAACATACCAACCACCACATTCCTCAGATATTAAGTTTTCTAACATGCTGGTTGCTGCACATTAAACACACTAATCAAAATGAAAGAATAACAAACGGACTCAAGAGTAACAATAGAAGTTAAACATTAATAACAAATACCTGAATTTCACCATGTAGCAATATTCCCTTGAGCCACTTGAAATTCCAATTTATTATATCATGTTCTCTCATATTTGAAACGGGTCGAAGAACCGGATGTAGTGGATCATTTTTATGAAAATATATATATAAAATCCTTTCTGGTTGCTGAAATTAAGAGAATAATTATGAGTTCTGTAAGGAAACTAAGCATGATCTAAATTGTGAGCATCTACCCGATCTACTGCAAAACATAAACAAATAACATAAGAAAACGAATCAAACCCAAATAACATTTTTATACATAGACCTACTGAAATCGAAGATATCAATTTTAAGGGTGCTTGTTAAAGGTTGTAAATCTTCCTATGTCATGACAATCGAAACAATAGAAACAAAGAAAACTAAAATCAAATGTATACTTGAGCAATACATTAACATTCACAACCCAGCCAAATTTGGTTCAATCTTTGTCATAACAAATAACCTTGTAGAGTCTTGAAAAATCAAAACAGAAACAAATTTTGGCCATGAGTTTTTTGGTCTTTACAATGGTGTAGAAACTGAAATCGAAGACAACTATTATTGGGTTCATCATAAATACTGAAGATTAGTTCATCATAAACAATAACATAAGAAAAACGAATAAGCCCAAATAAAAGAGTTAGATATTGTACACCTACTGAAATCAAAGACATCCATTTTAAGGGGTTTTTTGTATTGGGTAAAAAAATGCCTATTTCATCATAATAAACAAATAACATCACAAAATAACACTAAAACACAAAGGTTATGAAAATCGAAACCCATTGAAATCAAAGACGTCCATTATAAGGGTTTTCAATCGAAACCTACTGAAATCAAAGACATCCACTTTAATGGTTTTAAGATGCGATGATTTTGTTTACCTTATCATAGATAATAACAACGATCAGCAAGAAAATGGGCGGACTAAAAGATCAAGTGCAGTGAAGATTCTGTAGATTTGTGTTTGAGATGAGGGAAACGATGAAGATTTAGGGTTTGCTTTTATTTCAGAAGGGAAAGAGAGAACATTGCAGACCAAAATTAGATCCATATACAAAAAATTGATTGCAAAGAGGAGCAGCGGAGAGATCAGATGGAGTGTATTAGGGTTTGGAAAGAAGCGTGAGAAAGAAGATGGAGTCTGAATGATTTAGGCTGAAGATCTAGGGTTATACTGTTGGGCGGGAAAATGGAAAAAATGTAGCCCTCATCTACTGACATGTGGCCAAAATAACTTTCATTTATTATATATAATAGATGCTATGGTATACTATAAATTTTCAACAATTATATGCATAGAGTGGGTGACCCAATGCTTAGGGGGATTTTCAAAAAAAAAAAAACTTGATTTTTCGCTTTTAACCCAAACCTATTTGATTTTTTTACTTTTAACCCAAAAATTTTCGACTTTCGCAATTTGACCTCATAATTTTTTTAGTTTCAACTTTGGTCCCTTATATTTTCCATCTTACGCAAATTTTGTTGTTTTATGTTCCGTTTTAAATTCTGCGAGTTAACACGGCGCAACGTGTGTGCGGTTCAACGTTTTTACGTTGTCTATTTTTTCCAGTTTGATAGGTTCGTTGCAACGCACGAGTTCTAGGTCAACTTACGTTTCAGTCTAAGTTATTCGCATTAACACGCCGCAAGTTCAGTGTTGATGGCCCCGCCGCAACGCAGGGGGTGCTTAATACTAGTTTTATTTATAAATGATGGATCATGTACAAGAGGATATTTGTGTACGAAGCATACGCGAGATGAAGAGAATGACAAATGTCATTGGTAGGTAGGGTAGTTTAGTCATTTTTCACTTGAAACAATTTCCCTTTTGAATTTTAAACGGCTCTAATATTTTCATACGTTAATATATATATATAGGGTCAGGATTTAGAGAAAACGGTAGAAAGTGTGAGAACGGAGAGAACGGTTATGGATCGTCAGATTAAAACAATCTATGGACTAGATGACGCGGTGGCGTTTTCGTAAATAACATAACTTTTATTGTTGTGGCGCGCTTCATTAAGGGTAAAAACGTCTTTTGACTTCTATACACAAAACGCCATCTCATGAAATAAAACGCCATTAAAATTACCACCTTAACCTACAATAGCACACACCATCATAATCTAAAAAATGCCATTAGATATAAAACGCCAAAATTAATTATAATAAAATCCCGCCTAAAAAAACCGCCAAAAACATCCTATATATACAACATCTCAGACCTTCCATTAAAACACACAAAAACCCAAACGCCAATATTTGATATATACCATTCGTCTTAGAAACGCCAAAAAACCCAAACATCAAATATCCTCTAAACCAAAAACTTTTATTTGAAATTCAGTTTGGTTGTCGGTAAGGTTTCGCTCAATGTAATGGACAAAATCATTAAGTGATAATATTGTCCATTTCATTGAGTAAAATCTTATTGACTTTATCCTCAAACTTCCATCCAATTTATAACGCCAAAACATACAAAAAACATTATTGATGTTTGTTGTCAATAAAGTTTAACTGTATGGGGAAGACAACATTGTCAGACATCTTTCTTAACTGAGGATTAACAATGTTGTCCATCTCATACAGCAAAACATTATTGATTTTAGCATGATCAAATTTAGGGGTTTAAGGTACTTTTATTTAGTGGCGTTCTTTTTCTAGGTAAAACGCCAAAAAGTTAAAAAAATCAAATATCGTTCATTGGAAATTCAAGATTGTTGGCTGAAAGATGTAAACTCAATATCATTTTGCTGCATGTGATGGACAAATCTTCAAGAAAAATAGGCTGATTTCAGACTTTGTGCTTCCAAACGGCGACAAAAAAACTACTTCAAAAAAGAAAAAAAAAACAAAATGAATCATACGAAAGTCGAAACAGCCAATTAAGATGATTCAAAAAAGAAGAAAGAGATTGGTGACTATGAATATTTGGAAGATCAATTGTTTATATATATATATTTTTTTAATTTTCTTTATCAGTTGATTGTTATATAATAACAACGACATATGCCCATATATAATAAAAACGTCATATATAATAAAAACGCCACACAGCCAAAATGCTTGTTAAAACGCCATCATGCCATAAAAGGCCCCAAAAACTACCAAACTATAATAAAATTACTTCGGACAAGTATTATAAAAAATCCAAAAAAAAAAAAAAAAAAAAAAACCAAACTAGAAACAGTAACTACAAAACAGTAAAACTGAAGAGATGGAAAATTGATTATATTAGAATCTAAAACGCCAAACTTGAAAGATGGGACCACAGACTTTAGAGATAAAAGCTTATCAAAAACAGTAATTACAAACAGTAACTGAAACGACGAATTTTTATTATAATAATGCACCACCTAACCTATGCGCCAAAAGATATCCTATAAAATGATACCTCTCAGCAACTTCCATTTCATCAAACAAAAAAAAAACAAACGCCAATACTTCTAAATACCACTCACTGTAAAAACGCCAAAAAATTAAAAAAAATCAAAGATAGCTAATATGCTTTCTTGGATATTCAGTATTGTTTTTCGTGAAGTTTCACTGAACGGATTGTTAGGTGAGGGGAGTAACTAAGTAAGATTTTGCTGCATGAGATGGACAAATCTTCAAGAAAAATATACTGATGACAGTCATATGTCATTTTGTATTCTTTGTTCTTGAAGAAGGCTTGGATGAGGAGAAGAGATCAATGACACTGAAGAATGGGATGATTATAAAGATGAAGATCAAGTTGAAGAACAAAGCGAAAAACTCACCCACACGTCATAGATCTATGTCCCCAAACATCCACAAAAAGCCACTTCAACAGACGAGCAGGCAAAATAATCAAACCGATGGGTTTGTTAAGTTTTACATAAAACGCCATATATTTGGTGACAGTTCTTGTAGTATTAAAGAAGAGATAGACTGATGACAGTGAAGATTGTGAAGAGAGATCCGAATAGGATTTTTAATTTATTTTTTTGCTTCTATTTTTTTTCCATGTGGTTGTAATATAATTTTACAATTGTAAAATGCCAAGATACCACAAACGCCAAAATGTATATAAAACATAATAGAACAATGGGCCATCTTGTCTAAAACGCCTTGAAAAACATCATTCGGAGAGATTTGAAAAACGTCATAAACGCCAAAATGTTAATACAACGAAACCATTAAT